>BMAR01000052.1:0-597093 GCA_021605115.1 Astrephomene gubernaculifera | reverse complement strand
TGCATGGCAGCAGAGGTATGTGCCGCGGTGCGGTCCCGTCTAGTTGGCTTGAAGGCCGTCTGCCTCTTGACCACTCACCCATGCTCATCCACCCGCCCCGCCCGCTCCCCTCTTGCCCCCTGCTCCTCCCTCCTGCCCCAGGGGGCGATGAGGAGGCGGCCGAGGTGTGCAGCCTGGCTCAGCTGCCCCCCCGGGGCGCCGCGGAGGCCGGCTCCAGCCCCTCCACCTCCAGCAGGGTGGGATCCGCCCCGGCCCAGCACACCCCACACCCACACCAGCATCCCCACCAGCAGCATGCCCACCCCCACCCCCAGCAGCACCCCCAGCAGCAGCAAGGTCGGGGTCAGGGACACGGGCAGCAGGGTCGGCATGGCGGTGGTGGCGGGGGCGGGCGGGACACCCCCCCTCATGCCCCCCGGCACCTCCCACAGGACCCCCGCGCAGCAGCACCAGCCCACCGGGCCCCCAAGCACAAGCGCCGGCGGGTTCAGGATGGCGGGCGCCGCGGTTGGGGCGGCCCCTGCAAGCGGCGGGGGCGGCGGTGCCGGGTTTGGGTACAGGGGTTTCGGAGCGGCAGCAGCAGGAGCGGGGGCGGGTTGGGCGACACAAGGTCCGCCCACGTTTGGGGCGGGAGCCCCTGCAGGCGGTGGTGGAGGAGGCGGGAGTGTGCTGTTTCAGACGCCGGTGCAAGGGCAGCAGGGCGGCGGGGGGCTTTTTGCGCCGTCGCCCGTGCCGACGTTTGGAGGCGGCGGGGACGGCGGGGGCAGCGCCGGCGGGTTTGGTTTTGGCTTTGGGGTGCTGCCCACAGGCTGTATGCCTGCGAGCGTGTTACCGGGAGGTGACGGGGGTAACGGAGCTGCTGCTGCTGCTGACGGTGCTATGACGGGCGACGGAGGCAACGGCGCGCCTCCGAGCACGGGTGGGAACCTGTTTCGTTTCATGGGAGGCGGCGGCGGAGGAGGAGGAGGGCTGTTCGCGACGCCGTCGCCTATGGGGATGGGGCCGCAGCCGCCGGCTCCGCCTCAGAAGCAGCAGCAGCATTCCGTTGGGCATGCGGACGGTGGGTGTTGGGTTGGGGGTGCGGGTGAATGAGTGGGGGGGGGGTAAGGAGGAAGAAACGAGGGGGGAAGTGAGGTATCAGGAGGCATGGCGGTGCTGGCAAGGATGTTGCCGAGCTTGTGCATGCGGCGTGCGTACCTAGCATGGTGAAGAGGGAAGTAGGGGGAGCAGGGAACTGAGAGAAGGCAGGGAGAGGGGAGGAAGGCGAAGGCGGAAGATGAAGAAGATTGGGCGATTACATATTTACATTACTGTGGCATGCTGGCGGCTTTCAAACCCCGTGTTTGTCGTTGTCGGCGTCCTACGCAGTAACCTCTCCCTGTCCGCTCATCTCCCCGCCCCATCCCCGCTCTCCCCACCCCTCCTCGCAGTTCCCTTCCCTGGCTTCTCAGCTCACGCTAGCGGCGCGGCGGGCGGTGGCCCCCCGCCCAGCGGCCCGGGCTCTGGGTCGGGCAGCGGGCCGCACCGCATGAGCCGTGTGGTGGAGGAGGGGGGCAAGGTGAGGGCGGGGGGGGAGGGGGGGCAGCGGGCCGCAGGTGGGGGTTGGGTTCACAGGATGGAGGGGGTGATACCTTTTCTGGCAAATACCCGTTCCAACCCCTCACTCCGCGCCTCCAGCATGGCGCCTCCCAGTCATCGCCCGCCCATTGCACCCCTCCTACTGCCCCCACCCCTCCCTCCCCCCACCCTTCCCCCCACCCCTCCCTCCCCCTCCGCCAGCAGGTCCGCAAGGTGTCCAGCAAGCTCTTCAACGACCCGCACTCCGCCACCGCCAGCGTCCGCCGCCGCAGCCAGCGCCTGGCAGCACTCAACTCCGCGGCTTCCGCTTCAGCAGCAGGAGCGGGGGAGCAGGAGGGGCCTCCGCAGCAGCGCATGGCGCTTCAGGACACCACCACAATCACCATCAAGCAGCGGGGGGAGGGGGAGCAGGGGCGGGAGGGGGTGGGGCGCAGTACGGCGGCCACCACCCGCACCTGTACGGCGGGCCGAGTGGGGCGGCGAGTGTGGTGGGGCAGGCCAAGTCAGGACAGGCGAGCTACATGGAGGTAGGGTGGAGGGGTGGGGGGCTGGGAGGGTGGGCAGCTGGGAGGGGCTGTGGGGCTTGCCAGGTCCTGGGAAGAAAGGTGGCTGGACACACGGGCGATGCGGGCTTTGCTTTGGGACTAGTTTCGATAGTGAAAATGTTTACGTGCTAGCCTTGAGCTTCACTTCAAGCCGGGCGCTATCAATCCCGGATCCCCAACCTGGTGCTGCAGGGGGCCCCTCCGTCGCTCCTCTCGCCTCACAGCGCCTCCCTCCCTCGCGGCCCTCCCTTCCCCCTCCCCCAGTCGGGATTCGGGATTGGGACTCCGTTGATTCATTTATCTACATTTTTCCCCCTCCCCCACTCCCTCCTGCCTTCCCCCCTCCCCCGCTCCTCGCTTGGGTGACAGGGTTGTTTGGGGAGCCTTGTGAGGCCCCGCCCTGTCGTTGATGCCTTGTCCCCTTTTTTACCTTCATACCACTCACCGATAACGGACCCCACATGCCCCTTACGACTTGCTTTGCTCGTCTCCCTATTTCCTTTTCTGTTTCTTACACCCCGTCCTTTCCTCGTCACCTTTACCACCTTAACTATCCCTCTCCCCTACCACTGTCGTCTAACAACATACCCTTTGCACCGCACTCCTTTTGATAATTACTTAAAATACTGATATTGCGTTCTCCCTCTCTTTCTCTATCTTTTCCTAACTTGTCGTACTCCCCATCGCGAAGGTCTATTTTGTTTAGCCCTTCGTTTACTAACACCCTCTCTTTTCCACTTTTGTGGTCGAGTCTTCTTCACCTTCATACAGCCTTTCGTCAATATCCAGCTCAGCCATCGCAGCTATCAGCCTCACTGGGCGCATACCTGCTTTTCCTCGTTTTCCTTGTCAACACGCCTTCTTTCAAACTAACGTTTCGGTACGCTTTCGCCTCCAATTCTACCTTGCTATGCAGGTTAGTCAGGGTTCGCACTAGTGGGTGGGCTGGGCTTTGTTAGACCCATGGGTCATTGCGAGGGTCGGGCAGGGTGGGATGCTTTGGTGCACACAGCCGCATGACAGCCCCAGCTAAGCAGCGGAGCTTACATACGTGATGCTGCTGACAGCATTGCAGCACAGACAGCAGGTGCAGCGCAGCGGCGCCGGTTATCACAGTAGCAGCCGCCTTTTATTCGCCAATACAGAGTGATTTCAAATCACCTTGGCAGCCGCCATGGAGCTTACAATACGGTTTGTTATTGATTATTGCTACTAACTACAATACATTGCTATCCCTAAAATCCAGCCTAAGGCGGATTACGTCTCCAAATTAATCCCCCGCTCCCTCCTGCCTCCCCCCAGGGTGACAGCCAGAACACCCCCGACCCGCGGGACCCCCCTCCCGCCCCTGTGCACCAGCAGCTGCACCCGGACGCAAAGCTGGCGGCACCGGGGGCAGCAGCGGGGGCGGGAGCACCCTCACCGCAACCGCTCTTCGCAGCTTTCGGCGGGCGACATGGGCAGGGCGGGGCGGCAGCAGCGGCAGCAGCGGGGGGCCAGCAGGGCGGGGCAGCAGCTGGTGCGTGGGAAGAAGGGAGGGTTGGGTTCTGGCGGGAGGATTGGGAGGAGGTCGAGGGTTCTGGAGTTTGTGGGGTTACACAAGCGCGGCCGTGGACGGTGTCGACGTGCAGAACCGGCCGGAGAAATGGCGCGATGCACTTGCACTCCTGCCATGCCATTTACCCCCTCCCCACCACCCCATGCACCCATCCTCGCGCACCCCTCCAAGCTCCTCCTCTCAATCCCCGTGTGCATCCTGCCCTTATTGCAGCCGCCGCGGCAGCAGCCGCAGCCGAGAGCCGCGCCGCGCTGCTGCAGTTGCTGACTCCGCTCATGGAGGGGGTACGGCACCTGGCGTCGTACCGCTGCTCCGAGGCGATTGCGGCGCTGGGCAAGCTGCCGGTGTCGCAGCACCGCACGGCCTGGGTGCTGTGTGCGCTGGGGAGGGCTTACTTTGAGAGCATGGACTATGCGAAAGCAGCGCAGGTGCGGTGTGGGGTAAGGGGTTAAGAATGATAACTTGATAAGGGCAGGGCAGCAGCGGATAAACGGATGAGTGCAGCAAGGGCTAAGGGAGGACACGTGTGCGGAAGCCGAGCGGGCGGGTGGGTGGCTTGGCGCCGGTTGTGGGCTCTCCTCTCCGTCAGTGGTTGTTCCATGATCTCCACCAGGTCTCTGCTCCTGTCCTCCTTGAGCCGCATGCGCTTCACGCCACTAGTTACAACCCCCATGCACTTCACCTCATGCAACCCCTGCCGTCTCCTAACTTGTATCATTATCATACCACACTTTGGAATTTCTTTTTTACCCCCTTTGCTTTACCCTAACCTACGGTTTCCTATGCTATGGTATGGCCTCCCCCCCTCCCTCCTCCCCCCCCCCCAGAGCTTCGAGCAGGCCCGCCAGCTGGATCGCACACGTGTGGAGGGCATGGAGCTGTACAGCACGCTGCTGTGGCACACGCGCCGCGAGTACGAGCTGAGCCACCTGGCGCAGGAGTGTAGCGCCACGGACCGCCTGGCGCCGCAGACGTGGTGCGTGATGGGCAACCTGTTCAGCGGGCAGAAGGAGCACGAGGCGGCCATTGAGTTCTTCCTGAGGGCGGCGCAGGTGGGGAGGTGGTGGTGGGTGGTGGGGTAATAACAAGGAAAACTGACGAACTGAAAGACGGGGCTTCTCCATGGTGGGTGGTGGGGGACGGGGTTGGGGGGGGGGGGCGGGGGGGGGTTATAGAGGGAAGGCAAGACATGCGTGAGGGCAACGCACACGTGAGGGAAGGTGGGGGTGATGGGATGAAACACGGGTTAGGACCACGGGGAGGCCGGATGGGAACGGGTGGAATGGTGAGTGGGTGTGTAAGGGGGGGCCGGGATGAGTGCGGGTGCAGGGGTCGGAGGTGGAGCTGCAACCTGGGTTAGGGCGCGGCGATCGGTACCGCGGTGGGTTGCCGGCTAGAGGTGAGCGGTGGGGGGTGGGGACGTGGGCGGAGGTGCTTGTACTTCCCCTCATGCTCCCCCACCCATCCCCCATCATGCCCATCCCCTTACAGCTGGTTTTCGGTCACCATCCCCTTCCCCTCACCCCACCTCTCCCCTGCCTTTGCTTGTCGTCTTGTTCGCCATTCCCATCCAACACACTGGTATTTTCCTTTCCCTTTCCCTCCCCCCTCCTTGCTCCTCTCCCTCCCCCCCCCAGGTCGACCCCACCTTCACCTACGCCTACACGCTGGCGGGTCACGAGTACCTGGCCAACGAGGACTTCGACAAGGCCGCCGCGTGCTACCGCTCCGCACTCAAACTGGACCCGCGGCACTACAACGCCATGTGGGTCGGGCTGGGTTCCTTTACATTCTCAGACTTCCCATTCCCTTTTCTATTCCTGTACATTTCAAGGCTTTCAATGTTCTATACCTGTACATGTCAAGACTTTAAATGTTCTATTCCTGTACATCAAGGGGAAAGAGCGTGGTGGGTTGGGTTGGATGGCGTTGGTGGGTGGCGGTACGTAGATGAGGGTGGTTGCCTAACGGTTTGTTCCCCGTCACTTTCCCTCACCATACCCCACCTCCACCCCCCTGCCCCTCCTCTTCCGCATCCACCTTCTGTCCCGCTCCCTCCCTCCCTCCTGCCTCTTACTTCCCCTTCCCTCCTTCCGCCTGCCCCTTTCACGTCAACCCAGCAACTGTCACCCCTCCTTTGCCCTTCTTCCTCTCCTCCTCACCTCCCCCCCTAGGTACGGTTTGGGTCAAATTGCGTACCGGCAGGAGAAGTACGGCGAGGCGCTCCAGAACTTCCGGCTGGCAGCCGCCGTGAACCCGCGCTCCTCCGTTCTGCGTTGCTACGTGGGCATGAGCGCCGCCAAGCTGGGGCAGCACAGCCTGGCGCTGGAGAAACTGCAGGTGGGGAGGAAGAGGGGTGGGGGTAGGGGAGTAATGCAGGTGGGGAGGAAGGAGGGAGGGAGGGGTTTGGAATGCAGGTGGGGTGGCTGGGGGGTGTAATGCAGGTTGGGAACTGCACAGGATTGCGTGTAGTAGTGGGGTCAGTGGGGTTTGAAGGGGGTGCGTAAGAGGAGATGGTTCCTCTTCCCCTCCCATCCCCTTGCGTTTCCTAACCCGACTGCATTTGTGACTGCATGCAATCCTTCACGCCAGCTTGTGTGCGGAATACCCACCTCCTATCATACATACCCTCCTATCATACATCCCCCCCTTCCCCCCCCCACCTGCAGGAGGCGATCCAGCTGGACCCCGCCAACCCGCTGGCGCGCTACGAGCGATCCGCGGTGCTGGCCTCGCTGGATCGGGTGCAGGAGGTGGGTGGTTGGGGAGGGGAGGGAGGGAGGGGAGGAGGGAAAAATATAGATTAGTGCATCAACGGAGTCCCAGGAAGGGAGGGGAGGAGGAGGAGGTGGTAGTGTTGGTGTTGGTGGGGTTAACGGGAAAACCGGCTGGGAGAGTAGGAATGCACCCACCCCTCCTGCCCCTCCTGCGCCGCCTATCCTGCAATCCCCTCCCGCCCCTCTCCTTCCCCCCCTCCTCCTCCTCCTCCTCATTATCATACCACACTTTGGAATTTCTTTTTTCCCCCCCACCTGCCCCCCCCCACCTGCCAGGCCCTCTCCGAGCTGCAGGCACTGCAGCGGGTGGCGCCCGGGGAGGCCAGCGTGGCCTTCCAGATGGGCAAACTGTACAAGCGGCAGAACAACCTAACGGTGAGGGGGGGAGGCAAGGAGAAACAACAACCCAATCTAAGGGGAGTGATTCGGAGGTGGACATAGTCCGCACAAGCTGGCAATCCACAGAAACCGACACAGCCAACGCGGTTTTCCCGCTACCCCGATTCCCAAAACCGTTTTGTTCCTGCTACCGACCCTCCCCTGCCTCCCCCCCCCTGCAGGCGGCCCAGCAGTCCTTCGAGCTGGCCCTCAGCTACAGCGGCGGCAGCTCCAGCGACGCGGCCACCATCAAGGCGGCCATCGAGCGACTGAGCCTGGAGGAGGACGAGGACGAGCAGGAGATGTGAGGGGGGGGTGACAGGGGCAGGGGCAGCAGCAGCGGCGGCTGGTTAAACACAGCAGCACCCGCGGCTGGTCTAGGAAGGGGCGCTATCGGGGGCGCTGGGGGGTAAGGAGGAAGAAACGGACGAGCTGTAGGACAGGCAGGCTTCACCAAGGGCTAGGAGGGGCGGCTTTTGAAAGGGCGTTGCGTGTGGCTGGCTTGGGTTAGTTGGGTGCTTGGGGATGTGCAGAGGCGGGTGCATGGAGGTATGTGATGGAGGGCGTTGCAGGGCCTTGCTCGCCCTCTTCTCTTGAAGCATTTACATAGTTAATAATGGTTTAGCCGTTAGGTCTGATTGGGGGATTGGGGAGGAGGATGGGTTTGAGGGGGGGTGTACGGAGTGCGCTGGGAAACAGGATCAGAAGGCGGTGGCTGGGGTGATGCCGGTGGGAAGGGGAGGCTCGACGAGCTACGGCTTTGTGTGGGGGACCTAGGGAGTAGAGCGGGAGCTTAATTTGGGCGTGCAGATGCGTTTTCAGGCATACATGCCACGTGCCAGCTGCCGTGGGGGTATGTTGCGAAAGACGGGTGTGGCAGGAACATGGCAGCCTCGTTGAGGACTACTTGCGTTGCAGGACAGGAGCGGCATGCCGAGGAGAGCGCTCTCAGGTTGCAGGGTACTGCTGGTCATCTGACTGGGGTGGGCTGACGAGAGGTTGGTTGGGACGTGAGAGCCCGAGGAAACAGGGAGCACGGTAGTCTGGGTGGGAGGTATGTAGGCAGGCGAATGCAAACGAACTGTGAGGAAAGAGGTTGTGTCTTAGGTAGCCTACTTCGTAGATTGTGGTATGCACGTGTTTGACACATTTAGTCAACGAGGTCACGTTTGCATGATGTCGCCATCCGTTGTGAGGGAGAATACGTCGAAGGGGGCGGTCGCGGCTTCATGGTATGACGACCCAGTCGTACGAGATTGACACCCCGCAACACGGGGTTACGACTGGCGAGTTCTGAAGACGCCAGCTTGGGGGATGTCGGAGGAAGGATGGTAAAGATCTCCAATTGCAGGAGGGCAGTCAGCTGCGACGTTTACCAAGGCAGTTTAGGTTTGACAAACTCAGGATAAGGCTTCGCCGCTGTAATGATGCTTATCAGCGCAGGGTTAGCGAGGTTACGTGGGTCTGTGTTTAAGGGGCCCTGAGAGGAGCATGCTGGGTATGACAACACTTGGTGAAGTACACAGAACGCGGTGTGTAGCAAACCATGTACCGGAAGGTCCAAAGGTGAGACTGAAATGAGGCACTTGCATAGCTCCACTGGCAGTACAGACCGGTGACGTGTAATGGCAGGGCAAAGTAACCTGTGAAACAGCTAGGGTGCTAAGGGATGTTCAGACCAGTCACTGCTGGTAGTCTCCTGTAACCGAGGGAAGCACGTCAAGTTGTCAGGTAACGGGTGCGGGAATCACAAGTCAGGCATGGAGCACATCGCTGACGTGTAGTGGCAATACATGGGTTAGTCGCGCCTCCTACATACATTAGGTTTGCTAATGCGGAGCGATTATGTAGTCATCATGCGCGTACTGCGGTTATCGCTGAGTGCTGAGTGCCTATCGTGCTGCCATGTTTTCCGACAGGGGCCGCGCCTGAATTGGAAACGGGGAAGAGGAATGCCGTCTAGTAGTAGTTACCCAAACATACAAGATGTGAAGGAGTATATGCGTGCTCATGCGCCGCTAGCCATGGCAGAAAGTAGCCGTACACTATTTGGCAGTTCCGTGGGAAGGCGAGACGTCCTTGGCATTTCGATTAATATACATTCTAACGTTGATTTCTACAATACAGATACGTTGTCGTTGGCACGTGGCGTAAGCAAGCAGTCTTTCAGTACGCGCTTTCTGGGTGGCAGTCAACCATGGCCGAGGATTGCGCGCAGCAGGTCTTCATCAAATATGCCAGTATTGGAAAGACAGGGGTAGGTCTCACGGTATATTGACGCGCCGCTTGCGCCGAAGGAAGTTACCCAACATGTCGCGTAACCTCTGTCGACTGCGAACCGCTTATGCAGGTGACCCTTGCTAATGCAACAGTAGATGGCGCTAAGTTTGCAAAGCTGTGCCGAGAGAGCAGGCTGGTGTGCGGGGCCCTAACGCCCATGGATGTGGAGGCCATCTATTTGCGCGTATCAAAGGGCTTTTCTCGCATCAATTACGAGAGTAAGTTATAACTTTGACCATACTAACGATAGACTAATTTGCCTTAGAATTGATGTCTTAGCCCTTGCCCTCCTATGTATGCCCCTGAGTACCTAAAGCCGTTCAGTAACTTTGGGCGCTTCCGTGCCCGTGACCATGAACTAGCCCCCTCACCCCTCATTTGGTACCACCTGTGCCAGTTTTACCTCCCATACTACTTAAGCTACCATCGATGCGTGCTGCTCGGCTTTAACCAAGCCCACCCGCGTTCTCCCGCTCCCGTGCCAAACCCGCTTCCTTTACCAACTCTCGTGGATGTCAAATAACTGCAATACTCTTACCCCATCCTCCATAATCCGTCCTTCAATCATGCCCTTCTCCACTCCAATGTTGTTCCCTTCCTTCACTCACCACCCGCCTCGCATTCTCCCGCAGCCCTTATCACAACCCTTCCGCCCGCCATACTCAGCGGCCCCGAATGACCACCATACCGAGTCATAAACGCCTTTCTTTCCTTCCTCCCCCTAATTTTCAGCCCATCACCAAAACACCAGCCCTATGACCATAACCCTCCTTGACCTCTTTCCCCCCTCTCCTCCCCCTTCTCCACTCCCTCCCTCCCTCCCTCCCTCCCTCCCTCGCAGCCTTCCTCAAGGCGCTCGCCGAGATCGCCGCCATCAAAAAGGTTTCCCTGGACGCGCTCTTCAACAAGCTGGCGGAGGTGGACCCGCTGGCGGCTACCACCAAGGCCGACTATGTACGGCACCACGATGACAAGGTACGTGTACGGCAGTTTCGTGTTACGATTGGATTGGACGGATGGCCCGGCTGGTTGGGAGGAGGGCCACCTGCCCGTGTGTCGCCATGAGCCGATGACACCCAGTCTCATAAGGGTCATAACCGCTGGGTAGTTGATAAAAGTAGCGGCTGTTGCTGAATGCGGTTGCGGGTTGCGTAAAAAGGAAAGCAGGGTGCGTGTGTATGTGCACATGAGCCCGGCGCCCACCCCCAACCGCATGCGCCGCGCACAACCCAAGGCGCATCAAGGGCATATCAGGCGTCCCGTGTGCTTGCAGCTGCTGCCGGGGCTGCGGTTCCTTGCGGTTGCCGCCGTCACGGCAGCAGCTGCAGCCAACTGCGCGGGTTACAGCAGCAAACCGCCCTCATGCTTGGCAGGACAACACGTGCTGCGGAGCTTGCCCGCATGCCCGTCCCGCACCCGCGGCCTGTCCGTCCGCAACCCCTGGAGGGGGACCCACCTGCACCTCCCTGCCTTGCCCTTCCTTGCAACTCCTCCTGCCTGCCCTTCCTTGCAACTCCCTGCACTGCCCTTCCTTGCAACTCCTCCTGCCTGCCCTTCCTTGCAACTCCCTGCACTGCCCTTCCTTGCAACTCCCTGCACTGCCCTTCCTTGCAACTCCCTGCCTTGCCCTTCCTTGCAACTCCTCCTGCCTGCCCTTCCTTGCAACTCCCTGCCTTGCCCTTCCTTGCAACTCCTCCTGCCTGCCCTTCCTTGCAACTCCTCCTGCCTGCCCTTCCTTGCAACTCCCTGCACTGCCCTTCCTTGCAACTCCTCCTGCCTGCCCTTCCTTGCAACTCCCTGCATTGCCCTGGGCCAACCTCCTTGCACCCCGCTGCCCAACCCATGTCTGCCACTCGCCCACTCCGACCTCCCCGACCCGTCCACCATCCTAACGGTGTCCTCGCTTTCCCCTAACTCGCCTCGACTTGGCAAGGTAATTCCCTAACCTCCGACCTTCCGTCTTTTCAAATCCCCCCTCCCCTCCCCTCGCCTCCCATGCAGAGTACCTACACGGGTGTCTACCGCCACGGCGGCCCCCGCCACGCCGCCGGAGCCAAGTAAGGGGAAGGGAAGAACCCCAAACCCAACCAACCGCACTGCCTTCTTACTGCTACCGTTAGGCGGTTGGCTGTTAGCCGTACTTCCTTCACAGATGAGCTGTGTGGTTGCGTGCGAGTAACAGGGTTCGCGTTTGAGGTTGTTAGCGGGGCGGGGGTGTCATTTTTTGGGGTTAGGGCGATGGGGAGGAGGGTTGAGTACACGCGTGTTGGCGGGGTGGGTGTGTGAACACCTCGCGGAGCAACACGTGATGCAGGATATGCGTGTGGAGGTGGGTGGCCAGGGGAGCTATTTAGGGGGCAGGTTGTCTTCTTGTGGGCGTTTTTTCAGCTTGTCTGCTGTTCGTGTGCGTGTGTCTGCAACAGCTTAGTCTATTACTGCGGCTGCCGCTAGTCGTTCAAGCACCGCTGTTCCAATAAATAAGCTTGCGGCTTCCCAAGCTCATGCAACGGCAGTCCGGTTTCGAAGCGCGCGTCCATAGCTTTGGTTGGAGTGCACCTGGACCGCGAGACGTTGGGGCGACGCCCGTCTCCCTTCGAGCGTATGACCAGGTTGTTGTGACCAGTCGGTTGGAGGCCCTGCTGGGTGGTTGTAAGTTGTGCGTGCGTGCTCCTGGACTTGGCGTGCGTTACGTCGCCTTCACTGGTGTCGTTGTGTGCGTGCAGTTTGGTTGTGCAGTTGCCCGGCGAGTTGCTTTGATAACCTGTGCGCGTTGACTGTCCGTTTACCATGACCGCATGGGAGGCACGGGCGTACGGCTGCGGGCACGTTGCCCAGCGGGCACGTGACGTATGTGCTGAGCGGCTTCGTCTGTTTGCTTGCTCATGCTGCGGCGAAGCAGCACCAGCTAACAGACAGCAATAGCTATTACAGCATTTGCTGCGGCCGAGCCGCCTTAGCGTGCCCTTGCGGACCTTCATGCTAGCGAGCGGTTTCTGGGTTGCGAGGATCTGTGTGCCTGGTAGCTGCTTGGGTGGGTGTTGAGTGGTGTATACATCTTGCGGCTGGTGTGTGTGTGTGTGTGCTGCTGTGTGTGTGCCCCATGGTGACGACGTGTGTAACTTATGTGGTAAAGGACGCGCGTCGATTGACATGATGACATACCTACCATGGTGGGGTGGGACTTCAGGTGTGTGCCTGTGTGGTGCGGTGGCCGTCGAGGGTGCGAACCCAATGGACAGGGAAAGGAGCCCTGGCAGCTCTGCAGTGCTTCCAGCGCGCGCGTGTGGTTTCAGGGAGACCTTTCCTACACGCACGGTTGTGTACTATGGCATGACGTGATTAGTTAAGTAAGATCCCCCTGATCCCCGTGTAGTGTCGTATTCATTATCGGCCAATGGCGCGGCATTTGTGTACGGCAAAAAAGTGTCAGTGGTAGTATTACGACATAACTCCTTTCAGTTGTTGCCTTACGATGATGATTCTGGACGGTGTGAAGTTGACCCATACATCATCATGCTCGTGTGGCCCCCGGTGTTTGCCTCGCCGCGGTTAACCATGCGTGTTCTTATGCGCGCGAGAAGGCGATGAACAGGCTGTGCGGCGCAAACGAATCCCCAAGGGAATAAACGGCAACGGCCTCTTGTGACTGATTTCTGGGGGGCGCGAGTTGTTCTATAACACGGGAATAGGAGGTGTGGGGTAACGGAATTACGCAAACCGCGGACGGTGGGTTGTTGCCAGGGCAGAGTGCACAGTCGACATCCCTAAGTTGACTTTTGCTTGCAACCTTATCCAATAAAATTGACTCGCCTCCTCTGCGAACTCTTCCACGGTGCGGCGTGGCGCGGCGTTTGCTGCGTTGCTTCGGGGCTCGATGGCGGTGTGTGCGCAGAATCGTTGCGTGTGCGTGTTTGTGGTGCGGGCGGAATGGGTTTTCGGAGTGCGTGTTTAAACCCCGGTTGCGTACGTCGTGGTGGTGTACCTGTTCTGCATTTGCGGTGCTGTCCCTGAGCTCCAGCCGTGAGGTGTATGCAAGCAGCTGCGCGCCGGAAAGAACTTTGGGAACTATCAATCCGCCTCCTTTTCTGTGTAAGAATTGGGACTGACATCCTTCGCGGTCAGTGACTGGCATGTTGCCGACTAAGGTCGGTTGCTGTGAAGAGTTAGGATAATTGGAATCGCAGTGATCTCTTTCGTACTCAGTTACCAGCCTTCCGCTTCGGACCGCTTGGTATTGAGGCCATGCAATCGGGCAGTAATAGTTCCTGGCAAAGGGAGTCTCTTGATTCCAACGGACAGCGGTCTTAGCCGTCTTGGATCACAGCTGCTGGCGAGTCAGGACATCCTTCCCCAGGGTGTCGTATATTTGGAGCAGCAGGAAACGGATGAAGTGGCCGCCAAACTCCCCTCAGCTAACGTATTCCTTGAAGGCAGGGGCGGCACCCTGCCAGAAAGCCAGTTGGCCGACAAGCCGCCCGCAATGGTACGTTACAACCCACCAGCCCCACCAAGCCCGCCAAAACCCCCAAGACCGCCAAGCCCGCCGGGCCCCCCAACTCCTCTGCTGGCTTATCCCGGGCCGCCTCTGCCGGCGCCCAGCCGTGATGCACCCTTCCCACCAGCTGAAGCCGCATACACGTTACTGGACTTTGACTCCTATCGCTACTATAGCGACGCATGCCGTGACGGGTAGTACGTGAGTGCGAAACCTGGCGAGACAGGCATTGAGGTCAGGGCCCTATGTATGCTTGCGCTGCTGCTGCTTTAATCTGTTTTGTGCCACTGCTTACGTAGTATGGAAGCCTGCAAGCTGTAGTCTGCTACAGCTGCAGCGGCTGCAACGAACGGCGCGGAAGGCTGCTGTATCCTTCGCTGTCCTCGCGTGGGGGGCCTGATGGGTTGGCTGGACACTCGGTGGGCGGTAAATAACCCCCCCACACACACACTTGCGTATCCTCCCACACAACCATCCCATGCATGCATGGGTCCCGGTGCATCGCATTGCATCGCATTGACAGCAGTGCAGCGGCTCAGACATTCAGACGTGCTGTAGCGCGTACGGAGCAGGTGATGCAGCTCATAGCCTTGTAGCGTTCGGCGACTTTGGAACTCTTGTGTTACTTGTTACTACTATGTCAAGTCGTATGTGTACTGCCTTAAGTGTTATTGTGCGGTTTCTGATTATTAGTACATGGCGTGCTTTGAAAGCGCGGTACCTTGATGGGTGGTTCCCCGTCAACAAGCGTGTCCTGGGGCCCCTTGAGACCAATAATCCCATCGGCTAGGGTCGAAGCGCTGCCGTACTTTGTAACTCGTACGGTACGGATCCGTACAGGCCTCTTGGATCGTGTAAAAGCGTGACATAAGATTATTTGACCTCGAAGATCATCGCGCATTAGATTCTACAGGATGCATGACCTGCAGGCCAATCTGTTTGCGCGGCAAGGCTACGGCGGGATAACGGAAACTTGAACCCACTCGGGCACTCGCCCACCTAGACCTGCAAGGATGTGCGCCTTGAGCCGCAACAGTAGCAACACCACCACTGCTCCACCTATCAACTGTCGTTCCTGTGTGAGTCTACCAGTATACACGCTTGGCTACGGTACAACATAACAGCCCCTTCACCAACAAGCAGCGTACGAAGTGGCAGCAGCGCCTCTTCACCCCCTTTGGATGCCACACTCCGCACTGCAAGCGACATGGGACAGCTCTTCTCTTACACCAAATCAAAGAAAGCAGAAAGGGACTTTGCACCGGCAGGCCACCAGCCCCTAACGCCGCTTACCAAAGTTACGTTGCGTCAAAGCAATTGAACCAAAGCTCAACCAAAGCTGTTGTGTCGTCGCAGCTACCCGACCCCACAGCCTACCGCACCCAGCGGCACTACTGTACTGCAACAGTCAACCCAACCCAGAGGCACCAACATCAATCCCACCCCGGCCCCCACCTCCGCAGTCACATACAGTTTGACTTCTCTCTGCCCCCACACCGCCCCACCACCCACACGTGTGCTATGCCAGAGGGCCTCTGCCGAGCTTAACCTCCCTCATCCCTCATCACCTCCCACCTTCCATGTACACCGTGCCAATAACGGTAGCAGTAGTATTACATCTATTCCAGAAAAGCATGTTTCCCAGCAACCAGTAGAAACAACCGCCTTTACGCCTCTTCCGGCGTTACATAGCAACCAGCATGAAAATCAACAAATTCAAGGATTTGATTCCATCGCATCCCATCGGATCCATACTGTCATGCGGAAAACCTGAATAGGCTTTTATCTTCAGCTTTTACCCAGCTGCCCCTCCGCTGCCAACCAACTGATCGTCGCTGTAATGCTCGCAACCAAACTACCCTCCACGCACCGCTGGCTGCAGCAACTGGCGCAATCGCGCAGGCCCCCTGCCAACGGGCCCCAGCCCTACGACATGACATGCAGGGAAGTCGTCTGTACCCAACAGCGTCCAATGCACCGCGCTCCGCGATGCCTTGCCGCGTATGCCTTAATGTCTTCAGTGACAGCTAACGACCCGTGGGTCATCATCAGGTGTCCATATCTGCCGCCGCAGCACCACCCGAACCTGCATCCCCCCCTATGAAGCCGCCCGCACCAGTTGTGGTGGTGGTAAGGAACCCTGCTGGGGTTGTCGACGCCGGCACTGGGGCTGCAACCCCAACGTCGCACACCGACGTCGCGGGTGACGGCGGCGGCGCGGCGGGCATCCTCGGCGGCGTTGACGGCAGGGTTGGAATCGGCGGCACTGGCGCCGCCGCTGCCGTACGGAGAGCTTCACGATCCGCCTCCGCCGCCTGTACGGCGATGGCGGCGGCTTGCGGCGGTAGCCCCATCGCCGTCGGGTCTATTCCGCGTTGCATGAGCGCCGCCGCCTGTTGCACCGCCACAACCTCAGCTGGCGTCAGCGTCGCCGCGATCGCCGCCGACGGCAACACAGCACCGCCGCCGCCGCCGCCTCCTGGCACCGCCGCCGGCGACATAGCCTGCTGTGTCGTTGCCCCAACCGTCGGCGGTGCACCGATGAAGGGCCCCGCCGCCACCGGGCCCTCGTGGGCCTCCGGCGAGGGCGGCGGAGCGCTCAGGACGGCCGTACCGAAGCCTCGTGGGGTGGACGGGAAGGGCCCTGCAGCCCCTTGTTGCGTGGCTCCTGGGAAGGCGCCGGCAGGAGATGCTTCTGCCGCACTGTCAGCACTGTATGTGCCGCCGCCGCTATCAGCTGCACCGGTGCCCCCTGTTGCCGCCCCAGCCGCCGCCGGCTGCGCTGTTCCAGCCGGCTTTCCAGGCTCGTCAGCGTCCCTGCCAGCGCCCTGGTGGTTGGTGTTGTTGCTGCTCCCTGCAGTGGTAGCGGCGGCGGCAGCGGGGCCGTTGCGCGGCAGTTGCAGGGTGATTGTCGTACCGCCGGGGTGCCGAATGGACGCCACCGCAGGATCAGCACTCCCGCCGCCGCCACCTCGGTCGTCACGAGCACCGCCGCCGCCGCCGCCGCCACCGCTGACGTCGGCGCTTCTGTTATCGGGGCCGCCGACAGCCGAGGCGGGTGTTGTTTCGGCGGCGTCTCCACCACTGGTTCCTCCTCCTCCCGCGGCGACGGGATTTGGCCTTGCACCCTCGGCCGTTGCGTCAGGACCGCCGCCGCCAACAAGACCAGTTAGACCGCCGCCGCCGCCGCCAGCTGCTGTTGGTGCCGCCGCCGCTGAGGGTGAGGGCTGCGGCGCTGCAGCGGCAGCGGTGCCGCCGGGTCCTCCGCCGACACCGCCGACACCGCCGAGAGGGGCTGCCGTACGATCAGCGCCGCCAGCTGCGGCGGGTCCGGGTGCTGTGCTGTACGGCACTGATGTTGAGGCCCCGGCTGACGTCACCGTTGGTGCCGCCGGCGGAAGCATTGCGGGAATCCCGAAACGCCGCCCTGCCTCGCCCTCGCCCTGGTTGCTCGCACCGCCGCCGCCGCCGCCGCCAGTGCTGCCGGGAGGGTAGAACGGCGGCCGTACGGAAGCGGTCGTGAAAGCTGACTCATGCTGCGGTGGTTGCTGTGCACCTCCGACGGAAGGCCGCAGCGCCGTAGCAGCGGCGGCGGGACGCAACGGCGGCGGCGGCGGCATCGGCCCTAGTGCCGGTGACGTCGCGGGCGTCGCCGCCGGGGGCGGCGCTGAGGCCCAGGGAGGAGAGCCCCAGAAGGGAAGGAGACTACTGAACCCTCCGCCGCCGCCGCCGCCACCGCTCCCGAGCCCGCTGCCACCGCCGCCGCCGCCGCCGCTGCTGGTAGCTGCCACGTAGTGCCCCAAGGATGGCTCTCGACACAGATCTAGGCGGCCGCCTAGGGGAGGAGCGGCGGGAGGAGGAGCACCTGTCGCCGTCGCCGCCGTCGCCGTTACCACCATGTTTACAGTCATCATCGTCGTCGCCGTCGCCGTACATTAGCCGCCGCACAAGACAGCGTGCATGAGGGGCACATGGGTAGGTAGGGAAGACGCGAGGGGAATTGGGGTCAAGGGAGGGTGTCAGGCGACATGCTTTTTAACATATATACCGGTAGGTAGTTCCGGATCGGTAGAGGAAGAGCGACCCATGGGTCAAATGACGTCTTGCTTGCTGAGCTGCCGGTATGACGAAGGCTGGTGGGGAGGACCGGCTGGACCACCTGGACGCGCGGCACAACCGCGGACTATCCTGATGTCCTTTTGCTTAAAGACGGGGGAGTCACACTGCCCCGTGTCTGCATCCCTCTTTTGTCCGGCTTGTCATTTACCACGTGTTACCGTACCCCTCCCCTTCTAATACGTAAACAGGCATGTTTGCCCACCTGTCACATCGCCGCCGCTATCGACATCCATATCCGCAACACCACCTGCCGAGGTTGCCACTGCCGCTGCTGCCGGCGACAACGCCCCGCCACCACCATCACCTCCACCACCACCACCACTGCTGCCTCCGAAGCCACCAAACATGCTTCGGAAGGCACCCCCGCCGCCGCCGCCGCCCTCAATGCCGCCTCCTGCCGTACCGGGCTCGCCGCCGCCAGACATGCTGACGTCAGCTGCACCCCCGCCGCCGCCGCCGCCGCCGCCGCCGCCAGGGGCTGATTGGGCAGCCACAGCGGCGGCCGGAATGCGGGCAGCACCGGAGGGTAGCGACGGCGGCGCATCGGCGGAGATCCCCTCGCCGCCGCCACCCTCGCCGCCAGCAGCCTTTGGGGGCTTAAACTGCAGGGAAAGGTTGACATAAGGGGCGTGGATTGGGGCTCGGATAGTTCCCAACATTCAGAACCATGGAGTAAACCCCCAACCGCCGGCACAAAGGCAACAGTCAGCTGCCGTACGTGGGTGCAAATGGAGTGAAAGTGCGTTAGGGTCGCACGGCTGACGATGCCGCGGCATGTTGCGCCAAGTAATTGCAGACCCACGGGTCACTTGCCCACATCCAGGTCCTTCACAGCCACCACCACAACGCACAGTAACAAAGAGCCCTCGTCAGCTTGCGTTATGTAAACATGCTGCTAGCGGCACCAGAGCGGCACGCCATCATCGACATCAGGAAACCCAAGCAAGCACAGCGATACATGCGGGGTTAAGTTGCGGGCCCTTCCGCTCCTACCGGCCCCCCGCCACCCGACTCACGTCCCAGCTCAGCTCCCCTCCAGCCGCGTCCAGCCGCCACCGTAACGTGCCAGCCTGCGTCTCCGCCTCACCCTCTCCAGGCGGCACTGGTACGGCAGCCCCAGGCGCCCCCGCTGCCGTACCGCCGCCACCCGCCGCCGTCGCCGCTGACGGCAACACCGCCGCCGACGGTGCAGCCTCCCCGCCGCCAGCGCCGCCGCCGCCGGCAGAAGCTGTGCTCGATAGTAGCGCCCCCAGCAGTCTCCGGGCGGCGTCCAACTGCTCATGTGGAATGTGCGGAGGCGTCCCGTCAGGTGTAGCGGCGCCGCCGCCGCTGTCACCAGTGCCGCCGCCGCCCGCAGTCTTGTCCTGAGCTGCCTCCCGGGCTGCGTCCTCCTCTCCTTCCCGCTGCTCGGACGGCACTGGCAGCTGCAGCGGTGACGGCGGCGGAGTCAGCGGCGCCGCGGAGGCGCGAGCGCTGTCCCGTCGAGTCGCCGCCGTCGTCGGGTCCTCCTGCGGCGGTAGCGGACGCACGGACGGCTGCTGTGCTGCTCCTCCTGCTGCTGCTCCTCCCTTCCCACCTTCTTCACCCTTCCCTTCGCTTTCCCTGGCTACCGTTGTCGCGGCCCCCGCTTCCTCCTCAGCAGGACGACCAGCCGCGGGGGGCGCCCTCGCCGCCGCCGCCTTAGCAGCCACCTCAGCGGCCGTACCTTGCTCTGACGGCAGCAGCGGCGGCGGCGGCGACTCCAACCGCTCCTCAACGGACTTGCGCGCCGCTGCCGCCGCCGCCGCCACGGCCTCCGGGCTCGCGGGCGCCTCCGCCGTCCAGCGGTGCATGATGGCGGAGGGATCGCCGTCATGGGGTTGGCCACCGCCGCCGCGGCTGCCGTCGAGGATGCTGCCGCCACCGGCAGCGTAGTGCTCTTCCAGTCCAAGAGGCGGCCGTTCGGTTTTTACAACGTTTCGCGTTCCGCTCTGGCGGTCCTGAAGGTGCTGTTGGGGTTGCGTGCCCGCGTCGGAAGGCTTCATGATTGACTGGTCCATTGTTGCTTGGTTCAAATACCTTGCGGGTAGTCGGGTCCAACAGGCCTGCGGGGTTATCGGAAAAGCGCCGCGTGACATATTCAATTTGCGTAGGTACCCAGGACTTTTTATGGTGCATTTATGTAAGGATTCTCAGCTAAGCGAGAGCGCTACACGGTATGACTGCTGGCCGGCCGCCGCGCACCCCTCTCCTTTGTTTGTGCCCCGATAAATCCTAGTGTTTGGGTCGCATTCCCCATTTCCCTGCTTCCCGTATCACAAGCGCCCCACCATTCATTCCTGGGGTGATAACAAGCCACCGCTCACCTGACCACCCTACGCCTTCAGACGCACAGCTACAGGTAACACCGGTGGGATGAAAGACTGCAGTATTGCGCGCAAATAGATCCAAGCTACAAACACGAAAGAAGAAGAAAAGGCGGTCAGATGGCTGCTGCTGCTGCCGCCTGCGGGCTTGTGCCGGGCTCGATCGGGATGCTGACCCAGTGGCTCGTCACGACGTGGCTGTCGTGGAGGAGGATACTGACAGGATGAAGGGGCTCCGGCGCCTATGTGAGCCCAGAGTGTTTGTAGTATATCGCAATACTGGTGTGACTTGGGTTGCTGCTTTAGTTGTGCCCAGGCGCTTGCTCCGATAGGCTTGTTTTGGAGCATGCCTATCTGACGTACCGGGGGGATGTGTCATCACCATTAAGAGGGGCTTGTCGCATGCTGCATTCAATACCTGTTTTTTGGTTGCACACCTTTCAGAAAGCAGGTCTGCGGTGTACATCTAGTTGCAATTGCTCCTTTCGAGCAATCCGGGAAGCCGCGAACCATGGGTCACCTGGGTCGAAGCGATTTTGGCTTCGAGCTGTTATTAGGGGTGTTTTGCAAATTTCGGTACGCTTGTTAATAAATAGTTGGGTTATTACATTTGGGCAAATATACCTTTTCGGCTCACAGGTCATGTATTGGCTTACCCAGCCAGCCGCCCCAGAGCTCCACAAAAGGCGTTTGTTAATGCAAGCAATGTTTACTTCTTCTTTGCAGCAGACACTGAACAATGTGAACAACTATAACAAACTAACAATACATCTGCCAGAGCTCGGGACACCAGCAAAGAAAGCCGGGAGAGGCTCTCGTTAATCATCATCATCATCAAGCCATATACCGGTCGCCCACTCACTCACAAGATGGAGGATTCGGTACGGCGCCCAACGGATGCTCCCTCGCATCCTCACATCACCTCGGCACCCTTCACGCCGCTGGGATATGCGATACACACAGGGCCCTAAAGCGCCCCACAACCGCCCGTCAACCTCCTCCTCCTGCTCCCCTCCTTGTCGGCCATCATGTCCGCTACCCCCATCCGCTTGAACAGGTCACAAGAAGGCAATCCACCACAGCACATGTTGCCACCTTTGCCATGTCATGTATCAGACCCGCTCCTCCTCTCGCAACTCCTCTTCACAACAACAAGGGGGAGGAGGAGGGGAGCCTCAGCCAGCCCTGCCGCCAGCCTCCAGGGTAGCCTCCGCCTCCGCCGCTTCTTTCTCGCAAAACAACCACTAACTGCCCCCGTGCCCTGCCATCCTGCCCGGTTTTCACCAATGCTATAAACAGTGGGGCTCAGTAAGGGCTACCTAAGGACATCCCTGCCCAGTGGCACGCAAAACCAACGAGCCCATACAGCAGCAAACCGACCTCCGTGACTCCTCCTCCGTATCGTTCGCCAACTGTTGCCGCTTGCTCCGTGGGATGTTGACGCAACGCAAACCCCCTGCCGTACCTCGCCCCCAGGCACAGCATCGTCACCTGCGCACCCGCCCGCCTGCCTGCCTGCCCGCCTGCCTGCCTGCCAACGCACACACAAAAGTACGTTTCGCCTCGCGGCCAGTTATTTTAACACAAGCCAGTTCTCTTAACACAAGCCCCCTGCCAACCCCCTTCACCCACCTCCTCACGCCTCCTTGCACCCGCCTCCATGAATAGCGATGGGCATGTGAGAGCCCTCCATTGACTCGCCTTTCCAACAACAAGAATGCATATTGTCTGTCCTAAGCGGGAATCCTGCCGACGACCGGCGCCCCCCCCCTGCCCCCAGCACACTCAGCACTCCTGTCCAAACCCCTGCTAATATGCGCGGCGCGAGGAAGGGCGAGAGGAAAGGCGCCCGCATACCCGCAAAGCAAAGCAGCACCTGCGCAGGCGACTGATGCACTCCATGCGGCTCACAGCTGCGTCACCCCCGCCCCTGCCCCGCCCTCCCCTGCATGGAACCCTGCAGCGGACCCCGTCTCATGTTGCCATGTGCCATGATGTGTCATGCCACCACACAGCCCCCCCATCCCCCCCCCACCCCCGCGCGGGACAACGCGCGACAGCAACCTCTGGTTGACACTAGAACGTACGGGGGTGCGGACCGCACCTCCCTCCGCACCCCCATTTCCCCCTCCTTCTAGAATAGTGTCTCCGAATGCGCTCACTGCATGAGTCGGGATATGGGATCGGGACTCATTGTTCCACTATATAATTTCCCCCCTCCTCCTCCCCCTGCTGCTACCGGTACCGGCAGTGGCAAATCACCCTCACAACAGCCCCACCCAACAAATGAAGATCCGTACACTCCTCCTCCTGGTGGTGGCCGAGGAGGTGGCGGTAGGCCCAAGCCACTCGGCTTCCCAGACTTCTCACCAGCTCCACCCACCCATCCGCACCCCCACCACCCCACCCCAAGTGGGTACACCTCCCCGCCCCATGCGAGCGAGCGAGAGGGATCCCCCAACTGCTCGCCAAGCCGCCCATGAAGCCATCAACCGGACTCCGCAACGTATCCGATCCTTGCAAGCTATGTGTAACGAACCGCCCGCCCGAGCCACAGCGGCTCGCAACCCCTGTGCCCTCCTTCAACCCTCAGCATCGCATGCCGTCAGGCCCCCCCACACCCCCCACCCTGCCCACCCTCCTCGTCCCCCGCTCTCCCATCCTTCCACCCCCAACTGCCACCCCCTTGCTTCACGTCCACCTCCCGGGGGCCATGCGCCCTCGCCCTCACCTCCTGTAGCCCCCCCTCATATCACATGTAACAGCTTCCTAAGCTCCCCCCCTCTCACATCAAAGCCCCCCGCGACAGGCTGGACGCCAGTGCCGGCAACCGCATGCCCCCTCCCCCTCCTGCACTGCCCACCGGACTCATCCCTCCACCTCCTCCTCCTCCTCCGTACCCCTCCGCTGCACCACCAGCACCAGCCCCCCACGCATGCCGGCTGCTGGCGTGGCTGCTGCCGACATGACCTCCCGGGCTGGGGCTGCTGCCGCCACTGCCCAGATAGCTGCTTGGGCTGGGGTGCTGCTGCTGCTGCTGCTGAGAGTGAGGGTGAGCGGCATGGCTGGAGGCGACAGCGGCAGCAGCAGCAGCAGCGGTGGTGGTGGTGATGGTGCTCGGGCTGTAGGGGGAGGGGGCTGCACCATCGTAGGAGCCGCGGGCGGCAGTGCTGCCCACTCCCCTGCTGCCGGCGGCGGCGGCGGCGGAGGGGGTGGGTGAGGCGGCGGTGGAGGTGGGGCGGGTGGCGGAGAGGGAGGAGGTGCTGCCGACGCCGGGTGGGGGCGGGATGGAGCGCTGGGCGCTGGCGGTGGAGGTGGCGGGGGGAGAGCTGCGGGGGGGGAGGGCGGGGAGGGAGAAGGGGAGGCAGGAATATGGGAAAAGGTGCAAGGAAACCGGATGTACGGCACGGGGAAGTGGCGCTGTGTGCGGCTCCTGCGGGTCACATGCGCCTCCTGCCCCTGCACCCCTCTCCCTGCCTCTCCCGCCCTCCCTTCCCTCCCTTCCCTGCCTCTCCCGCCCTCCCCCCCTCACCGTGAGGCCACCGAGGAGCCGGGGGGTCGCGGCGAGGGGCCGGCCGCCCCCCCGGACGAGGGGGAGGGGGAGGCGCCAGCGGGGGAGCCGGCGGACGCAGCAATCGGAGGTGCGGAAGAGGCGGGGGCGGAGGGGGGGGTGGCGGAGCGGCCGGGGAAGGAGGCCAGGCGGCCCATGACACGGGCGTCTGGTAGGGGGGTGGGGGAGGGGGGGAGAGAGGAATGGGGGGGACAGGGGGGGAGTTGGGGGGGGAGGAGGTCAGGAGGGGTGTTTGGGGTGTTGTGGGTGGTGGGTAGCGAGTAGCCGTAGTGGTGATGGTGCGGTCAGAGTCATCATTGTTCTTCGCGGTGTGTGTGCTGAGGACTTGAGGGCTGGGTGTGCGCGCGTGCGTGTGTGTTAAGCAAGGCTAGCTGGCCGCGAGAAGGAACGGAATTTGTATGGTGTGCGCGTGTAAGTGCGTGTGTGTGTATGTGCACGGTGTATGCAGCTCCCCTCCCCCCTCCCCCCCCCCGGCCCTCCCCCCCTCTCACCCGCCAGGTATGCCTTGACCTCGTCAATGCGGTGCAGCAGGTCCTGCGCCACCCCGCTGTGCTCGCCCAGGTGGCGCTGGTAGAGCTCCAGGGCCTGAGGGGGAGGAGGGGGGGAGGGGGGGTCAAAGACCATACCGAACCATAGGAAGCCACAGGGGGGAGGAGGGGGGGGGGAGGAGGGGGGGAGGAGGGGGGGGCAGGGGGGGCAGGGGGGGATACTCCACACTAGGCTGGGGTCGGCACCATGGGGGGTGAGTGTGCGGGGCGTAGGCAACCCTGGGGCCACACCCTGCGGCTCCAACCAGATCCCTCACTCCCTCCCTCCCCCCCACCTCACCTGGTTGAACATGTGCTGTGCGGCCCTGAAGTCCCCCGAGGCCAGCTCCACATCCCCTCGCAGCTTCAATACCTCGGCAGTCTGGAGGGGGGGGGGGAAGCGGGGGGGGAAGCGGGGGGATGGAAGGGGGAAAGGGCAAGAAAGGGACGGAGGGAAAGGGGGGTAAAGAAGAGGGTGGCTGCATCGTATCGACCCCCTGTTGGGAGAGCCTCCGACGAAGCTCCCCCTCCCCAAAACAAACACACACAAACACACATACACACACACGCCTACCTGCACCTCCCTCCTCACTCCGTCCTCCGCAAACAGCTCCGCCACCACCCGAGTCAGCTCCTTGTAGCACTCCAGCGCCGCGGACTGGGGGGGGGGAAGGGGGTGGGCCGGGGGGGGAGGGAAGAAGAGAATTCCCGAATGCGTTGAACGAGAATGCAAACCAGACCAGGGGTGGAGGCGGGGTGGGGGACATCACCCAACCAGCGGAGTATCCGTCCCAAACCCAACACCCCCAAACCCAACACCCCTGACCCCCCCCCCTACCGTATCCCCTCCCCCCCACTCGTCATCTCCTTACTTTCAACCCCCTCCCCGCCCCCTCCTCCCCCCCTCACTCACATACTCCCGCCCCGCCACCAGCAGCGCCCCCTTGTCCTTGAGCGCCCGGATGTGTCGTGCGGGGGGGAGCCAGCCGCCCCCGCCGTACTGCGCGAATGCCGACAGCACCTCCTCGATGATGCGCAGCTGCTCGGGCTGCTTGCCCTGGAGGGCTGAGGAGGGGGAGGGAGGGGGAGGGCGGGGGGGGAGGGGGGCCAGGGGGTAAACATCAGGAAACTGACGAGGCGACTGACGAGCTGAGGATGGAGGGGGTTCCCTCCCCTCTCCCCTCCTCCCCTCCCTAAACACCTTGGGATTCTTCTTTTCCCCCCTCCCTCCCCCCTCCTCATCCCCCCCCCTCACCATACGCCTCCCCCAGCCCCGCCATGAGGTCCAGCGAGCGCCGCCACAGCGCCCGGAAGGTGGGGTGCGCCTGCTTGCGCTCGCGACCCAACTCCTCCTCAAGCCTGGGGGAAGGCAGGGAGGGGAGGGGGAGGGGAGGGGGGAGGGGGGTTTCCGCGCTGGGCTAGAGAACAGAGATTGCGGATGGAGGGGGATATGGATGGATGAAGGGGGCAGGGGGCGGGGGGAGGCCAACAGGAACCCGCTACAGCGGGTGGACCCCTGCAGCACCTCAGGCCTGCAGCACCCCAGACCTGCAGCACCCCAGGCCTGCAGCACCGCTGAGGTGGCACAGGAGGGGACACCCTGGGCGCGGTCCCCACCACACACGGCACGGCGGCCGGGGGATCACGAGCAACCCTCCGTGCAGGGCACGTGGGCAGTGCGGCGCCTGCCAACAGAACCCCCCTTCTTCCCCCCCTCCCCCCCCCTCCTTCCCTCCCCCCCAACCCCCCACCTGCGCCCCTCCACATCCAGCACGTGGTTCAAGCAGTACACCGCCGCGTCGTACGCCGCCTCCGCCTGCCCGCCCAGCTGCACCGCCTCACCCTCGTGCAGCTCAGCCTCCTCCCTGCAGCGGGGTGGGTGGGTGGCGGGTGAGTGGCGGGTGGGACGTACGGCAGGGAAGGCATGAGGGAAGGCATACCTGGCATACCAAGGGGGGGGGGGGGGAGACACCACGGAGCAAGCTCCCCTGCCCTTCCTCCCCCACCTCCAGTTATTCAGTTTTCTTCATTGTTACCGCCTCCCCCTCCCCCCCTCCCCTTCCCCCTGCCCCCCACCTGAAAGCCCGCTCCTGCAGGCGGTACTTGTCCAGCTGCTCCGGCGAGTACAGCGCGTCCCCCCGCTCCGTGCGCCGCTCCAGCCGGGAGGCGGCGTCCTCGGCGCAGCGCAGCGAGTTGGTGGCGGCTTTGGGGGGGAGGAGGGGGAGGGGGCGGTGGGCGGGTTAAGACGGGTTGGATGTTCGGCACTGGGAGGGGATTGGGGATTGCATGGGGTTGCCGGTAGTGGCAGAGATGGGTGTACAGACCCCGAGGGGGTGGGGGGGAAGAGGGGCCAGGTTTGTGTATTGATTGTGACTTGAGGGGGAGTGGAGGGAGGGAGGGAAGAGTGCTTCACCGGATGTGTGCCGCTTCATGCCATGAACACACCGGTTCACATGCGGGGAAAGTCGGTAGCAAGCATGCATGCAAGGGGGGGCAAGGGTTGCGGTCACAAGCAAGTGCCTACTGCCCCCCACCCCCCACACTGCCCCCCCGCCTCTCCTAACCCTTACCCCACACCCCACACCTGCTCCTCCCGCCTTCTCCCCCCCTCGAAACTCACCCGCCTTCTCCCCCTGCGCCCCCCTCAGCTTGGCCTCCGCCACCAGTCCGTGGCAGGTGGCCATCAGGGCGGCGATACCCATGTCGGTGACCTGGAGGGACAGGAGCGGGGGGGGGAGGGAGCGAGGGAGGGGAGGGGGAGGGAAGGGGAGGAAGTGAGAAGTGAGGCGGGCAGGTAGGAGGGAGGAGGCAGGAGGGAGGGGTTGCGGGGTTGCTCAGCAAACGCCGGGCTGTTTCGTGGGCCGCACACTCCGCGTGAGCCACCAACAACGAACAGCACACACCCCTCCCCCCACCGTCTCCCCTTGACCCCCCTTTCCCCCACCCACCCACCCACCCCCCACACACCTCATTAATGGTGCACCGCTTGACCCGCCCCCCGCCCCCCGCCAGCTGTGCCAGCTCCTCCGCCTCCTCCTCCGCATCCACCTCCTCCTGCGTCCACGCCACCGGCTCCTGCAGCCCCGCCGCCCGCACCAGCAGCGCCAGCGCCTTGCCCGCCTGCGCCGCCACCGCCGCCAGGGGGGCGCCGGGCTGCTGCGCGGAGGCGAGCAGCGACTCGGCGCGCATGATCTGGGGGGGGGAAGGGGGCAGGAGGGGGCAGGAGGATTGATAAGGATGAAGATTTCGCGGGAGGGGGCAGGAGGGAGTGAAGGGAGAGGGGAGGGTGAGAAAGGTTGTAGGAGTGAGTACCGGGCAGGGAGGAGGGCAGGAAAGGATGAAAGGGGGGAGCAGTGGTGGTGGGGTGAGCAAAGAAGCCCGAGTCGCACTCTAGCCCTTCCCCACCCCCCTCACCCCCCCCCCACCTGCACCTCCGACCGCAGGCCCCGGCCCTCCTCCTTGTCGGCGCTGTCGGGCGGGATAACCACCAGCGCCCTGGAGGGGAAGGGAGAGAGAGAGGAGGAGGGAAGGGTCAGGGAGAGACCAAATCATAGGAAACCACAGGTAAGGGCAAAACAATGGAAGCAGGGGAGGGGGAGGGGATGGCACTCATGGGGTTACTGGCAAAGCGATAATTTCCACCCCACCCCCCCCGCCCACTCCCATGTTGACGCCTTATCCCCCAGTCAGTTAGTTGTTTCCTCTTTACCCCCCCCCACCACTCACTGTTTCGCATGCTCCGCCGCCTGCTTGTCGCACCCCACCCCCTGGTAGGCCCGGGCCAACGCGAAGTGCGCCTTGGCCAGCAGCAGCGGCTCCTCCCGCACCGCCACCGGCATGGTGCGCCACACCACCTTGGCGTGGCCCAGCGCGTGGCAGGCCAGGTTGACAATGACCCATGGGTCAATGCGGTCCTTCTGCGGGGACGGAGGTGGGGAGAGATGCAGTGGCTGTAGGTGACGGGGTACAGAGGTAGATACGCCCACTTGCATGTGGCCCCCGCTCCCCCCCCACTCCACCACCTACGCATGAGTCGGGACACGGGACTGGGATCCCCAGGCTCCGCTTGTAATTGTTACCCACCACCACCAAGAACAACACCAACACCACTTACGGTAAAATAGTTAGCTTCTTCCTCCTTGCACCCCACCCCACCCCACCCCACCCCCAATCCAGCCGAATGGGGAATATGTATCCCTATTAACCCCACCACCACCACCTCATCCCACCCATCCACACCCCCACCCCCACCCCCACCCCACCTGCGCCTCCGCCTCCGCCAGGTCCGCCATCACCTCCGCCAGCCGCACAGCCGGCGTGTCCGCCTCCAACTCCTCCAGGGGGTCCAGAACACCACCAACACCACCACCGCAACCACCACCACCTCCTGCACCTCCGTAAGCGTAACCGTAGCTGGGCGCGGGGTAACCGAAGCCGTTACCGTTACCGCATGCTGCTGCTGCTGCTCCTCCGTACTCCTCATGTGCTCCGGCACCCACCCCCCGCCCTCCGCGCCCCGCCGCTCCTCCTGCGCCTGCTAAGCGGTGCTGGCTGGCAGGCCGCCCGGCTCCTGCTCCTCCCGCTGGTGCTGCTGCATGGTGGTGGTGGTGGTGTGGGTTTTGGTGGTGGCTGCTGCCGTACATGGCACCCCCCATGCGGGGGCCGTACAGCTGCTGGAAGCGGCTGAGGTGCTGCTGCTGGTTGTAGGTGTCGAACTCGTCCTGCCCCTCCTCCTCCTCGACCGCTGCCTCCTCCTCCCCCTCATCGTAGCAGCCTCCTGCTCCCCCGCCTCCTGCTCCTCCCCGGGAGGCCAGCTCCATGTCGTCATCCGCCAGGGTGGTCGGCTCGCCTGGGAGGAGGGGGGCGGGAGGGAGGGAGGGATAATGAAAAGTGAAGCAACGGAAGGGGGTCGGGAAGGGGCAGGGAGGGAGGGAGGGATAGAGGTGAAGAGGAGGATACCACGCAGGGAGGGCGGGGAGAAGGAGGGTGCGGCGGGAGGGGGGGTGTGCCTTGCGCCGAGGAATGGGGGCGAAGGGCGGAGGAGGGAGAAGGGAGCAGAGGGATGAGAGGGAAAGATGGGCGAAGAAAGTGCCAGCAAGAGCAGCCCTAGCTGCCGTACATGCTAATAACGGCGCTTATAACCGTTCTGTACCTCCGACCTCCTCTACAACCCATGTGTTATCCATCCAGGCCGCGCACCTCGCCCACCCCAGCCCCTACTCCCTCCTAATGCGGAATCTTCATCCCTGTTAGCCCCCCTGCTCCCTTCCCTACCCACCATCCACGTCAATGACCTCCTCATCCGACACCACACTGAACGCCGCCCGCCCGCCTCCACCTCCGGTCCCTCGCACCGAGCTAGCTGCCCCGCCGCTACGCAGGCTGCGGGCGCTACGAGCCCGGGCAGCAGCAGCAGCAGCGGAGGGGGAGGAGCCGCCTGGGTTAGTGGCGCCGGCGCCAGCAGCATGGGCAGGGGCAGCACCCGTGGGTGCTGTGGCGTTTAGCCGAGCAGCTTTTTTGAGGTGGTGGTTGGTGAGAGGCGCGGGCGGGGGCCGCGGGGCGGGCTGCGAGAACATGCTTCGGGTGAGCTGAGGGGGAGGGAGGGGGAGGGAGAAGGTGGAGGAAAGAGAGGGGGAGGGTGAGGGAGGGGCCAGGTGGTAGGAGGAAGGGGCTGCGTATGAGGGATGGAGGGAAGGGTTAGGAGGGAAGAAGTTTGGAGATGGGAAAGAAAGGAGGAGGAGGAAGAGGGCAGGTGATGCTGTGTTGGCTGTCGGTAAGACTATGTAGGAAGCATTGAGGTACGCGTCATGTGGGCGGAGGGCGGAAAGAGCACAACGCCTTATGGGAGTGGTTCATGGTGGTGTAAATGAGAGGTTTGCGAGAAGTTGTCCGGACGGCTTCACCTGCACTGGTGCGACCTCAGGCGGGGCCAGCAGCTCGGCATCGTCCATGCGCCCAACGCGCGCCCGACCCCGTGGGGCGCGGCCGTCAGGTGGTTGGGTCGTGTACCCTCCAGCCATTAAGAGCTGCATTCACAGCAATTTGTTTGAAAAAAGGGTCCCTCAGTTATGCGGAGCTTGCCGACTTCAACAAAAGTAAGGCAAGAAGTGTGCTAACAGCGTGATACAAATATAGAATGCTTTCCTATAGAAGCTGATGGCATCGGCAAGCCGGCGACGCATGTGCACAGTAGTCCTACCCAACCAGCTCTAAGGCAGCTCTCAACCTGTCAGGAGCACCTTGTCCCGCCTCACCTCTTACACAAAAATGATGAGTCTCCTGGACCGTTTCCTATGTGCTCGAAGACCTATAAGTCTGGATGCCACCTTCAGGGCCTCAGCAAATCCATATCGCGAGGGGCAAGCTAAGGAACCAGGAATGGAGAAACATACAATAATTTATCACTGGAGGTTTGTAGTCTTGCCACTCGGGAAAGCACGGCAGGTTAGTCCTAGTGGAATGTTCGCACTGTTTAGTAGCTGCAACGACAACAAGCTTCAATGATGCCTGGATTACGGTAACGTCTTCTACCTAAACCTAGCTGCCTCGGCATGTGGGCTTGAAGCGAATCGCCGTGTGGGCCGTACGGCAGAAACTCTATCGGGCCAACTTTGTGATACCGGGGCCTTGGCCCGGCCACTGCTCCGTTATCATTACCAGGGTAACAGAACACCCAAGTGTACAGCGTAAGGGAAGCGCCGACTGCGTTCCAAGATCACCTCACAAGCCATACGACAAAGCATGCTCACTTGCTCAGCCAGGTCGGCCCGTGCGCAAACCTCATTAAACCAATTCACAACATGGGAAGGGTTGGGGAAGCACAGGGAAGTCCGTTGGAGGTCGTCTAATGTGAACCTGAGGCCTCGGCAGCCCCAGGCAACCCTGAGCCTGTGTGGTACGACAAAGCATCCTCAGCCAAGTTGGCCGGCGCTCAGGCCTCAACAGACCATTCTGCAACATGGGAAGAGTCTTCGCCTTGTCCTGCCTCCTCAGGCAGCCCAGGTGTTACCCTACATCCTTGCCGTGCCGGGTTTGAAGGCACGCATCCGCAACCTTCAAACCACTGCTACTATACGTGGTCTGGCCACCCGTCCATGTCTCCCTAGGAGGATGCACAGACGGCTTGCATACCGGTAGCGTACGGCATATTCCAATATTACGCGTGGGAATCCAGAGAAGGCCATTCGTTTACAATGTTATATACATTACGCTTGGCCGCGTATTGGACAGCCTGAGAGCCGACGGCCAGCAGAGAACAACGTCGCATAGCTTCCAACCGTTGACAAATGCCTCGACAGAAGATGCCATGGTTACCCACTCCAAGCACCTGCTTATTTGCAAATATGACACCAGTATAAAATCATTAGGCTATGCTTTCCAGGTTGTGCGCCATCGCAAGCGAAGGGAGCAACAGTTAGGTACCTAATGGTCCTGCTTCGGATATGCCTATTTGCGGCCCTTGGTGGCTTCTTATTCGGGTACGGTATGGCTTATGACGGCTGGAGTGATGACCTTCATGCTGCAATGCTGTAGTCTGCTGTAGTCTAGGCCTCCCAGATGCTATGTTATGCCGCCATAGACCATGCACGTTTTGCTATACATTCAAAATAGAAAAAGCTTGACGGTGTACCTTGGAGGAATTCTTCTTGTCGCCCCACGTACCACGCTGTGCAAGCCCCATCAAGGCACCCTACTCAGACTCTACTGTACTCCACCTCCAAAGCTCCAACTCTCACATCATTCCTGCAACTGCTGATGCAGCAGCACTGCAGCTCTTCGCCTTTCCCTTCCCCCCCTGACCCTGTGACCCCACCTGCCTCACACATACTTCCAGCCCGCAGCCTCAACCCTACAACACCTAACCAGTCGTCCGCTCCCACCTCCCACCTCCTGCATTCGCTGCTTCCCGCAGGTATGACCTGGGCCTCATCGGCGGCGCCTTGCTGCAGGTGGGGCCGTATATGCCGTACATAACGGTATTCACCGTGTGCCGTACGAGCCATACCCCTCCGGGCTGTGGGACCGTCAGCGCCATGCGCTGCGCAGGTCGGCATGCTGGCTTTGCCTCTTGTCAGTAACGCACGTTGAGGCAGTACGGCCGGGCTCGCACTCGCGGAATCAGCGCATCTGGGTTACTTGTGTACTCCCTTCCCCAACCCCATCCCCTCCTCAGATCCAGTCGTACTTCCGGCTGCACGGCTCCCTCACCCTGGAGCTGATCGTGGGGGCTGCCAAGCTGGGTGCGGTGGGCGGTACGGCACTGGGTGGGGCGGCCATGTCGGTGTACGGCAGGCGGGCGGCGCTGGGGCTGAACAGCCTGGCGTTCTGCGTGGGGCCACTGGTGATGGCGGCGGCGTGGGCGCCGTGGTGAGGGGGAGGGGGAAGGGGTAAAGAGGAAACAACTAACTGACTGAGGGATAAGGCGTCACCAGCCAGCCCGACCCGCCCAGCCCGAATTAGCAAAGCCAGGGAAGGGGGAAGGGGGGAGGGATGGCGGGAGGAGGGAGGAGGGGTGGGGGTAATTAATATGGAAACAGAATCCGCATTAGGCTGGATAGTTGGGTTAGCGTATAATTGTAGTTGTTGTATAGTTAGTAGCATCAATCAGTAACAAACCGTATTGTAAGCTCCGTGGCGGCTGGGGTGATCTGAGTCACTCTGCATTGGCGAATAAAAGGCGGCTGCTACTGTGATAACTGGCTCCACTGCGCTAGACCTGATGTCTGTGCTGCAATGCTGTCAGCAGCATAACGTATGTAAGCTCCGCTGCTTAGCTGGGGCTGTCATGCGGCTGTGTGCACCAAAGCATCCCACCCTGCCCGACCCTCGCAAATGACCCATGGGTCTAACAAAGCCCAGCCCACCCACTAGTCCGAACCCTGACTAACCTGCGTAGCAAGGGAAAATTGTGCAGCGAAGACGTACCAAATTTCGTTAATAGTGAGCGAAAAGCGTCCAGAGACACAAGAAGGCGGCGCGACGAGCGAACAGAAGGCAGGCATGCGTCCCTGTGCTGTGCTGGTGCTGCGAGCTGCGCTGTATATTGACGCATGCTGTATGACGATGAAGATGGCTGACTTATCGTGATGAAAGAGACGGGACTATGCCGAGAGTTAGTATTTATGCGAAATGCGGCGATGCGAAGTACGGCATGGGACGAGCATGCTTAATTAAGCGCAAGCGCAGTATGGGTATAATGATCTAGATATGGAGAAGGTGCAAAACGTGCGATGCCAGTGAAATGACAACTAAAAACAATGACAGGGCAGGGCCTCGCAAGGCTCCCCAAACAACCCTGTCACCCAAGCGAGCCATTGCATGCAGGCTCACCGGGGCTGCAGGTGTGGGAGACCTAGGTGCATGGTGGCGTGCAGACCTACCAGATGACCATGAACGGAGACTAGTGTATGGCAGGGTGAGGGGGGTTGTAACAAGGCATTGCGTAATGCGATCCTATAGGTAGCGACATGCGTGTTATGACAGTTTGCGTGCACGCAATACGTATCCGCGGTAATACCCGTGCTCCGCGAGTATGGCGATAGCCTGTGTTACCGCCTCCTGGAGGTTGCCGACGTCCCTGCTGAAGGCGCCGGAGCCGGCTGTGGAATACTTGCGCTGAGCGTATCCGTTGGCTGTCGCTGACGTAGACGATGCCGAAAGTATGGACTGGCTGTTTCAGTAGTCACGTTTCAAAGAAGCTTATCGGGCGATGTTGGAAGACCTTGATATCCGGCCAGTCTCGTTGTTGACGGTACGCTGAAGTGAATGGGCTTGTTCGTCGATCTTGGTGGCGATGCCGCGCGCGATCCGTAGTCCGTCGTTGTAAGCTCCAAATCCTCCCCTCCCGCCCTCCTAAACCCCCACACTTATCCTGATGCGTGTGCAGCTGTGAACCTTGTAAAGTGTAGAAGCATCTATATAATTACGTGGCAAATCGTAAATGTAAACCGCTGATGGGGTGGGGGGTGAGGGGTGGGGGTAGTGGAGGGCGGGAGGAGGGGTGAGTGTAGTGGAGGTGGGTAGCAGCTGCCGGTATAGCTTGACAAGGCAGGGCTGGGGAGCGCCCCCTAGGGCACCCGGGCGGGGACGTGAAGGGTTGCGGGTGGGGAGTAAGGAACTGCAAGGGGGGGGTGCAGCGTGCACCAGGAGGCGGCGAGCACCGTGATTGCAGCGCCTCCCGCTACTCCCCGTTGGAACCCATGCCTGTTGAATGTACGGTATCCATCCCCATTCCCACCCACCCACCCGTCCACCCGCCTTGTCAATGTCGCCATACGGTTAGCCAGGTTCTTCCTGTTTACCCCGGCTCCCCCCCACCCCCACCCCCTCTCCCACCAGGCTGCTGGTGTTGGGTCGCTTCCTGACGGGGTTGGGTATCGGCATGAGCGCCACCGTGTCGCCCGCGTACATCGCGGAGCTGGCACCCGCAGCGGGCAGGGGCGCGCTGGTGCAGCTGTACGAGGTAAGGCAGGGGGGGGAGGGGCGAGGAAGCGAGGAACCAAAACCGCTCTTGCGGGATCCTCGGCAGGTTGGAAGCACAGCCTGCCTGCCTGTCGTACACCACCTTGCCGTACCCCCCCCCACCGACTTGGTTACCCGTACCGAGCCCCGCCGCCCCCTCCTCCCTCCCCCTCGTGTTGACGCCTTATCCATCAGTCAGTTAGTTGTTTCCTCCCTCACCTCCCCTCATGCGCTCACTGCATGAGTCGGGATATGGGATTGGGACTCGTTGTTTCACTTTTTAAGTGCCCCCCCCACCACTCCTCCCCCCCCAGGTGATGCTGTGTGTGGGCATGCTGGCCGCCCCCGCGGTGGACTGGGCGCTCAGCGGCAGCGGCCGGCAGGACATGTGGAGACTGATGGTGGGGGGTCAAAGACCATGGTGGTGGGGGGGGAGGGGGGGTGTAAAGCTGGGTGACGTGGGGAGGGTGGGGCGGGGGGAGGGGCAGTGAGGGGCGGGGGGACCTGCTTGGTGCCAAGGGTGGGTGCGGGGCTGTCGCGGGTGGGACGACAGGCGGGGCGGGACGCTGTCGTACCCACGTGCTCCTCACAGCACCCGCAGCGAGGTGTAGGCTAGGCGGCAGGGGAACGCAGGGGAGGTCCAACTGCACCCGTTCGTGCCCTCTTGCGCCTGCCAGCCTAGGTATGGCCTTTGGTCCTATATCCCGCTAGTTACGCTGTTGTTTGTTGGCGCTGACGTTCCTTTCGATCCGTACGCAGGTGGGTATTCCGGCGTTGCCAGGGTTAGCGCTTGCCGCGGCGCCGCTGCTGATGCCGGAGTCGCCGAGATGGCTGGTGGTGCAGAACCGACTGGATGAGGCGCTGCATGTGTTGGCAGCAACTATGCGGCGGAGTAAGGGCAACGGTCGTGGAGGGCTTGCGTTTTGGAGCAGCGGCTACGAGCGTGTGGCGGATACGGTAAGGTTCACTATAAGACCCACGTCATTTAGGCTATGATGCAAGATTGGTTGGAGGGTTAACCCAGAAGAATTTTATTCGTGTGGCAAGGCATTGAAAACATAAAGCGATTATAATGGGTTGCTTCATGTTTGCCAGCCCATCCAGCCCAGCCCGATTAGTCAAGCCAAAACGACTGGAGGGTTGGAGCTTAGGTTACCTTCGTGTTATACCGTGATTCCAGGGGGCATATCCTACTGAAAGGTTCCTTTGCATATTTACATCCAGTCCGTCGGCCCCCTGTCCTTACTCTAGTCAACCGCTAGCTCCGGATCCGAAACCTTGCTTGCGAAACCTTGCTTGCAACGAAGTCTTTATTGTGCAACTTTCAATGCCGAAGAGACTGTGATAACAGCAGTTGGCTTTAGGGTGCGCTGAACACAGAAAGGACCTTTGACTTTGCGTTTCGTTTCTGACGGAAGGCTCGTGATAAGCAGCAGAATGTCCCTCCTAGCCAGCCGTAAGCCTCTTGCTTGGTCGTCAGTTTCAGCTCACCGTGGCTTCTTACGAATCGGCCATCCTAGCCGCCTCTCCTGTGTCGTCGCCACGGCCGGCCGTCGTGTCGGCCAGGAAAACCGCAAAGCACAGAGCAAGGCCGAACCGCGAAAATGCCCTTGTGGTTCTGGTGAACAGTATCAAGAGTGCTGCGCTTCAATCGTTTCTGGTGCTTGGGCGCGCACAGCTCCAGAGCTTGCCAGGGCGCGCTTCACAGCAATGGTATCTGGCAAGGTGCAAATGCTGGCTGATACAACACATCCAGAAGCGCTTGAAGCAATTGGCACCAAGCAGTCCCTGTTAAAGAAGATGGACCAGCACATGCGCAAGCGCGGCGTGGGCGAGCTGCTGCCGTCCCTCGTCGACTGCGTTCATGGCCAGCATCCGGACGACCCGAACAATTGGATTGTCGTAATGGCCATTTCGCTGGGCGAACCGGGCATGGAGGATGTGTACGTTCTCTACGAGCTTTACCGGAAGGACAACGGCCGATGGTGGTACATGAATTCACCCAGGGAAATTCCAATCCTCGAGCAGTTTGCGGAGTTCTTGGAGCGCTACCATGATGTCGGGCAAGGCGAGATGGGGCCAGTGGAAGGGCTTTACGACTACAGTTTCCTCCCAAGTCAGCCGCGCAACCTTACCTCCGAGGCCGCGAGACTCCGCACACCATGGCTGGTGGATGAATGGCCAGCGGATCAGCAGCAACGAGGCTGGGTTTACCTCGACACAGCGAAAGACCCGGAAACCGGGCGCACGGCTGCACAAGAGGCTGCTGAATTTCACAAAAGCCTGAGCGAGTCGCTGCTAACCTCCGAGTTTGATTACGAAACCTACTACTTCCGCTTTGGTCGCTTCCTTTGAGTGACCCGCCCGGCGAGGCGACGTATTTCGCGCGGGGTTGCTTTGGCTGGTGGGGGTGGGTGTACTGGCCACTTGTGGTGGTGTTCTGTGTCTTGGGTGTGGGGTAGTTGTAACTCGTTTGGGGGAAGGGGTTAAGGTTGACGTGTAGTGCGTACGGCAAATGACGCTTAGGCTGTGCTGCAGGTGCGGGGTGGCCGGTTGGATGGGTGGGGGGCTTATGGGCGCTGGGGGGCATTGGAGCGGCATGCGGGTTTGTGAGTGATGGGGTTGTGGTGGATTGGAACTGAGCGCGTCAAGTTTTTGCAGAGCTGTGTTACGGCCTCAGAACGGGAGTTGTTGGTTCGAATGGCTGGTTGGTTGAACTCTAGAGTGTTCGCGAGAGTCTGTGTTAATCAACAGCCACAGCTCACAAAGGGGGCGGCGTCCTGGCTTCAGACCTCTGAAGGCAGGTGCGCAGCGGGCAGCAGTGGAGGGAAGGGGGGGGGGATAAAGAGATGCCGGTAAATAGTCCGCACTAAACGAAGCCAAGATGGCTCCCAAACAACCACGGGTTTATGTTCAGCCTTATTAAATACGGCTGTTATACACACTTGGCATCTGATAACGGCTGTGCATGCCAGGTTGTCAACCCCTCTTCCATCCCGCTTGTCCTCTCTTTCTTTCCCTCCACCACGACCGCCTCCCAGTCCATCCATGTCCACTACTGCATCCCCGCATGTGTATCCCCTTCGCTGCTGCTGCTTTGGGAGCCCCTGACTCCTCCTCCTCACCCCCACCACCCACCCATCCGACCGCCCCGCAGGACCCTTCCGGCGCCCGCTCCTCCTCCCCATCCCCACTCGGGAGGGCGGCAGCGGCGGGGCCTGAGGAGGCTGAGGACGCGGCAGCCGAGCAGGCTCTGCGGGCCGCGGAGGACGAGCTGCTGCTGCTGTGGAGCGCGGCGGAGGTGGACAAGGCGGCTGTGGCGGTGGGTGGGGTGGGGTTGTGGGGTTGGAGGTGGGAATGGGTACGGGAAATAGCCGTGAAGTAGCCGTGCTGGGTGGGTGGGAGGGTTGGGGTGGGTGGGTGGGATCCAGGGTGATGGTGGGTTGGCAAGCGAGAGAGTCCGCTTCCTCTCGGGGAGCGATGGTAGTTGGTGACCACCACCATGCATGGAACACCCCCATGTGTGTCGGCAGCTGGGGGCTGGCAGCTCGCCAGTAGCCGGTGAGCTGGGAGGGGAGCTGGCGGCCTTGTAGCGAGCTTCCGGTCCTCACGTACTTCATGCCACTCTAATTACACTACTATGCGTCAACTGGGCATGTAGTGGTGCTAAACGTGCATGCCCCGCACCGCTCCCCGCCAACACCTCCACGCCACCGCAGGAGCGCCGGCGGCGCATGTGGCTGGAGCGGCAGCACCGGCAGCGCCAACAGCAGCAGCAGCAACTGCAACAACGGCGGCAGCGGCGGCGATGGGGCCGCCTGCACCGCTACTTCTCCTCCACCTCCTCCACCTCCCCCGACTCCTGGTCGCTGCTGCCCTCCAGCGCCCCCCTGGAATCCATCCCGGAGGAGTCCCCCTCCTCCTCGCCCGTGCCCTCGCCCTCGCCCGCTGCATCCTCTCCATCCCGAGGCATCCCGCATCCTCCGCCCCTCCTCTCTCGCCCAACAACCGCCGCCCAGGGATTGGGGCGAGGCACGCCCCTCAACTTCCCCGCCTCCACACCTGCACCAGCCGCAGCAGCAGTACTGGTGTGGGACCCCCAGGCTGAAGCCGCACCTAGCACGGGTCAAGGAGGAGACGGCGGGGCCGAAGGAGGAGGACGCGAAGCGGGAGGAGGAGGTGGGGCAGCTGGCGCGCCGAACTGCAGTAGTGTCTGCGGTGGAAGCGGTAGCGGGTGTGCATGCAGGCAAGACGCGCCTCGAGGGAGGGACTCGAGTTGCTGCGGCGGCAGCGGTGGCAATAGCAGTAGCAAAAGTAGAAACATTGACACTAGAAGCAGCGCCGTCAGCGGTTGCAGCACCGCGACTGAGAATGGGAGTCCTGGTTGCGGCTGTGCTCAGGCTTATAGCAGCTGCGGCGACGGCGACGGCGGTGGTGGCACGACGCCTTGCTGCGGCAGCAGGGGCGCAGCGGGTGCGTACTCGCCCTTAGCCGGACCTGCCACTTTCCAGCAGGAGGTGGAGGCGGGGCTGGGGGAGGCGCACCAGCAGCATCAGGCGCATCAGGCACAGCAGCAGCAGCTAGTCCATGGTGATCCACCAGCGGAACAACATCATCATCAGCGCCAGCAGCAGCAGCAAGAACGGCAGCATGAGGAGGCGCACCACCAGCAGCAGGCACCCGAGGAGGCCCAGCAGCAGCCGGATGGCGGCGGCTTCCTGCGCACGCTGGGCTGTATGGTGTGGGAGGTGCGGGAGCTGGCGCGGGGCCCGGAGCGGAGGGCGCTGGGACTGGCCCTGGGGCTGGCCTTCTTCAACCAGGTGGGGGGGGAGGTTTGGCCAGAACTGGCAGCCAAACTGGCAGTGATGTGTGGGGTGGGGGGCGGGGTAGCATGCCTGGCTGCATACATGTAATGGTGGGGGGGTGGCGTTAACAGGGAGACGGTTAGGACTACCAGATGTTTGGCGACCGCCTGCTCTACCCTACGCATGCGTGTTGTTTTGAGGAGGCGGTAAATTTTGCGGGATTGCCTCTACGCGTGCTGTGCCGCCTTTGATCTCGCCTATGCTGCTCTTGCTCCTCCCACCCCCCTCTTCCCCTCTCCACCCCCCAGGCCACCGCCTCCACTTCCATCATCAACTACGCGCCCAGTCTGCTGCAGCGGCTGGGTCAGCAGCAGGGCATGCAGGGGGAGGAGGCGGGTGCGGGTGATGGGAGCGGGCGGGCGCTCGCGTACACGGCGGGCATAGGGCTGACCAAGGCGGTGGGTGTGGTGGCAGGTGAGGAGGAGGGGGAGTGGGAGCGGGGGCCCCCACTTGCCACTCTCCCACTTGGTTTCTCGCCCGGCCACCTTTTCGTTCCCCCACGGCCCTCCATCCTTCCCTACTCCCTCCTCCCTCCACCTCCTCACCCCGCTCACCTCCCCTCCTCCCTCCCCCCCTCGCCAGCCATGTGTGTGGTGGACTCGCTGGGTCGCCGCCCGCTGCTGCTGTGCGGCTCACTCGCCTGCTGCGCCAGCCTGCTGGCGGCCTGCGGGGCGGCGCTGCTGGCGGAGGGCGGCGGCGGTGCGGAGGGGCTGCTGGCGGGCGCCATGTGCGCCTTCACACTGTGCTTCAGCTTCTCATGGGCGGGACTGTACTGGGTGGGTGGGGCTGGGTGGGTGGGAGGGGGGTAGAATAAACCAAACCACAAAGTTAGGGCAAAACAATGGGTATTGTTGGCAGGGAGCCACAAAACATGGGAGGGTTTACTGATGGGAGGCGGGAGGGAAAAAAGAAATTCCAAAGTGTGGTGTGATAATGATATAAGTTGCTGACAATCCCTGGTGAAATGGCGGGAGGGAAGGGGAGGGGTTACTGATGGTTGGTGTGTGTGGGTGGGGGAGTGTGTGTGAGAGGAAGTACGAATCATGTGTGGCATGTGGGCTCCACCCTGGGTTGCATCGCGGGTAGGAATGTGCCGGGTGAGTGCTGTACGGTTGTACAGTAGTACTTTACGTGGTTACATAGCCTCACAGGGAGGAGGAGGTTGGGGTGGCGCCTCCTGAGCTGCGCGGCTTTGCACACCCCTTTACCAGCGCTGCACACTCCTAGCTGAATCCCTTCCTGCGCCGTACACAAAACCCGCACCCAGGTGGTGGTGTCGGAGCTGTTCAGTATGGGCGCCAAGTCCGCCGCCACCTCGGCCGCCACCGGACTGCTCTTCTTGACGGGTGGGTGGAGGGGAGGGAAGGGGGAGGGAAGGGGGAGGGAAGGGAAGGGAGGGGGGGAAGGGAGGTGGACCTGGCGGTGGTAGGGGCGTGGAGGGCCCTCTCCCACAACCGAGCCTTGCACAGGGAGCCTCACTACGCCACTCTCCCTCTCTTGTCCCGTCTGGCTGGCTTGACGGTAATCACACCGCACGTCACACAAGGGGGTCCGCAGGGCCTCGCTGCATGACCTCCTCTTCCCCTCACCACACATTGGGTGTTTTTCTTCTTTTCCCTCCACCCCTCAAACACCCCTACCCTGCGCCACCCCCTTCCTCCCAGGCGCCGCCACCGACCTGGTCTTCCTGTCCCTGGAGGACCTGCTGGGGCCCTACGTCTTCGCGCTCTTCGCGGGCATCAGTGCGGCAGCAGCGGCCTACGTGGCAGTGGCACTGCCGGAAACCAAGGGCAGGACGCTTGCGGAGGTGCAGGCGCTGTTGAGGGGGGGAGAGGAGGAGCAGGAGCTGCGGCAAGGGGATGGCGGTGGGGGAGGGGAAGGGAGAGGAGGGGCAGGAGAGGGGGTGCAGCGGGGTGGGTGGGTGCAGCTGCGGGAGAGGGTGTGAGTGGGGGGTTATGCAGCTGCGGGGGGAGGTGCTGCGGCAAATTGACTGCGGTTTCGTCAAGGGGACGACCCAACCACTCTCGCTCGCGTGCTGCTAGGTGTACTTTTGCTGAGCGCTTGCAGGGGCAAGCGTGCAATGAATGTGCGGAGGGAACAAGACGCACGTGGCTATGCCGACGTTGTTCTTTGTGTAACGTTACTCGAAGACCTGCACTTATGGAATACTGTATTGAACTTGTTTCGGTGATACCCTGTACTTCCAAGTCGTAGTACGGGGGCACTCGTGGAGGCAATCCTAGTCGTGTGTACCTAGCCTGAGTACCGCGCCACCATGATAGCTTAGCTTAGAGGACCATGAATGCGACACGCCTAAATGGGGGGTGCTTGGGGAGCAGCCTTACAGTGTCTTCTTACCGGTACGTGTTTTTGCTGATGTGTCATGTGAACGAATGAAGGTTACTAACTTATTATGGTTTTGTAAACTCGGGCGTGTAGGTAGCGTAAACGGTTATCTCTTCTTATCTACGGTTCAGCTGACCCTGTTTGGTATTTTGCTTTTGGTACCGTGATGTTACGTGGGGCAATTGATTGCTCTCGACCTGTGCGTCGTATCGTATGTGGCCTATTAGATACTAGAAAGGAGGAGGAGGTGGGCTCCTCTCCCGCATCCTCCGTAGCCCAGTGCTGTTGGACGCTTGTTGGACGTTTCACTCTCGACGTACCCGGTAACTAACCGGCTTGTAACTCGGTGGCATACCCGGACGACTGGCGGTGTGCGATGATGCGCGCTCTCGTCCTGTCTGCTATGATCACTGCAACTTGCAAGCAGTCCAACGACGCGTTAAGACAGAGTCCCTTCAATTAAAGTCAATGCCGCATTGTCCTATGGAGCTGACGTGCACAGCGGAAGGTACAGTCCGGACGTTCCCAGCAGTACGGTGGGCAACAGGGCAAGGCCATTCACACATGTGCGCCCATCCGCACATCACCTGTACGCTGTACCGGCTTGTACCTCCCGCTGTACCGTAGGATTGTACCCCGGTACCAACTTCATCATGCGTTGTAGGGTCGCTCCCCATGTCGCACATCCCTCCTTCCAAGACCTTCTGCGGTACGTCTTCTTCATGTGTTCGGTGCATAACATGTGGACAGCAGACGCAATGTGCTCGTATTCCGCTGAGAGAGCGAACGGTTGTCGTTTGAAGCTAGGTAGATACGGTAGCGAACAACAAATCATCAACACTAGTGACCAGCACCATCCGCTAGCACCATCCCAGGCCCCGAAATAGCCGCTCTAGCTGCGTTCTTGCTGCCAATACATAATGCCGATCTAGTCCTACCGCCGGGAAGCGAGTCGTGAGCTTAGGCTGGCATACTGTTGGGCTCGTTGTTGGTCGTGCAATGCGCGCTATGCAACATATGGGGCACCCGCAAAAGTAGACAATGGCACAGACAACCTCTTATGCCTACAGACGTTGCGTTTCCGGCGCGGGGAGGATGTGGTCTACGGCGGTTGGCGAGTCCTGATGTTGCCTAAACAGGAAGGGCGCGACAATTCGACGTAGCGCACGCGGATAATCATGTCATATAGCTAAGCATAGAGAGGGGACGCCTGTGGTGAATAGGATTTAGTAACGTGTGACTGCTTATCAATACAAGCAACGTTGTTTCCGCCGTAGGAGGCTGTTGCTGACGGTTGCAGGGGCGTCTGATCTCAACTGATCCATCACCACAGCACTGAACACAATCAACTTTCACGGATTACCGGTATATGCTTTTATAATCAAGCACGCCTTGTATGTCAGCTGACTTGTCATGCATGAATACCTTTTGCTTTCGGCCCCAAACCTGCCCCTCGGTGTGCCGCTTCACATGTACATCCCCGAGGCAAGAGGCAACGCGCTGTTGCAAAATACGGTGCGAGGCAATCGTAGAGATTCCTCTGTGGCGTTGGCAGATGATCACGTTCGGCCGGTCCCATGCCGTGCAGCCCTTGGCTCAATAAAAGCCAGACTCCCCAAGCCCTATAGCCACCAGCTTCGGTCCCTTGCTTTGTCATACGCCACTCCTTAGCTAATTTGCCTGTTTCCCTTGAAAGCAAGCGACCATGGCCATCCGGCCGGGTTGTCCTAGGCGGCCGAATGCCTCGGCGGCTGTTGCAACCCCCGCTGCGGGGCTCGTCACCCTGATCCTGCTGGCAGCAGCAGCAGCAGCCCACCGTGATGCAGCGAGCAACCCCGCTGCGTTCCCTCAAGTGGTCATTCCCATCCGGCCCAGGACGCTCCCGCCTGTGAACCGTGTGCTGGTTCCTGCCAACGGTGAAGCCTCGGTGACGATGGAGGCTGCGCAGCTCACGGTAAGCGGGCGAAGGAGGAGTAGCAAGCACAGGGCAGGCTATAAGAAGGATGGATGTGCAGGCGGAAGGTCCGCGCCAGGGGTGGTGTTTCGCCAGTTGCCTAGATAGATAGCTGCTCGTCGGTTGCTCGCCTCGCCTGCCTCCAACGGATACACACCATTGTAACGGTCATTCATTCACAGAGCCCCCGAATCTGTACGTAACCCCTCGCCCGCGTGCATGCATGCAGATCAACCTGAACGCCTCGGAGTTCCTTAGCTACAAGGCCACCCGCTACACCGTTCCTGGCACCAACCGCGCCCAGCTGCAGCCGCCCGCGCTGGTCCTGGACGCCATGTGCAGCTTCTTCTCCATCCGGCTGACCAACTTGTGAGTGGTGTTACGGTACTGTTGATGATGTGTGCGAGTGCACGGCATGCATGTCGCTAACAGATATGTACCGGGATGTATAGGTTGTTATTACGGTTTGTGTCTTAAGGTACTTGGCTGCTTGGGTATTTGGTGCCTCCAACCTCTGAGCTGCATAGCCCTACCTATCGTGCTTCATTTCTTAACGAGGGTCACTGTTGTCGTTGTCCATGCATGGCATGTTCATAAACTGTGTTGCTTGTGTTTTACGAACTGTGTTGACTTCACGTTGGTTGTGCATGCGTTGATTGCGCCCTGCTGCTGCTACCGTGCGTGCGATTGCACTGCAGACTGCCCTTCCAGCAGTTCCACACCTGCCCGGCAGCCGGCGGGGGTCCTGAGTTCCAGAACGGCCCCAAGGACTTCGAGTGGACCAACCTGCACACACATGGCCTCAAGGTGGGTGGGTGCTGGGGCCGCATCAGGTTCACTGGTTGGGGAAGGCCCGCTGTGATCCTCCTCCTCCTCCTCCTCCTCCTCCTCCTCAGACAATGCTTGCTTGGTGCAACCCTACCTACCTACCCAAAGCCGCAACTACTAACTCGCAAACGGATATCTATTCTAAACCAGCAACCCCAATCCCACCCACCCACCCCGCCCACCCATCCGTCTCTCTGCATGCAGGTGGACCCGGGCGCCATCAACGTGAGCAACATCTGCGAGCCCGGCTACCCCAACGCCGGCTTTCCCTCCCCACCACCCACCGTGCAGCAGTACTACTGTGATGGCAACACCAGCTCTGCGCAGCTGTGCCAGGTGTTCGGAGACAACATTGTGGTCATCGACCGCCCCCTTGCGGGCCACAGCGACCTGGCCATGAGCCACTACGGCGTGTCGCAGCGCTCCGCGGCCACACTGCGCTACACGTACCCGCTTCCGGAGATCGCACCCGGTGTTGGATGGTGAGTTCGAGGTCTTGGGTAGGAACGTAGGAAGGAGGAGGCTGAAAGGATTGAAAGGATTGATTTGAAAACGTATGCGGCACGCTACAAACGTGTGGGGCACCATGCAGCGGTAGGTGCACATGCGGCAACTAAGCTCATCCTGGATGGCCTGCATGTAGATAGCACGTGCCGGTATCGGGGCGCGACAGCAGTAGTGTGCTTGTTGCGTGAATCAGCCCTGCCTACCTGAGGTTTCCTTGCAGCAGTGTAGATAGCCGTAAATGTCCTATTCAGCTGCCGTACCATTACATTAACTACCGGTAGTTGATGTATGTGGTGCCTTTGACCAGGATCTGTTCAGTCCTCCAAGCAAGTCCCAAACTCCACCAAATACACACGCACATTCCCCCAGGTATCACCCGCACTGGCACGGCTCTGTGGGCATTCAGACGACCACCGCCGCCGGGCCGCTCATTTCGCCCGAGTCCGCCCTGCCCAACGGTCTGGGTGATCTGTACGTGCCCGCAGCCAACAAGGACACGCGGAGGGAGGACAAGAAGGATCACGGAAAGGAAAGCAAGCCTGCAGCCAACACGAGGAGGGACGACAAGAAGGATCACGGAAAGGAAAGCAAGCCTGCAGCCAACACGAGGAGGGACGACAAGAAGGAGCACGGAAAGGAGAGCAGGCCAAGCCAGTGTGGACGCCTGCTTAAGGTAATGTATGCCGCTCGACCAGTCCCCGCGTGCGCCAAGTTGGACCTTGACAGTTGAGCGTATGTAAAATTCCTGCTCAGCTTTCCGGTGCTAGATAGGTAGCGAAGTCGCAGGACACACGCCCCGCCCCTCCATGAGGCCAGTTAACCGCCCAGTCAATCCAAGGGGCTCCAAGCAACCACATGTACGGCGCGTGCCTCCCCCCCCCGACATACAGGTCCTGGAGGCTCAGCCCCTGGAGCGGAGCACCATCCTGCAAATCAACGGCATCTGGTTCCGAAACCAGACGAACTCCACGGCGCCCGACGATGACACCATTCCGTAAGCATTTAAGGGCTGCTAGCTTGCTACTGCTGCATGATGCCGATACCACTAGTACGGGTACATGTATACACATATATACATGCATAAGGCAGGATCCGCGGTTACAGTATATGCGATGGGTTGTACGTGTACCCTTACCTCGTGCCGTCCTTGCTCCCTCTTCCCGTACCCCACCAGGTTCCTTGGCCTGGGTACCAACCCAGCCCTCGCCAGCCCGCTGCTGTACAACACAACCAACAACGTCTCCCGGCCGCTGTTCGTTAACAAGGCGGGTCGTGACTGGGCCCTCGTGAACGGCGCTTTCCAGCCCACCGTTACCATCACTGCAAAGAAGTAAGACGGGCTGCTGTATTGCTGCTTGCATGGGGGCTGGGACACGTCTGGCTGGTTGTTAGCTGCCCGTCACGATGAGCCATGGACATACGGTAGATAGCCGGGAATAAGCTACGGGTCAGGGTGCTTGTTTCAGGGCAAATATGGTACCCCTTTGTACGAAACCCGCACCCTAACAGATCAGCCCTGCTGATGGCCCCGTTATGAACTAATTGGTTGCCCAACCTATTCATCACCCGATCCAGGTATACCCGCTGGCAGCTCATCAACACCATGACCATGAAGTGGCTCGACCTGACCATTCAAAAGGTATGATGGATGACCCATGGGCCACAAAGTTAGATTGCGCATGACCTCTTAGGGACTTTGTTCATTGTCCTGTCCTGGCTTGCTGGCGCAACTGCTGCTGCTACCACCGCGTGTATTTGGCGCCGTGTGTAATAACAATTCTCGTGTCCCTCTCCCCCTGCCATTCCCACAGGTCCTTCCCAACGGCACGCTTCAGTTGGCCAACAAGTGCAAGTAAGTGGGGGCTAACTACCTGTAGACAGGCCATACACGGTAGCATCCTACCAGCTTGCATGCGTGTGTCACCCCACGCACACCGCCTCCCTTCATCCCCCACACCAGGTTCCATCTGCTGGGCCGGGACGGTGTGCCGCTCCCCTACGTCCCTCGCACCCTGAGCTCCAAGCCCGCCGGCTTCAACACCAGCGCCAGTGACATCATCCTGGGCCCAGCCAACCGCGCCGACCTGCTCATCAAGTGCGACGAGCCGGGCACCTTTGTGCTGGCGTCCTCTGGAGCGGGTCCCTTCCACACCAACTACGACGGTAAGGGTGCGGAAGGGGAGTGCTCTACCCATGCATGATGCGCTGGATCGCTGGTATGCTGCTGCTAGATATTGATTGCATGAAAGGCCCATTCGAGGCGTCAACGGTGCTCAAGGGAAGCCTGCGCAAGCCCATATATATCCCCAACGATTAATGTGTATTTACACCTGTCCGCCCCGGGCCCCTTCCCGTACTGCTGTGCCGTATGTGTCTTGCAGCCTGCCGAGCCACGCACTGCGAGTGCTTCGGCGACTTCCCCGCCAACGGAGCTACGCTGCGCCCTGCTAACAACCTGTACGGCGGCCGGGAGCTGGAGGCTGCCGTACTTGCAACCCTCCAGGTTGACGCACTTCCCAAGCGAGTCACTGCGGATGAGGAAATTCCCGACAACGTGTGCCGCAGCAGGTACGGTTTGTAACAGGCCAGGCATGTTTGCTTCAGAAAGAATGGATGACGGATGAGTTGAAGCTCTGCAGTAGCTAGTGCGTGGCAGTTGTTGTTGGCAGCTAGTACGACAATTTCATTACTATTATCATTCCGGGTGGGGTTTGCTTACTCCTCCCTCCACTTGCAGGCTTGAGCGCTTCAGCTACTTGGACTATCAGAACTTCCCCGCCAGGACTCAGAACCAGTGCGTGTCCTTCATGAACCAGATGTTCGGTGAGCCGGGGGGGGGGGATGGGGCTGGGCGGGCAAGCAAGCAAGGTTCTCAAACACAGAGTTACATTGCATGGCTGCCAAACAGCAGTACCTAATTCAGCGTGGGAGTTTGTGCAGGGCCTCACACCCTCGCACTCACTCGTCTGAGGTTGCCGCCATACGCTTCGGGTGATTGTCTTAGCGTTGTCTCCCATCGTGCACCCCATGCATGCATCCTGTCTTTCCGACCTGCTGCTGCTGCTGCTTTCAGCTGCTTCCTGCCTGTCTGGTTCCTGCAGGCGGTTTCTGCAGCATCAACAATGTGCTTTTCCCCGACTACGTAACGTACGTGGAGCAAGGCACCAACCAGATTTGGAACCTCCGCGACACTACCTTCCACCCCTTCCACCTGCATGAGACGCCCTTCCGCCTGAACAGCCTGCCAAACTGCACCACCAGCGTCACAAACAACTGGAAGGTAAGGGCTGGAGCAGCAAGCTGGAGCGTGCATTGCTGCTTCGAAACTCGTCATATTGCCCATGCCAGAACGGCTCCGTCATCCCCTTCTACCTGCCTATCCATCCCTATCCTTCTCCTATCCAACCCTACCCATCCCTACCTGCTGTCCTGCTGCAGGTTGGCGACTGGGTGGACACCCTGCTGCTGCCCCCCTGCCAGACCGGCTGCCCCTGGGTCCTCAACGGCAGCGGCGGCGGCACCTGCGGCTCTAACGTCTCCATCTGCGACCAGGTTACCATGCAGTTCCTGGCGACCATGTTTGACGGAGTGCCCTCCAACCCCATGTGCAGCCAGGGCCGCTACGCCAAGACATACGCCAAGACCGGCTACCGCCGGCGGCCACCAGCGCCGGCGCCGTCATCCATGACGTGCCGCCAGCGCGTCAGTGTGTATCACTGCCACATCCTGCCGCATGAGGACGAGGGCTGCATGGCGCTGCTGGTCTGGTACTGCCCCAACAACCCGCCCACGCCCGCGCCCATGCTGGCGACCTGTCCCAGCTCGTACCCCGATTGCGGCAGCGGACAGGTCATCGATCCGACAGTCTGATGATCCTTCGTACATGCATGGAAATGAAAGTGGTGATCTGCTGACACAGAAAGCCCATAGATAGGATAGGTGTAGGTGTTAGGGTGTTAGCATTGTTAGGTAATGCATGCATAGTGCTACTGCTTGGTGGTGCGGCATTTCGTATGGTCGGAAGAGCTTGGGTGTTATTATCACTTTGGGTATAATGTCGTACAAATGCATCATTCGCGGAGTTGTGAATTAATCTGCATCCGCTGTAGTGCTGCAAGCTAAGAGCTGACAAGGCTAAACAGTAATCCTGCGAGTTTTTATATCATTTGTTTTAGACTGTGCTCATGTTGATGCTATTATGCGGGGAAATCTATACCGATATGTAGCTTGCTTGGAGGACAATGCTGCAATGGTACACGTCATGCATGTGCAATGGTGTTGCTCGATGTATTATGCTGCTTAGGTAATTGAGTGTGGAGGTAGGGCAAAGATAACAGTGCAAAGGATGCTGCTTACTTCTGCTTGGTTTTCGGCCTGCCCTTGATTCTAAGCGCTCCGATAGGCCGCGCCGTGGAAGCAAGGGAAAAGCCATAGGGAACACCCCGGACTTATGGTCCTCAGGAAATCTCCTGCTTAGGCAACATCGCGCACGAAGTCGAAACATTGAAAATGTTTCCAGACTATTGCTATCTGTAAGCCACGGAACCTTAAAGAACAGTTGTTTGCACGCGCAGACAACATTGTTATGGGGCATGGACATGAAGTTGGTGTTATGGTTTGGTACAGTGAATGTTCGGAACAACGACCGGATGTGTTTTCATATTGTCTTTTGTTAAGGTGCAACGTTGCTGTTAGGAAAGGGGCTGTCGTACACGTGCTTTCTTACAGTGGCTGTTCGGCATCCCTGGTTGATCACGGATAGTCGTCGTAGTTATACACACGGAAGCCTTTCACAGTATCGCTAGAATACTTATGTTGTTAATGTGTTTCTATGAAGCAGCAAGCAGTTCAACGACAGAGCCATTCAATTAAAGTCAATGCCGCAGGCCGCATTCGGACGTACACAGCAGTACGGTGGGCAAGGCCATTCATACATGTGTGCCCATCCGCATACCGCCTTGTACCGCCTCGTACCTCCCGTTACACCGTAGGAACGTACCCCGGTACCATCGTCTTCATGCGTTGTAGGGTCCCGCCCCCATGTCGCACATTCCTACATCCAAGACATTCTGCAGTACGTCTTCTTCATAGGTTCGGTGCATAAATGCGTATATGTAGATGTGGACAGCGGAAGCAATGTGCACGCATTCCGCTGAGAGCTTGACGCTTCAGGAACGGTTGACGTTTGGAGCCGGATAGATACGGTATGCCAACAGCAAACCACCAACACTAGTGACTAGCATACCATTCGCTAGCACCAACCCAGGCCCCGTAACAGCAGCTCTAGCTGCATTCTTGTTGCCAAGACATGATGCCGAACGAGTCATAGCGCCTGAAAGTGAGTCGCGAGCTTAGGCGCGCGTACTACTGTTGGGCTCAGGAAACCGCGCGTTGTTGGTGGTGCGATGCGCTGTGTATGCAACGTATGGGATACCAGCAAAGGTAGACAATGGCACAGACGACCCCTATGCTTACAGACATAGTGTTTCCGGCGCGGGCGGGTTGTGGTCTACGGTGATTGATTTTAGCATGTCCTGATGTTGCCTAAACAGGAAGGGCGCGACGATTCGATTCGACGCACGTAAAGCATGCGGAAAATCGTGTCATATAGTTAGGCACAGCGAGGCGACGTGTGTAGCGAATAGGAATTAGAAACATGTGAATGCTTCTATTTTGGGTCAATGCAAGCAACCTTGTCCGCCGTAGGAGGCTGTTACTGACGGTTGCAGGGGCGTCTGATCTCAACTGATCCATCGCCACAGCGCTGATAACACCATCAACTTTCACGGATCACCGGTATATGCTTTTATAATCAAGCACGCCTTGTATGTCAGCTGACTTGTCATGCATGAATACCTTTTGCTTTCGGCCCCAAACCTGCCCCTCGGTGTGCCGTTTCACATGTACATCCCCGAGGCAAGAGGCAACGCGCTGTTGCAAAGTACGGTGCGAGGCAATCGTAGAGATTCTTCTGTGGCGTTGACAGATGATCAGGCTCGGCCGGTCCCATGCCGTGCAGCCCTTGGCTCAATAAAAGCCAGACTTGGCCTCTCTCTCTCAGCCGTATAGCCACCAGCTTCGGTCCCTTGCTTTGTCATACGCCACTCCTTAGCTAATTTGCCTGCTTCCCTTGAAAGCAAGCGACCATGGCCACCCGGCCGGGTTGTCCTAGGCGCCCGAATGCCTCGGCGGCTGTTGCAACCCCCGCTGCGGGGCTCGTCACCCTGATCCTGCTGGCAGCAGCAGCAGCAGCCCACCGTGATGCAGCGACCAACCCCGCTGCGTTCCCCCAAGTGGTCATCCCTATCCGGCCAAGGACGCTCCCGCCTGTAAACCGGGTGCTGGTTCCAGCCAATGGTGAAGCTTCCGTGACAATGGAGGCTGCGCAGCTCACGGTAAGCGGGCGAAGGAGGAGTAGCAAGCACATGGCTGTGCAGGCTATAGATAGGAAGGATGGATGTGCAGGCGGAAGGTCCGCGTCAAGGGCGGTGTTTCGCCAGTTGCCTAGATAGATAGCTGCTCGTCGGTTGCTCGCCTCGCCTGCCTCGAACGGATACACACAGAGCCCCCGAATCTGTACGTAACCCCTCGCCCACATGCATGCATGCAGATCAACCTGAACGCCTCGGAGTTCGTTAGCTACAAGGCCACCCGCTACACCGTTCCTGGCACCAACCGCGCACAGCTGCAGCCGCCCGCGCTGGTCCTGGACGCCATGTGCAGCTTCTTCTCCATCCGGCTGACCAACTTGTGAGTGGTGTTACGGTACTATTGATGATGATGTGTGTTCGTGTGCACGGCATGCATGTCGCTATCAGATATGTACCGGGATATATAGGTTGTTATTATATAGGTTTGTGTCTTTAGGTACATGGGTGCTTGGGTGCTTGGTGCCTCCAACCTCTGAGCTGCATAGCCATACCTATCGTGTTTATTTCTTAACGAGGGTCACTGTTGTCGTTGTCCATGCATGGCATGTTCATAAACTGTGTTGATTGTGTTTTACGAACTGTGCTGACTTCACGTTGGTTGTGCATGCGTTGATTGCGCCATGCTGCTGCTCCTGCCGTGCGTTGCACCGCAGATTGCCCTTCCAGCAGTTCCACACCTGCCCGGCAGCCGGCGGGGGTCCTGAGTTCCAGAACGGCCCCAAGGACTTCGAGTGGACCAACCTGCACACACATGGCCTCAAGGTGGGTGGGTGCTGGGGCCGCATCAGGTTCACCGGTTGGGGAAGAGGGAGACCCGCTGTGATCCTCCTCCTCCTCCTCCTCCTCAGACATTGCTTGCTTGGTGCAACCCTACCTACCTACCCAAACCGCAACTACTAACTGGCAAACGGATATCTGTTCTAAACCAGCAACCCCAATCCCACCCACCCACCCACCCTGCCCATCCGTCCGTCTCCCTGCATGCAGGTTGACCCCGGCGCCATCAACGTGAGCAACATCTGCGAGCCCGGCTTCCCCAACGCCGGCTTCCCCTCCCCGCCACCCACCGTGCAGCAGTACTACTGCGACGGCAACACCAGCTCTGCGCAGCTGTGCCAGGTGTTCGGAGACAACATTGTGGTCATCGACCGCCCCCTTGCGGGCCACAGCGACCTGGCCATGAGCCACTACGGCGTGTCGCAGCGCTCCGCGGCCACACTGCGCTACACGTACCCGCTTCCTGAGATTGCACCCGGCGTTGGATGGTGAGTTCGAGGTCTTGGGTAGGAGGAGGCGGAAAGGATTGAGTTACGGGGTAGTAGAAAACGTGTGTGGCACCGCTGCCAGTAGAGCCTGCAGTGGTAGGTGCGCATGCGGTGACTAACCGCACCCTAGATGGCCTGCCGGTAGAAAGCACGGGCCGGTATCGGGGCGTGACAGCAGTAGTGTGCTTGTTGCATGAATCAGCCCTACGTACCTGAGGTTTCCGTGCGGCCGCGTAGATAGATACCCACATGTCGTACACAGCTGCGGTGCTCTTGCTTGTTCTCAATACCGGTAGTAGGTGATGTGGTGCATTTGATCAGGATCAGATTCGTTCCTCCACGCCCCAAGCTCCACACCACGCACATCCCCCAGGTACCACCCGCACTGGCACGGCTCTGTGGGCATCCAGACGACCACCGCCGCCGGGCCGCTCATTTCGCCCGAGTCCGCCCTACCCAACGGTCTGGGCGACCTGTACGTGCCCGCAGCCAACAAGGACACGAGGAGGGACACGGATCACGGAAAGGATCACGGGAAGGATCAAGGGAAAGATCACGGAAAGAAGAGCAGGCCAAGCAAGTGTGGACGCCTGCTCAAGGTACCCTACATACTGCTCGACCAGTTCCCGCGCGCCAAGCCTGACCTTGACTGTTGGGCGTGTGTAAAGTTCCTGCTCAGCTAGCATCCTTGGAAATATGAGGCGGTGCTCGATAGCTAAGTCGCAGGACACACGCTCCGCCCCTCCATGAGCCCAGTCAACCGCCCAGTCAACCCAAGGGGCCCCAAGCAGCCACCGGTACCATGCGTGCCCCCCCCCCCGACATACAGGTCCTGGAGGCTCAGCCCCTGGAGCGAAGCACCATCTTGCAAATCAACGGCATCTGGTTCCGAAACCAGACGAACTCCACGGCGCCTGACGATGACACCATTCCGTAAGCACAAGGGTTGTTACCACTTGCTAGCTTGTTACTGTGTGATGGTTTCAGTAATGTACTTCGATGCGATTGTTTTGCACGTGCACCCTTACCTCGCGCCGTCCTTGCTCCCTCGTCCCATATATACCCCGCCAGGTTCCTGGGTCTGAGCATCAACCCTGCCCTCGCCAGCCCGCTGCTGTACAACACAACCAACAACATCTCCCGGCCGCTGTTCATTAACAAGGCGGGTCGTGATTGGGCGCTCGTGAACGGCGCTTTCCAGCCCACCGTTACCATCACAGCAAGGAAGTAAGACGGCTGCTGTACTGCTGCTTGCTTGGGGGCTGGGACACGTCTGGCTGGTTGTTGGCTGCCCGTCACGATGAGCCATGGACATACGGTAGATAGCCGGAATAAGCTACGGGTCAGGGTGCTTGTTTCAGGGCAAATATGGTACCTCTTTGTACGATAACCCGCACCCTAACAGATCAGCCCTGATGGCCTCACCTGAACTAATTGTTGCCCCACCTATTCATCACCCGATCCAGATATACCCGCTGGCAGCTCATCAACACTATGACCATGAAGTGGCTCGACCTGACCATTCAAAAGGTATGATGGATGACCCATGGGCCACAAAGTTAGATTGCGCATGACCTCTTAGGGACTTTGTTCATTATTGTGCTGTCCTGGCTTGCTAGCGCAACTGCTGCTGCTACCACCGCGTGTATTTGGCGCCGTGTGTAATAACACTTCTCGTGTCCCTCTCCCCCTGCCATTCCCACAGGTCCTTCCCAACGGCACGCTTCAGTTGGCCAATAAGTGCAAGTAAGTTGGGGCTAACTACCTGTAGACAAGGCATACACGGTAGCAGCTTACCAGCTTAGCTAGTCGTCAACCAGCATCACCCAGTAGCATGAATATAGCTGCTCGCTAAGCTGCATGCGTGTGTCACCCCACGCACACCGCCTCCCTACATCCCTCACACCAGGTTCCATCTGCTGGGCCGGGACGGTGTGCCGCTCCCCTACGTCCCTCGCACCCTGAGCTCCAAGCCCGCCGGCTTCAACACCAGCGCCAGTGACATCATCCTGGGCCCAGCCAACCGCGCCGACCTGCTCATCAAGTGCGACGAGCCGGGCACCTTTGTGCTGGCGTCCTCTGGAGCGGGACCCTTCCACACCAACTACGACGGTAAGGGTGCAGAAGGGGAGTGCTTTACCCATGCATGAATGTGTTGGATCGCTGGTGTGCTGCTAGGTAATGTAATGCATGAAAGGCCCATTGGAGGCGTCAACGGTGCTCAAGGGAAGCCTGCGCAAGGCCATATCCCCAACGATTAATGTATATTTACACCTGTCTGCCCCGGGCCCCTTCCCGTGCTGTGCCGTATGTGTCTTGCAGCCTGCCGAGCCACGCACTGCGAGTGCTTCGGCGATTTCCCCGCCAACGGAGCTACGCTGCGCCCTGCTAACAACCTGTATGGCGGCCGGGAGCTGGAGGCTGCCGTACTTGCAACCCTCCAGGTTGACGCACTTCCCAAGCGAGTCACTGCGGATGAGGAAATTCCTGACAACGTGTGCCGCAGCAGGTACGGTATATGCTTGCTTCAGAAAGAGTAGATGACGGTCAAGTTGGCGCTCTGCAGTTGCTAGTGCGGGGCAGTTGTTGTTGGCAGTTAATGCCAACAAAACGCATGCATGGGTGCCTTAAGCAGCGCGGGGCTACGGGCCCGAGTACCGGTAGTGCCCGTACAGCTAGTACGACAAGTTTTCTACCGATCTTATTACTAAATATCATTCCGGGTGGGGTTTGTTTACTCGTTCCTCCGCATGCAGGCTGGAGCGCTTCAGCTACTTGGACTACAAGAACTTCCCCGCCAGGACCCAGAACCAGTGCGTGTCCTTCATGAACCAGCAGTTCGGTGAGCCGGGCTGGGTGGGGCTGGGTGGGCGAGCAAGCAAGGTTCTCAAACACAGAGTTACATTGCCGGGTTACCAAAACAGCAGTACCTGATTCAGCCTGGGAGTTATTGCAGGGCCTCACACCCTCGCACTCACTCGTCTGAGATTGCCACCGTACGGGTAACTGTCGGGTAACTGTCTTAGCGTTGCCTCCCATCGTGCACTCCATGCACCGCTGTCTTGTCCGACCTGCTGCTGCTGCCTCCAACTGCTTCCTGCCTGTCTGGTTCCTGCAGGCGGTTTCTGCAGCATCAACAATGTGCTTTTCCCCGACTACGTGACGTACGTGGAGCAAGGCACCAACCAGATTTGGAACCTCCGTGACATTACCTTCCACCCCTTCCACCTGCATGAGACGCCCTTCCGCCTGAACAGCCTGCCGAACTGCACCACCAGCGTCACCAACAACTGGAAGGTAAGGGCTGGAGCAGCAAGCTGGAGCGTGCATTGCTGCTTCGAAACTCGTCATATTGCCCATGCCAGAACTGCTCCGTCGTCCCCTTCTACCTGCCTATCCATCCCTATCCTTCTCCTATCCAACCCTACCCATCCCTACCTGCTGTCCTGCTGCAGGTTGGCGACTGGGTGGACACCCTGCTGCTGCCCCCCTGCCAGACCGGCTGCCCCTGGGTCCTCAACGGCAGCGGCGGCGGCACCTGCGGCTCTAACGTCTCCGTCTGCGACCAAGTGACCATGCAGTTCCTGGCGACCATGTTTGACGGAGTGCCCTCCAACCCCATGTGCAGCCAGGGCCGCTACGCCAAGACATACGCCAAGACCGGCTACCGCCGGCGGCCACCAGCGCCGGCGCCGTCATCCATGACGTGCCGCCAGCGCGTCAGTGTGTATCACTGCCACATCCTGCCGCATGAGGACGAGGGCTGCATGGCGCTGCTGGTCTGGTACTGCCCCAACAACCCGCCCACGCCCGCGCCCATGCTGGCGACCTGTCCCAGCTCGTACCCCGATTGCGGCAGCGGACAGGTCATCGATCCGACAGTCTGATGATCCTTCGTACATGCATGGAAATGAAAGTGGTGATCTGCTGACACAGAAAGCCCATAGATAGATAGGATAGGTGTAGGTGTTAGGTAATGCATGCATAGTGCTACTGCTTGGTGGTGCTGCATTTCGTATGGTCGGAAGAGCTTGGGTGTTATTATCACTTTGGGTATAATGTCGTACAAATGCATCATTCGCGGAGTTGTGAATTAATCTGCATCCGCTGTAGTGCTGCAAGCTAAGAGCTGACAAGGCTAAACAGTAATCCTGCGAGTTTTTATATGATTTGTTTTAGACTGTGCTCATGTTGATGCTATTATGCGGGGAAATCTATACCGATATGTAGCTTGCTTGGAGGACAATGCTGCAATGGTACACGTCATGCATGTACAATGGTGTTGCTCGATGTATTATGCTGCTTAGGTAATTGAGTGTGGAGGTAGGGCAAAGATAATAGTGCAAAGGATACTGCTTACTTCTGCTTGGTTTTCGGCCTGCCCTTGATTCTAAGCGCTCCGATAGGCCGCGCCGTGGAAGCAAGGGAAAAGCCATAGGGAACACCCCGGACTTATGGTCCTCAGGAAATTTCCTGCTTAGGCAACATCGCGCACGAAGTCGAAACATTGAAAATGTTTCCAGACTATTGCTATCTGTAAGCCACGGAACCTTAAAGAACAGTTGTTTGCACGCGCAGACAACATTGTTATGGGGCATGGACATGAAGTTGGTGTTATGGTTTGGTACAGTGAATGTTCGGAACAACGACCGGATGTGTTTTCATATTGTCTTTTGTTAAGGTGCAACGTTGCTGTTAGGAAAGGGGCTGTCGTACACGTGCTTTCTTACAGTGGCTGTTCGGCATCCCTGGTTGATCACGGATAGTCGTCGTAGTTATACACATGGAAGCCTTTCACAGTATCGCTAGAATACTTATGTTGTTAATGTGTTTCTATGAAGCAGCAAGCAGTTCAACGACAGAGCCATTCAATTAAAGTCAATGCCGCAGGCCGCATTCGGACGTACACAGCAGTACGGTGGGCAAGGCCATTCATACATGTGTGCCCATCCGCATACCGCCTTGTACCGCCTCGTACCTCCCGTTACACCGTAGGAACGTACGTACCCCGGTACCATCGTCTTCATGCGTTGTAGGGTCGCGCACCCATGTCGCACATTCCTCCTTCCAAGACATTCTGCAGTACGTCTTCTTCATACGTTCGGTGCATAAATGCTTATATGTAGATGTGGACAGCGGAAGCAATGTGCACGCATTCCGCTGAGAGCTTGACGCTTCAGGAACGGTTGACGTTTGGAGCCGGATAGATACTAGCATACCATTCGCTAGCACCAACCCAGGCCCCGTAACAGCAGCTCTAGCTGCATTCTTGTTGCCAAGACATGATGCCGAACTAGTCATAGCGCCTGAAAGTGAGTCGCGAGCTTAGGCGCTGTTGGGCTCAGGAAACCGCGCGTTGTTGGTGGTGCGATGCGCTATGTATGCAACGTATGGGATACCAGCAAAGGTAGACAATGGCACAGACGACCCCTATGCTTACAGACATAGTGTTTCCGGCGCGGGCGGGTTGTGGTCTACGGTGATTGATTTTAGCATGTCCTGATGTTGCCTAAACAGGAAGGGCGCGACGACGCACGTAAAGCATGCGGAAACTCGTGTCATATAGTTAGGCACAGCGAGGCGACGCGTGTAGCGAATAGGAATTAGAAACGTGTGAATGCTTCTCTTTTGGGTCAATGCAAGCAACCTTGTCCGCCGTAGGAGGCTGTTGCTGACGGTTGCAGGGGCGTCTGATCTCAACTGATCCATCACCACAGCACTGAACACAATCAACTTTCACGGATTACCGGTATATGCTTTTATAATCAAGGACGCCTTGTATGTCAGCTGACTTGTCATGCATGAATACCTTTTGCTTTCGGCCCCAAACCTGCCCCTCGGTGTGCCGTTTCACATGTACATCCCCGAGGCAAGAGGCAACGCGCTGTTGCAAAGTACGGTGCGAGGCAATCGTAGAGATTCCTCTGTGGCGTTGACAGATGATCAGGCTCGGCCGGTCCCATGCCGTGCAGCCCTTGGCCCAATAAAAGCCAGACTCCCACAGCCGTATAGCCACCAGCTTCGGTCCCTTGCTTTGTCATACGCCACTCCTTAGCTAATTTGCCTGCTTCCCTTGAAAGCAAGCGACCATGGCCACCCGGCCGGGTTGTCCTAGGCGGCCGAATGCCTCGGCGGCTGTTGCAACCCCCGCTGCGGGGCTCGTCACCCTGATCCTGCTGGCAGCAGCAGCAGCAGCCCACCGTGATGCAGCGAGCAACCCCGCTGCGTTCCCTCAAGTGGTCATTCCCATCCGGCCCAGGACGCTCCCGCCTGTGAACCGTGTGCTGGTTCCTGCCAACGGTGAAGCCTCGGTGACAATGGAGGCTGCGCAACTCACGGTAAGCGGGCGAAGGAGGAGTAGCAAGCACAGGGCTGTGCAGGCTATAGGAAGGATGGATGTGAAGGCGGAAGGTCCGCGTCAAGGGCGGTGTTTCGCCAGTTGCCTAGATAGATAGCTGCTCGTCGGTTGCTCGCCTCGCCTCGAACGGATACACACAGAGCCCCCGAATCTGTACGTAACCCCTCGCCCGCATGCATGCAGATCAACCTGAACGCCTCGGAGTTCGTTAGCTACAAGGCCACCCGCTACACCGTTCCTGGCACCAACCGCGCACAGCTGCAGCCGCCCGCGCTGGTCCTGGACGCCATGTGCAGCTTCTTCTCCATCCGGCTGACCAACTTGTGAGTGGTGTTACGGTACTATTAATGATGTGTGTGCGAGTGCATGTGCACGGCATGTCGGTATCAGATATGTACCGGGATATGTAGGTTGTTATTATGTAGGTTTGTGTCTTTAGGTACATGGGTGCTTGGGTGCTTGGTGCCTCCAACCTCTGAGCTGCATAGCCATACCTATCGTGCTTCATTTCTTAACGAGGGTCACTGTTGTCGTTGTCCATGCATGGCATGTTCATAAACTGTGTTGCTTGTGTTTTACGAACTGTGTTGACTTCACGTTGGTTGTGCATGCGTTGATTGCGCCCTGCTGCTGCTACCGTGCGTTGCACCGCAGACTGCCCTTCCAGCAGTTCCACACCTGCCCGGCAGCCGGCGGGGGTCCTGAGTTCCAGAACGGCCCCAAGGACTTCGAGTGGACCAACCTGCACACACATGGCCTCAAGGTGGGTGGGTGCTGGGGCCGCATCAGGTTCACCGGTTGGGGAAGAGGGAGACCCGCTGTGATCCTCCTCCTCCTCCTCCTCCTCAGACATTGCTTGCTTGGTGCAACCCTACCTACCTACCCAAACCGCAACTACTAACTGGCAAACGGATATCTATTCTATACCAGCAGCCCCAATCCCACCAACCCACCCACCCACCCTGCCCATCCATCCGTCTCCCTGCATGCAGGTGGACCCCGGCGCCATCAACGTGAGCAACATCTGCGAGCCCGGCTACCCCAACGCCGGCTTTCCCTCCCCACCACCCACCGTGCAGCAGTACTACTGCGACGGCAACACCAGCTCTGCGCAGCTGTGCCAGGTGTTCGGAGACAACATTGTGGTCATCGACCGCCCCCTGGCGGGCCACAGCGACCTTGCCATGAGCCACTACGGCGTGTCACAGCGCTCCGCGGCCACACTGCGCTACACGTACCCGCTTCCTGAGATTGCACCCGGCGTTGGATGGTGAGTTCGAGGTCTTGGGTAGGAACGTAGGAAGGAGGAGGCTGAAAGGATTGACAACGTGATTGAGTTATGTGGTAGTTAAAAACGTGTGTGGCACCGCTTCCGGGAGAGTCTGCAGTGGTAGGCAGGTGCACATGCGGCAACTAAGCTCACCCTAGATGGCCTGCCAGTAGAAAGCACGTGCCGGTATCGGGGCGTGACAGCAGTCGTGTGCTTGTTGCGTGGATCAGCCCTACCTACCTACCTGAGGTTTCCGTGCTGCTGTGTAGATAGATAGCCACATGTCGTACGCAGCTGTGGTACTCTTGCTTGTTCTAAATACCCGTAGCAGGTGATGTGATGATGTGGTAGGTGGTGTGTATGCATTTGATCAGCATGTGTTCGCTCCTCCAAGCCCCAAGCTCCACACCACGCACATCCCCCAGGTACCACCCGCACTGGCACGGCTCTGTGGGCATCCAGACGACCACCGCCGCCGGGCCGCTCATTTCGCCCGAGTCCGCCCTGCCCAACGGTCTGGGCGACCTGTACGTGCCCGCAGCCGACAAGAGCACGAGGAGGGACGACACGAAGGATCACGGAAAGAAAAGCAGGCCAAGCCAGTGTGGGCGCCTGCTCAAGGTACTACATAATGCTCGACCAGTTCCCGCGCGCCAAGTCTGACCTTGACTGTTGGGCGTGTGTGAAGTTCCTGCTCAGCTAGCATCCTTGGAAATATGAGGCGGTGCTCGATAGCTAAGTCACAGGACACAAGCTCCGCCCCTCCATGAGCCCAGTCAACCGCCCAGTCAACCCAAGGGGCCCCAAGCAGCCACCGGTACCATGCGTGCCCCCCCCGGGGTTGCACTTATTTATAAATCCCCCCCCGACAAACAGGTCCTGGAGGCTCAGCCCCTGGAGCGGAGCACCATCCTGCAGATCAACGGCATCTGGTTCCGAAACCAGACGAACTCCACGGCGCCTGACGATGACACCATTCCGTAAGCACAAGGGTTGTTACCACTTGCTAGCGGGTTACTGCGTGATGGTTTCAGTAATGTACTTCGATGCGATGCGATTGGTTTGCACGTGTACCCTTACCTCGCGCCGTCCTTGCTCCCTCGTCCCATATATACCCCGCCAGGTTCCTGGGTCTGAGCATCAACCCTGCCCTCGCCAGCCCGCTGCTGTACAACACAACCAACAACGTCTCCCGGCCGCTGTTCATTAACAAGGCGGGTCGTGATTGGGCGCTCGTGAACGGCGCTTTCCAGCCCACCGTTACCATCACAGCAAGGAAGTAAGACGGGCTGCTGTACTGCTGCTTGCTTGGGGGCTGGGACACGTCTGGCTGGTTGTTGGCTGCCCGTCACGATGAGCTATGGACATACGGTAGATAGCCGGAATAAGCTACGGGTCAGGGTGCTTGTTTCAGGGCAAACATGGTACCCCTTGCCATTGTACGAAACCCGCACCCTAACAGATCAGCCCTGCTGATGGCCCTGTTATGTACTAATTGTTGCCCAACCTATTCATCACCCGATCCAGATATACCCGCTGGCAGCTCATCAACACCATGACCATGAAGTGGCTCGACCTGACAATTCAAAAGGTATGATGGATGACCCATGGGCCACAAAGTTAGATTGCGCATGACCTCTTAGGGACTTTGTTCATTATTGTGCTGTCCTGGCTTGCTAGCGCAACTGCTGCTGCTACCACCGCGTGTATTTGGCGCCGTGTGTAATAACACTTCTCGTGTCCCTCTCCCCCTGCCATTCCCACAGGTCCTTCCCAACGGCACGCTTCAGTTGGCCAATAAGTGCAAGTAAGTTGGGGCTAACTACCTGTAGACAAGGCATACACGGTAGCAGCTTACCAGCTTAGCTAGTCGTCAACCAGCATCACCCAGTAGCATGAATATAGCTGCTCGCTAAGCTGCATGCGTGTGTCACCCCACGCACACCGCCTCCCTACATCCCTCACACCAGGTTCCATCTGCTGGGCCGGGACGGTGTGCCGCTCCCCTACGTCCCTCGCACCCTGAGCTCCAAGCCCGCCGGCTTCAACACCAGCGCCAGTGACATCATCCTGGGCCCAGCCAACCGCGCCGACTTGCTCATCAAGTGTGACGAGCCGGGCACCTTTGTGCTGGCGTCCTCTGGAGCGGGACCCTTCCACACCAACTACGACGGTAAGGGTGCAGAAGGGGAGTGCTTTACCCATGCATGAATGTGTTGGATCGCTGGTGTGCTGCTGCTAGGTAATGTAATGCATGAAAGGCCCATTGGAGGCGTCAACGGTGCTCAAGGGAAGCCTGCGCAAGGCCATATCCCCAACGATTAATGTATATTTACACCTGTCCGCCCCGGGCCCCTTCCCGTGCTGTGCCGTATGTGTCTTGCAGCCTGCCGAGCCACGCACTGCGAGTGCTTCGGCGATTTCCCCGCCAACGGAGCTACGCTGCGCCCTGCTAACAACCTGTATGGCGGCCGGGAGCTGGAGGCTGCCGTACTTGCAACCCTCCAGGTTGACGCACTTCCCAAGCGAGTCACTGCGGATGAGGAAATTCCTGACAACGTGTGCCGCAGCAGGTACGGTATATGCTTGCTTCAGAAAGAGTAGATGACGGTCAAGTTGGCGCTCTGCAGTTGCTAGTGCGGGGCAGTTGTTGTTGGCAGTTAATGCCAACAAAACGCATGCATGGGTGCCTTAAGCAGCGCGGGGCTACGGGCCCGAGTACCGGTAGTGCCCGTACAGCTAGTACGACAAGTTTTCTACCGATCTTATTACTAAATATCATTCCGGGTGGGGTTTGTTTACTCGTTCCTCCGCATGCAGGCTGGAGCGCTTCAGCTACTTGGACTACAAGAACTTCCCCGCCAGGACCCAGAACCAGTGCGTGTCCTTCATGAACCAGCAGTTCGGTGAGCCGGGCTGGGTGGGGCTGGGTGGGCGAGCAAGCAAGGTTCTCAAACACAGAGTTACATTGCCGGGTTACCAAAACAGCAGTACCTGATTCAGCATGGGAGTTATTGCAGGGCCTCACACCCTCGCACTCACTCGTCTGAGATTGCCACCGTACGCTTCGGGTAACTGTCTTAGCGTTGCCTCCCATCGTGCACTCCATGCACCGCTGTCTTGTCCGACCTGCTGCTGCTGCCTCCAACTGCTTCCTGCCTGTCTGGTTCCTGCAGGCGGTTTCTGCAGCATCAACAATGTGCTTTTCCCCGACTACGTAACGTACGTGGAGCAAGGCACCAACCAGATTTGGAACCTCCGTGACATCACCTTCCACCCCTTCCACCTGCATGAGACGCCCTTCCGCCTGAACAGCCTGCCAAACTGCACCACCAGCGTCACCAACAACTGGAAGGTAAGGGCTGGAGCAGCAGGCTGGAGCGTGCATTGCTGCTTCGAAACTCGTCATATTGCCCATATGCCAGAACTGCTCCGTCATCCCCTTCTACCTGCCTATCCATCCCTATCCTTCTCCTATCCAACCCTACCCATCCCTACCTGCTGTCCTGCTGCAGGTTGGCGACTGGGTGGACACCCTGCTGCTGCCCCCCTGCCAGACCGGCTGCCCCTGGGTCCTCAACGGCAGCGGCGGCGGCACCTGCGGCTCTAACGTCTCCATCTGCGACCAAGTGACCATGCAGTTCCTGGCGACCATGTTTGACGGAGTGCCCTCCAACCCCATGTGCAGCCAGGGCCGCTACGCCAAGACATACGCCAAGACCGGCTACCGCCGGCAGCCACCAGCGCCGGCGCCATCATCCATGACGTGCCGCCAGCGCGTCAGTGTGTATCACTGCCACATCCTGCCGCATGAGGACGAGGGCTGCATGGCGCTGCTGGTCTGGTACTGCCCAAACAACCCGCCCACGCCCGCGCCCATGCTGGCGACCTGTCCCAGCTCGTACCCCGCTTGCGGCAGCGGACAGGTCATCGATCCGACAGTCTGATGATCCTTCGTACATGCATGGAAATGAAAGTGGTGATCTGCTGACACAGAAAGCCCATAGATAGGATAGGTGTAGGTGTTAGGGTGTTAGCATTGTTAGGTAATGCATGCATAGTGCTACTGCTTGGTGGTGCGGCATTTCGTATGGTCGGAAGAGCTTGGGTGTTATTATCACTTTGGGTATAATGTCGTACAAATGCATCATTCGCGGAGTTGTGAATTAATCTGCATCCGCTGTAGTGCTGCAAGCTAAGAGCTGACAAGGCTAAACAGTAATCCTGCGAGTTTTTATATCATTTGTTTTAGACTGTGCTCATGTTGATGCTATTATGCGGGGAAATCTATACCGATATGTAGCTTGCTTGGAGGACAATGCTGCAATGGTACACGTCATGCATGTGCAATGGTGTTGCTCGATGTATTATGCTGCTTAGGTAATTGAGTGTGGAGGTAGGGCAAAGATAACAGTGCAAAGGATGCTGCTTACTTCTGCTCGTCGTAATCGTGTGCTGTACAACTGATAGCTTTCCTCGTTATCTGCCGGGAATAATCTGTGTGACAGTCAGGTCCGGTGGATTACTAAAGCAGGTGGTCAGGGATTTAGAGCTTTGCAAACTGTCTTAAGCAGGACTGTACTGCATGTAACATGTCGGAACGCGCCTGGTAAGCCCACGGTGATGTCCCATGGGTCACCCTCCGTTGTCCAGTGCCACAGGCTAACATTGCACCTAACAACCTCCTGCACACCAACCACGCGCCCCTGGTGCAATTCCTAAGGTGAGTAGGTGACCCATGCCTCACAAGAGATGTGAATATACTAGGGTGGCGGCGTCAGTGCTCGCATGTGCTTGCGTTAAGCAGCAAAGTAGTGGCACGAGTGTGTTTGGGTTAACTCACGAGTGTGTTGGGCTCGACTGCCGTTCTGGTTACCGTACATTGGCTATCTATGCATGAGGCTCGGCCGAGGAAGACCACGAACAACAAAACAAGATAAACAACCGACTAACACGCGAAGCTTAAGCAGCCCTGAGGACTCGGGCTGCCGTCTTGGTGTCGTCCATCACCATGCCAAGAGCCCACCCGGCCATAGCTACGCAAAGCCCGCAATACTCGTTTGGTGCGTTGGGGCAATAATGAACGGTTGGCGGGTACGTCGGCTTGCATCATGCGCCATAACGCATCACGGCATCTAGAGCGAGCAAGTATTGCAAGCAATCTCTGCTAGTGGGACAGTACCTCCACGTTTTCGGACTGATGTGGAGCAGGCCATGGACGTTGCAACCTTGCAACTCATTTGGTCGATCACAGCTGCCTACTGGCGTATGTTGCTGTTTTCTAGGTTACAGAACTGCGTTGCTGTTGCTGCTGTACGCTGCGCGACTGTTGGATTCGCGTTTGAAACGACACAAGAGGCACAGAGACGTTGCCCTCCCCTCCCATGCTTGCGCAGGCTGAGGAGGGCGGGGACCAATTTACAGGAACCAAGCATACATGGGTAGAAAGATAAACGGTATCTACTATCTGTTTCGCTGTAATACATCGACCACCCTAAAACATGACCGTAACACGCTCGCGACAAAACCACCCAGACCGCCAAAAAACCAAGATGTGACCCTCGGGTCGCGCATGAAACATTCCATCTCGCTGGGCACGATACCAGGATAGGCACTAGATAGAGAGACGCACACTCACAAGTCCGCCCTAACCCTGGCTACCCTTCTCGAGCCCCTTGTTCGGCTCCCTGCCTTGCCCCTTCTGCTTGAACGCTGCACACAAGGTGCTGGCGGCTGCTGAGAGCTGGGTGCTGCACCGCCCGCCGCTGTAGCAGATGGCGGTACCAGATTCATTCGGGTTGTGATGCTACACGCGACGGAAAAAGCGGGTATGCACTTGGAGGGGGCTCAAGGGTAGGACTAGAGGCATGTGCAGCAGGAGGGAGGTCCGGAATCGTGATTTCAGATAAGCACATATTCGAAAAGTACTCTTTAAGACAAGAACGAGGGTGTTTTCCCATGCCCAGATTCATTCGGGTTGTGATGCTACACGCGACGGAAAAAGCGGGTATGCACTTGGAGGGGGCTCAAGGGTAGGCTCGAGGCATGTGCGGGAGGGGGGTCCGGAATCGTGATTTCAGGTAAGCACATATTCGGAAAGTACTCTTTACGACAATAACGAGGGTGTTTTTACCATGCCCAGATTCATAACCGCCGCTGCCATCTGACCCGAGAGCACCGCGAAGGAATGCTTCGGCTTTATCGTCGGAGTGTTCAGCTACTAGGAGACCTACACTACATCTGAATCACTCATGTTTGGTTACATGTTATTATAACTTCATTGCATAAGGTAAAGGACAATGACTTATGTTAAGCCTTCGATTGCGAGGTGAATACCAAATGGGCTGCACTTACAGAGAAAGATATGGAATTGCTTTCCTTCTAAGATGTTTCATAGCACGCTTCTGAGCACAGCGAGCACAGCACGCTGCCAGGAGGCCCTGTACGACCTCAGAGTCCCTTAAGGGGTACGAGCACTCTTGCGCCGACGACCCACAGGCCCCACGCCCGCGGGATCGGGTGACTTTTGCGGAAAAGTCAGCCGTAAAAGTCATCTACAAACGCGGTGACTTTTACCCTTAGTAGCTTAACAGTAGATTGCTAGATATAGGCTAATAGTTGACTTCTAGGCTGCTTACTTCGCAGCTCCTGAGCTAACACGTTACTTTTTTTTCTGCATGCGAAGCCACCCACCACCACAGCAACCTGCAAACATCCAGCCTTACTCACCTTTAAGCTTTTACACGCTCATCGACCACTACATATGGCAGGTGTCGATAGGAAAGCGCAGGCTAGCCCCGGGGTCCTTCAGCGACTAAATGCCCACGTCCAAAGGATAGGTCATGTAACCTAACAACTGTGAATCATACCGCGGGGCCATGGATGTTGGGGAGGCGGGAACGGGTGCTACTCTTATCTGTCCCCGTGCAACGCCTGCCTTCCCCTCGTGCAGCCCCTGTCTCCCTTGCCGCTTCCCCGCCAGTTCTGTGCCTACCACCGTCATGCCTTCTATGCGCGGCGTTTGCCTTCCCATGCGCTTCGCGGCCCCTGGTTGGGTTCCCAACTCCCTATGCCCTTCCCCGTACCGTGCCTGCCTCTCCATGACGTTGCCAGCCCGAGGCCTGCCTCCCGACGCCCGTTTATGTGCAGCACCTGCCCCTCCCTGCCCTTCCCTGTGCGGCGCTTGCGTCCTTAGACCCGTCTCTGCACGGCCCCAGCCTACCTGTGTGCCTGCCCCTGCGCAATACCGCTTGTTCTCCCGTGGGATTCCCATGCCCTTCCCCGTGGGCCCCGTCGGCGCCAGTGTCAATGCCCTCCTCCGTATGGTGCCGCTGCGGCCCTCTGAGGGACTTCTATGCCCTTCCCCGTGTGGCGCCTGCCTCCCCGCGCCCTTCCCGATGCTTCACCTGCTCGACCTGCCCTGTGCTTTACCCCTCATTTCTTCTCTGCCACACCAGAGGTAGGGGCGCTTTTGTCATACTGCCTCCACATGTGTACCCGTGCCTTTTCAGCACCGGAAGAGCTGACGCGCTGTATGGGAGGGTAAAGACCCTTCTTTGTAAAGTTGAAACCCCTTTGTTGGATGGCAAAATGGAAGCACACACGCACAAAAACGAAGTATCCATCCACCACCCATCACCATGCGCGGCACAGCGCTTACATGTATGTGCAAAAACCCAAAGCGCGGCCGGCTACATATAGCCAAAGGGAACCGTTGATAGCTAGCTAAACACTTGGCCGCTGCTGCAACGCGTGCTGTCTGGGACGTCCAGGCTTATAACCCTTATAACGTCAGAGGGCCCAAAGACCCACATGTCGACCACAATGCACCCTGCTGCATGCTGCTGACTAACTGACACCATGTACGCTGATGACCGCCTTACGCCCAACGTCTGTGGCCAAACATGCGGTAAAAGGACCGCACATCCCCCGTGCCTCTCGATCACGCAGTAGGTATGCACATGCACCATGGTTTGGCGGGGTGAGGAGTTTGTCCACGTGCATGTCCATCCGTGGGTATGTGTTGCCTCATTGAAGCGTCCGCCTCTCGGAACATCCGACTGTTGACGACGCGTCCGGCTGTCACAGTACGTATGGCACTGTTCGCATAGCAATATACATGCGGCCTTGAACCCTGTTCTTTCCTGCGTTGCACCTGCCCCCCCTCCCGTGCCTCATCATCCAGTTTGTCAGTTTTCCTTATTTTTACCCTCCCTCCCGTGCAGCGCCTATCGTCCTCCTGGCCCTCCCTACACGCGAGTTCTGCTTCCCATGCCTTTTTCCGTGCAGCGCGATGTGAAGGGCCCTGTGCCCAGCATATTTATGATGAGCCCCATGTGAACATAGCCCACACAGCTTTCATGAACATCCACGCCGCGAGCAGCAGCACTAGTTATTGGCACTCACATGCGCATGCATCCCACCCTTTCCAGCTGTCTGTGCTCAAGCGTGCAGACATCCTCTCGTCCTGCCAGGAACCGGCACCCACGAGCGCAAGCATGACCGCCCCTCCCAACCACCTGCGACCAGGCAATTCCCACGCACCCACCCGTGCATCAGTGCCGATGCCTGTATACATGCCCAACTACCGGCGCCCATGGTCGTACGCACACTAGTCGCGCCCAACTATCGAACTGTTGGATGCATGCGCATACAGACACCCCCTGTCCTAGTGAATTACCCAGGCCAGCGCCCTGCCGTGCTCCTAAACTGGTGCATATGCGTGCAGGAATGAGGGGACTTGGGGACAGAAGCTTCACGAGGAAGAGCCATTAAACGAACATAGTAGCGACCGTTCATCCGTTCAGTAAATTCGAGGAACGGGCAATGACAGGGGGAGACAGGGCCGCACGGGGAAGGGCAGATGCACGGGAAAGGGCATTGGAAGGCAAGCACAGCACGGGAAAGGCAGGGTAGCAGCAGGGGCGCCACACGAGGAGAGGTATGAAGAGTCAGGTGCCGCGACGGGGAAAGCCAGGGGCTGGCAGGCGTCGCGTGTGGAAGGGCGGCCGCACGGGCAAGGGAATGGGGAGGTAGGAGGCTCGCTTATGCAACGGAAATCTCGCTGAATGACCCCGGGGTTAGGCCTACGCTTTCCTATCGACACCTGAGATATGAATGGCCGCTGAGCGTATAAAAAGCTTAAAGGAGGCAACAGGAATAAGGCTGGAGGTATGTAGGTTGTTGCTGTGGTGGATGGCAACGCATGCATACGAACAAGTGAACGTATTAGCGCTAAACAAGCAGCCTAAAAGTCAACTATTAGCCTATATCTAACAATCTATTGTTAAGCTACTAAGGGTAAAAGTCACCGTGTTTGAAGATGACTTTTACGGCTGACTTTTCCGCAAAAGTCACCCGATCCCGCGGGCATGAGGGGTCTCGACGACCCTAAATGGTACCAGGATCCAAAGTCGGACGAGCTCGTAGCGAGGACGCTTATCAACCCCGGCTTAAGCATCTTGGCTATAATCAACATTTCTGAACAGGAAATACGTTCAACTTGCCAAAAAGCGTTGGGAAGCTGTCTATTGCGACGGTCAGCTAAGGAGCCCTACGGGCTACATCCTTTCGAAATCCAACGCTTATTAATTGATTAAGTACACAACAAGGAAAGGTTCTTGAATACCTTCGTGACCAGGATACCCAGTGCAGCGCAAATCCTGAGGATGCGCCAGTTGGATGCCTCGAAACTTAAGCTTTGCTTCTGGTAGTGGTATCCTTTTACGCTACTCCCTGGCCATATGTCCTTACAGCCGTCTCAACCAGCATGGAGTACCGGGGGGGCGTCTGTTGGCGGCAGCACATACAGCAGCCATGATTGGGCTGCGGCAGGAGGGGTTGGGGAAGGGATGGAGTCATTGAGAACTACGTGGGATGAGGTGACGTTGGGGCGGCATGCGGAGGGAAGGAGAGGGTACAGCATTTGGGAGCGTAGGGCAGCGTTGAAGTGACGGCAATGCACGTGGGGGACGTGGTAAGAAATGGGGTGCGAAGGAAGGGGTCAAGGGGACTCAACCAACCGGTGGGGTAGGGTAAGGAAACACAAGATATACCAAAACCACAGGTTAGGGGGGGATTGGGCTGTGCTCGGTTTGGCTGTGATCGTTTGGACACAGAGCGTGTGGGTGATGGCAACACAAGGGGGGAGCGTAGGAAGGTGCGGGGTGTGAAGGTAGGGGGGTTCACAAGACGGATGGATGGCTACACGGGCTGGGATGACGGGTTGGGCGTGTGTAAGAACGCGTTGACTACCGCCTGCATCTCCTCCGCTTCCTTGCGGAGACAGCCATAGACGCAGACGCCTGCCCGTGCATCACCACTTGCCTTAGCCTCCCCTTCGCCCGGTGGATATCCATCCCTAACCGCTCCATTAATGTTCCTTTGCCGAAGTTTAAGATGACACGATAACTGGCAATGTTCCATAATTTGCCCTCCCGGTACGAAACAACAGTAACCTAGTAGACAACCATGCACCACGCTGGCCATGACGAGCGATTCTCAGGCTAGGCCGCAGACATGGGTATCCTGGCCGACGGCTTATCTTAGTAGTGTTCCTCGTTCTCTACTGAACTACCTACAGTTGTTAGGAATGCGTCAAGGAGCAGCCCGTAGGGCTGCTGAGCAAAGCATCACAATTAACAGGCGCTCTACGTTTTTCTATTTAACTGTCATATCCCCTGTCTAGTGGTGTTTAAATCTTGACAAGATGCGCTACTTTGTGTTGATAACGTCCTCGCTACGAGCTCGTCCGACTTTGGATCCTGGTACCATTTAGGGTCGTCGCTCTTGCGCCACTGTAAGAAAGCACGTGTACGACAGCCCCTTTCCTAACAGCAACGTTGCACCTTCACAACAGACAACTGGAAAACACATTCGGTCGTTGTTCCCAACATTCACAGTAGCACCACATAACACCAACGTTATGCCCATGCCCCATACCAATGTTGTCTGCGCGTGCAAACAACTGTTCTTCAAGGTACCGTGGCTTACATTTAGCAATAGTCTGGAAACAGTTACAATGTTATGGCTTCGTGCGCGATGTTCCCTAAATAGGAAATTTTGCGTGGACCTTAAGTCCAGGGTGTTCCCTAAGGCTTTTCCCTTGCTTCCACGGCGCGGCCTATCGGAGCGCCTAGAATCAAGGGCAGGCCAAAAAGCGTGGGTAGAAGCCAAGAAACGGCCCCTCAGCAGCAAACCTCGGGAAGCACTAGGGCAACAGGCGCATACATACACAGACCCCAAAAACACCACAACCCAGGAACCATGACAACATCGCCCTCAAAGCCGGACCCCAACATGATTAGGTATACGTTCAAACGCCAGCAGACGGTGCCTGGGGCACCCTACCTCGCAAACTGAAAACGGGGCCAAACCGAACAACCAACCGAATACAGCAGAAAGCGCCCCACCACTAACACGTAAGAACGGATGAGAAGGGCCAAGATCAGCCCACCCCGCCCGCCCGACGAGGAACACTCAAATAAGTAAAACCCGGGAGCTGAATGAATGACCGTTACATTGGTGCCCAAATAAGTAAAACCCGGGAGCTGAATGAATGACCGTTACATTGGTGCCCTAAAAGGGAACACGGGTGATGAACCCAACCCTACATTGCAAAAGAAACGAAACAAACCGTAGAGACAGCACCACAACGGGCCAACAAGATGGGATACATAGCCCTAAAAGAAACCACAGGAGGGAAACAAGAGGGTAGAAGCCAAAAAAGGGCCCCTCAGCAAACCTCGACAAACCTCATCTAGGGCATAAGACAACCCAAACCGGAAGCCACGAACACACCACCCCAAAGACATCAGGGCCAAAAACAGGACGCTCAACGGCACACAGAAAGCCGCCCGCCAACAAAACGTAAGAAAGGATGAAAAGGGCCAACCCCAGCCCATCCCCGACGGGGAACACCCAAACAAGCAAAACCCCGAAGCTGACCCCAGAACCAGGAAACAGCAGACAGGGCCACCACATCAGCAAGCCCAGACGCAACACCCGCAGAACCGGACTCACGTACACGAGCCCGTAACAACCGCCGACCCTCCTCCATAGCGGACAAAGCAGCCAAAACAACAACATCCCAAACGCACTGCTGCACGCCCGAAGGAGGCAACGCCAACCACAAGGCAGCCCGAGGAACCGCAACACCCAGCGTTACCTCAAGCTGCTCAACCACAGCACGAGCAACAGGACAAGCCCAGAAAAATGCAACCGCGGAGACACCCCCAAGACAACGGACCCACAACCACAACATTCCGGACGAGCCCTAGACATATGAGAATTCCCCAGCAAGGGAACCCCATCAATAGGAAGACGCCAAAACGCTTCCTTGAAACCAAGCTGACACCAAAACAGCAGACAGCAGGGCAACTAGATCAGCAAGCCCAGGTACAACGCCCACAGAACCGGACTCACGCACACGAGCCCGCCGCAAACACCGACCCTCTTCCTTGGGAACCCCATCAATGGACAAACGCCAAAACACTGTCTCCTGCAGTACGTAGCTGTGGGTGATGAACAGGGCGGGGTCGACGAGCATACATGCATGCATGGGCATCATCAGGTCTGCAGCAGCTTCAGTCCTACAGCCGCCAGGTGGGGCAGGTCCGCCTTGTTGGTAAGGTGGTCCTCGTTGACATGCAGCCGTACCCCCACCACCTCGGCCGCCAGCACCTCCGCTGACGTCAGCTGCGGCTGCACTGCTGCCAGCGCCGCGGCTGACAGTGGGAAGTGGTTGAGTCCCGGGCATGTCAGCTGCGGCCGCTGCCCCTGCCCACCCGTGTACATGGTAGCCCACTGCTGCTGCTGAGTGGAGGCCTGCTGGGTGGGTGATCGGTAGGGAGAAGCAGCGGTCAGGTGCGTGCGTGTTTCTGCCGGCAGCAACTAAAGGGCGGGCACGTGGGGCTAGCTGTCGTACATACCCCTACATGCTACCCGTGTTTCCCTTGCAGTGTAGGGTTGGGTTCATCACCCGTTCGTGTTCCCCATTAGGAAACCATTGTGACGGTCGTTCATCCACTGCATGCTATCTATTCATCCTCGTGTACCGGTATGTTACAGCACCCCAGCGATAAGCAAGGAAGCATCAGCCGCCGAGGCAGGGCGGGTAGGTGCAGGTGCAGGCAGCAGCAGGTGCGTGTGTCCGGACGGTAGATTGTGCTGGCCATCCACACAGCTGCTGCCTGGATTTCCCCCATGCATCCATCCTTAATAGCAACCCTACCGCTGCCCGCCTTCGTGACTGCTCGCTGGGCACCTACCGTTTGCAGCAGCAGGTCGATGGCGGTGATGGCGGGGTCGAGGCTGCCCTTGTTGAGCACGTAGAGCGCCACCGCCCCCACCTGGCCCACCTTGGCAGCCGGGGTCTGGTTGAAGTAGACCGCCAAGGTACGGGGAGCCTGGATAGGTGCATGCATGGAGCGAGCAGCAGTCGATAGATGTATGTGTTGGTGTGTGGGCGTCTGAGCGAGCGCGACGGTTACTTTACTTGTTAATCTTGCAAACCGGTCTGCAGGACATGGTCCTCTTGGAGCCGGATATGCACCAGGTAGGGCGACACACATACAGCAGCTAGCAGGGATATGGAAGGAAGGCATGGTACGCAGGGCGGGCCGTACACATCTATGTGCCTGCATGCGATTCAGGACAGCTGCGAGGTGCTGCTGCTTGCGTGCTGCCATCTAGCTGAGTGCTGCGGTCAATATCAAATGGCTCATCATTCTCGCTCCCTCCCCATCCTACATACCTCCCTTGTGTGACCCAACACATACACCAAGCAAGCAAGATTAGCGATCGATAGTCATCACCTGCTCTATGCATGGTAGATAGGTACCGTAGCCAAACAAGCAAGTCCGCCTATCTATCTATTTAACGTAATTGGTGATATAGATGCCAGGGCTTCAATTTGTGCCCCGGCAGCCCCAGACTCGCTGCTTACCGCGAGTGTCGGCACCCAGGCGAGGGGAGCAGCTGCCTTGCATGTGCGGCTCTTCCTGGTCACATCGGCACCAGGCGCCCCCACCAGGCGGCTCACGGAGCCAGGGCTGGTGCTGGAGCCGGATGGGTCCTGGGAGGGGAGGGGCGGCGTGCGTGGTATGGTAATGGAAGGAGGAGAAAGAAGAGATAGAGGAGCGGAGGTGGATAGAGGAGGCCATGAGGCAGGACGGCGGCTAGATAGCACCAAAAGAGGCGTGCGAGCACGGTAGGAAAAAAGGACAACGAACCAAGACAGGAAGCTGGCTAGGTAGGGCCGCCATCCAAGGCTTCGCACGCAGTGCGTGCGGTGCGCATGGGATCAGAGTGCATTCCTGTATGTACAAGCTGCATGCAACCATTCGACACCTCATTTTGCAAGCATACCGGTATAAGTGCGCCGGGTCATCATGCAACAACATACCGACAAGCAAGGAAGATCATCGGGCTGCTGTGTTGGGGGCGGGGTCACACATGCTGCACACTACTGCTTTAGCTGACCCAGCATGCATGCACTGCTTGCAGGTAATCGAGAGCTATCGAGCTATGTACCTAGCTAGCCTCGCTCCGCGCATGCTGATGTCCCATGCTGAATCCTTGATGGAGACCCAGTATCCCTAGCCAGCCATATCCACTTACATTGGGACCAGCAGCCGATGTAGCCCAGTACATCACCGCGTCAGGAGGTGGGGTTGGTGTCGGGGAGGGAGGCGGTGGGGGTGGTGTCGGGGAGGGAGGAGGTGGGGGTGGTGTCGGGGAGGGAGGAGGTGGGGGCGGTGTCGGGGAGGGAGGCGGTGGGGGTGGTGTCGGGGAGGGAGGAGGTGGGGGCGGTGTCGGGGAGGGAGGAGGTGGGGGCGGTGTCGGGGAGGGAGGAGGTGGGGGCGGTGTCGGGGAGGGAGGAGGCGGAGGCGAGAAAGGGACTGCTGGTGTAGGCGGCGGCGGAGGCGCGGGTGATGAGGGAAGAGATAAGGGTGAAGGTGTTATTAGCCAAGGAACGGGAGGAGGAGGAAAAAGGATGCTAGATGGGATTGAAGGTGGTGGGGGTCTTGCAGTAGCCAGGGGTGTGGACAGGGAGGGAGGCGGCGGGGCTGATGGGTTGGGTGCTGGCGAATTGGGTGGCGGTTGGGAAAGGGAAACCTGGCTAGGCGGTAACGGGCTGTTGACCGGTGGCGGCCTTGAACGTGGGGGAGGAGGAGGAGGGGGTGGCGACGGTGATGGAGGCGGGGAAGGCGGGGGCGAGGGTGGAGGACTTGGAGGCGGGGAAGGCGGGGGCGAGGGTGGGGGACTCGGAGGCGGGGAAGGCGGGGGCGAGGGTGGAGGACTTGGAGGCGGGGAAGGCGGGGGCGAAGGTGGGGGACTCGGAGGCGGGGAAGGCGGGGGCGAAGGTGGGGGACTCGGAGGCGGGGAAGGCGGGGGCGAGGGTGGGGGACTCGGAGGCGGGGAAGGCGGGGGCGAGGGTGGGGGACTCGGAGGCGGGGAAGGCGGGGGCGAAGGTGGGAGACTCGGAGGCGGGGAAGGCGGAGGCGAAGGTGGAGGACTCGGAGGCGGGGAAGGCGGGGGCGAAGGTGGGGGACTCGGAGGCGGGGAGGGCGGGGGCGAGGGTGGGGGACTTGGAGGCGGGGAAGGCAGACTTGGTGCTGTCAAAGGCAGTAGGGACGGGCGGAGGGTAGGGCGACTTAATAACTGCCAGCAGGATAATACCATTAGTATGTAGCATATGCAAGAAGCTTATATAATGATATATAAGCTTGATAAGGAAGCTTCGATGTACATGTGCCGTGGGCGTGCGTGCATGCATGCCTTAGGATGAAATTTCCAAGTGAGCAACTATTAATGACCGCCGTATGTATGCATGCATGGCAAAAGCGTGCCGTGCGCAGGGGATGGAGCTAGGTCACATGCAGCAGTTTACCTCAGCACTATCTACTACCATACTAGTTGGCAGTCGCTTGTGGAACCGCAATCAGGCTCTCAAACAAGACAGGCGCACCTGGTGTGTAGAAGCAATGGCCTGGCGTCGCGATGAATGGCCCAGTCACATATTTAACGCACCCATACTTTGTCGTTGTAAAAGGGGTGAAGGAAAAAGCAGCGGCGCCGTTTTCGGTGATGAAGGAAGGGACAACCTTGATGGCACTGAAGGACTGCAGAGTAGATGGAAAGGCGATCCGGCCGACGACAGTGTTGTTAAGCAACATGCATGCAGCAACTAGCCCGTAGAAGACCATAAGCCTAAACAGTATTAGTTACTAGCAGCAGGATATGTCGGCCACATACGCAAGCAACATGAGAATTAAGGCACACCCCACCATGCAGTCGTATTCCACATCCGGGTTGACATTGAGGTCCACATTCGGGGTGGCTATATATCCCTCCATGCTCGGGCAGTCAGCTGCAAGTATGCACGCAAGCACGCGTGCACACAAAGAAACGAGCACTCGTCATTACATGCCATGCAATGCCTCGTAAACTGTCAGTTATGGAATGCATGCATGCAACTTGCATGCAACTTAGGCCGACGTGCGTGGTGCCAGTGAGCAGTACATATATACATACAAACACTGGTCCGCGCATCCTCAGCAGGAGCAACTCAATAGGCAAAGAGCGCGCGGCGGTTCATGCATGCTGGCATACACGTATGGCTGACTGGTTCGATCTAAATTACCCAGCCAAATAGTATGCATGTGTGTACGGAGATAAGCCATCAAGCCTCGTACGTACGTTTGTTCCCATTTATTCCCATTCCCATTCATTCGCAAGCATTCATTCTCACACACCTGTTGTGATGTTGTCTGCCGTGTAGAAGCACGTCCCAGGTGCATCTACAAGGGGCGCTCTACCCTTCCTGAAGCAAACCGTCTCAGTACTTGGAACGTACGACAACGCATTACAGTCGACGTTCTCATCCTCACATACTGACAACCAGAATGATAACGGTATGAAAGTAGAAGACTCCTTGCAGGACGGCAGGCCATCGTTGAGCGGGCCTGGCGTGTAGTCCTTGTCAGGTGTAACCGTAAAGCCCTGTATGGTTGTGCATGTAGCTAGAGGCGAGCGTGCACACAGGGATACGATAGAGGGGATAGATAGCAGGGTGTAAGGGGCGGGCAGCACGTATGGGGGGGGGTAAAGCGTGAGAATGAAGTGTGAGGAAGGGAGGGCCAGTTATCACGTATACATGACTCCCTATCAGTTTGTTCACCCGTGTGTTGTACGCAATCCGGTTATGGTGTTTAGCATGGGTGTGCTCCTAGTTTACTACTGTCCCGTTGCTGTATGAGGCGGCCACAACAGCCTGACTGCGGTGACTGGTCGTGTTTAGCAACGGGTATATCCGTGTACGGCTAGCAAAGGGATATACAACTGTGCTTTGATTTCATTGGCCTAGTCCTATGCTTCACCGTTTTATTTAACAGCAGGCAGACACGGACGTACGTGGCTCAGCTGCCTTCAAAAACATCAAATTAAGCAGAAATGTACTGAAAGACTTACTCGCTGCGAGAGGTTGAATGACCGCCAGCCGAGAATAAGCGTAGAACGTGGAGTCCGCCGCCGGCGAACATGCATGCAGGATAAAAGAAAACGACGACGGGTCAAGAGTGCAGATTCAACATGCATGCAAGGATCATAATGCAACACCAAAGAAGAGGGTACAACCCGTTCATACGCACACGGCAATAGTTTCTGGCACATTGCTCTGAGAGGTAGGTATGACAGACTAAAGCTAAGCACCGCCTCCGGAGCGCCCAGGGGTTCTAGTTAATTAGAACTTCTCAAATGCAGAATAACGAATCAGGATCCCATGGGCAATGAAACACTTCGTTAGTCCAACTATGCAATTGCTCACCGCCGTCGGTGCTTCCCGCCGACCACGCAGCCCTAAGGCAAAGGTCAGAAGTGTAAAGCAGTCACCTCCAGAGCGCGTTTTAGTGCAGAAGCAGCGTATCGTATCAAAGATACATGGACTTACACTAGGACCACCGCAAGAAAGAACGCACTCCGCATGCGCAAGGTTCCTCCAAAGATGCCAGCTCCAGCAGAGTAAGACATTTGCAGCCCTAGCTAGCACCGCTTTAGCGGTGGTGACGGCTTGCCTACTTCAGGAGTCGTGCAGTCTGAGCGTGTTATCGAAAGGTAATTGCGAGAGACTTGCTTCACGTTATAGCCTATCGATAAGGGCTGAATAGCTGCATTCCTACCGATATACCTAACTCGTTGCGTAGCTCGTATGGTGCCATACTTCGGACACTTATATTTTTGGGCTCTCGTACTCTGCACAACTCTTCATGTGCAGAGTATGCCAGGTGATTCGTAATTCGCATAGCAATGTCAGTGTTGTGTTGTAAAGCTATAACCGACGTTTAGCCCATAAGCCATGAATAGAGCTAAGTTGTCTCATGTTCTGCCTCCCTCTAGGCTGACTTGCCTTTTGCAAAGAACTGAACTTGTAAAGCTGCTATCTCTGTTATAATGTAAATATTAAAGTTCCGAACCAATAGAAAACACGGCCGGTGCCGCGGCGGCCGCACAGCCACAAAGTGGGCATCGACCCGCTACGTTCGCATTTACGTTCGTTCGCTCATTCATTTCGTTCGTTCAACGCCCAACGCTGAAAAGTGGATCGCACGACCTGCTCGTTTGGCGTATTTGAGGCGTCCCTCGCCCGACATGGCCTTCGTCGCCATCCTGTTGGCTATCGTTCTGGCGATTGCTTCATTGATGCCTTTCGTTGGCTGTTGTTCCAGCAGTGCGCCAAGCGGGGATTGGTGAATTTCGCCGGTGTTATGGCGTTTTTGTGGAAGCCTGCGAACGAGCGCGCATGTTGGACCCAGGCACGCCGCACGAAGAGCTTAGACATGGTGTTCGCGCGCAGTTCCAAATCAACAATCCACACGTGTCGCTGGCTGCCAATACAGCCACAGTCATTGCTAACGAGGCAAGGTATGCACGCACAGCACCTTCAGAAAGCGCTGCTGTGGCTGCTTACTGCACAGACATGCTGTCACAAGGGGAAGGACCTGTCATTAGAGCGGCATGGGCGGATGAAAACATCGTACTTTGGGTGGCGGTTGCCTTTCAATGCAACCTCACTGTCTGGCATGCCGATAGCACTGGGTGTCGTGCCCTTCCTTACTCGTATGGCGGCAATAGCGAAGAAATGCACTTTGCATTTTATGCGGGTCATTACGAAGCAGTCATACAAAGCACACCAGCACATCCACTGCCAGACCCCGCACCAAGCGCACACCAACATGCAAGCATGAAACGAACCTCAACCACTCCTCAATCGGCGGTGAAACCCAAGCCTAGCCCAACAGCGTCGCTAAAGTTGTGCGACCAGATGCTGTTAACTGCAGAGAGGCTGTGCATGCCTCACCATTCTCACACACGCTTTAAGAGCCAAAAGCAGATTGCAGATGCCCTAGTAACAGAGCTTGCACGTCAAGGCAAAGCTGCTGCACATGATCAGGTATACAATGCCTTAATGCGGCCCAGCCCAGAATTAAAAGTGTGCGTCTTGCAACTCTTGGGAAAGCTTGGCAACCACGTCCCGCATGTGCCCAATACAACCAAAGCGTCAACGACTGGCAAACCAACAACAGAAGCATCCGCTGTGCCCACAACGGAGCAGCCCCTGCCAACACAAAATCCCACAGCCACGCAGAATGTTGCAGCAGAAGCGGTGTTGTCACCTATGGGAACAGAGGACAAAGCAGTCCCCATGTCAATTTCTGACGCTGTACTGACAGCTGCTAAGGAAGTAGCAGCGCTGGCCAACCGTCCCGCCCTCACTACAAAAGCTGCTCTGGTTGACACACTGCTGACACACCTTGCCTCAAAACGCATCCACCTAAAAAAGGCACAAGTCAGGCAAGTGCTGTACAAACCGAAAGCAGAGCTGCAGCAATACCTGTCCACCTTGTTGGAAGGAAAACAAGGCCAAGCAGGCACAACAAGCACCCAACAAGTGACATGGTCCGAACGGCATGCGTCTGTGTTCAAGAATGCGCTTGACAACGCAGTGGCATCATCTTGCCGATAACACGACAGCTGGGACTGTCTTTAAATGGCGCATGATAACTAGACGCACTGTCCTTGTCTTTTTGGGCGGAGCCCCCGCCGCGAAGCGGCTTCGGGGGGGCTTCGCTGCTCCATGGCACCTTACGAACCCCCGACCCGGCTCCGAAAACAGGCGGACAGACGGACAGCCGGACACACCCCACCAACCACCAAGTACAACCGCCCCCAACCGCACACACGGACAGCCGGCCACACGGACATTCTTCATCGCCCAGCAGATTGCCCCTGTCCGTGTGTCGCCGGAGCAATGTAGCGACGTCGGAGGCCGACGTCGTCGCCGGAGCAATGTAGCGACGTCGGAGGCCGACGTCGTAGACGGAGTCCGGAGCTAGCGAAGCAGCGAAGGAAAGGCATCAATAGGGAGGGGGGGTTTCGTGCTCACATTTTTTTGGCAAGCGCCTTAACAGGGACGCGGCGTTTTGAGCGCTAAAATTCGCGGCCCGGGTTCAAATCCCACCCAAAACATGAGTTTTGCCGTTTGTTTTTGGCTGTTTTCTCTCCACTCGGCCGCGCAACGCGTCGCCAAGTGGCGTTTTCCGAACCCATTTGAAGGTCGCAAGCGCCACATGCATCACGGGCGGCGTTTTGAGCGCTGGGTGAGGAAAGGCCGGTCAGGGCGCCCACCCTGGAGCCCTAAGGTGTGTGTCTGTAACGCAAAAAAGTCGCCCAAACGGCCCGCCAAAGCCACAAGAAATACAGTGCTTAAAACGTTACTTAACGTACCGAAAAAGCGGCTTCGAGGCAAAGACACCGCGAAGTTGGAGCCCTAAGATGCGTGTCTGTAACGCAAAAAAGTCGCCCATTCGTCCTGCCAAAGCCACTAAAAGTACAGTTCTTAACACGTTACTTAGCGCACCGGAAATGCTGCTTCGAGGCAAAGGCACCGCGAAGATGGAGCCCTAAGATGTGTACGCGAAAAAGTCGCCGAAACGGCTTGCCAATGGCAACCAATGTACAACGCAAAACACGGTACTCAAAGCACCAAAGAGGCGGCTTTGGAAAGACGGCCCCGCTAACGACCACATTTCGCCTCATTTCAAAGCGACATCTGGCGCCGGAGCAATGCAGGACGGAGCTATGTAGGAAGCCCACGCTGGAAAGCACAGCAGGCGAGTGCGCTTTAGGTTCGACTTCAGGCAAGGAACCGACTTGCACACGAATACAAATGTGTCCAACCAATTCAAGCACATACCCTAGCATACGACGCTGTCAGAAGCCGGTTGGCCGTCCAAGGTGGAAGTGGCTCGTTACGATAGTAAATCAAAGCGATATAAACGGGGAAGCCAGTTTGAAACTGTGCACGAGTATTGCTATGACAGGAGAAGGAATAGCGGTACCACCTCCTACTGCAAAAAAGGAGGGGGGGAAGCCGCCGAGTAAGAGGTGCGTCATGTGATAGCAAGAGTGAGAGCGAGTGGAAGGGCCACGGCGTGTCACGTGCGTGACAATAAATGGGAGGAGCGTAGCATGATGGATGAGTGTAGCATGATGGATGAGTGGGACAAAGACTGCGTGCGGGAGGGTGATAGGGTGGGGCACTGTGCGCATACGAGCGAGTGGGAGGTACGCCGTGTGTTTAAGCGTGTGGGAGGGGCGCTGTGTGCTGGAGGGCCATTACGAGGACAGCCGCATGCAGGAGGGCCGCAAGGAGCGCCAAGTAAAAGAGGGGCGGTGGGAGAAGGGCAGCGTGCGGGACAGCACCCCCACTTAACTGGCCTCCTCAACCCAAGCAACCCACATACGCATGCATGCAAGCACTCCCACTTTACTCGTTCCCTCGCCCCGTGCATCACACAAGCACATGCAAGCCCTAGGTCCGGTCGTTTTCTGAGAGTGCTTCTTACGCCCTACTCACCCTCAGCACCAGTACTGGACTTATATATCTACATACGCTACCATATTCCATGGCTCCTGTGGCGGTTCTGTGGGGACTTCATCTTCCGACAATCACAGTGCGCTCCTACTCGCGGCCAGTTTTCTTAACACATGCAAGCAACCATGCTTCGCAAGCCCCCTCGCCCCATGCAACCCACACACGCACACACATGCACGCAAATTCGCTTTACGCGCCCCCTCGGCCCATGCAACCCACACAGGCATGCCCGCACCCCCGCTTTACTTGCCCCGCCCCTCGCCCCATGCAACCAACGCACACATGCAAGCACTCCCGCTTTACGCGCCGCCTTACCTCATGCAACCAACACACTCACGCATGCACGTACCCCCGCTTTACTCGTCCCCTAGCCCCATGCAACACACGCACGGTCAATCGCAGTACGCTCCGCCTCGCAGCCAGTTATCTCAACAGATGCAAGCAACCATGCTTTACAAGCCCTCTCGCCCCATGCAACCCACACACGCATGCATGCAAGCACTCCCGCTTTACACGCCCCCTCGCTCCGTGCAACACACATATGCACGCATGCAAGCATCTCCGCTTTACTCGCTCCCTCGCCCCATGCAACCCATACACACACGCATGCAAGCACTGCCGCTTTTACTCACCCACTCGGCCCATGCAATCCCTACACACATGCACGCACCCCGCTTTACTCGCACCCTTGGCCCATGCAACCCACGCACGCATGCACGCACCACCACATTACGCGCCCTCCTGCCCAATGCAATCCACACTCGAACGCACGCAAGCACCGTAGCTTCACGCGCCCCCTCACTCCATGCAACCCACGACAGCGGACATGCATGCATTCCCGTTCACTCGCCCCCTCGCCACAAGCAACTCATACACGAACCCCCGTTTTACTCGCCCCCTTGCCCCATGCAACCCACACTCGCACGCATGCAAGCACCCGTAGCTTTACGCGACCTCTCCCCCATGCAACCCACGCCAGCAGACATGAATGCATTTCCGCTTTACTCGCACCCTTGGCCCATGCAACCCACGCACGCATGCACGCACCCCCACATTACGCGCCCTCCTGCCCAATGCAATCCACACTCGAACGCATGCAAGCTAGCACCGTAGCTTCACGCGCCCCCTCACTCCATGCAACCCACGACAGCGGACATGCATGCATTCCCGTTCACTCGCCCCCCCGCCACAAGCAACTCATACACGAACCCCCGTTTTACTCGCCCCCTTGCCCCATGCAACCCACACTCGCACGCATGCAAGCACCCGTAGCTTTACGCGACCTCTCCCCCATGCAACCCACGCCAGCAGACATGAATGCATTTCCGCTTTACTCGCACCCTTGGCCCATGCAACCCACGCACGCATGCACGCACCACCACATTACGCGCCCTCCTGCCCAACGCAATCCACACTCGAACGCATGCAAGCACCGTAGCTTCACGCGCCCCCTCACTCCATGCAACCCACGACAGCGGACAGGCATGCATTCCCGTTCACTCGCCCCCTCGCCACATGCAACTCATACACGCACCCCCGCTTTACTCGCCCCCTTGCCCCATGCAACCCACACTCGCACGCATGCAAGCACCCGTAGCGTTACGCGCCCTCTCACCCCATGCAACCCACGCCAGCAGACATCTATGCATTCCCGCTTTACTCACACCCTTGGCCCATGCAGTCCACGCACGCATGCACGCACCCCCACTTTACGCGCCCTCCTGCCCAATGCAATCCACACTCGAACGCATGCAAGCACCGTAGCTTCACGCGCCACCTCACTCCATGCAACCCACGACAGCGGACAGGCATGCATTCCCGTTCACTCGCCCCCTCGCTACATGCAACTCATACACGCACCCCCGCTTTACTCGCCCCCTTGCCCCATGCAACCCACACTCGCACGCATGCAAGCACCCGTAGCGTTACGCGCCCTCTCACCCCATGCAACCCACGCCAGCAGACATCTATGCATTCCCGCTTTACTCACACCCTTGGCCCATGCAGTCCACGCACGCATGCACGCACCCCCACTTTACGCGCCCTCCTGCCCAATGCAATCCACACTCGAACGCATGCAAGCACCGTAGCTTCACGCGCCACCTCACTCCATGCAACCCACGACAGCGGACATGCATGCATTCCCGTTCACTCGCCCCCTCGCTACATGCAACTCATACACGCACCCCCGCTTTACTCGCCCCCTTGCCTCATGCAACCCGTGCAAGCACGCATGCACCCCCTCTAATACTCGCCCCCTCGCCCCATGCAACCCACACACGCACGCATTTAAGCACCTCTGCTTTACTCGCCCCCTCACCCCATGCAACCCACACTCGCACGCATGCAAGCACCCGTAGCTTTACGCGCCCCATCGCCCCATGCAACCCTCGCCCGCAGACATGCATGCATTCCCGCTTTTTTCGCGCCCTTGGCCCATGCAACCCACACACGCATGCATGCACCCCCACTTTACTCGCCCCCTAGCACCGTGCAACCCACGCATGCACGCATGTAAGCAACTCCGCTTTACTAACCCCCTTACCCCATGCAACCCATGCACACACGCATGTAAGCAACCCCGCTTCACACACCCCCTCGGCCTATGCAACCCACACACGCATGCAAGCCACCCCGCTTTACTGGTAGGGCCGCCATGTGAGCGTGTTCATTTTAAGGCGTCTTGAATGCACGTGTGCAGCAAGCAACACGGGTGGCATGCTGGGCGATACGATGTGGGCCTGACATTTCCACAGCCCTACTAACGAATGCAGTTCAGCCCGATTTGCAGATAGATAATAAAGGACTAGCAAAGCTGGTAATAGTAAGGCGCGATAATCTAAAGTTGGCAAACAAGGCCCTCCGAAAAAAGGACATCCTACGTCCGTTTTTAGTACGACAATTGTCACTACTTGCCTTTTTACTCCAGCGACAGTGTCGGGTTGCCGCGAAAACAAAACGGTACGCACTCATATATCTGCCAGGGCTTAAGTACAGACGATTGAAAGGCAAAACGGACCCGAGCATACTGCGATGCCAAAGCAACTTTCGACAACCACTAACCCACGTCCGAACCAAGCTATTCTGCATAGCATTTATGATGTCTGAACTTATGATGTATTAATTGAGCTGTTAGCAGGACGATAACGTTGTCTTAGGTTGACTGATGTACGTATCGCGAAAGGCCACAACACGTTATCAAAATGAAGCATTTGAACTTGCCATGTGGCGCCTGAGCCATGTAGGAGACCCTCGCTAAAGAGCACCGCAGGCGAGTGCGACTACATCCCGACTTCAAGCAAGGAGTCGACTCGACTTGCACACGGATACAACGAAGTATAACCAGCCATGTAGACACCCTGACATCCTGACGCTAACAGAAGCCGGTTGGCCATCTAAGGTGGAACTCGTAAGATGCTATGATAGTAAATCGAAGCAAAGTAAACGGGGAAGCCAGCTTGAAGTAGTGCATAACTATTTCTTTGTCTATGAATAGCGGTACCTTCGCTTACTGCAAAAGAAGAGAGTGAAGCCGAGTAGTAGGAGGTACGGCATGTGAGCGAGGGCGAGTGGAAGGCCACCGCATGTTTGATGGCGCGTGCGTGGAGCGTAGCTTGATAGAGGGTGAGTCGGACAAAGGTGGCAAGCGACAGGGCGATTGGGTGGGGCGCTGTGCGCAATATAGAGAGCAAGTTGGAGGCATATACGGGAAGGCAGCATGGGGAAACAACACCCCCCCAAACCCCACCACAGCCCACAACCCAAGTTGCGACGGCCCCCCCCTGGCACGCCCCGCCATGTAGACGGAGTCCGGAGCTAGCGAAGCAGCGAAGGAAAGGCATCAATAGGGAGGGGGGGTTTCGTGTAACATTTTTTTGGCAAGCGCCTTAACAGGGACGCGGCGTTTTGAGCGCTAAAAGTCGCGGTCCGGGTTCGAATCCCACCCAAAACATGAGTTTTGCCGGTTGTTTTTGGCTGTTTTCTCTCCACTCGGCCGCGCAACGCGTCGCCAAGTGGCGTTTTCCGAACCCATTTGAAGGTCGCAAGCGCCACATGCATCACGGGCGGCGTTTTGAGCGCTGGGTGAGGAGGGGCCTGTCAGGGCGCCCACCCTGGAGCCCTAAGGGGTGTGTCGCCGGAGCAATGTAGCGACGTCGGAGGCCGACGTCGTAGACGGAGTCCGGAGCTAGCGAAGCAGCGAAGGAAAGGCATCAATAGGGAGGGGGGGTTTCGTGTAACATTTTTTTGGCAAGCGCCTTAACAGGGACGCGGCGTTTTGAGCGCTAAAAGTCGCGGTCCGGGTTCGAATCCCACCCAAAACGTGAGTTTTGCCGGTTGTTTTTGGCTGTTTTCTCTCCACTCGGCCGCGCAATGCGTTGCCAAGTGGCGTTTTCCGAACCCATTTGAAGGTCGCAAGCGCCACATGCATCACGGGCGGCGTTTTGAGCGCTGGGTGAGGAGGGGCCGGTCAGGGCGCCCACCCTGGAGCCCTAAGGGGTGTGTCCGTAACGCATAAAAGTAGCACAAACGGCCCGCCAAAGCCACCATAAGTACAGTGCTTAACACGTTACTCAACGCACCGAAAAGGCGGCTTCGAGGCAAAGGCACCGCGTAGTTGGAGCCCTAAGATGCGTGTCCGTAACGCAAAAAAGTCGCCCATTCGTCTTGCCAACGCCACCATAAGTACAGTGCTTAACACGTTACTCAACGCACTGAAAATGCTGCTTCGAGGCAAAGGCACCGCGAAGTTGGAGCCCTAAGATGCGTGTCCGTAACGCAAAAAAGTCGCCCATTCCTCCTGGCAAAGCCACTAAAAGTACTGTGCTTAACAAGTTACCTAGCGCACCGAAAATGCTGCTTCAAGGCAAAGGCACCGCGAAGTTGGAGCCCTAAGATGCGTGTCTCTAGCGCGAAAAAGTCGCCGAAACGGCTCGCCAATGGCAACCAATGTACAACGCAAAACACGGTACTCAAAGCACCAAAGAGGCGGCTTTGGAAAGACGGCCCCGCTAACGACCACATTTCGCCACATTTCAAAGCGACATCTGGCCGGAGCAATGCAGGACGGAGCAATGTAGGAAGCCCACGCTGGAGAGCACCGCAGGCGAGTGCGCTTTAGCCCGACTTCAGGCAAGGAACCGACTTGCACACGGATACAAATGTGTCCAACCAATCCAAGCACACATACCCTAACATTACGACAGTGTCAGGAGCCGGTTGGCCGTTTTAGGTGGAAGTGGCTCGTTACGATAGTAATCGAAGCGATATAAACGGGGAAGCCAGTTTGAAACCGTGCACGAGTATTGCTATGTCAGGAGAAGGAATAGCGGTACCACCTCTTTACTGCAAAAGAAGGGAGGGAAGCCGAGTAAGAGGTGCGTCATGTGATAGCAAGAGCGAGAGCGAGTGGAAGGGCCACGGCGTGTCACGTGCGTGACAGTAAGTGGGAGGAGCGTAGCATGATGGAGGGGCGTAGCATGATGGATGAGTGGGACAAAGACTGTGTGCGGGAGGGCGATAGGGTGGGGCAATGTGCGCATACAAGCGAGCACCGTGTGTATAGGCGTGTGGGAGGGGCGCTGTGTGCTGGAGGGCCATTACGAAGACAGCCGCATGCAGGAGGGCCGCAAGGAGCCCCAAGTAAAAGAGGGGCAGTGGAAGAAGGGCTGCATGCGGGACAGCACCCCCACTTAACTGGCCTCCTCAACCCAAGCAACCCACACACGCATGCATGCAAGCACTCCCGCTTTACTCGTCCCCTCGCCCCGTGCATCACACAAACACATGCAAGCCCTAGGTCCGGTCGTTTTCTGAGAGTGCTTCTTACGTCCTACTCAGCACCAGTACTGGACTTATATATCTACATGCGCTACCATATTCCGAGGCTCCTGCGGCGGTTCTGTGGGGACTTCATCTTCCGACAATCACAGTGCGCTCCTACTCGCGGCCAGTTTTCTTAACACATGCAAGCAACCATGCTTCCCAAGCTCCCTCGCCCCATGCAACCCACACACGCACACACATGCACATGCACATGCACGCAAATCCGCTTTACACACCCCCTCGGCCCATGCAATCCATGCACGCATGCCCGCACCCCCAGTTTACTTGCCCCGCCCCTCGCCCCATGCAACCAACGCACACATGCAAGCACTTCCGCTTTACGCGCCGCCTTACCCCATGCAACCAACACACTCACGCATGCACGCACCCTCGCTTTACTCGCCCCCTCGCCCCATGCAACACACGCACGGGCAATCGCAGTACGCTCCGCCTCGCGGCCAGTTATCTCGACACACGCAAGCAACCATGCTTCACAAGCCCTCTCGCCCCATGCAACCCACACACGCATGCATGCAAGCACTCCCGCTCTACACGCCCCGTCACCCCGTCCAACACACATATGCACGCATGCACGCACCCCGCTTTACTCGCACCCTTGGCCCATGCAACCCACTCACGCATGCACGCACCCCCACTTTATGTGCCCGTCCGCCCAATGCAATCCACACTCACACGCATGCAAGCACCATAGCTTTACGCGCCCCCTCACTCCACGCAACCCACGCCCGCAGGCATGCATGCATTCCCGCTCACTCGCCCCCTCGCCCCATGCAACCCATACACGCACCCCCGCTTTACTCGCCCCCTAGCGCAATGTAACCCACGCGTGCACGCATGCACGCACCCCTGCTTTACTCGCCCCCTTGCCCCGTGCAACCCGCGCAGCACGCATGCACACACCCCCGCTTTACTCGCCCCCTCGCCCAATGCAACCCACATATGAACGCATGCAAGCATCTCCGCCCCCTCAACCCATGCAACCCACACTCGCACGTACGCATGCAAGCACCCGTAGTTTTACGCGCCCTCTCCCCCATGCAACCCACGCCAGCAGACATGTATGCATTCCCGGATTACTCGCACCCTTGGCCCATGCAACCCACGCACGCATGCACGCACCCCCACATTACGCGCCCTCCTGCCCAACGCAATCCACACTCGCACGCATGGAAGCACCATAGCTGTACGCGCCCCCTCACTCCACGCAACCCACGCCCGCAGACATGCATGCATTCCCGCTCACTCGCCCCCTCGCCCCATGCAACCCATACACGCACCCCCGCTTTACTCGCCCCCTAGCGCAATGTAACCCACGCGTGCACGCATGCACGCACCCCTGCTTTACTCGCCCCCTTGCCCCGTGCAACCCGCGCAGCACGCATGCACACACCCCCGCTTTACTCGCCCCCTCGCCCAATGCAACCCACATATGAACGCATGCAAGCATCTCCGCCCCCTCGCCATATGCAACCCACACTCGCACGCATGCAAGCACCCGTAGCTTTACGCGCCCTCTCCCCCATGCAACCCACGCCAGCAGACATGCATGCATTCCCGCTCTACTCGCGCCCTTGGCCCATGAAACCCACGCACGCATGCACGCACCCCCACACTACGCGCCCTCCTGCCCAACGTAATCCACACTCGCACGCATGCAAGCACCCGTAGCTTTACGCGCCCCCTCACCCCATGCAACCCACGCCACCAGCCATGTAATCATTTCCGCTTAATCGCACCTTTGGCCCATGCAACCCACGCACGCATGCACACACCCCCACATTACTTGCCCTCCTGCCCAACGCAATCCACACTCGGGCGCATGCAAGCACCGTAGCTTCACGCGCCCCCTCGCCACATGCAACCCATACACGCACCCCCGTTTTACTCGCCCCCTTGCCCCATGCAACCCGTGCACGCACGCATGCACCCCCTCTAATACTCGCTCCCTCGCCCCATGCAACCCACAAATGAACGCATGCAAGCATCTCCGCTTTACTCGCGCCCTCACCCCATGCAAACCACACTCGCACAGATGCAAGCACCCGTAGCTTTACGCGCCCTCTCCCCCATGCAACCCACGCCAGCAGACATGCATGCATTCCCGGATTACTCGCACCCTTGGCCCATGCAACCCACGCACGCATGCACGCACCCCCACATTACGCGCCCTCCTGCCCAACGCAATCCACACTCACACGCATGGAAGCACCGTAGCTTCACGTGTCCCCTCACTCCATGCAACCCACGACAGCGGACATGCATGCGTTTCCGTTGACTCGCCCCCTCGCCCCATGCAACTCATACACGCACCCCCGCTTTACTCGCCCCCTAGCGCAATGTAACCCACGCGTGCACGCATGCACGCACCCCTGCTTTACTCGCCCCCTTGCCCCGTGCAACCCGCGCAGCACGCATGCACACACCCCCGCTTTACTCGCCCCCTCGCCCAATGCAACCCACATATGAACGCATGCAAGCATCTCCGCCCCCTCGCCACATGCAACCCACACTCGCACGTACGCATGCAAGCACCCGTAGCTTTACGCGCCCTCTCCCCCATGCAACCCACGCCAGCAGACATGCATGCATTCCCGCTCTACTCGCGCCCTTGGCCCATGCAACCCACACACGCATGCACGCACCGCCACACTACGCGCCCTCCTGCCCAACGTAATCCACACTCGAACGCATGGAAGCACCATAGCTTTACGCGCCCCCTCACTCCACGCAACCCACGCCCGCAGACATGCATGCATTCCCGCTCACTCGCCCCCTCGCCCCATGCAACTCATACACGCACCCCCGCTTTACTCGCCCCCTTGCCTCATGCAACCCGTGCACGCACGCATGCACCCCCTCTAATACTAGCCCCCTCGCCCCATGCAACTCACACAGGCACGCATTTAAGCACCTCTGCTTTACTTGCCCCCTCACCCCATGCAACCCACACTCGCACGCATGCAAGCACCCGTAGCTTTACGCGCTCCCTCGCCCCATGCAACCCACGCCCGCAGACATGCATGCATTCCCGCTTTACTCGCGCCCTTGGCCCATGCAACCCACGCACGCATGCATGCACCCCCACTTTACTCGCCCCCTTATCCCATGCAACCCATGCATGTAAGCACCGTGCAACCCACGCATGTAAGCAACTCCGCTTTACTCACCCCCTTATCCCATGCAACCCATGCACACACGCATGCAAAGCAACCCCGCTGTACACACCCCCTCGGCCTATGCAATCCACACACGCATGCCCGCACCCCTGCTTTACTTGCCCCGCTCTTTGCCCCATGCAACCCACACACGCATGCAAGCCACCCCGCTTTACTGGTAGGGCCGCCATGTGAGCGTGTTCATTTTAAGGCGTCTTGAATGCACGTGTGCAGCAAGCAACACGGGTGGCATGCTGGGCGATACGATGTGGGCCTGACATTTCCACAGCCCTACTAACGAATGCAGTTCAGCCCGATTTGCAGATAGATAATAAAGAACTAGCAAAGCTGGTAATAGTAAGGCGCGATAATCTAAAGTTGGCAAACAAGGCCCTCCGAAAAAAGGACATCCTACGTCCGTTTTTAGTACGACAATTGTCACTACTTGCCTTTTTACTCCAGCGACAGTGTCGGGTTGCCGCGAAAACAAAACGGTACGCACTCATATATCTGCCAGGGCTTAAGTACAGACGATTGAAAGGCAAAACGGACCCGAGCATACTGCGAAGCAACTTTCGACAACCACTAACCCACGTCCGAACCAAGCTATTCTGCATAGCATTTATGATGTCTGAACTTGTGATGTATTAATTGAGCTGTTAGCAGGACGATAACGTTGTCTTAGGTTGACTGATGTACGTATCGCGAAAGGCCACAACACGTTATCAAAATGAAGCATTTGAACTTGCCATGTGGCGCCTGAGCCATGTAGGAGACCCTCGCTAAAGAGCACCGCAGGCGAGTGCGACTACATCCCGACTTCAAGCAAGGAGTCGACTCGACTTGCACACGGATACAACGAAGTATAACCAGCCATGTAGACACCCTGACATCCTGACGCTAACAGAAGCCGGTTGGCCATCTAAGGTGGAACTCGTAAGATGCTATGATAGTAAATCGAAGCAAAGTAAACGGGGAAGCCAGCTTGAAGTAGTGCATAACTATTTCTTTGTCTATGAATAGCGGTACCTTCGCTTACTGCAAAAGAAGAGAGTGAAGCCGAGTAGTAGGAGGTACGGCATGTGAGCGAGGGCGAGTGGAAGGCCACCGCATGTTTGATGGCGCGTGCGTGGAGCGTAGCTTGATAGAGGGTGAGTCGGACAAAGGTGGCAAGCGACAGGGCGATTGGGTGGGGCGCTGTGCGCAATATAGAGAGCAAGTTGGAGGCATATACGGGAAGGCAGCATGGGGAAACAACACCCCCCCAAAACCCACCACAGCCCACAACCCAAGTTGCGACGGCCCCCCCCTGGCACGCCCCGCCATGTCCGTAACGCATAAAAGTAGCACAAACGGCCCGCCAAAGCCACCAGAAGTACAGTGCTTAACACTTTACTCAACGCACCGAAAAGGCGGCTTCGAGGCAAAGGCACCGCGAAGTTGGAGCCCTAAGATGCGTGTCCGTAACGCAAAAAAGTCGCCCATTCGTCTTGCCAAAGCCACTAAATGTACAGTGCTTAACACGTTACTTAGCGCACCGAAAATGCTGCTTCGAGGCAAAGGCACCGCGAAGTTGGAGCCCTAAGATGCGTGTCCGTAACGCAAAAAAGTCGCCCATTCGTCTTGCCAAGGCAACTAAAAGTACAGTGCTTAACAAGTTACCTAGCGCACCGAAAATGCTGCTTCAAGGCAAAGGCACCGCGAAGTTGGAGCCCTAAGATGTGTGTCTCTAGCGCGAAAAAGTCGCCGAAACGGCTCGCCAATGGCAACCAATGTACAACGCAAAACACGGTACTCAAAGCACCAAAGAGGCGGCTTTGGAAAGACGGCCCCGTTAACGACCACATTTCGCCACATTTCAAAGCGACATCTGGCCGGAGCAATGCAGGACGGAGCAATGTAGGAAGCCCACGCTGGAGAGCACCGCAGGCGAGTGCGCTTTAGCCCGACTTCAGGCAAGGAACCGACTTGCACACGGATACAAATGTGTCCAACCAATCCAAGCACACATACCCTAACATTACGACGGTGTCAGAAGCCGGTTGTCCGTCTTAGGTGGAAGTGGCTCGTTACGATAGTAAATCGAAGCGATATAAACGGGGAAGCCAGTTTGAAACCGTGCACGAGTATTGCTATGTCAGGAGAAGGAATAGCGGTACCACCTCTTACTGCAAAAGAAGGGAGGGAAGCCGAGTAAGAGGTGCGTCATGTGGTAGCAAGAGCGAGAGCGAGTGGAAGGGCCACGGCGTGTCACGTGCATGACAGTAAGTGGGAGGAGCGTAGCATGATGGAGGGGCGTAGCATGATGGATGAGTGGGACAAAGACTGTGTGCGGGAGGGCGATAGGGTGGGGCAATGTGCGCATACAAGCGAGCACCGTGTGTATAGGCGTGTGGGAGGGGCGCTGTGTGCTGGAGGGCCATTACGAAGACAGCCGCATGCAGGAGGGCCGCAAGGAGCCCCAAGTAAAAGAGGGGCAGTGGAAGAAGGGCTGCATGCGGGACAGCACCCCCACTTAACTGGCCTCCTCAACCCAAGCAACCCACACACGCATGCATGCAAGCACTCCCGCTTTACTCGTCCCCTCGCCCCGTGCATCACACAAACACATGCAAGCCCTAGGTCCGGTCGTTTTCTGAGAGTGCTTCTTACGTCCTACTCAGCACCAGTACTGGACTTATATATCTACATGCGCTACCATATTCCGAGGCTCCTGCGGCGGTTCTGTGGGGACTTCATCTTCCGACAATCACAGTGCGCTCCTACTCGCGGCCAGTTTTCTTAACACATGCAAGCAACCATGCTTCCCAAGCTCCCTCGCCCCATGCAACCCACACACGCACACACATGCACATGCACATGCACGCAAATCCGCTTTACACACCCCCTCGGCCCATGCAATCCATGCACGCATGCCCGCACCCCCAGTTTACTTGCCCCGCCCCTCGCCCCATGCAACCAACGCACACATGCAAGCACTTCCGCTTTACGCGCCGCCTTACCCCATGCAACCAACACACTCACGCATGCACGCACCCTCGCTTTACTCGCCCCCTCGCCCCATGCAACACACGCACGGGCAATCGCAGTACGCTCCGCCTCGCGGCCAGTTATCTCGACACACGCAAGCAACCATGCTTCACAAGCCCTCTCGCCCCATGCAACCCACACACGCATGCATGCAAGCACTCCCGCTCTACACGCCCCGTCACCCCGTGCAACACACATATGCACGCATGCACGCACCCCGCTTTACTCGCACCCTTGGCCCATGCAACCCACTCACGCATGCACGCACCCCCACTTTATGTGCCCGTCCGCCCAATGCAATCCACACTCACACGCATGCAAGCACCATAGCTTTACGCGCCCCCTCACTCCACGCAACCCACGCCCGCAGGCATGCATGCATTCCCGCTCACTCGCCCCCTCGCCCCATGCAACCCATACACGCACCCCCGCTTTACTCGCCCCCTAGCGCAATGTAACCCACGCGTGCACGCATGCACGCACCCCTGCTTTACTCGCCCCCTTGCCCCGTGCAACCCGCGCAGCACGCATGCACACACCCCCGCTTTACTCGCCCCCTCGCCCAATGCAACCCACATATGAACGCATGCAAGCATCTCCGCCCCCTCAACCCATGCAACCCACACTCGCACGTACGCATGCAAGCACCCGTAGTTTTACGCGCCCTCTCCCCCATGCAACCCACGCCAGCAGACATGTATGCATTCCCGGATTACTCGCACCCTTGGCCCATGCAACCCACGCACGCATGCACGCACCCCCACATTACGCGCCCTCCTGCCCAACGCAATCCACACTCGCACGCATGGAAGCACCATAGCTGTACGCGCCCCCTCACTCCACGCAACCCACGCCCGCAGACATGCATGCATTCCCGCTCACTCGCCCCCTCGCCCCATGCAACCCATACACGCACCCCCGCTTTACTCGCCCCCTAGCGCAATGTAACCCACGCGTGCACGCATGCACGCACCCCTGCTTTACTCGCCCCCTTGCCCCGTGCAACCCGCGCAGCACGCATGCACACACCCCCGCTTTACTCGCCCCCTCGCCCAATGCAACCCACATATGAACGCATGCAAGCATCTCCGCCCCCTCGCCATATGCAACCCACACTCGCACGCATGCAAGCACCCGTAGCTTTACGCGCCCTCTCCCCCATGCAACCCACGCCAGCAGACATGCATGCATTCCCGCTCTACTCGCGCCCTTGGCCCATGAAACCCACGCACGCATGCACGCACCCCCACACTACGCGCCCTCCTGCCCAACGTAATCCACACTCGCACGCATGCAAGCACCCGTAGCTTTACGCGCCCCCTCACCCCATGCAACCCACGCCACCAGCCATGTAATCATTTCCGCTTAATCGCACCTTTGGCCCATGCAACCCACGCACGCATGCACACACCCCCACATTACTTGCCCTCCTGCCCAACGCAATCCACACTCGGGCGCATGCAAGCACCGTAGCTTCACGCGCCCCCTCGCCACATGCAACCCATACACGCACCCCCGTTTTACTCGCCCCCTTGCCCCATGCAACCCGTGCACGCACGCATGCACCCCCTCTAATACTCGCTCCCTCGCCCCATGCAACCCACAAATGAACGCATGCAAGCATCTCCGCTTTACTCGCGCCCTCACCCCATGCAAACCACACTCGCACAGATGCAAGCACCCGTAGCTTTACGCGCCCTCTCCCCCATGCAACCCACGCCAGCAGACATGCATGCATTCCCGGATTACTCGCACCCTTGGCCCATGCAACCCACGCACGCATGCACGCACCCCCACATTACGCGCCCTCCTGCCCAACGCAATCCACACTCACACGCATGGAAGCACCGTAGCTTCACGTGTCCCCTCACTCCATGCAACCCACGACAGCGGACATGCATGCGTTTCCGTTGACTCGCCCCCTCGCCCCATGCAACTCATACACGCACCCCCGCTTTACTCGCCCCCTAGCGCAATGTAACCCACGCGTGCACGCATGCACCCCCTGCTTTACTCGCCCCCTTGCCCCGTGCAACCCGCGCAGCACGCATGCACACACCCCCGCTTTACTCGCCCCCTCGCCCAATGCAACCCACATATGAACGCATGCAAGCATCTCCGCCCCCTCGCCACATGCAACCCACACTCGCACGTACGCATGCAAGCACCCGTAGCTTTACGCGCCCTCTCCCCCATGCAACCCACGCCAGCAGACATGCATGCATTCCCGCTCTACTCGCGCCCTTGGCCCATGCAACCCACACACGCATGCACGCACCGCCACACTACGCGCCCTCCTGCCCAACGTAATCCACACTCGAACGCATGGAAGCACCATAGCTTTACGCGCCCCCTCACTCCACGCAACCCACGCCCGCAGACATGCATGCATTCCCGCTCACTCCCCCCCTCGCCCCATGCAACTCATACACGCACCCCCGCTTTACTCGCCCCCTTGCCTCATGCAACCCGTGCACGCACGCATGCACCCCCTCTAATACTAGCCCCCTCGCCCCATGCAACTCACACAGGCACGCATTTAAGCACCTCTGCTTTACTTGCCCCCTCACCCCATGCAACCCACACTCGCACGCATGCAAGCACCCGTAGCTTTACGCGCTCCCTCGCCCCATGCAACCCACGCCCGCAGACATGCATGCATTCCCGCTTTACTCGCGCCCTTGGCCCATGCAACCCACGCACGCATGCATGCACCCCCACTTTACTCGCCCCCTAGCACCGTGCAACCCACGCATGTAAGCAACTCCGCTTTACTCACCCCCTTATCCCATGCAACCCATGCACACACGCATGCAAAGCAACCCCGCTGTACACACCCCCTCGGCCTATGCAATCCACACACGCATGCCCGCACCCCTGCTTTACTTGCCCCGCTCTTTGCCCCATGCAACCCACACACGCATGCAAGCCACCCCGCTTTACTGGTAGGGCCGCCATGTGAGCGTGTTCATTTTAAGGCGTCTTGAATGCACGTGTGCAGCAAGCAACACGGGTGGCATGCTGGGCGATACGATGTGGGCCTGACATTTCCACAGCCCTACTAACGAATGCAGTTCAGCCCGATTTGCAGATAGATAATAAAGGACTAGCAAAGCTGGTAATAGTAAGGCGCGATAATCTAAAGTTGGCAAACAAGGCCCTCCGAAAAAAGGACATCCTACGTCCGTTTTTAGTACGACAATTGTCACTACTTGCCTTTTTACTCCAGCGACAGTGTCGGGTTGCCGCGAAAACAAAACGGTACGCACTCATATATCTGCCAGGGCTTAAGTACAGACGATTGAAAGGCAAAACGGACCCGAGCATACTGCGATGCCAAAGCAACTTTCGACAACCACTAACCCACGTCCGAACCAAGCTATTCTGCATAGCATTTATGATGTCTGAACTTATGATGTATTAATTGAGCTGTTAGCAGGACGATAACGTTGTCTTAGGTTGACTGATGTACGTATCGCGAAAGGCCACAACACGTTATCAAAATGAAGCATTTGAACTTGCCATGTGGCGCCTGAGCCATGTAGGAGACCCTCGCTAAAGAGCACCGCAGGCGAGTGCGACTACATCCCGACTTCAAGCAAGGAGTCGACTCGACTTGCACACGGATACAACGAAGTATAACCAGCCATGTAGACACCCTGACATCCTGACGCTAACAGAAGCCGGTTGGCCATCTAAGGTGGAACTCGTAAGATGCTATGATAGTAAATCGAAGCAAAGTAAACGGGGAAGCCAGCTTGAAGTAGTGCATAACTATATTTTGTCTATGAATAGCGGTACCTTCGCTTACTGCAAAAGAAGAGAGGGAAGCCGAGTAGTAGGAGGTACGGCATGTGAGCGAGGGCGAGTGGAAGGCCACCGCATGTTTGATGGCGCGTGCGTGGAGCGTAGCTTGATAGAGGGTGAGTCGGACAAAGGTGGCAAGCGACAGGGCGATTGGGTGGGGCGCTGTGCGCAATATAGAGAGCAAGCTGGAGGCATATACGGGAAGGCAGCATGGGGAAACAACACCCCCCCAAACCCCACCACAGCCCACAACCCAAGTTGCGACGGCCCCCCCCTGGCACGCCCCGCCATGTCCGTCCGTGTGGCCGTATGTCCGTAACGGCAAAACATACAAACTAGACAAAACTATTTATTGCACCTAATAGATATTTGTTATTTGTATTCAGTAAAAATCATTGGAAGCCAAACAAACGATTTATTGACCAGCCATTTAACAAGGACCACCTCGGCAACACCGATTAGCGCTCCTCTTTGTCCTGGTACCGTAAACAGTATTTAGTGAATTGGTAACAGCGGCGTGTCGCAAAAGTGCTACCTGTGAAAGTCGGCGGGAGCATGCTCGCATCTACTGTGCTACTCAGAGCCCACACAATCCTTTGTGACGATGTTGCAAGCCTTTGCTATGGGTTTGTGTGCCATAATGCGTATGAACTGTAACGCAAACGGGTACGGGGTACCTCGCTTAAAAGCTAACATGTCATGTGCCGGCGCAATGGCTGAAGTCCTTCTGAGCACGATGCCGAGATTGCCGAGCCTGACCTCCTCATCATGTTAGTAATGTAGGTGAAACTCTAACGACCTGCGGGACCCTGAAAGCACTCCCATGTGGCAGTTACGCCGTCAATTTGGGTTCTGTAGCCTAATGCGTGGGTGTTATCAAGAATGATAAGACGTTACTCGATTGAACAGGCGTAACCTTACAATGTGTGCAATGAGTGAGGACACTATGTACGCCATGGGTGAACAAGGCGGCCGGCCTCGGCTGGACAAGGGGCTCTGAGCTCGTCTAGCCATGCAACGAGCACTAAAGCTACAGTAAACAAGGGGGTTCAGCGTCCGTATAACAAGGTGTGTTAGAATGCGAAAGTTACAATATGTATGTGTATGTGTTACAAGCTTCGTACCGAGCTTGTAAGATCCGTCCGAGCCAGAAGGCTCATGGATCGCGAGCACAAAACGCGAAAACAACCAAAAGAAGAAAAGTAAACAAAAGAGACAACAAACAGAACGCTAATCATATGATAAACCCTGTCTGCGCAATCCTGCGACTTCGCATGCTAGTGATTACGCTAGCAAGCAATGCCTGATTCTCCATGCCCATGACAGCAATCATATCAGCATCCCGTGGGACACCACTTTCCCATATCTTATCACGCAAATCATCGTAAGCGGGACATTCAATGAGGATGTGTTTCTCATCTTCCACTCTCCCCGGCGACCCCTGCACGGCACACATAGGACAGACACGCGCTACTCGTTGCCTACCCCTAGGGCGATTGGCTTCAATGCCCCACACACACAGCCGAAAACGCATCAGGTTCACATGCTGCCGCTGAGTAATGTACCCCCTGTCAACCGGGTCACCCATCCAATTTTTGTACCTGCACATCTTAACTCCAACCCCTGGTACGGGGTCTACTGGGTTGAAAAGCCGCGGGTCATCTTCCAAACTCCTATCCTCCCAATCCGCATCCATTCTATCAGCAAACTTTTTAGTGAGAGCAGACACATTTAGCTCCGTGCCAGCAATACGTTCCACACGCGCATTCAAGTCCAATTCACCCCCCAAGGCCGTCAAATCCGTCCCTAACATTTTCAGAATCTTCAACACCTTAGAACCCCAGCCATCATAATGCTCAGTACTGAGAGCCGAACGAATTTCACCTCGCAACGTCTGGTGGTAGACCGTGTCCTTCTGCTTGACCAGGTCATTCCAAAACCTCAGAAACAGTTCCAGCCAGAAGACATGCAAGGGGCGCTGGTTAAACTCCTTAAACAGCAACTTATCAGGCGAGACTTTCACACCCGCAATCTCCCGAAGAAATTCCCTTTGTAACTGCACCATTGGGTCCCGCAAGGATCTGTCAAAGTACCTCGCGGAATTCTCGCAGTCCGTCATTAGCTTCAGCACCACATCAGGCCCCCACACCTGGACACCGTACGACAAGATGGAGCGGACTTGCACGTCGAAGCACTTAACTGCAACAGCAGGGACCAAAAGACCTAGGCGTTTTAATTTACGCTGAAGAGAAAACATAGCACGTCGGCCAGAGGTCAACAGTTCCTCTGTGCAGGAAACAAACGGTGTGCCAGGACCAAAGTGCAAACCAAGGTAACGGGCTCGTTGTACCCAAGGAATAACCATAGGTACTCGCGCATTTCCCTCAATAGAAGTCCACACCACGGGGCAAAGGGCAGCAAAAGCCTCGCGGATATTGGCACGAGGGTGGAAAACCATCAATTCACATTTACGAACATTCACCCGCATCCCAAAGGCCTCACACCACTCTCTCAAATCAGCAAGCAACACAATCAGCCGTCTGTGCGTCGTAGCGAAAAGGCTGAGGTCGTCGGCATACAGTTCCAACGGGATACGCCGGCCATCCGCATGGGGAGTCTGCTGCTTAGCGCGCATAGCATCAGGGAGCCACTTATCCTTAGCGTCAACATAGTCAGCAAACCCCTCGCCAAAAATCCCGTAAAGCGTAGGGCTGAGAGGGCATCCTTGCTTGACTCCCTGCGAAGATTCAAAAGGATCCCCCGTCACTCCGTCTACCCTGACACGCATCATGACCTTGTTGTAACAAGTCTTGAGAGCCTCCAGCATAGCGCCATGCACACCCCGTTCCTCCAACCTTAACCACAAGAGATCACGTGGCACCTTGTCAAACGCTTTCTCAAAGTCAATCTGACAAACGAACAGGGGGTCAACTGCATCTCGCCCCCCCTTATGTTTGTCCGTCAGATGTCGCAACAAAAACAGGTTGTGGCAGGTACCCCGCTTGCGTCGGAAACCTCCCTGATACGGCGACCTAGCTCCCACCAGCTCGCCCCAACGAGACAGCCTGTGCTCCAACATAAACGCATAAAGCTTAGACAAAACACCACCCACTGCTAAACCCCTATAGTTACCCTTCTCCATCACATCGCCTTTTTTGTGGATGGGCGTGAGCGCAGAGACCTCAAACTGCACAGGATAATCCCCCGTGCTGCGGATATGCTCTAGTAGCTTGAGCAGGTAAGGGGCTAAAACAAACATCCTTCTACCCTCAACCTCTCTCGTCGCACACTTGAAACATTCAGCCGGTACTCTGTCCAAACCCCCAGACTTGTTATTACGCAAAGACTTCAGCGCAGCAATGACTTCCGCCAAGGTGAACGGAACATTGAGCGCAGCAGCAGCGGTGACTCGTGCTACTCGATCGCCTGTCGCCCTTACCCATCCTCTTCCCCTCCCATGTGGCACACCGTTGATGGTACTAAGGATGGTGTCCGCGGAAACTTCGTTAAACGCATTGACTTCCCCATTAAACAGCGCATTAAAGTAGGCTCCCCAACTGTTGACATCCGTGATAGGGCACCCCTGACTAAATCTGCCATTCAGCCGACCCCACAGCGCCCGTGGATCCCCCCGACATTCTTCGATAACTCCTTCAAAATGCATGACCCGGAACTTGTCCTTAGCCTCCCTGCGTAGACGTTGATACTTCGTGCGCAACCGACTGAACTCAGCTCTGGCATCCTGATCCCCCAGCAGACCGTTAGCACGCATGAGCGCCTTTTGAGCAAACATGGCCTCACGGGCTTCCGCACACTCATGTGTCCACCAAGGCGCATCCTTGTCCGTCCTGCCTGCACTAGGAATGGACCCTTGCCCCCTCTCAAGACGAAACGTGGCGTCAATAGCCTTCTTAAGAGCCCGACAGATCACTGTAACAACCTCCGTACTGTTAAGACCATGGCCCAGTTGGCTAACAGCCTCGTCAATCTTCTGTACGACAGCAGCATCTTCTACCTCAAATAGGCGCGTGTACCGCTCCCACTCACGTTTCCCCAGGCGAGAGGAACCCGTGTTGCCACCCCTTCGCGTTCCTCCTAATCCAACGTCCAGAGTGAGTGACACCGGGCAGTGATCGCTGAGCCTCGATCCCACTTTAGGCCCCTCTATAGCAATGGGGATGCCAAGCACTTGCAAATGCGACGCCCGCGAGAACAAAGCAGGCGTGCAGACAAAAAGATCAATCATACTGCAGGCAAGGCCGTGGGCGTGGTAGAACGTGAACTCACCCTCCATGTCACCGGGCACACGACCATTCATGATAATCAGTTCAGTTTCGCGGCACAGCTCGACCAAACCTTGCCCAAATGGGTTGCTGGATGGGTCCTTACTGCGCCTGCTCGGCATGCCTTGAATGAGCCCATTACCTCCGATCGACACACCTGCCGCCGCCTCCAGTTCAGCATCAGCCTGGAGATCTGGTATATCACTCAAGCTGGCTACTCGCGCATTGAGGTCCCCCAAAATGAGGATTTCATCGCATGGACGCACATATCTTCGCAACAAGGCACGGAGTCGACCAAAAACACGATCCACGGTGTCAGTACGCCTTCTACCCGCATGGTCATTGTACTGAACAGAACCTTGGGGTGCTGCATAACAGGCTGCTATCAGCAAACTACGCCCCCCCATATTAAGAGCATGCCCTTTCACCCTTAACCAGATACTCTCCATGCCCTTAGGAACCTTAGACACACCAAGGAGCTGCACATCCCTAGCTAACATACGATTTACCCAGACAGCTACCCCACCTCTGTTGGGCGTGCCATCTACTGTGAACAGGAGCGTACCCGACGGTAGCATCTCCTTCACTACCGTATCTCCCACTAAATGCGTTTCCGTAATCACCACAATGTCATAACTACCCGCTATACCCCGTAACTCATTGTTATCAAGTTTCCAGTCCTTAAGCCCGCGAATATTCCATTGTACTACTTTCAACGCACCAGCCCTCTGGCTCGGACTCCTCTAGGTGTCCTCCATGGTGTCCGCTCCTGCCGGGGCCCCGTAGGGCCCGGTGTAGGGCACCAAAGTTACAAGGGGGACCGGAGTTCCTGAAAGCCTGAGAGCCGTACAAGAGACCCAATCGCTAGCGGTACACGCTAGGCAGCCGCAACAAAGCAACCTACCCCAGGGACATGCCTTGCAAAAAACAAGGACAAGGGACGCGCCAAGGTGTGTTAGGTCAACTGGTGCCGTGGAGTCACAGGAGCGCATTCCAGGTCTATAAGGCCCATAGGGTTGTGCATCGCACTTGAGCCGTTCCACTCCCCTGGAATAATCGCATTCATTCCAGTTGTAATAATACGTTCCTGTACTGAAGAGGAGGGTCTCCGCCCTTTTCCAGCTTTGAGGAAGCTGAACCCCCTTGTCATAACGGTGGAAGAAAATAAATTGTCAAGCATGGCGGAATGTTTTAGCAAAAATGTCCTGTGGAGCGCCTGTATGCATTTGTTGGGATAGAGGAGGCTGGCGGTGCAGCTAGGGTCTTGCTCTTGACGACCCTTGTTCCCGTTTCCACTAGCTCAGGCACCGCACCGCCTGGCGGTGCTTTACCGTGTCGTACCGGAGGGGCGTGCTTCCGTGCGCCTCTTGTCTTACGCACCGCCTGAGTGGTACGCACCGCCAGACCTCGCGTCGAACCACGGGCACACAGGCACGCCCAAGGGCCGAACTGGCGCTTCTACGCACAACACTGATATGTAATACGCATCCCAACTGTACTACCTCCCTCCACTACGCTTCGCTAGCTACAACAAAGCCAGCACTAATACAGCCTGGGCACTACTTGACCGCGAGTTCGCTTTTCAAAAGGGGGCGACGGGGGACGCGGGGACGGCTCCTTGCACGGGGGCTGCCGGCGGCGCCGCGTGACCATCGCCAGCGAGGGCTGGCACGTGCGGCGGCTGCCCTGTGGCCGCCGCCGCGGCCGGCGGCGCACCCCGAGGGGCCGCCGCCGATGCGCCAGCACCCGCCAGCGACGAGAACAGTTTTGGCGGATCCACCGGCCACCCGCGCTCGTAGCCTTGCAGGTACTCCCTCAGCTCACGAGCATATTGTGGCCAGTGCAGGCTGCCGCCGGCCCGGGCCTTGAGGCGTCGCAGCAGGTCGGCAATGAGGTCGTCGGCTGTGACGTAGGCTCTCGAGCTGTGCCCCCAGTTGTGCTGGGTGAGGTTGTGCAGGTGCCAAAGCAGCTGCTGCTTGCTGTAGTCGTCGGGGCCGTAACGCACGGTGGCCCTTGGGACCAGCGGTGGCTCTAGGGCGCTGATCAGAGCCTCCGCGGAGACCAGGTTACCATTATGCCAGCCGTGCGCCCGCAAGAACGCGCGGTCGGTCTGGAGGCGCCGAGCTAGCAGGCAGAGGTCGTGCAGCGGTATGGGCAGCTCAACCATGTCGTCCGCTATACGTTGGACGGTTGGTCCTAGGAACACGACTTGCACACGACAACGGCGCACAATCCTAGCCACACCCTTTCTTCGTACGCAAACACGTTGTTGCACGGAAGCTTCCAAAGACCCAAACAAAGCCTGCCTCCGTCCTCATACACCAAATCTGCCCTGTCCAAACGTCTGGAACAGCCCACCAGCCCTATGCTTGCCAAGCCCACTCCGCTACCTCCACCCAGTAACCTCCCCCGCGCCCTAGCTGACTAGCCGATTCGGTCCCCGGCCCCACGCTGATAGATCCCCATCCCCTACCGCCACCCCTACTATAGCCATCGCTCCTGCCACCCCTACCGTGTACGACCACTCCTCTTCCTCGCCATCCTCTGTCCTGTGTGCTGCTACGGTACACACGACGACGTGATGCGAATCGTACAATACGTTGCCTCCCATCCACTGCCGCCCACTGCACCCACTTACCGTTATTTCGCAGACACCAATCATAGCCATGCAACGAGGATTGCAGAACGCCAAGCGGACGACAAGTGTCGTAACTCAAGTAGCTATCAACGCGCTCTATTCTGTGTTCACCTGTACAATAGGTGTATCTCCCCACGCATGCCGTCCCAAACGTACGGCGCTGCGTATGTATGTTGGTACACAATACCATCCAAGCAATCCACACGGCGCCCCCTCATCTGCCCCGCTGCCAAATCGGCAACAACGGCAGCATCATGCCCCTCGCGGCACAGCAGTAGCGTATCCTTACACCGCAGCTGACAAGCGCAAATCTACACACGCATTTCAAAAGCTAGTAATCCTAGCAAGTAATAACATACTGCCCTAAAATGAGACTGCCTCCCCAGTTCATCCCACTCATTAGCGCCACGTTTAACACCGTCTCCTCCCTTGCTCCTGTTTCCTTGTGCACCTTGTAACGGCCCGCATGCCCTAACACCCGTATGCTGTTTACGTTAGGTCTCAGCAACAGCAGTGAAGGATAAGACACTAAAACATAAAAGGCACACAACTGGGGTAGCAGTACCAAGCACCTGTATCTACTTGTACAATGCATCGGAGTTGTACTATCGTACATTAACACCCAGCGGTGCGTGTATAGCCACACCAAGACGACCAACATACATCCCGTGCATGCTATTTGAAACCAACGGAACCCACGCTACGTGCATGCCTTGACAGCTAATTCACTGTGAGGCACACCCTGCGCTACTCTGATGCTACAGTTCGTCCGCCCAGTTCGTCCCACCAGTCGTGGCAACTCAGCCATACAGTTATTTAATGAGTGGCCAATTGCCCCCCATAAATCAACGGTTACTATACGCAAGAGGCCTGAATGCGGGACAGCAAATACAGGTGTGTGATCCGGAAAGCAGGCAGACGAACAGACGCCATACACGGGGTTCTGAGTAACGACCTCTTGATTTCGACCTCATCGTGCACGCATGCATAATAAAACACATAAACATGGTCGCAATACATGGCGGTAAAGCGCCAACCCCTCACTGCATGCTTTCTGGTCTTGCTGTATGTGCCGAGTCATGTATACAACAATGGATGCGCACATCCCGCAATCGACACGCACACCGCACATACAACTGGGTCAGGCCGACCCACCGACCCACCGATCCGGCAACCGCACTTGCCGGCCGCTGGCACGTACCCACGCCCACCGCACATACAACTGCAACCAAGTAGTGTATAGAAGCCTACACGCTAGGATAGGTCCCTACAACTGCAATAAAACTATTACTTCTAACCATTACTCACTCTTCGTCACCAGTACGGTACTCCGCCCCGCCGCTGCCCTGCTGCTGCTGCTGCAGCTGCTGCAGCTACCCGCCCGATCGCTGTCTGTCCCGCATCTGCCCTGCCAGCCATGCCTTGAAGCCCGGCTGTGCGAAGGCGGGGTGCGTGTCTGGAGCCAGAATGGGATCATGCAGCAGGCTTTGCCAGGCCGAGTAGCACTCGGACTGCTGCTTGAGCGAAGGAACCTCCCTGGCGGTGGCGGCGAGAGGGGAAATACCGGTAAAGCGAGGCGGGTACGGCAAGGGCGCGTACGGAAAGTGAGGCGAGGGTGCGGCAAACGTGGTTAGGTGTGGTAGGCAGCAGGTCAGCAGGAGCACCGCGCTTTCCGTTGTTAGTGATGGCGCCAGAACGTACGAGGCACCGAGGTACACGACTCACTCCTGCATACGGTATGTACAAAAGGTTCCCCTCCCTCGTATCCCTTCTCTTCCCCTCCCTTCCCCTCCCTTCCTGGTAATCCGCTGAATGGCTCGCGACTCACTCCGTCATGTACTTGATCCGCAGCACCCGCTCCACGTCCGCCTGCAGCCAGCTGGCCAGCTGCTCGGGCGCCCAGTTGATGTGGTAGCGGATGCTCCATAGGTTGCGGGCGTCGTAGGAGCCCTCGCGGTGCTCGGCCAGCAGGCTCATGACCGCCTCCATGTCAGCCACCTGCGGACGGACGGGAGGAGGGAAAACGGGAGGAGGGAAAACGGGAGGAGGGAAAACGGGAGGAGGGAAAACGTAGTAACGGGTGCGGTAACAATTGCGGGTCAACAAGAGCGGTACAGACGGGAGGCATGGGAGGAAGGTAGGCATGGGCAGCAGGGGGCAGGACTGATAACTGTCGTTGGTCGTTAAAGACCCACATTGGTCACATGCATGCATTGCAACCATCGCCACCGACCCAAATACGTCGACCGTCGGCTTGCTGGCCACCGCAGCGACAACAGCCAGGCGTGTGCACCCAGCTGGGCTTGCACTGCATGTGGGGGGTCACACGGCACGTGCGGTGCAGGGGCTACCTAAGACCCCGCTTGCGCACCACGCACCTGCTTGCACAGCAGGTGGGGGTTGCACTGGAGGACGGCCGAGATGAGGGTGCGAGGCCTGTAGGTAGGGGGCCGGGGTGGCGGGGGCCGGGTATGGGGAAGGGGAGGGTGAGCACCATGCACAATAACGTGCACGGTACAACGCAACACAACAAGCAGCGCCATGTGCACCATGCTCGTAGCCATACACACCCCACCCCAGTACTCCCCATGCCGCCTCCCCCGCAGCCCATGCAACTCATCCCACCCAAGGGCCCAACAGCAACCGCTCCCCTCCCCGGCCGCGCATGGTATTTTTCTTTCCCTCCCTCCGCCCTCCGCCCCCCGATCTTTCTCCTCCCCCCGCCAACAGCCCCCCTCAGCTCACCGCAGGACATGCAGCCGCTGCTCAGCCGCCCGAGCGAGCCCCGCCACCGTGACCCCCACCGGACCCAGGTCCGCAGACAGCAGCCAGGGCGCCTTGGCGGCCAACCCCATCACCGCCTCCACAGAGCTCCCCAGCACCTCGGCCAGCTCAATGAGTCGCCACAACACGGCGTTCACGGGCTGCCCGACCAGATCGCCGGGGGCTGCTGCCAGCAGCGCCCGCACGGGGTCAGCGGGCAGGAGCTGCAGGAGCTGCTCCGCGCGCTGGGCAATGACCCGTGGGTCGGCGGCAGCCAGCAGGCGCTGCTGGGCGCGCGGCGGGCGCCAGGAGGTGAGTTGGGCGCCGGGGAGCGATGGCAGCTCGAGCTGGTGGGGGGCCGGGGTGAAGAGGGCGTAGACAGGGAGGGGCAGGGCTCAGGGGTGCATGACAAGATGAGTATTGCCGGGCGGAGGAGGAGCGCACATGGGCGTGTTGGTTTGGGTGAATGAGGCAAAGCGTTTCGTGTTTTTGCCCATCCAAGCAGTCAATGCGTGGCCGACTGCTTACGTGCAGGAGTGGGAGAATGGCTCATGGCCGGGAGGGGAACGGCAGACATACCATTACCAAACGCCAAGGGCTACTTTGCAGCACTATTTGCAGCATCGAGTAAGCGGTGCGACAGCCAGTTAACAACATACAAGCTGTGTGACCGCTCATTTGCACACACCTGGCCTTTCAAGTACCCAATTGTTTCGTCCAGGGCTGCTTCGGACATTTCATCAGCCTGACCACCCTGCCAGCCCTCGCCCTCGCAGCCAGGGCGTTGCTGAGATGCATCTGTCACAGGCTGCCCCAAATGCTGCGCATCATCTGCGATGCTGCCTGAGGATTTGTGATGGCCTTGCACCTCAACCTCGGAGTGACATGGAATGACAACGCTGCTAACTGCAGCTGCGGATACTAGTCGAGGAGTAGAGCGCGATTCGACAAGCATGTCTGCTCTGGCCGCAGCTGCGAGGGCAGCATGTGGATGCGAACTGCCAATGGCACGATTGCGGCTTGCGCACGCCGCTATTGCAGCTGGGGTTGCAGGACTATGGCCCTGTCGTATAGTAACTAAAGCAAGCAGCGGTCGGATGGGCGCCGCGTCGTGGTGAGGCGCGAGCCTTGGCATCTGCGGTCCGAGCGAGCGACGGTCAGAAGTTGGAATACAGAGGAGTCCTCAAGTCGCTTTTCCAATTTGCAAGACCAACAGTTGGCAATCGTGTACTAACATAGGTTGCTCTCCAGTAGAACTCAGCAGTGGCCCAGACGCGTGAAAGTAAACACGGGCGGTCTAGTCCCGACTGTTAATGCCAACAGGCATCATGAAGAAAGAACTAAATAGTGAAATCCTATCCAGACTATGCCAGGCTACTGCTTTATCCGCAATGGCCGAAGACCGTTAAGCTACGAAGGCCTTGGACAGATCCGGCTTGGCTAATGCCGAAAACAGCAGCACACTCGTAGGCAAGGTGCTTTAATGTAGGGTTTTGATCACCACCCAAAAAGGCCTAGCTAAATGGGTAGTTAGTGTCTGCAGGAGCTTTCCTTCGCTGACATCGACATACCAAGGTACTAAGTGGATGGATATGATTATGAGGATAACATCTATCGGTGCATTTTGAAATCCGTGAATGTCTTCAACGGTCATGGGGAAAGCGTATAGGCATTAGTAATATCAAAGTCGGCTGTCGGCTCCTAGCTCGGAGCTATTTCGCTATTTGACACGCGTGCCGTGTGTAGTGATAGTCACAAGTCACGAAAGAAGCCTTGATGCGCTGCTGATGTAGTATTATGCCCTCTTAGCGGCAAGGGCCAACCAAAGGCCCAATGTGCAAGTTGCACCTGGAGCAGAAGGGAAATCCGATGGGCCCTAGAGCTCCGACCCCACGTGAGTCCTGCGCTCAGTAACCGTTGCTGGTTAACGAAGCACAAAGCGCGCCACGTGACACAACTGCAGGTAATGCCAACATGCAAGTAGTACGGCAGGGCGTTACAAAAGCTGGGACACGCCAGGGGCGGAAAGTTCAACCGTCCCCAGCATCTTTGAATAGCCTCCCTGTGCGCAGTCTGCTTCGGCCTATAGATGGCGGGACGCGCTATAAAGGCCAATGGAGGTACGGTATTGGTCCCGTGAGCTCAATGTAGGCAGCAATGGGCCCCAGTACTTTCCTGTGTCTTATCCATGTCGTGCGTGTGATGTGTTTCAGTGTGATGTGCAGTTACGTGGAATTCCGGCCACCTCCCCTCATAGCATCATCTTGGATCGACAGACAGCTTGTCACCGCCCTACCGGTATCAATACATCTCGCCCAACTAGTGCACCAGAGGTGTCTGAGTGGCGTTTGGGAGTTGGGGCTACTAAAACGGCACTACCATTGGCTGACATTACAAGCTGGTGTGTTGCAAGTTGCGAGGAGCATTCTGATTGGGGCTTCCTGGCAAGGAAGCCGTAGCAGCAAATGGGTGGTGGGTGGCGACCCGGGGGTCAGCGGTCAGGCACCACTCGCCATGCGAGCATGTGGGCATGGAGGAGTGTTAAAAGGCACAATACGCTTGGCATGTATACGTGTTCAGTGAGATACGGCACGACAAAGGAACGCGGATTGAACCGTCGGGTAATGTGCTCTTGTGCCAGCTTGTGCTCGGACGTTCATGATTGAGCTCCGGTAAGCCAGTAAGGCAACTTACGCATACTACGCGTATCCTACAATCAAATGACCTGTCGTACCCTCCGACCACACTGAGGCAGCTTCGGTACGGCTACTTCGGAACGCATTCGTCGCAAACACGCGGGTATCTGAGGTTGGAAGGCACAAGCTGACCATCGTCCACGGTTTCAGGGTAAAACATGGAAGGCTAACAGGGAACAGATATCTGAGCAACAACAAGGACATATTCGTCCCCACCTAAGCGACTGTAGGTACCCACGGCCTATCCGCGCGCCGGAATAACGGCTGATGGAGCTCTCGACTCACGGTGACCGATTACAGCCTTGTGACACGGGGTTGAACTCATCCGCGGAATGTGTGGGTGGACGAATTCACGTCTTCACCTAACCTAGCAAGAGGTGCAGCCCTTGGGCGCAACCACGATCCAATTTCGTCAAGGTCACTTTGCAGCACGACAGTGCTGAACGCAACCATAAGCGTCATATGTAACTATCACCCTGAGGATTTCTGTCAGCCTGTCGGCATCTTCAGCGGAAGTGTCCGTCTTGTACGGCACTGTTGACAACGCTTTTTTGCTGCGATATTCCTGACTGGCAGGCTGGGACATCCGCAGTGTTAAAGATCTGGTATACATGACAGTCAGACATAATGATAATTTGTTAGGAAGAGCGCTGGATAGGCAAGCTGTAGTGCGAACAGGCTAGGATGGCTTCGAGCCAGGGCCAGCAAAAGACTTCACAGTCGCCCTTCAGCTTATTCAGGCCTGCATCAGTAAGTAGTATTACTTTAGTGCAGCACTTGTTATTGAGCTGCGCGTTTGCCAAGAATGGGCCATCGTTCTTCGTCACCCAACGCTTTGACCGGACTTTTGCCACGATCACAGTGGTCCAAGGGCATCAACAAGGCCAAGCAAGCAAAGCTTGGCGAGGAGAACAACATGTATTTCCACCCTGAGGTGCGCATTGACGCCGTTCATGTTCCCTTCTAGTTACCTTTTCTTTCGGCATGTTATCAACCGCGCCATTGTATCTGTTTGCAGCTTAAACGCTGGGTGGAGAGGGGCAAGGAAGAGGAAGCCGAGCGAGAGGCTGCTGGGCCCGGTCCTCCACCCGTGGTGTCCGGTGGGAGCTTCAATGCAGCACCTTTGCACAAGTAAGGGCACGTATCATAGAGCTTTTATATGTCAGTTCTTGCGCACTTCGTGTTCGCGCGGGTTTCGACTAGTCTCGGCAACCCACACCTGGGCATGGACGTCGCACGGTGCGTAGGCGTCACGGTGTCGGTCCTATTCGTAACACGTGCTGCACTGACAGAATCGGGTTACTCTCCCAGTTTTCCTGCCATTGAGCGCCTTGTCCTAAACTCGGCCCGTAGTTCCTGACTGCACGCTGACGGACCCCTTCTGTTCTTGCCAACGCTCGGCCACACACTTCTGCTGCCGCACGTGCATGTCCTTCCGCACTTCAAACAGCAGCTTTCAGTTTGTCACGAGCCTAGAGAGGGCCCTCTTAAACAAGCCCTATGCGCACCTTGCTTCTCTCATGTTAACCTCTTCCTTCCAACTTGCCCCATCCCCATCAGGCGTTCTCTGTCGCAGCGCTATGTGTTGCAGCCCAACCTGTCGGTCTCCTCCATGGCGTCCCTCGCCGGCTCCCTGTCCCAAACCGACCTCGCCAACCTGACGGGTCCCGGCGACCTGTCAGGTCCCCCAAGCGGCCTGGTCAGCACCGCACCCTCGCCACCGCAATCCTGCAGCGGTATGCCTCCAATTGGCTCCGGACCACCTTCGGGGAGTGGCATGGCGGGTGCACCGCCCGCGTCCTCGTTCTTCGTGCCCGCCCCGCCTCAGCGTCACGCTTCGCAGCCACTCGCCGGCTTCTTTGTGCCACCACCGGCGACCCCAGAGGACCGCCAAGCCGAGGAGGAGGGCGCGGTTGCGGGAACGACGATGGAGGAGGCTGATGGGGAGAGCGGCGAAGCGGCACACGGCGCCACGGCTTTCACTACCTGCATTGACGACGATGTCTCGGGGGCTCCAGATGGTGCTAGTCAGCAGCAGCAGCAACAGGCCGCGGCAGCGACTTCCGACGCCAGGGAGGACGGTGAAAGCTGCGCCTCGGGTTGGAGTCCCCTTCCTGAGGTCTGCGAGGCGTCCTTCTGCGCAGTACGGCCACAAGGCGACGTCAGCTTTGGTGGGGCGGTAGCGCAGCCTCCGCCTCGCGCCGAGGCTGCGGCCGATGCCGTGACCGATGAGGTGCCTCTGGACTTGTCGCCTACCGCGATCACCGTGGATCACAACAAGGTTGAGGACTGCGCTGCCGCCAATGGCAACGGCGCCGGGGAGGAGTCTCTATCCTTTGATGCTGCGCTGGGTCATCACAGCCAGCAGCACCAGCACCATGTACTGGCGGATTCCTCACAGGCTCTGGCGTGCAGTCCCGTCAGCAGCCCCGCGGGTCATTCAAAGCAGCAGGAGTGGCCGATGCTAGGTCGGGAGGTGCGCCGCATTGAGAGCAGCGCCACCACTGCTTCGGACGGCGGCGCGGTGATGTCACTGCATGAGGGCATGGGTGTCGGCCCGGTGCAGCAACATCAGCAACATCAGCCGCAGCTTGAGGAAGGTGCTGAGGCTGTGGCGGCCGAGGCGACCACTCCAACGGTGACAGAAGCGATGGCTGAAGAGGTCGTGGCCTTTACAGTCGTCAGCAGCCAAGCTGAGCCTGCGGTTACGGGGGCGGAGGCAGCTGTTCCCGAGACCGTTGTCTGCGATGGTGCTGACGCTGTGCAGCTCTCCGACACCAGCAGCATCCCAGCTGCCGCATTGGAGGCCCCATCGGACAGCGTTGACATGAGCAGCGCTGCCATGGCCGCAACCGTTTCTGCTGACTCGGCTGCTGCCGCCACGGACGCCACTACCTACTACTCCCAGTACTACTACCAGCAGTACGCCTACCTCTACCAGTACGCCATTGAGCAGGGCTACAGCGAGACGGATGCGGTGGCGTATGCCCAGTACTACGCGGCCTCGTATGCGCAGCAATACGAGGCTCAGGCTCCACAGGGCCAGCTAGGTGTTGATGGCGTTGCCGGTGAGGCTGTGGCGGCAAGCGGTGAGACGGCGACGGCTGCAGTGGTCGCTCAGGAGGAGTTGCAGGCTGGTGCTGTGGAGGTGGTAGGCACGGAGGAAGCAGCAGTCGCGGTTGAGCAGGAGTCAACATGGCAGGCGGCTGCTGTGGAGGAGGCCGGTGTGGAGGTGGCTGCGCCGGTGGTGTTGCTGGCGACTGGCGAGGCTAGGGAGGAGTTGGTGGTTGCTGATGACTACTCACACCAGCAGCAGTCTGTAGACATCCCGGCTGTGGCGGAGGTGGAGGCGGATGCATCGGTTGTAGCGCTGTGTGCTGCACCGCTGCCAGCCGACCTTACCGCAGCTGCCGCCGCAGCCGCCGCTCAGCTCCGCCAGTCCACCGTAACGGCTGCAGTAACCGCCGCTGTGGCTGCCGCAGCTGCCGCCACCGCTGAGCTGCAACAGCAAGACGCTGGAGCCACCCCTGACTCCGAGGCCTCAGCAGCTGTCCTCGCCGCAGCCAGCACTGCTGCCGCAGCCGCAGCCTCTGCAACGCCGGCGTCAGTCCCCAGTGGCAGTAACGCCCTGGGCACTCAGCTTCTGCAAGGCCTGGGTGCTGCAGGCGCAAAGCTCTCTTCCGCCGCCACGGCCGCTGTGGCCTCACTCGGCGCGTCTGTGGCTGCGGCCGCCGCCGCCACCGCTGCTGCCGGGCTGCGGGCACCGCAGTTGGGCGCTGTGGGTGACGAACTGACGGAGGACGACTTTGAGCGCATCATGCACCCCGGGGACCCCGCCAAGCTGGACGGCCCGCTGCCCTGGGAGCTGCCCGACCACCTGCGGACCAGCCGGAAGTTCCTGTCGGTGTGCGCCAACTGGCAGCTGGCGAACCCCGGGATGCCGTACGCGCCGCACCTGTTGCTGCAGGAGCAGCAGCAGCAAGCGGTGGTGGCCCAGACGGAGGAGCAGCAGCCTGCTGCAGCGGAGGTGGGAGCTGAAGAGGTGGCGGCTAGCGGTGATGCGGACGCTGAGAGCAGCGCAGTGGCTGTTGCTCCGGCTTCAGCCCAACAGGAGGAGGAGCAGCATCAGGAAGATGGCTTGTCTTCGTATGAGCGTGCGTGCCGGCTTGCGCAGTTCGGGCAGCCCACATCCGACCTTCTGTCCAGCCTGTCCTCACGGCCAGCTGTGGAGGTGGAGGCGCCTGTTGAGCTCGCTGCTGCTGTCGAGCCGCCGCTTCCCGACCTTGTCGACCAGCCACAGCCGGCCGCCACAGCGCCGGTGCAGGACGCTGCGCCAGTGCTTGAGGCCGAGGATGAACAGCAGCAGCAGGTACTGCTTGAGGGTGCCCAGGAGGCACAGGAGGCGGCCATGGTCGCAAGCGAAGTTGCTGTCCCTGTTCCCATCTCGGCTGCTGAGGAGCAGCCTGTGGAGGAGGTCCTTCCTGTGGACGAGACCCCCGAGGCGGCTTCCGAGGCGATCGCAGATGCAGCGGTGACAGCAGCTCCTGCCGTGGAGGCTGTCGTGGAGGCTGTCGACGCAGTCGTCAAGGCGGCACCGCTGGAAGTGCCAGCGATCGACAGTCCCACGGGTCACGGCTTTAACCCTGACCATGTCACTCCTGGCTCTGCTCGGTCCGAGGATCCCTTTGCTGGCGCTGAGCACCTGCCGCTGGCGCAACAACAGCCGCAGCCCAGCCCACTGTCATCTCCGGAAAAGGCTGCCTATCGTGGTGTCGTGCTGGAGGAGGTTTCGGAGGATTCCGAGGACCTGCAGCCTGGCGCCGACGTGGAGGAGAAGGAGGAGGAGGCTGCTGCAATTGTGCAGGAGGCCGACGCCTCTCCGGTCGCTGCCGTACCTGCCTTGCAGCTGCCCGTCATGGGCTCAGCGGACGCTGCGGATTTTTTCGACCACCTGGGCGAGACACCGCGGCCGCCGCAGCAGGAGCAGCCTGAGGTCGCTGAGGCTGCGGTCGAGGAGTTGGTTGCCGAGGCGTCAGTTAAAGAGGCGCAAGCTGAGGCCCCTGCTGCTGATGTGCCGGTCGTCGCTGAAGCTCCTGAGCCCTTTACCGCTGCTGCTGAGGAGGCGACAGCAACCGAGGCCGTCGAGGTGGCTGAGGTGGCTACTGTGGAGGAGGTTGTTGACGAAGAGGAGGACGAGGCTGAGGCTGCCGCCGCTGACCTTGCACCGGCTCCCGCTGTCGCCGCTGCTGCCGCAATCGACTCTGTCGTACAGGCACTGGAGCACCTCCGCAGCCGCGCAGCCGCCGCCGAGGGCGACGCCGTGACCGCTGCTCTGGACAACAACGCTCTGCTGGTGCAGATCCACTCCTCCCTCGCACAAGCCACTCAGGCTCTGGCGGGCATGGGCGTCGACGTCGGCGCGTTGGCGTCACTGGCAGCCGGCGTGCAGGGAGGTGTGTCCACGCCTGAGGAGTGGTCTCCTGCGCCCGGCAGCAAGCGCCCGCGCAAGGATGTCAGCCCCGCAACGCCCACCCGCCCTGGCACCACCGCCACCGCGGCCTCCAGCGTTGCGACGCCACTGCTGCCGCCAGGTCCGCAGCCCCTCCGTGCTTCCGTGGACGGTGACGCGGCGGCCACTGTTGTGGCTGCGGCAGCCGCCGCCGCGGCTGCTGCTGCCACCACCGCGGGAGAGCGGTTCCAGCAGCTCGGTCGGCGCCTTTCGGACGCCTCTGCCGAGGCAGAAGCCGCCGCCACCACACCCCTGTCTGCAGCCGCTGCGGTATCAGAGCGCATGGCACCGCAGCCCCTGCCAGAGCAGCTGCAGCCGGTGGTGGTGTCTCTAACGGTGGCCGCCCCGCCGGCAGTTGACGTGACAGCGCTTGAGGCGCGTGTGCGCTGCGAGGAGGCGGAGGTTTGGTGCGCCCGACTGGATGCCGCGGTGGATGCGGAGCGGGAGACCGCGGCCATGGTCATCGCCTCCATTGAGTCGGAGCGTGACGGCCTGTCGGCGCGTGTAGGCGCGCTGGAGCAGCAGCTGGCTGCTGCCACTGCAGAGTGCGGCAGCCTCAAGGCTCAGCTGGCTGAGCTGCACGGTGCTGCGGGCAGGGAGCGGACGGACGCGGAGGAGAGGATGCTCCACGCCGTGGCAGCAGCGCGCGCCGAGGGCGAGGTGCAGCGCGGGGAACTGTCGGCTCAGCTGAGTGTTGCATTGGCGGAACGTGACGCCTTGGCGGTTGAGCTGGCGACGGAGCGGTCGGAGAAGGCTGCGCTGGTGGCGACGCTGGCGTCGGTGCGGGCGGAGAATGATGAGCTGCGTCGGGGCTACGCAGAGCGCTTCCAGGGCTTGGCTTCGGAGCTGGAGGCGACCCGCGGGTCACTTGATGAGCTGCAGGCGGAGCATGATGAGCTGCTGCTGTGCCTGGGCCAGGAGAGCACCAAGGTGACGGTGCTGGCGGATGCGTTGCGTGAGGCGGGCGGCGACCCGAGCCCCATGATTGAGCGGATTGAGGCGGAGTATGAGACCATGGGGATGGGAGGTGCGGGTGAGGGTGGTGAGGAGGAGGATGAGGAGGAAGGCGGAGAGGGAGAGGAGGGGCCCGGGGAGGTGGCGGAGGAGGTGAAGTTGGAGCAGGAGGGGGCGGAAGAGGGCTGGGAGGGGGAGGAGCTGGAGCTTGATTTGGGAGTGTCGGTATGAGGGGGTATAGGGAGTGGGGCAGCGGAGGAGGAGGTGTTCGGAGAGTAGATGTAAGAAATGTGTGAAATAGCAGTGAAAGAGATGTTCGGCGGTTGTATCTATCGTGGTTTAGTCTTGGTAGGTGGTGTGGTGCTGGAGAAGGAATTTGAAAGATGAGGTACAGTACGTGTGGTACAGATTAGTAGCTTAGTTTCATCGCACTGTGATATGCCAGGTTCGATTTGTGCGCTGCTGGTTAGCTACGTAATGTTCGCATGCGCTGGTGGGAGTAGTACGTGCGTAGGAAGAGGACAAGATTGGACAACATATGGTCGCAGTCATCGAACATATTGTAACGGGATACACGTTAATGCAGCAGTATACTGTCTATCTGTCTGCAAGGATTACATAATGTTTCGGAGATGATGTTGTTTTACCACATATCCCTACCGGAGTAGGAAATTGGTACATAGGCATGTCCACTCGTTGAAAAATATTCTACACCACAGTGTTATGCACAAAGAGATTATTAAGTAACGGTATACATACATGCTGCTGTACAAGGATGTCAACAGAGTATATGTCGGTCAACCATACAAACCGCACGAGTTCCCTCCTCAAGGCTCTCTCACACGTTACCCTACCGTCCCTCACTTGCTTCCGCTCAACAACTTATGACAAGATACATGCGAGCAGTTCGCAAACATCAAAACACCAACTCTGCACAACTCAGCCAATGTACCATACACTGTCCGTTCACTGGCCGCTCTTCAACACAACCTCCAGGCATTGGATGAATGGAAACAGCACACCAGCCGACCGCACCTCGTCCAGCGCACTCGTTCTCTCCGCACGGCAGCATCAGAGAAATTCCTATAATCCGCCATGCATTGTTTCCCCTCAGCGCTCCTCACTGCCTTTCCTCCCTCTCTTCCCCCCTCCTCTCAAAAGCCCGATGCCGCCCCCAGCAGTCCGCTCAGCTTGCCGTACAACACCAGTTGCGCCAGGATGCCCCGCCCGCTGCCCGCCTCCACCAGCACCGCTGCCAGGAACCCCAGCATGGCGGCACGGCCTGCGGGGGGAGAAGGGTTAAGGGGGTGGAGGGAGAGGAGTTAGGCGGGGGGGGGAGAATGAAGGGGAGCTGAGACAGAGCGAAAGTGGACCAGCAGGCGGGGCTGAGGGGCGAGTTTCAACTGCGCGTGACTGTTTATGCCAGGACCAAAGGGCCGTCCAATGCCCTTGTGCCCAACTATCCAGTCGTACGTGGCCGTTGGCGCCGTACTTCCCCGCCAACCACTAACAGAACCTACCGTTAGCTATCTCCACATCTCGTGCGTACTTCCCCTCGTCCAGGCCGTACAGCTCCTCCGCAGTCTGGGTACGACAGATTGCATCGCGGCGGGCGGGAGGAAGGGGGCGGACGAAGGAAGAGGGCAAAGTCAGGACAGGGCTTGAATAGCCGAAAGGGGACTGCTGGATACCTGTAAGAACACTCCTACCACACAAAACACAAAACACGTCAGGGCTGGTTGCGTGGAGGTGCCGGTACGTGCCACCGGAAGCTGCAACACGCACTTCACGGTGTCGCCACCAACGGATCAACCCATGTAGAGCAGCCCAGCTCATCAGACACCTACCAGGGTTGCATTCCTTGATGACGTTGCTGCAGCTGCTGGTTGCGTGGGCGCCTGCTGCGGCCTCGCGTCAGCAGCTGCCGCTGATGAGGTCGACACCACTCCCGTCAACGACCCACTGCGGTGAGGGGGAGAGGGGGTAATAGGGAGCAGGGGAATGGAGGGTGGTGGTGTTTCCAGCCGCACAGCGTTCAAGCGGAACCCCACCACCGGGAAGGTAGCCCACCGGGGGCCACTGAACCCCTCTTGAGTCGTACACGCGCCTTCTGCGCTTCCTACCGGGGTGACCTCCGGGGTCATCCTAGAAGCCAAACCCACTCATACGAACCCTTCGCGCCCTCCACTGCGGCCCACAACCACGCCCGCCGCACCTCCACTGTCCAATTTCCTTACACACCCATACGCGCCCTCACACACGCAACCCAGCCTCGCGCACGCAGACCCCCGTTCCCCAACAAGCAGGGACGCCACCCCATGTCGACCCCACGAAGCTAGCAGTGCCCATGAACTCACCCCGCTGCCCGGCCCTCCTCCTTCTCGGCGATGAGGGTGGTTGCGGCCTCCATGGTGGGGGCAGTGTCGCCAGCTGTGGAGGTGGCGGCTGCCGCTGCTGCTGCTGCTCCTGCCGATGCTGATGGTGGTGGTGCTGGTGCTAGTGGACGGCCGCCCTTGAGGCTGCGAGCTGCGCTTTCCGCCGCCAGCTCATCCCCTCGGGTGAGGCCCAGGAAGGAGCGGTAGCGCTCCAGTTGGCTGCGGCGAGGGGGCAGGAGGAGAGAGGGGAGGGGACCGGTAGGTGGGAAAGAAGAGGAAGAGGAAGAGTTGCGGCTACACATGCAGGTGTCGTTAGGCGCTGCTCATGTCGCTCCTCGTTACCAACACCAACTGCCCACCTGACCCCAGCACCGCTGCTGTCGCTCCCCGTTTCTTCCTCTGTACCCCTCCATCCCTGCCCCGCCTGTCACTACCCCCACCCCACCCCGCCCCCCCGGGCGTTACTCACGTGCGGCTCATGCTCCGCTGCCGCAGCTGCTGTACGGTCACTGCGGAGGCGGCTGCGGTGGCGCCGCCGCTCAGCAGCAGCAGCGCCGCCAGCAGCGGGGTGGAGGGGGCGGACAGACCCAGCTGCGCCAGGGTGCCCTTGCCTGTGAGTGGCAGAGGCGGGGAAGAGGCGGGGTGTGGCCAGTAGCGCTGGTGGGTGTTGGGTGGTGGTTGAACATGACAGCTCGCGCGCAACTCCACCGGTCCATCCGGCCACCCTTCCACCCGGCCCTCAAAGCGCCTCAGGGCAACAGGACTAGAGGCAGCGGAAGGATACCGTAGATGAAGGCGCTGGGAGCAAGGACCAACTTCTGTACCACTACAACATGGGTTCAACCTTACCGGTCGCAAACTCCACTGCAACGGACGACACGAAGCCGATCATGGCCCAGCGGCCAACCCACATCTGTGCAGTCAAGCCAGCAGAGGGAAACAGGTCAGGAGGGACACAGCCCTTTGAAAAAGCATGCAGGCATGCCATGCAAAACCTTGCAAGATGCCGCTAGTATGCCTACGCCGCTGCGTTGTAGGTCGTGATGTAAGCTTGGGGTAATAGTTAGGGGGCCTGGCCAAACACGAACGTCGTAGGCCATGCTCGTAGCACTCACCTCGCTGAATGGTGTGAAGCCGAAATATCCCTCATCAGTGGGCATGCCCATAGCGTCTGACAACTGCAGAGAAACATGTACGAGAGTTGCTTTGGTGCTGCGTCGGGCTTGCTAACCAAAAGAAATTGGCTAATGGTCGACAAAAGGACCGTTAAACCCGGTGAGCAAGCTGGATGAGTTACTAACCTTTGCGAGGGCTGACTTCTCTGCGCGCACACGTGTCGTTAGCAGCCGGGGCACGCGACGTGGAAGCGCACCATGGCGAGCAACATGGGCTGCCGTCGGGCGAGAGGCGTTCATTCGAAGCGTCATTGTGGCTGAGTACCGTAAACGGCTGTAGGTGATGAAAATAATCTTTGATTTACTGAAGCTGTGGCGTGCGCTTTAGTAGTCATGCGACGATTCGATGTGTGGACACCGTACGTTACTAAATTGTGAGCCTCATATCGCGCCTGGGTTTACTGGACTCACGGCATAGTTGTTGGAGGTTTCCACACTATAGTCATAGTAACTTCGCTTTGCGACCAGTTCTTATACCCGGGAGTCAGCGGAAGTATCCAGTTTCATTTGCCCATCTGAGAGCGTACCAGGGATATCCTGGTGATCTATGATACATGACATTGCCGTGCGTACACGCACTTCTTTCACATGCAGTGTAACGGCTAGGCTTGAGGCCTTGAGCGTCGCCCACATGCCATGGCACGCAACCCCTCCTGCTTTACATACTAACCATGTTTACTTGGCGCTAGCAACCCCGTTGTGGTGGTTTCCCTGTTGTGAATCGTGCTATAATACCGTTCTATGCCATGTCGGTCTTCCGTTCTCCAGCTCCAAAGGGTTGCCAGCGCCCCAACCCTCAAATGGGGCAGTACGGTATGCAAGACTGCCTTTTACGATGAAATTCCAACCTCATTATCAGACAGCACCAAAACAGTACCGGTGCCATGCGCGTGTTTCTTACATCTTACATCGGAGGCCTAGCACAAGCCGTGTTAACCCGACCCGTATTTCCACCTAGCACGTGGAAAACCCGACCAACAGAGTCACATTAATCCACTTGCTACTGGTCCTAAACCCACGTCAAAAGCGGGATAAGTAGATTCAAGGGGTGTCCGTAGTCAAGTTAAAAAGCGTCTCTTACTAGGTCAGTCCAGACCGTTTCTGTCGGGTTGCCCTGAGTGCGGACCCAGACACCAAGGACGCACTCTTGTAGGGCAGCGCGAGTGTTACGGCGAGCGCATCCATACTACTGGTCACAGCCTTTACGAAGAGGGATACTGTTCGCCTGTGCATATACCTAGCATGTCCGGGGCCCCTAACACCAGTCCCCTGACCCTAAGACCACAGCCCCATGTCCTCCCGTCGTCGGTGGTGCCCCTTCCTGTCTAACGGGAACTAACGGCACAACGGTGAAACCAAGCGGTGCCTACGAGGCACACCAAGCCCCTGAAATACACTGGGACTCTCAAATACTATGCCCGAATCCATAGCCGCCCGAGTCACCCAAAAGGACTCCGCAGCCGTGCTTCTGCTGCTGCACTTGCGGGCTCATCACGCTCATTGCGCCTTCTTGGACGCACCCTTGCCCTTGCCCGACGCCTTCCGCCAGTTGTCATAGGGGGTGCCCTTCACCCACTCATCGGCGTTGTCAGCCCGGCTGACCTCCACTTTCCGCGCCTTCTTGCCCACCGTGGTCTTGTACAGCTGCGACTCCTTGACGTTGTTCCACACAGAGTACACTGCACAGCCAGGTGAAGGGCGCAGGGGTACGGCAGTTGAGATCTGAGACCGGTATCTGCACCTCGTGTCATCAACCGGCAAGCAATAGGCAAGCGTGAGACCCAGAAGGATAAGCGCTGCTGCAGTGTCCGCGCTAACGGGCAAGCATGCCACGCGTGTCAGTGCAATGTGTGCATGCCGGACACAGGAGTCGCCGTACAGCGTCAACTGTGGGGCAACAGTTGCCGATTGCCATGACTCCTCAACTAACTGGCCCTGCACCAACCGATATGTGCAAGAAAGACTGTGCAGATGGAACACACGCCTGAAGTGCTCGGACAAGTGGGGGCAAGCTCTTTCCCGGCCCCGGCTGGCTGCTATGCGGCGCGTGTTGGCAGGCTGCAACGGACAGCCCCAAATGCCGTGCAGGCCAGTCGTGCGACCCATTTGTGCGCGGGTTGTTAACAACTATCGCTGAATGCGCAACATGCTGCTGACCTTCAACAGGCCCGATTGAGCAACCGAGCACTTGGCCTATAAACCCCTGGAGGTCATACACATGCAAATCACGCATCCTCCGTTTCTCTTCGCGCCTCCCCAATTCTCTTCCCCCCTTGATCCTTATGTCTCACCTTCCCTTCATGTCCCCCCTTCGCGCGTTTCTCCTCCTTTTCTCCCCTTTCCAACCTTCCCCAAGAGCCCTCAAGCAGCACTCACCGCCAGCGAACACGAGGCCAATGAAAATGACGTACAGGAAGATGAGCTTCCAGTCAATCAGCTGCGGCTTCTCATTGATGCTCACGGTTTGGTTGAAGAAGGTCGTGCTCTTAAAGCCCTGAGCGTCCTGGTAAAAGACGGTCAATGCGACCTGGTAGTCGTTGGGGGGCAGGTCCTTAGGGGGCAGGAAGCTGTACTCCACAGACAGCTCCTCGCTGGGAGCAACGGCCTGAAAGTAAATCTGTTGGGGGGAAAGGGAGGGGCGGGCGGTAGAAGGTGGCGTGTAAGCAGGAACGCAGAGGAACGAGGCAGGCCGCAGAGTGCACGCGTAAACCGTGACAAACGAATGACTCCGCCAGGCACGATAAAGGGGCACTGTGGCGCTTCAGTCTATCAGGACAACAGCTATTTGCGGAAAACATTTACCTGCTGGGTGAAGTTCCAGTAGTACGCGCTAAAGTCCGCAGCGTTGTTCAGGCTGCCCATGATCGCGCTAACGTTGTATGCCTCCGACGCTTCATTGCGAACGCCAAGCACTACCTTGACCTGTTGACAGCAGTGATGGTAACATAAAGTTCCTGGGTTGTGTACTATTAAGTACTATACTTAGTACCCCCCACGCACCGGCTGCCCAGCGATAAACTGACGCGTGGGGAAGTCTGGAAAAAAGAAGCCTGTCGAGATCTCCCCAGCTGGCGGCAAGTTCGTCAGCGGATGAGTCTGTGGGGTCTCTTGGGCCGCTGCAAGCGCAATCGGCAGATCGCTAGTCAGGATCGTGTCGGTAGAACCGCGTCAAAAAGTGTGCTACCGGCTCACCAGCAAAGGCAACACATCCAGCTAAAAGTGCTAGTAGAAGAGATGCGCCGGTGCGCATGATGGAGGCCATTACTTCTTGATGCTATCTACACAGTCGAGTGTTGACCAGCACAGATACACGGCAAAATGTATAGTAGATGTAAACCGACTTATATGTGACAATCAATATGCACCTGCATCAGGTTTGCGCTTTTCCGAATGAGTCTCAATGGGACACCTGGCCAGGTTGGGAGGCCCAACTGGAGGGAGACCAGTCGTTGCAAATTGAGGACAGTGTTTTCAAGCAAACCAAGCTAAGGTAGTCCATAACTATGCTGTAGGTACAGTTACTTAAAACAACTTTCGTTATTTGCAACATACCTTACATTTTGGGCGATGTCCGCTTGTATTCTGGCTAATGACTTTACATTAACTGGGTTTGTCAAGTTAAACAGCATAGGGGCTTGATATTCATGCTTTGCGGTTCAGGAAGCGACCCAACTGGAGTTGGCGCCGTTCCTTTCCAAGCCTTTCGGGTAGTATATACCTGTTACGTGGAAGTCCTTGCTGCACTCTATCCATTGCCATCCTTGGCTAATGCCGTCGGTTACGTGCGCACGGACTGAAGGTCAACATGCCGCATTCCCTTCGCCGACAGAAGTATGAACCAAGGATGGGGAAAGCGTCTATATGTAAACCTCCGGTAGTGATCACTTGGTTGCTAATTAGCTTTCATTGCATAGGTGCGTTTAGACAAAGATGGGGTCAAGGCAGTAGCGGTTCTTTCGCAACCCTAGCGGCCTAGTGGCCTCACTGCTTAGCTGACTGCCCACGATACCGTCAAAGCTAAAATGGAGCCAGGCTGCGCACAGGTGTTTGCACTTGGGTATGGCTACTTGGGCAGGGCACTAAATGCTTGTTGCAGAGTAGCGTCGCATGGTAGTAAGACGGGCCTTACTCATGCGGTGTCTGCCTTCTTCTGCACAGGGAACCTCTTTCCGTGCCGCGATGTCGGCCCCCCTGCCTTTGCCTTTGTTACACATACTTTGTACCTTTCCTCTGAAAAAATGGAACCCGGAGCAGAAGGGGTGAAATTTTTAGCTTTTAGGGGTATATGTCATAAACTGATCCTGTGTGTGCCAAACTCGAACATCCGAAGCAATAAAACCGCAGCGTTGTTACCTGCACCGGACCACGAAAGACACATTGCATGTTGTACGTTGTGCGTGGCACGTTCATGTACGTAGTACACTGGGCGCAAATGCTACCAACATGCTGCAAACCGTGCACCTCACACCCCTGAGCGCAGCAACACAGCAGCACGCAGCTTTCAGAGCGCCAGGTCCCTCGCTCCCTCGCGTCTTTCCCTGCCTCTCCGCATTCCATCCGAACGCTGCAGCAGGGGCATCTCGGGCCTGATTGCACGGGCTGCATATCAACATGCTACTTCACCGGACATGGAAAGCTCCACCCTTCACCTTTACGTTACACAACCGATACATACGAAGGCCCATCGGCGTGTTTCATCCACTGCCAATAGCGTTCCGCAGCACAGCAGTAGCAGCCCCGAGCTTCAGCCGCCCCCCTCGTGTTTTGATGCTGCTGCGTCAACCAGCCTCAACATGCCTCCACAATCGCTCCCCTTACGAGTGAAGCAACACGCCCGGGGGGGCCTCCCCAGCCACATGGGCTACGTGCCTACATCCCAAATTTCCCATTCCATGCTCACAAGGTGTTGCTGCAATCAGTGCTGCCGGTACCAGTGCTACAATGGATTCGTTGCCAGGCTACAGGCGCCACCGTGATACGGAAGACTGCTGGGAACCGCATTCTCTGCAACGGAGAAAGGGGCTACTCTGCGTGTGTGCTTCGGGTACAGTGCCTCGGGCTGTTGATTGGAACCAACGAACGGCGTGTGGTTGGTGCATTTTAACGGATTGCAGGCGAGGGAGAAGAAGGAAAAGAAAACCAACATACGCAGTGTAACCGTACACAAGGTCATGATGCCGCAGAGGCGGTACTGCTGGTGCTTCGGGTTGTGAGTGCTGTGGTGGCGAGGCTTGGGGCGGTGGCATGCGGGACCAGCGGGAGGGGGAATTCAGGGGCGGTGGTGCCGCAGAGGGGGTGCCGCGGGCCGCTTGGTTGGCAAATGGACGGCTATGGGAGGTCTGTTGCCACTGCTCAGGAGGAGTAGGAGGAAGAGGCCGTTGGGGACTTGGCGGATTACCTGAAGTGTCGAATCTCGAGTGCTGCAACCAGAGCTGATGAGGAAAGCAGGAAAGCCCGAGTGCCAAACCCTTTGGCCCTTGAGCCCGTCTCTCCCGCGGGTTCAACCCCTCGCTCCCTAATCCAGTGCTCTCTCCCTGCTCTCTCCCTCCCACCCCTCCCCTACCTCCCTCCCTCTAACCAGCCCTATGAATGGGCCCCTTGCGGGGGACGTACCAGCCCCATGAACTCCTCGTGCCTGCTTGCACGGAAACGTGTGCTGCAGGCACAAGGCCCTCGGCCGTTTCGTGTACATGTACTTAAAGGTTGATCTGTTAGGCATGGATCGTTCATACCATAGTGAAAACCGCCCATCCCATCAGCACTGGGCACGTAAGCACCATTGGGCCAGATCAGTAGTACGGTGGGGGACCACGTGCGAACCCCTGGTGACGATCTGTTTTGCAGCCCTCACAAACCGATGTTTTGCGGGTTTGGCCGCGTAACTGGGTTGGCGGGAGGCCCCGTTAGGACTGCGTGTCGTACCTGCACCCCTCAGCCAGTCCTATGCGCACATGCCTGGCTGGCGGGTGCTGGTGGCCTCTGCTGTGCGTGCGTGGATGCCTGGATATCCAGGAGGCGGGTCCAGGAGTTAGATCAGCGCATGCATGGGTGGTTGGGTAGGTGGCGCTTTACTTGCGCATGCGCAGGTGGATGGCGAGGGCTCGGGTCCTGCGGCCCTTTCCACCTGCGCAACGCACAGATTCAGCGCATGCATGCATGCGCGGCTATGAGGCTGCGGCTCCCATGCCAAAGCAAGTGCGCTACTGCCCAACACGGATGAGCGTGGTGGGCGCTGGAGCCGGCCCTGAATGCGGCCCCGTACACTGTGGCGGGCGTCTACACTTGAATCGTTCGTGCCTGCTCGCACGGAAACGCGTGCTGGGAGACGCTGCAGGCATAAGGCCCTCGGTCCTGATGTAGAATAGTAATTAATTACACGTACAGCTCTGTATGTCATGTGAGTAGGGTACTGTGAACCATGGGTCACTTCAACGATAAATTCTTGCCACGTCCTGATCCTGGACTAAAGCGCTAAGGTCCTGCTAAAGTGCCGCAGCCCCGTGCAGCTAGCTATAATCACGGCATTTGGTAGCATTGCATCTTGACAAGAACATTAAATTAAACACTGCAGCCTGTCACACGCACGGTCCAAGTGTTAACGGCGCTCGCGCCCCTCTACCGGTATGTGGCCACAGTCAGCCTCTGCCATATCACCAACTTCAGCTGTGAGTGTTCTCCAAGCCAAGAGCGAGTGAAAGAAGAGATGGGAACATACCAGACTTAGGGCCAGAATACACACACACGCACAAACGACTCAACGAGTCTGTAGTAAGACTGAAGAACAAAGCCATTGCATGGGCGCTTAGCACCTGTTTAGCACCCCCGAAGCTCGCCAGTTCACATGTGCAAGCTTCGGGAACATTCGGAAACTGTCAACATTCATCCTACTTCAGGTCCCTGGCGAACCTCGGTAACACACGACGAGGCCCAGCCACGATACCGGTAAGCACGCTTGCGAGGACGATAACATAGGAAAAAGCACCGTCCTACCTAACACAAGGCAGATACCACGTGCTTTGCCGCTGTTATCAGCTTTAAAGTCACGCTTAGTTGAGCATGAATAAGTAAATGGTCGAATGGGCAGACAACCCATCAGCCCCTTACTTACTACTTCGCATAGACATGCATCCGTTACACGTTCACGTCCCAAAGCAAGCAGCTGGTGTTGCAGCGAAAGGCACCACACAGTTTTTAGAATCCCGACATCTCATGTTAAGAAATGCCTTGCATCTGCCCAGATAATCAAGCAACTGAATTGGCCCGTACATTATGTAACCTGCCCGTACATCTCAATGCAAAAGGGTCAGAACCCTGGCTGAGGAAACTCCTCAGGGAAGGTATGAGCATTGGTAGGTGCATTGCGATGGTTAGCTGGTGTGCACGCAGCTGTGTGCACATGGACACACTGTGACGGCCCTAAAAGGATTGCAAGGGAGGCGCGCACAACGTCAAACATCCGACTGCAACATCCGATCCCATCCCTGCATGGACGAGTCACTCCTCTCACTCTCAAACACGAGTTTCTTCTATCTCTTCATCTGTAAGGCAGTCCTAGCATTGAAGCGCCGTAAATAGCAGAATGCGCAGCCTGTAAAACACTTCCTCTCTAAAGCCCTGGGAACCCCGGGGTGAACCCCAATGCAACCACGGCGACTGGTACTCCACCCTACCCGCCGATTAATATGGCTAGTTTCGGTCTACAGACAGCCGTCGTAACCCGCCACTGCATGCACAAATGCAACCATAGTTCATATGTCGAAAGCGACTGCCGGATTCCCCACTCGTATGAATTTTGCAACAGGAAGTATGATCGTGTTTCTCACCCGATCCTAGGTCAACGGGTCCCCTAGAATGCATTAAGGCTGCTGATTGTAATGAATACATCACTCACTTGCACCCGAAGGAGAAACTAAACGACATAATGAATTCGCACTGCAGTGCAACGCTGACCCTTGCTTTGATGCATTGGTGCACCTAGGAAGACACTGGCACATGCATGCAGTTTCTTCGCAGCTCGGCTGCCTTTACCAACATATGAAACCCGTGCACATCCAAGTGCAACCCAATGCCCCAATCAAACCTTGGACCCAGCCACTTTGCCCATCCAATCGGCGAGGCATGACAAGCCGTACTTGCTTCCACCAACTGTCCACTACACTCTCTGCTTTGGCATTCTTGGGGAACTGCCCCGGCGTGGCTGCACACCCTGGAACCCCTTCCCACCTAGCTTGTTAGGCGATATCCGGTCTCCGCCCCCTCCTCCTCCTGCACCAGCTGACGTGGCTGCTGCTCCAACCTCACTTCGCCGCCGCCGCCGCCACTTACCACCGCCGCCCTTTCCAGCAGCAGCTCCGGGCCTGGACGCGGCAGGCTCCAGGATGAGTTTATCGTACGTTCGCAGCACCTGTCGTGTGTGAGCCAGTACGTCCACCTCTGCCGGCACGTGGCTGAGGATGCCAGCCAGTCGTACAGCTTCCCGTTCAATCGCCGTGCGGTAGGGCCGAAGTATGAGCAGGGCGTAAAGGATAAAGAGCACGATGGTGGCGGCCAGCAGAACGGTATGCAGCAGCTTGACGTTGGTGTACCTGGGAGGAGTGTCCAGCATGCCAGTAAAAAGGTGTAGTAGGCAACAGGGCCGTTTCCGTATGGCCAAGCAGGGTCACAGCTAGCGTAACTCCAGGCATGATCACATGACGTGACAAGAAACGATGGGACCTTGACCCTGGCCCTGTACCACCATAGAGTTTCCAGCTTACACGGTCAAGTGCGCTACGGTCAAAGCCTGGTCAAAGCTTACCACCATCCAGCCTACCACTTGTACCCCCGGGGCTTATCAGGCCCTGCAGGCACCCACCTGCTCAGCATGAAGTCCACGAACAGCTGAGCGCTGCTCTGCAGCCCCTCATACAGGTCCTTCACGCCCACCATGTAAATGGTGGTATACCGTGTGCCGTTGTACGTCGCATCCGCATCCGCGTCCTGCACCAGCAGGCTCATCTCCGATATGGTGCGCCGCATCATGACGTCCAGGCCGTGGTGGGTCACCTGGGGGAGGGAGGGGGAGGGGGGAAAAATTATATAAGTGAAACAACGAATCCCAATCCCATATCCCGACTCATGCAGGGGAGGGGGGGGAGGGAGGGAGCGGGAGGGAGGGAGGGATACGGGGAGGGAGCATGCCGTATGACCAGGTAGCTAGCGAGCTCCCAAATGCCACACGCCGCACAGCAATCTACCGAATTTCTTTCCGGACTAGAGTTTTGGCCCATTCCGGGGCCAACATAGCCCCGCTTGTTCCAGCATCAGCCCAGCCGCTCCCGGTTGCCTACCTCATAGTACGGGCTGCCCTCCGTGTAGCACTGGCTCTGGTCCCAGCGGAAGCAGCGCTGCTCCTTGAAGAAGTTGGAGGAGAAGGAGGAGCTCTCGAACGTTGATGATGGCACCGGATGCGTAAACACGCTGCCGTTCTGCGTCAGGGATGCAGGGCACGCATGTGGGCATGGTGGGATAGGAGGTCCAACGCAGCCGTTCTAGAGCCCCTTGCTTTGATCTTCCACCTTGCTTGCGTTCCGATACCCGCGCATGCCGTATGCCCGCATCCGCATAGACCATGCAGACTTCTAGCATGTTGCTTGGGATTGGCAAGCAAGCTAAATGCAACCATGCGCAGAGGATGCTTACAGCAAAACACGGAATTGGATACATGTAAACCTTCGGCCGTGGTTTATGGCCGATGGTTTACGCACATTGGCCGTAAACCATGTTACACACATGCAGGCAAGTACCCGCGTACAAAGAAGGCAATACATGTCGCCACTCAAACACGCACATCCAACAACCTAAACCAAGCCCTGTACGCATGCATGCGCTGTACATACACAGCAGCCAATCAAGCCACCATCACACCTGTGTTATGGCCGTACCGCCGTACAACAGTGTGTCGTACTCGTTCTCCAGGTTGCCTAGCTCGTAGCTCAGCACGGAGCGCCACGAGGCTCGCTCAGTGGCAGAAGCGCTCGTCACCAGCAGCAGAGACAGCATCCTGTCATGGAGAGTAATGCCACCCAATCACGGCCACATGCACGTCGTGCGGCACGTCTCATCTCGTACGGGTTGCCATGATGGGCCGCATTATAATAATTTTAAGATGCACGGATAAGTCACATGGCACGTGCGCTAAATAAATGTCGTAAAAGATGCATTCCAGGACAGCAGGAAGCTTTGACCGTGTACCGTGTCGGTTAGCCATACCGGCTCACCTTACACGGGTGTAGCGGTACAGCACGTGGGATGCCATGTTGAGCGAGGCCAGCGGGCCCTGCATGCCCTCCAGCAGCAGGTAGCTGATGCCGCCGGACGCAACCAGCGCGATCTCCCACAGCACCAGCGGCGCCTGTGCCATCAGATGGGGGCGTATGCATGAGGAAGCAGGTGGTTGACGAAGGCGGGGATGGAGAGCTGCTGGGAGCCCTTGTTAGCGGCGTTAGCTGCCTGATGATGGACCGCATGTCACCGACAAACACACCCAGAATGGTTCATTCCCACCGGGCCCACCCACCATAAACTTGAAGTAGTGCCGCCAACCGGCTGATAGCACCTTGCCGTTAATCGCCAACCGCCCAGCGCTCTGCCACGCAATGAGTGCTGCACTGCGTCGGTTGCCGGATGAGGATGTAGGGCTGCCGGCACCGCCGCCGCTACCACGCAGAAGCTCCATCACGGGAGCGGCTTTCTCCCTTGGATCTGGATCGGCGTCCAACCCGGCAGCAGACACGGGCACGACAGGCCGCGGCGGTGAGTCATCGAACAGCCGGACCCGTGGTTCAGGGCTGCGCTGTTTTCTTGGTCCTGACGGGCTGGATATCCGGACTAGACGCTGCTGCTGCATGTTTGGGTTGCCACCCAAGTCGCTACCAGGATGGCCGGCGCCTTCTCCAGCCTCATCCCCAGCCGTGGTCGCCGGGGTCCTTATCGGCCCGGTATCCATGGAACTTTGGCGATATTCTTGCCGCGGCGCCATCGAAGATGTCGATACGGCCGCTACCGCCTCCACCTTCCTCTCGATGTAGTGAACCTGTGCTTCGCCAGTCTCTATGGACACACGCCGGGGCCGGTCCACAGCCAGTTGAACGCGACGTCGGGGCCGGTCACCACCACCACCAGCGTCCCCTTCCTCCGTCTCCACCCGCGGCCTCATGGGAGCTGCTGCGAACCCCCCGCTGCCTTCTGCACCGACAATATTGCCCTTGCGGCCGTCGACGTCATCGCCATTGCCATACCCTTCAACACCCCCCTCATCAGCGGTGCCGGCAGTGCCCGGGAAGGAGATTCGAATGGGCGCGTACTCCATAGATGACCGTCGCCGGGTGCGCGATTGCCCCTCCCGCAGCGCCTGATCGAGGTCGGCAGCGGAGGTGGCGGCCGTGAGATCGTCGTAACCATCTGTGGAGTGGCGGCGGGAGGTGTGGCCCTCATGTCCGTCTGTGTTGGCTGCCTGGTCCTCGGCCTCCTCGTCCTCGCTGTCCTGTCGGGTTACAGGGGGTGCGAGGCAAGGGCAGGGAAAGGCAGGCGTGAAGATCGGGAATAAGGAAACCGCTGCGAACAGGATTAGGGATGGCGCACAGTTTCAAATTCCTTTCTCCCCCCCTCACCTCTAGCACCACCAGCGGCTTGCTGGCCAGCACCCGGAGGATGGGTCCCGGCAGCCCCAGCCCCGCCAGCAGCCCGCCCCGCCGCCCTAGCTCCACCCGCCGCACGAGCAGCCACTCCCAGCAGATACACGCCAGCTGCACCAGCGCCGCCTCCACCAGCAGCAGGATCACAAGGCCTGGTGAAGAAGGCAGAAAAGGAGGGAGGTGTGCGGGGCGTTGGGAGAGCGCCATGGAAGGGAAGGCCGTGCTCAGTTTCAACCTGGTCATTGGATCTGCATTTGCCCGTTTACCTAATCCGTCCACCGCTCTACCGTGTGCCGTCAATGGCCTGAACCCTCCGCCGCATGAAGGCGGCGGCGGGTTTCTCCCCAGCCGCTCCCTCAATCAGCAATTCAGCATGTGTTTTAATATCGTCTTTTGACGTGCATTCAACCCTCCCACCCTCCCTGCCAAGCCCTGGTCCCTAAAACCCGTCCAAGGCCGCAGGTTCGGGTCGAACGGCCACCCGCCCCCAGCAGCCCTCCACCCAGCAAAAGCCCCGCCCCTCCCACTCACTGCGCTGCAACGTCGTCACGTCCTCCCACGCAGCGCGGGCCACAAGGTCCAGGGACGCGGCGTAGGCGGAAAACAGTGACCAGTGACCGTTGAACAGCAGAAATCTAAAGGAACGAGTAGAGCTGCGGGAAGCAAGGAGGTCAGGGTGTGTGTGGGGTGAAGGTGACCTGCTGAAGGGGGCCGGTGGTGTGTCAGCTTGAGGCTAGGTGAGGCCAAGAGGCCAGGACCAAGAGCACAACAGCTAAGGTTAGGAGGTTGAAGCGTGTGATGGGAAGTAGTAGTCCCCAGCAGTAGGGTGCTTCTGGCCTTTAGTCTGTGTTGGACAGTAAAGCATGGTCGTGGAAGGAAGCGAGGGGTCCCGCCATCCCGCCAACCTGTCCCCTCCTCACCCGATGCGCCCCTCCAGGGCCTTGCCCCAGTACAGCAGCTCCCTGCCCGCTGCTATGAACCGGTTTCCCAGCTGCCACACGCCCGCAGTCAAGTTGGTCCAGCGGGGCTCAGACAGGTCCATGTAGAACTGCACGGAGGGAGGAAGGTGGAGGGGGAGGGACGAAAGGGAGGGCGGGAAAGTGGTAGTAAAGGCAGAGAGCGGGGAAGGAGCCGTACTACGGGGTGTACGAGGGGGACAGAGAGAAGTGGTGAGCGGGAGGTACAAAATGTTGCAGGCGTGGCGTTCCCCCGGGCTTTATAACAACTACGTCTTGCGTAGAGGCTCAACCGCGGCCTCGTGCATGAGGGGCGCGCGTGACGACACCTGCCATGTTGCTGTGATGTCAACATCGCCATCCCTGCGTTTCGGTTACTTCGTCCGACCCGCCTCGTCCCATACCCACACTCCGCTTCATCCCCTGACATCCCGACAGCACACGCAGCATACCCTGTATGACTGCAAGGGATTGGTCCACAGTGCTTGCAGCAGCGGATCACCAACCTCCTCTGGCACCTGCAAACATGCATAGCACCGTACCTCAGTCCAAAACGCAGTAGACCACGACCCCTCTCTTAGAGTACCAGCACTCGAGACTCAATACCCTGCTTTAAAGCCCGGGTCAGTTGAATGATACGGCGCAGCAAGGCACGCTTAAAAGGCAAAACCAGCATTGGATGGGTTTGACCCAACAGTCCACAGCCTACTGCTGCATCCATGGTACACACACTGCAAGTATAGGGCCAAATACTCAGCAGCGAAACACCCGCCCTGCACACCTTTCCCGTGCCCAAGTAGGTACCCTGGTGGTAGCTCTCCAGGTCGTCCAGAGCGGCCCGCATATCAATGACAGTGGAGTTTAGGCTCGGCGTACAGAAACTTACAGGCGCTATGTCGGGCTGCGAGCAGAAGTCCATAACCGTGGCCTTGATGCTGGCAACCTGCGTATGGAGCAAGTGTGTGTTCGTTATTAGCGCCACTCAGCCGCGTTGCACTGACACTGGGCCCGAGTGTGGATGTGTTGCTTGCTTGAGACGAAGAGGATTTGCAACCGAGGTGTCTTTCACTCAACGCTTGTTGCCAGTAGTGTATATAGGAGACAGCAGGTATTGGGATACGGTGCAGCGTGGTATGCGAAGGCTTGCCTATCTTCCACCCCACCCACCCACCTGGCTTTCCTGTCATCCAACCCCTCCACCCCCCTCGCCCACCTGGCACCTGTCCGCCGCTAGCGCCACGCGGTGGAGCTGGTGCACGTGGGTGTACTGGGAGTCTATCAGGCGCATCAACACAACGTAGCAAATCTGTGCAGCATAATGCGGGGTGACCCGAGGGTCGCAGGTGTAGATGTTAGAAGCTATTGAGGATGACGCTGGAATCGTGATGAGCATTCATGGCTGTGACAGTGAAGGGGGTTGGGTCTAGGACGGCTAGGTTGTTTTGAATGTCGTGTGTACACGTCGGGCTAGCTTGCCTTGCCACTGCAGAGAGAGAGCGCTGGGTGTGTGGTACTTACAGCGTGCGTCGCTGCCATGCAGAACAGCAGCAGCAGCGTGCGGAGGAACAGCCGTGCGAGGGGCTCCGAGAGGGAAGGGCCAATTAGCACCTGAGGGGGGCGATGGGGGATCCACATGCGTGTGTGCTCATGATGAAGCGAGACGAAGGCACAGCAGACGCTTTCTCGGGAGGCACCGGAGGAAGAGGTTGAACACCATGCGTGCTAGGCAATGCAACCTTGCGCCTACCGGCTAATACAGCAGCTCCATACTTGCTCCGGCTGACAAGCACCGGACGATCAGGCCCCACGCTATCATGCATATCAATCTGGAAGCTACCGTACGCTACTTTGAATCCGGCACTCAACACCCTCCATTCTTGCCTGCAAACTGGTTTACGTAACCGCCAACCATTGCTCCCGCAGTCCGCCAGCCGGCCCACATTCGCACTTAACATGTTCCCCAGTAATACCTTTTTCATGCGCTTCAGCAGCCGGGCCCGCCTGGCGTCCACATTAACGTCCAACTCCGTGGTGGAAGCGATGTCGGAGAGCGCTTGCCCGGCCGCAGCACCGATACCGTCCTCATCGTCTCCAGCCACACTGCCGGTGTCTCCACCACCCCCGCCACCATCACTGCCGGGCCCTGTGGAATTCATGGCCGTACCCTTGCGTTGGTGAGCTGAATGAAAGAGACCATCTAGGGATTGGGCTTGGTTGGCAACCTATTCAATTTTGAAACCAGCTGGTTTCAGGACCACAGAGGCTTGCAGGTGGTCAGGTGGTGTACTTATGGTCTTCCATCACAATGACCCGCCGCTCAGTGAATGTCCCAATTACCTGAGGGTTCGTCCACGTCCTCATCCGAACGCTTTCTGTCCAGGGCGTGCCAGTTGAAGCCAGTGCTTTCTCCGCGCTTGAACGGAGCTTGCGCAAGGCCCTTGTGGTGCTCATTATTAACCTCATCCAACGCCAAAGTGATAGCCTCAATAGCCCCCGCCGCCTCTCCAGTCCGCAATTGGGGCCCTACCGATATTTGCACTGTCGGTGCATCACCAGCTGGCGGCGATGTCAACTGTGGCGAATTTGCATGTGACCCAAGTTCATGCCCAGAGGCTGACGTCCGCGCCCGCTCGGCTTCCGCCGACACGGGGAGGCTCAACGGGTCAAAGCCGCCGCCAATGACGAACGGGTTGCAGTACAACGGTTGTAGAGCGCTGCCGCCGGCGCTTCCATGACCGGTCAGAGGTGCCGTCACCGCGACCGCTGCTGCCACGTCCGGACTGGTCAAACCATTGGCCCCGCCGTTATCTGTAGTCTGGGTTGAGAGGTAGTGGTGCAGGGCCAGCTGCTGCTGCTGGTGGTGATGATGATGGTGGTGGTGATGGTGGTGCGATCGGTCACCTTCACCTTCTGCTGCCCCGGGTTCAGGGCTTGGAGAGATGCTTTGGCCTGAAGCTCGGCGCTTCAGGCTGCTTCCTTGCCTCACAGCGGGTCCTGCGCCAGCCTCTCCTGGAGTGGCTGCCGCTTGGAGGATCTGTTCCAACGCTGCGGCCATGTGCCTGGCCACTGACTGTACCCACTGCGCCACAAACTCTGACTGATTATGGGTGCGCTGCGAAGGGATGTACGAGGGAAATACGGGATTTCTACCACCAAACTGGCTGTCCCATGTGTTCGAAGCACGTATTTCAGGTAGGTAATAGGAGCATGGGTGCATGCGGCAGGAGGTTACACATGAAAGGCATCAGAGCATTACGCCGTTGAGATGCATAATCGGCGGGGGAGGTAGCGTGGATACATACAATGCTGTAAGCGCGATCTACGAAAACCCACCCAGGCCGCCAGGAGCAACGCGCGTATCTTCCAACCCTGCCATCTTTTTCAAGAGCTTACCCATACCTTACCTTGTACATTTTGGCGGCCTCTGTCTCATTGTTGCGCTGCTCCTCCTCTCGGCCGTCCGCTTCCTCGCCGTCCTTGTCATCGTCACCGTCGCCGTCGGCGCTGCTGCTGCCGCTGCTTACGTTAACACGTGCATGGGGATCCTGGCTGCACGCCTCGTTATCAGCAGGGCCCGAGGAAAGCGAGGGATAAGACTCTGCGTCATGAGGAGCAACAGCTGATCCCTTGCCGCCAAGGGTGCCCCCCGTGCTACTGGCACGGGCCGCTGCACCTGAACCGATGCTATCTACCACTACCACATGGCGATTGGCGGAGTGCTGGTGGTGGATGTGTGACTGCTGGTGCTCTTGATGGTGGTGGTGATGGTGGTGGTGCTGCTGCTGCTGCAGGTGCTCTTGAGCCCATGTCGAGGCGAATGGCGTAGTAAGGGCAGAGGATTGGACTTGCTGCTGCAGTGGCTGCTGCTGCAGTGGCGGCTGTGGGTATGGAGACGACGTCACTGCTGGCGGCTGTTCCTGCTGCTGCTGTTGCTGTTGCTGCTGAGAACCCTGTGTGTTTGTAATCAGAGCTTCAAGTCCCAATGAGCGGTACACGTTTGCGCGCGCCCCAACGTATGCCGTGTCCGGGTGGAGGGTGGCGGTGATGTTGCCACCAGTGCTGCTGCGGACGCCCTAGGGGTTGCCAGAGGGTTTGCATGGAGGAGAGGATTGCCATGCGTCGTGAAAGGTGTCGCAGCAGTGCACATTTGATGAGGTACAATCCGTACAAAGCGACATAGGCAGGGTAAGGACTAGAATGGTCGGTGCATGACGCAGCGTCCTGGCAGCGCACAGTAAGTGCGGGTTTGGAAGGTATCTTAAGAGCGTCCTGCTTGCAACCGAAGCTGCAGAACGTGGAAGAAGGCGAAAGTCACCTTTCAAATGTTAAGCCATTAGCCAGCACGTTGGGCCCACCTGTATCATGATGCGCATGGAGCCGCCGTCCGGGTGTGAGCCCACAAAGGCCTTGGCTGCTGACACCACATTGGCCCCCTTGAGCGCGCTCCTTTCCCGCTTCTTTCTGTTGCCGGCCTTCTTGTCGACCTGCATGCGTCGTCAACAGGCAGGATCAGGGTATTGTGGAGACGAGCAGGACACCCCGGTCCTAACGGTCATTCATTCACCCCGGGTTTGGAACGATGGACGGCAAAGGAGGTCAGGAAGGGCCCTACCATAAGCTCATTCCAGATGGCACCCTTGGGGATGTCTAGAAGCCTGCAATAGGAGGAAAGCATAGCAGGTACGACAGCACCATCATTACTACCAATGGCTTAGATGTGTGAAACCTGACTCGTAAGCATGACCGGCATGTGCGAGCAAGGTTAGTGTTCCAACGAAGACAAACAAGTAAGGACGACTTCGCGTTAAGCCATAACTGGTGCGCCTGGGTAAACCCCATCCTCCTCTCATCCTCCTATCCCCACTCGGGCTCATACCGGTACCTGTGTAGCGGCATGCGCTGCAGCGCAGAGGGAGGCAGACCCACTATGAGCCCAGTGCTGACGTCGGCCTTACGCACGACAAGATGCTCGTCCAGCTCGACCACACCCATCAGCAGATCACGGCGCCATCTGCCGAAAGGGGGGATGGCAAGCAAGGCATTCAGCACACAGCAGCTGATACATGAATGCAGAAGCGACGCACGTATGCCGTTGCAACAACTTCTGCCTGTAACGGACAATAACCCTGCCCCTGCCCACGCGCCCCTTTCCTGCCAGGGACCTACAGGATAATCCTTGCCACGGTCTTCCCATGCAGGTCCTCGCTCATCAACAAATCCCCCTTGCCGCTGGCACCGCCTCCGATGCTGTTGGCCCCGATGCCGTTCGAGGAGTACCGAGCTGGCAACCCCAGCAGCAGTGAATGCCTCCTGGACGCCACACCCTGCTGCGTGCCCGACCCCTCCTGGCCGCCCTCCTCGTCGCCGCCTGCAGCCGCAGCCAGCTTCAGTGCAGAGTCCACATCCACGAGCTCTGCCTGCAGGCAGGCGCTACGGCCGCTTGCGTGACGTTGGTGCGGCATGCGGGGGTCGATCGGCGGCAGGCGGTCCTCACTATCCGGGCTGTGCACCTTCACCCGCCAGCTGGTTCCCGGCATCTCATTCTCCTTATCAAGCAGACTCAGCAGCAGCAGCTGCTGCATCTGGTCACCGCCGGCCTTCTCACGCCATTCCGCAAAGACGTCGATGCAGTCCGCGAGGTAGGTACCCACGGTTGCGCCCGCTGCGAAACCAAACAGCGCGGAGTCGGGCTGGTCCACGGACAGGATCTTGCCGTCCATGGAGCACAACAGCACCAGGCGCTTGTCGTGGTACATGGCGACGGGATTGGAGGCATCCACCTTGGCAACCTGCATCGAAGAGGAATCCAGGCTGCCTGCTTCACTGGCTCCAAGGGCGTATGTTGCAACTACTATCCAACTATAAAACGCATTAGCAACCACAACCACAAGTCAGCAGCCCCTATATATGAGTACCATTTCATACAGCTCTATGTATCGTTCCGAACAGCTCCATCTGCACGATCTACAGATACCTCCAGCAGCCTGTTCTCTTCCGCTCCCGCTTCCCCCACCTGCATCACGTGTTTCACCCGGCCGCCCGACAGAGCCACGTCGTCTTCTTTGGACGTGATCCGCAGCCGTACGGCAACACTCGTGCCGTTGCTGTTGACCAAGTGTACGACACGACCTGCCCGGCAGCTGGTGGGCAGGATGGTGTGCGGCGGGTCCTGCAACCGACAACCAACCAACAATGAGTGGGGGTGAGACACGATGGGTGCTAGCCGCAACAACGGCAAAGTATGGTATGTAGCACCACCATAGCATGTCGCATACAAAACGTCGGCAACAGCAGCTACTTCTATTCCTGCATCTATCAGGGTTGTCGGAAGGGTGACGTTTACTCTAAGGCCTCCTTACCCGTACATAGGTTCCATGCATGGTTGCAATGGGCTCTGGAAGCAGCTGCTCGAGCTTCATTTTGAGGAATTGGCGTAGCGGGTAGCCCAGCAGCGCCGCCACGTCCCAGGTTGCAAAGTTGATAGTGCCCTTGGAGTCAACCACCATGAGGCCGTCCGTGTTGCCGTCGATGCGGTGCGCGTTCAGCACATAGATGCGTTGGGCGTCCGTGCCGCCCGGCGTGACTCGGATCTTGACGGGGATCGGAGGGAGGTACCTTGGAAGAGGGGAAATGGGCGAGGTAGGGGGCTAGGCACGCGTGAGGTATGAGTATGGATGAGGCGGGAATGGATGGCGACATGTAGGTCGTGCAGGAGGACGTTTGCTTTGGGTAATGGACTCCTCTTGTGTTTTTTTTCCTGGAATCTGCCTAAGAAAAAAACACAAGAGCAGTCCATGTTGTGCACGTGTGTGCTGACACATGAAGGCATCCTTCCAAGGCTGTAACTGCTCTGTTATGTGACTTATGTCAGGTCGTGCGTAAGGCTTTATTACACGACAGCAAAAGGCTTACTTGTGCGCCAGTTCGATGCATGTCTCGATGCCTCCCCGGCGTAGCAGCGCGTAGTGGGCGTTACGGCATTTCTCCAAAAGATCGTCCACCGCCGTCATGTCCGTAGCCAGGTTACGGAAATTGCAGTTTACCTGCACAGATGACCCATGGGTCGTCAACAAGGATACGGGGCCGGACAACTGTATCACCTGTATCCGGCACACCACCACGGCACATGCATCTGCGTATAGTCATTGCCGTCCACGCTCCTTGGTAGCCCACAATATGAAGGACGTGACGACAGACCCTTAATTAAAGCCAACCCGCAACCCACCATCTCCTCTCCCTGCATGCCAGTCAGACTGGCGAATTGCGGATCAGCGCACAGAATGGCGCCGGTGGGTGAAACCCAGATCCGGACGTTGTGCGCGTCTAGCTGCGCAGGCCGCAGCAGGCCCAGAAACACCGAATCGCTGCAGCGGGAGGGGCGGCGGGGAGGGCTCAGGAAAGGCATGGCAACATCAGACCTCGAGATGCCAGGCACCCAGAGCCCGTGTGCCGTATATCTTGGGCTGATGCCCTCGCCAAGCCATCTGCCGGCCACGTGCGCACAGCGATACACAGCAATGCACTGGTACTACACGGCATGTCAGAGCCTTACGTGCCAATGCCCGACAGCTTGGTGACGCACAGCTGCAGCGGGAAGACGTAGCGCTCCTTGTGCAACGCCACCACGTCACGAACCGTGTCCAGGATTTGTGGCACACCGCCCTGGGAGCAGGGGGTGCAGGAGAGGAAAGGAGGAGGCGGAGGGTGGCGGCACGGTGTGACTTGGCAATGGAACAGCAGGGGCTGCTGGCGGGGAAAGCAGGGATTGGCTAGATAAGCAGGGTCCCGCGGCAGAGGACTTTACTGCGCCAGGTAACAGCCCCCCCTCCTCCGAAACACCCTGTCTTTGTTCCCCTCCGCGCCTTTCTATTCTGCTCCTCCTGCTCCCACATCCCCCTTACCTGCACATAGTGAGCCAGGTAGGAGCTGTGGCGCCCCGCAAAGGGCTGCGGCATGATCATGCTCACGTTGGCACCCTGTGGCGGAGGACAGGACAGGGAGACGGGGGCAAGCAGCCCAGGGGTGGAGGGAAGTAGGAATGAGGCAAGCAGGGTGTAATGACCGGAGCAATGGCAGCCAGCCATTAGCTGTGCTAAGACTCAAGTAACACGGAAACCGAGGAGTACAGCAGCCCCTTGCTTTTACAATCGTTTACCCCAATGGCCCAAGGTGGAAAGGTATGCGGTCTAGCAAGATATGTTCCCGGCTCGCTCCACTGCCTGCTCCCACCTCACCTCCAGCTCAGACCGCGAGTAGCCCAGCAGGTCCGTGACGCACTGCAAGGGGGGCGGAGGGGGGGGCGGCGGGGGGAAGGGGAAGGAGTTGTGAGAGCGCCTATCACCTATATGGCAAGTGGTGGTTTCTGGGGTTCGTGCCCCCTAGCATACATCGCACGGATAGCACCATATACCGGTAGCCCTGTTCCTCCCTCCCTCCCTTTCTCCCTCCCTTACCGCGTTAACCATGAGGATGGTTCCCTCGGCATTGATCACGATGCATGCATCCTCGTGCAGGTCCATGGTCGTCAGGAACTCGGGCTTGTCGGGCCCGGTGACCTGTGAGGATCCCAGGACGGAGGCGGTGGTGGGTTAGAAACGAACAGAGGAGGGAGGGAAGGGCCTCAGGTCAGACGTCGAAGGGCGAGAGGGAAGGAAACACCAGGTAAGGCGGCTCTTGGGAGGCGGGCTTGGAGGGCTGCTGCTGCATCAGGAGTAGGGAACTGGTTCGCCGTCCACCCAGCTCGCCACTTGCCTAGCACCTTCAGTGTACACAGGACCAACCAGGTCTCATCACGTGTCCGCAAGCACACCCTTCCCTCACCAGACCCGCAAGTCCCTTCCACCTACTACTACCACCCGTAGATCCTGTCAGCCACCGCCACCCCACACCCGCCCCCCACCGGCCCCAACCTGCAGGTCTAGCGACAGCAGTCCATCGCTACCCCCATTCCTCGCCGCCTCAACATATGCCCTGCCCGCCGCCGCCGGGTCGTTCTTCACGTCCTCCAGGAACTTGCCGTAGCAGCGCAGCAGCTTGCCGTTGCTGGGGTAGCGCTCCAGCACGCGCAGGTACACCTGCTGTGCCGCCTGAGTGGCGCGATCCATGGCCTTCAACGCCTCCTCCACCGCCGACATGCGCACGGCCGAGCGCTGCAGCAGCTGCCAGAACTCGCGTTGCGCGGTGAGCGCCGCCTTGTGCACGCGGATGACGGCGCGGTAGTTGCGCTTGAACTCCACGTAGCTCTGCAGGTCCAGCGCGCCCTCCTGGCCGTCCTTCAGCCGCTTGCTGTTTTCTACCGTGCTAAAAATCTGATATCGCTGAACCAGGCTGCGAGCGGATGGAACGGGGGCGGGGGCCGGCAGGAGCTGAAAGGATGGGGACGTAAGGAGGTAGCCTGTACGGGGCCCCGTGCACCCTTGACGCGCTTACCCAAAGCCGCCGGATACAGAGCCATGGATACGGGACCACAGATAGGCTATGCAGCGAAGATGTCTCGAAACCATTCCCCCTCCTGGCCCCCTCACCTGGGCCCCCCCTTGAGTGCCAGCTGCAGGTGTGTTCGTGCCGCGGGTCCATCCCCGCGCACCTCCATCAGATAGTTGGCGTACAGCACCAGCAGACCCACGTGGCCGGGGAACACAGCCATGCCGGCCTGGGGGAGCGGGCGGGGGCGATGGGGCACTAGGTCAACTGGCTGGGATAAGTACTGACGGGGTGGGGTTACAAAAGCGGGGAGGGCATGTCGAAGGTGTGCGTCGAGGAGGGTCGAGTGAGGGCTGAGGAGGAGAGGTACAAGGAGCGCACATGCCAGCGTTGCGTGACATCTGACATGTATTGTTCACCCCCATCCTCTTCCCCCCCCGCGCGACCCAACGTGTCCCACCTTGATGATCACGCCCCCCAGCAGCGCGCGCTCCTCCAGCACCACTCCATCCGAGTTGAAGCGCCGCATGCTGCGAGCAATGACCTCCACATCCTCTACGCGCAGCGAATGCACACACACAGTTTCCTTAATACACAAGTGGTTTCTCCTCGTATACACAAGTAGTGGTCGATAGCTATGGTCGGTACCGTCATGCGGCTCAGTTAACACAGCACGCATGTGTTAGCACCCGTGCACTCGCTCACTGCTGCCCGCATGCGGTTCAACCACCCCATGCACCAGCACCCCCTGAACCCCTCCGTTCTAGCAGGCTTCTCAGGGGTTACCTCCCAGAGGCTCACCTGGGGACCAGAACTTGTGGACCTTCCGAAGCACAACCTTGTCCGGCTCTATCTCGAGGAACTTGGCCGCAGGTCGCAGCCGGTTGTGTGCCCAAAGAGCGGTCACGCCGGCCCCGAACAGAGCAGCAGGGAAGACGCCGTACAGCACAATCTGCACGAAACGTTTGAAGCGAGAGGGTTAAGGGGAGCACTTAACGGCTGGCGATGTCGTTCATTCCCCTGGGGGATTCCTAAGCAGCTGGCTGCGGCTTGGAAGACAAAGACGCAATACGGAGAGCGAGGAGCAACTCCATCTCAGGCGACATTGTTCCTACGTACTAGCCGAACCCCGAGCTGCTGCTGCGCGGTCCTCCGTGCTCACGTGCATGTAGCGGCGGCCTACGTGCGGGTCATCGTCCGGGTTGTGAAAGTCCATGACCATGTGGACGCAGCTGAGGAATGAGACAAAGCGGGAGGCACAACAGTTGTGAGAAGTTGGGTAAACAGAGGAAGGGAAGAGAGAAGAGGGCGACCTAAAACGCCATGCCGAACGTCCGTTTGAACGTCCAGTTGAACTGGACGCAATTACGTCTGCCATACATGTGGAGTATGCCTTCCAGGCGTAGCAAGTCATACGTGATCCTTACAGACCCGTGGGTCACATGACATTCCGGTAGACGCCTCTACTGTCATACAACCTAGACAACCACCTCCTTTGCACCGGTTTCAAACCTACCCCAGGTATGTCACGGCGAACCAGCCTGCCGTCCAGGCGTAGTTGACGTACATGCGGAGGAAGGGCAGCTGCAAGCAGCAGTATCACAGATACACAGCATGGTGGGGCATGGGGTGAGAGTTGGAAGGAGGCAGCACGTCAGGAGCCGAAAGAACCGCTACCACGGCTGCTGCCTGGCAAGCACCTAAGAATGCGGATTAAAGCGCATGCAAACGCGCCTTAGCTGAGGGTTTCCCTCCCCTTGCAGGGCTGGTACCCATGGGGGGGAGGACTGCTGCATGTAAACGGCAACGCAATGTATGTCCACGTTTCAAGGTAATGTCGGTTTGCAAATGAATGCAATGAGTACTTAGGAGACCAGTAGTGGTGAATAATTCATGTATTCCGCCTACCGTCTTGATGTTGAAGTAGGTGATGAGGAACACAGACACAAACATGAGCACGGATTGCAGCTTGCCCAGCGACACCAGCGTCACGGCGGCGATGACGTAGAAGGCCTGCGGGCGCGAGCACGGGAAGCCATACAGCCGCGGGAAGCCCAGCGGAACCCAGCGGAAAGTGCAAAGGTCCTTTATTTTCCCAAACCGGTGTATGAAGGCAAGGGTATGCTATCGCCCAGCCATCATTCCTGCTGAGCTCACATTTCACTTTTGGTTTATGCGTCTTCCCCTTATTACCGGTACTTGCACCAGGGCCCCGCCCTACCTTGAGCACCAACACCTTGAGTCGTGTTGCGGCCGCGGGTGAGGCCGTGATCCCCCGCGCCAACGGGCTTAACTCACAACCGGCAACCAACTGTTGTGTACGGCACACACCGCGGGGGGGGTTGCATGCGGGACACACATGCACACGGTCATCAGTGGGCACGCTTTCTTGACATAGGGTAAGCCGGCGGTCACGTCCTTCACATCCCTCTAATTGGCTGTACAGACTGTTGTACAGCAGCAGGTTGCAAAGAAACCCCTTCTTCCTCGTCCTTCCTCTGTCCAATCATTCTCTCCCGCCCGCCCCCTGCTGCTGCCCAACCGCTGCACCCTGCTCCCCAACACGCCACCGCCACCGCCCCGCCAGCCGGCCCACCATGAGGCCGGTTGTCACGAAGAACACCACCGCCGTCACGCCCGCGGCTACAAGGTGAGCTAGGTGCTTGCCGGACAGGCACTCTAGCGGAATAGAGGAGCGAGGGTGGGAGGTGGGAGGGCGGGGGAAGGGGCAGGAGAGGATGCGGGTGGGCCAGGGAGCGAGCAGGTAGCGGAGGTTCATGAGATTGGGGCAAGATATGAGTTAGGATGGGTGGCAGATAGGAGACACGTTAAGAAGGGCCATCACCATGATCATCATACATCTGAGCGACGGGGGCAGTGGGGGGCCGCCGGGGTTGCCAAATAAGGACAGCGCAATGCTTGCTCCCTGGGGGAACCCTATGGGCGACGACGGGTGGGAAGGGGGATATCAGCCATTCCATACCCCGTAATTCCAATCCCATTCACTAACCGGTTAGCGCAACTGCCATTTCCGTACGGAGGCTGTACAACAAAACGCCCAACTTACTAACATCCGGCCAGTAGTCATGATATGCTCCGCCTTTCGCCCCGTAGTGGCAGCTGAAGAGGAAAGCGATGAAGTCGAATATGGCCACATACAACATGCCGAACATTGCATCCGTGAAGATTTGGAGCAGCCGTGCAAACTTCTTAAGCCACTTGGAGTTTTCCTGCTTAGGATAGGCATTGGATACTTGTAAGCGGGAGCAAGTCGCGCCATGTTGTCCAACTGCCGTCAACATACGCCCCACAGTGAGTGCAATATGTACAGGGTATGCTTGTGTATGCTCAGCTAAGCACCCGTGTCCGCATATGGTATGGGCCCGCCTTGTCCGCGGCCAAGCGTGCACATGTGACACAGAGTGGTGCATGGGATGGCGTGATGAATTGCCCTGCGTGCACGCAAGCTATTGGCACCACCACTGTCGTGCAGACTTCGTTTTACGGCACCATGCACGGCCCCGTACAGCACCGCACGGCATTATTGCCCCGATGACATCGCCATCAACCCCACCTGCTTCCGCATTGCTAGGGTGAGCGCTGCGATGGCTGCTACCACTCCGAATATCAGCGCAACGAGAAAATAAAATATCCCCATATAGGTGTCGTAGCCCTGCGAAGCAACAAGCCAAACCGTGTGGAGCGACAGGTGGCACATCCAACTAACCCGGGGGAGTCAAGATGCATTGCCCTACGCTGTTTTCAGCACGGCCCTGGCAGCAACGAACGGCCATGCATTGCATGAACACTGGGCCAGCAACAGCTTCGAAAGCGCTCCCCGGCAGACGCAGTTTCAAGTGCTCACCCAGATTTTTGTGATGGGCACCCGTGGCAACAGCCAGCGCACGACTTGCCACAGCGGGTTGGAGGTGTCAATGGGCCAGTGGTTGGGGTTGAAGACCACGAGGAAGGGTATGAGCGCCTCTAGGAGGATCTTGGTGGTCGCCAATTTCCAATTGTCTGCGCGCTTGTTTTTGGCGAGCAGGTACCTGGTATCCGGATGGTTGCAGTCAGTGGGGAGGAGGGGGAAGAGGAGGAGGGAGTAGGGATTTGAGCATGCGTGTGTTCAGAAAGCTGACCGCGAGTCGCGTGTTGTGTGAATGTGTGTGTATGGTTGTGGATGCACGTTAGGGAGACACAACGGTGGCATGAAGGTACTGCCCGTGGTGGTGCTGCTGTCCGTGGTTTAGGGTACGAAATAGACCTTGCTTGAAGGAAAGGTGGTCTTTGATGACAATGCTCGAAACCACAAGAATCAAGGTTCGCGCCAGAAATGACGCAAGAAACGGCCCCCAAAGAGTGGGTTAGCTTGTGCCCCTGAAGCCATTATGGGTCAAGTCTGCTCTCACATGCTTGTAAAGACCGCTTCTTGCAGCGTTTTGTTTTGCTCCAAAAGATCCTCCTCCTCTTCCTGATTCATTCCTGCTGCATGCCTGCACGCGCCAGATAGGAGAGGCCTTTCATGGTAAAAGGTAAAAAGGTAAAAGCGACCGAACGCGCTGCTGAAGTGAGCGGTTACCGGTTAAAGGGATTTTCCAATTGCAGTGAAACCATACATTAGGCCGCGGTAAGGGGCGAGCTTCGCGAAAAAGGAATACGCACCCACATCGAAGCGAAGGCACAGCAGACCCGGAACTACACCACTAATCCATAAACCCAGCGCATTTAATACATGTCTCCAACATATCCGCATGAATCATATGGCCGCCAAGAAATATACATAAAGGACGGGCTTCAATCGCAACAAGTTCACCCGCCTACCGCTTGTGAAGTCGCTCCATAGCATCCGCAGCTGACGACGTTTCAGACATCCCCCCAGAGCGCTCAGAGCCTGCATCTGAGCGTGCCATTTTGGACGCTTGCGTATTTCCTTCAGAACGCCATTGTCGGTCACTGCCAGTGTAAGCTCAAGGAACTATCGGAATAGCACATATAATATGCTTACGCCGAAATAACTTTCATTGGGTTAAGGTATTGAAAGGGGCGCGCTATGGCCAACGGCAAGCGGTATCAACGGTATACGCTTCACCCTAAGGTTTTTTAGCTGCAGTTGACACGTACTAAAAGGCCTGGTTGCGCTTAGTCCTTTGCAAGTGCTTAAGCGTACAACGAAAGACCGTTAATCAGCAATTTATGCAAGTCAGACACCACTGGACTGTCCTATGGATTCCCGTTAGACCATTACTGCTAGACATGGGAAGCAAATAGGTTTATTATGCAGCCGTGAAATAAACAAACGCGCTCCTTTTGCAGTACATGTAGAGAAGCGTCCCGTTGAAATGTCCACTATTCATTAAAGAACTAGTGTACAAGCCCTACACACTTCAAGACTGTTTACATAAGCGTGGAGTAGAACAGGTGTCTGTAACACATTTGGGTGTATACCGTGGCCTGGAATTACGTTGTTATTGGTTAGGCCCTTTTACCCTTCCGACGTGAAGCACACAGCCCAACGGGAACCTCCAAGAGGATCGTGCCCGAGGGATAGGACTCTGAGCTGGTCGGGTGTAAACGACCGTTGACCCAATGGTCGGTGGAAAGATAGAGTAACAGGGCAGCAGAAAGAGTAACAGGGCAACAATCAGCATGCAAACGTTTATGCCGAAGTTGCAAATAAAAGGTCGGTTAAAAAGGGGCAGTAAAAGCGCAAGCTCCTACAGCCGTCGCAGAAGTACGGCGTTACTGCCGCACGAAAAGCGACCTTTTTTACGGGTAAGCCGTAATCGGAATGGAACTGCTTTCGGTTGGCCTTTGATGTAGATGGCTTGGGTCTACGCATTCCCATATGAGGACAGGGTATGTTCATTACAGTTGTTGTGATGGTCCACTTGCACTATCTGATTGACGGTAGTTCACTGCGTTCAGGATAGGAAACACGCTGAGGACACAGGTGTTTCTGACAAGTGTCTTGCCAAACAATTTGTGGCGTCTTCCAAGTTTTGAACAATGCCGTACGTCATCTGTGATTGCGATGGCCTGTACGACATCTTCCCTCCCACTGGCTCCGCCTACAATGGGCTCCGCCAGTTTAACCGGTAGTTTTCACTACCTCCTTCCATGGACGATTGTGATTAATATCACATCAATGGTTTAGGCGCAGGTGCCATGTGTGGCATCACCTGGGATAACGTTTCGACACTTGCTTCCAGCCCATCTGACGGGAATGCAGTGTGTGCAGGGCAAGGACACAGAGACATTCGGGCGTGCGTGCAGCGTTGGGCATCTGCAAGGCTGCTGTGCAACATTCAGTAGACATGTGCGCCTTTGTTTGCTGCCTGATTGACGCCGCTTCAGAGCATGCATGGGCGGGAACACGATGGGAACACGGTAATAACATGCAGTGTGTTCCGGGGTTTTAGGAATCAGTAGCTAACTAATGGTTTAAGCTTTCTCACCGTATCATCATTACAACTTATCATTCGTAGGCATTTGAGGTGTTTGGAAGGTGGGAACACGGAACATGCTCCTCGCTGGACAGCCGGTACATTAATGGGAACAAGGAACACGGATCCCTACCGGGCTGCCGGTCGGGTCGCTTACTGTGTGCCCAGGCATGTGACCATGACACCAAAGTCCTATCCGAAGTATAGGATTACGGGCCTAAGCACTAAAGACCCGGCAATCGTTAACATGTACTTACTGGTTGCAGCAGGCGCCAAGGAGCCTGCTGGGGGCAGCTTCAGCAATCCTAAGTGTAAACATGAACTCCTTGCAGGCCACATGGAAACCGGTTACCCGAGGAGTCAACCTATGCGACACATTCATACATTCAAAGCCGGTGCAACCGTTGCTTACACTGCAAGCAAAGGTCAGCAATGCGAGTTGCTAATTCGAGATGGTCTCTTTCTACGCCTCCTTCACACCGAAGCAGAACCATGGCTGGGTCGGTCTGCATGTGCTGTCGTCCATCGTACGCTGTACGACACGATTGTATGGGTCTGCAACCCTAAGATAACGGGAGGCCCCACGAAGCGAAATCCACAAACTTCACTAAGATGCGCTACCAGCAGCTGCACATGCAGATAGAATCGCGTTGAATGGACGTCATCTACCACATTTGCGCGAACAGACAAGCCCTCAAAAGCGCAACTGTTGACCGCTCCGAACACCGAGGGAGCCGACCTACTTGGCGAGTGTGAAGGAGGATGGCAAGCAGAATCGTAAAACGTTGAACAAGACTCGTGTTGCCTTGTTCAATCGTAGCAAGGCATCAACGATAACTAGAGCCAAAGAATGTGCACCGAAATCGACACGTGAGCACGCGGCATACTACAGAACGAGCGCACAAGCACAATCCGAACGGGAGATTCAAACAGCACAACCGAAGATATGGCACAAACGCGGGTCCGAACAGTCCTTCCTCACATTGCCTCGCAAGCAAGTTGCGGCAGATTATGAAGTCCTGGATGTATCAGGTGCTCAAGAAGGCCAGAACCTCCATGTTAGCTTTCCCCAGGGGTTTGCGGGCACTGCAAGACTTAAGGCGTACGACGGGAGCTACGACACAGCATTACGACCCAGTATCAACACACGGCCGTACATCCAACCAGACGTTTCTACAAATACAAAAGCGTACTAAACAATCCGCATTCATACGCCACTTGCAGCAACGACACACGACTACTGCTACTACTGTACAACAGCGCCTTTCGGGGATAAGTTACATCCACGCTTACAGTCAAGCACACGCCCCTTCCTCGTATCTTTCGCAACGCATCTTTCACACCGCCACTGGACTACTCCACCCACCACTCCGCCCATTTGCGGCTCCACCAAGCAAATCCGCCCCCCCACCACCACTCCTCCATCACAGACCGCCACCGGCTATCAATTACCTCCTTGCCGGCATCCCTACCTAGCTAGGTAAAGCCCCAAACCCGGCACCATAATCTCTCCTGGACCCCCGCCTCCGCCCCGTCACCCCTGCCCCTGCGCTGCTGCTCACACCTCGAAGCCCGCAGCCGCCAGGTACTCGCGGTAGATGTCGGGCTGCGGCCCCGCGCCGCCGTTGCCGCCCAGCCCGATGGGGGCGCGCAGGATGTGGTCGGGGATGGCGAACGCGTCCACCTGCCGGAGAGGTGGCAGGTGGGGGCGGGGTAGGGGGGAATAAACCGACACATGCAGTAAGCGCATACGGGTGAGGTGGGGGTGGGGGAGAGCGGAGAGGGAGCGAGGGAATGAGCTGAGTGACGTCCAGGATGCAATACGAATGGAGTCACCGCCTGGAGGACGGGGCAGGTCCCAATGCATTACCCGACTCACACACGACTCACATGACTTAGCATGTCCCCCCCCCCTAATCCCCCTCCCATCCCCTCCCTCCCTGCCCTACCAGGTTCAGCGCCTGCCCGCGCAGCTCCGAGCACAGCGCCACCACCAGACGGCTGATGGCCTTGGCCTTGGCGGGCGCGATGTACTCGTCGTTTCTGGGGGAGGGGAGGGGCAGGGGCAGGGGAGTGAAAGAGGGGCAGGGGGGTGGTGAATCCTGATGAGGGGAAATGATGTTGGGGGAACGAAACGTACGGCTCAAGACAATACAGCCTGATGGTCAAGACGGAGTGCATGATACCCAGCGGCCACATCGCGCAGGTGATAACATTGCATGATGCAATCACGGCGGCCCCTCTGACGGGGCCCCTAAGCTTGCCGACCGCAACTCCCCATGCGTCCGCGCCTTGGTGCGGTTTCCCCTGCTCCTTAAAGCCCCCTCTCCCACGCCCCCCGCACCTGAACATCATGTCCCCCTCGATGAGCCGCAGCGCAAACAGGTCCGACATGGCCTTCAGCGAGCGGCGGCACTCGGGGTCCACGCAGCCGGCAACCGCGCGAAGGAACGTCCTGGTGGGCGGGGGGAAGGGGGGGGGGGAGTAGGGGGGAGGGGGAGTAGGGGGGAAGGGGGAAGGGGAAGTTAGGCCGAGACTGTGTTTGAGCCACGCAAAATGATGACAGTGATCGTAGCACACAAAAGAAACGACGTCCCAGGTAGCGGGGCAGGAGGAGCGAGGTGGGAGGAGGACCACACGCACATTCCAAGTACTCACGTGAGCGAACATCTCACTTGCCGCCCCCCCTTCTCTCCCCTCACTTGCCGCCCCCCCTCCCCTCACTTGTAGATGACGCTCTCCACGTACGCCCGAGCCAGGCTGAGCACGTGGTCCAGGCACTTGTTCCAGGCGTGGAAGGAGCCCAGCTTGGGGCCGTGCTTGCGCAGCCGCAGCGACAGCGTGAACAGCATGCGGGCAGTCCTGGTGGGGGGGGAGAAGAAGGCGGGTGAATGGAGCATGAGCATAGCGGGTCTTGTTTGTACCAGGCATGTACTGTGAACCATGACGAACGAGTAGGACGAAGAGGCTAGCAGGAAGAACAGGTGTGTGTGCTGTCCCTCTTCCTTTCCAACCCACCTCTTCTCTTCCACCCCCACCACCTCACGGCTCGGCTATGTGTTTCATACCCTTTCATTGTTCCACCATCCCCCCCCCACACCCACACCCGCACCTGTTGCTTGCGGCACAACCCCCTCCCCCCACCACCCGCCCACCCCACCCACCCACCTGTACTCGAGCGCCTTGGCCAGGAATGCGGGGTCGCGCAGGTGCCGCGGCTCCGTGTCGTGCGTCACCAGCGGGTTGTTGGGCAGCGCGCCCAGCAGCGCCGAGCGCAGGTAGTGGTAGCTGGCGGTCAGCGGGGCGCCCGAGAACTGCTGGCGGTACTCCTTCAGGAGCATGGCGGACACCTGGGGGGGGAGTTGGGGAGGGGGGGAGGGCGGGGAGGGGGAGAAGGGGAGGGAGAGTGATGCAAATGGTGCCATACCCGATGTGCATGGGTAAAGGAAGGAAGCTTACAAGCTGTATGACGAGGCACGGGTAGGGGGTGGGGGTGAGTGCTGAGGTGGTGGTGTGACCCAGCAAACGTTGACAGCACACCCTGTTCCTTCGTCCCCCCTACTCCTTGTTCCCTTGTTCACACACTTCCCCACTCCCCTTCCATCCTGCCCTTCCTCCTCCTCCCCAACCCAGTTCGTCAGTTTTCCTTGTTCCTCCCCCCCACTCCCCCACCTGCTGCAGCAGCACCGTGTTGTCGCCCTCAAAGGTCTGGAAGATGTCGTGGTCGGAGCGCAGCGCCCCCAGCCGGTTCACCGCCGCGTACCCGTGGCCGCCGCACGCCTCGCGGCAGGTGGACAGCGCCGACTGGGTGTAGCCGGTGGTGTAGGCCTTCAGGCCGGCAGACAGAGCGTGAACCTGGGGGGTGGGTTGGGGGGGGAAGGGGGGGCGCGGAGGCGTCGACATGCGGTTGATGGCGTCTGGCACATCATACCCGGAGCGTTTCAAATCGCATCACCTCCCCAAAGGTCCCTCCCTCCTCAACTACCCCTCCCCAACCCCCTTCCACACACCATCTCTACCTGCACCCAACTTTCTCCACGGCCCTACACGCACCGGAACGGAACCCTCTTCCACCACTTCGCTCCCTCCCGCCCCCGCCTCCCCTCCCCCCCCCACCTCCTCCACCAGCTTGGGCTCCCTCGTGCGCTTCATGTCCACATACTTATCCACCAGCAGCCCCCGCGCAAAGTGCAGTCCGTAGCAGGTGGCCAGCAGCGGCATCAGCCGCAGCTGCGTGGACTGGTAGTCCAGGATGGCGACCTCGGGACAGTCGGGCGGACCAAACTGCTGGCGCAGGGCGGCGTAGCGCACCGCAATGGTGACAGCACCCTGGAGAGGGGGAGGAAGGGGGGAGGGGAAAGGGAAAGAAGGATGGCCAGTGTGTTGAATGGGAATGGCTAACAAGACGACGAGCTCTCTCCACCCCCCTCTCGTTGCTTCACTTGTAAAATCTTCCCTTCTTCCCCCCTCTCCTCCCAATTCCCGCCCCCACCCCCGCCCCCACCTTGAGCACGCCCACGCTGCCCGCCGTCAGCCCCACCCGGCCGCCCGTCAGCTCACCCAGCGTGGCAGCAAACCTGGGGGGGGAGGGAGGGAGGGAGGGAGGGAGGGAGGGAGGGTGAGAGGGAGGCGACCGGCATGCAACCTTGTCCACGGTACGAAAGAACCCCATCATACACCGTCCCCTCGCTGTCTCCCATCTCCTCCCCCCGGCTGACACCCCTGTCACAAAAGCCACCTTTCCTTTCCCACTCCCTCCAGTATGGGTCGGGTGGTGATCCGGGCATTGGGAAATTCGTCACCCCACCACCCTTCTCCCCCCTCGTGCCCCCATCTTCCCCTCCTTTCCCCCCCCACCTCCTGGCCTGACTGGTGAGCGGGCTGCTGTATCGGCCGCTCTTGTCCACCGAGGCGAAGCGGTCCAGCAGGTTCACTCGCGGGATGCGCACGTGCGTGAAGCGAATGGCGCCGTTGTCAACACCGTTGAGACCCACCTGAGGGCGGGGGAGGGGGCGGGAGGAAGAGAAGGGGAAGGGGAAATGCGGGGGGAAGGAGACTTGAAGCGGTGAGATCTGCTTTAAGGGGTGGTTACGCGGAATCGTCGGTGCGAGGCTCCTCTTCTGGCCGCCTCATTGCCCCCATTGATTTGCCCTAATTCGTGGTTTTCCTTGGTTTGGTCTTTCCTTACCCCCCTCCCCCTCACCTTGTACCCACAGTCCCTGATCTCCACGCCTCGCAGCAGGTTGCCGTTGGGGTCGCGCAGCGGCACCACAAAGGCGTGCACACCTGCGGGGGGAGGGGGGCGGCAGCGGGGGGAGGCGGGAAAGAATGAAACAGGGAGGGAGGAAGCAGGGGAGGGAAACGTGCGGGGCAGAACGGCACGGGAGGGAGGGACAGGAAAGGCCACATGTGTGCTTGGAATGCATGCAGCCTGGACTGGTGCGGTACCAAACAGCGACGGCATAGAGACCCGAGTGCCGAACAGGATTGGACACAGCTCTGCTTCCCTGCATGACCCAAATCACAACATTGGCAACACTGGCAGCAACCGAATCCGCCAACCCACCGCCCCCGAAGAGGGGAAGAGGGCAAGCGTCTTATCCCCTACCGACTTGCGTCACAAGCTAACATCCCCATGCAGGTCCCCCCGGCGTCCCACCCACCGTGGTCTACCAGCTTGGAGCCTCCGTTGGGGTCCGGGACCTTGAGCCTGCGGAGGAGGAGAAGAGGGGAACAGAAGCATACCCAATGTGTTGATGGCAAACCAGAGGGAAACCGTCGTACACGCTGGCCATGTGCCGCGGTGGTACATGCCAGCCCTATTCTCTATACTTGACATCTCTGTGGCCCTATGTGGCCCTCCAGCGCCCCCCCCCCCGCCCCACACCTACTCCACCCACCCCACCTGGCAAACACGGTAGCCGCGCGCCCGTCCTCCGCCGCGTTGCCAATCCACCACTTGATGGCCCCCTCCTCCGGCGTGTGCACCACCCACTCGTCACTCAGCACGTCAAGCACCGCCTCCGTCTGCAGAGCCGCCACGTTGCTGCCTGGAGGGGGGGGGAAGAGGAGGGGAAACACATGGGGAGGGGGGGAAGGGGTCCGGGTGGGGAGCAGAGGAGGGGTGGGTCAAGAGAGATAAGGGGGAGGTAGGACAGGAGGTGGGCACGTAAATGGAGTGTTTAGGAATGCTGGGATAGTTTATTCGGACGCCCAGGGCCAAACAATTAGACCCTAAGCAGAACACGTGTGCTGTTGCAGGGCTGAGACATCCTGACAAGTGACAAAGGGTTCAGCAACATGGCAGGGAGACCCACATTCTCCCATTTACTCCTTGACTCGTATTCCAATCCACAACCACTAAACGCCCCGACCCACATCACAATCCACATCCCGCTTTACGCCCCGACCCACATCACAATCCACATCCCGCTTTACGCCCCGACCCACATCCCGATCCAGACCCCAGGTCTCCCCGCACGCAGCCCCCCTCCCCCACCGTGCTTGAGCTCCGTCATGGCGAAGCAGCCCGGCAGGCGGAACTGCGCAATGTCGTCAAAGTAGCGGCGGCGGTGCGCCTCGCTGCCCAGGTTGAGCACCGACCCGCCCCACAGACTGTACTGCACGCCGCTCTTTACCTGCAGGGGTGGGGGCGGGAAGGGGGGGTGGGGTGGGTGGTAGGGATAGAGGAGGATTAGGAACGTGGGGGAACAACGGATCATGGCGCAGACAGATGGCGGAGACAGAGGGAAAGATGAGGCTGCTGCTGCTACAGGCAGCAGGAGCGGCATGGTACTGACTACGTCGCGCAGAGAAGCGGAGACCGTCACGTACAGCCGTTGCTGTGGCCGCTTGACGACGGCCCTTTTCCCGCCATCACCAACTATACCCTGCTATCACCAACTACACCCTGGTACGGCGGCAAGCAAGCGACCCACATACGGAAAACCCTTCGCGTACCATGAGCGAGAGGTCGACCATGGAGAGGCACTCTCCGAGGTAGAAGTACTTGCGAGGGTCGCGAGCCAGCATCTCGAGAGGACTGTAGCCGGCCTGTTGAGGGGAAATGGGTGGGCGCGCAGCAGCAGCAGGTGAGCTTGGGGGGCAGAGGGAAACCGCGCGAGTAAAACTGTGTCCTATCCTTGCCCTAGCGTATTCAATCTGCGTCAACCCGTTCGTGAAGCCCGTGCCAAACCCAACAGGTGTCCATGCTCCTTTCGGTGTCCCTGCTCTATTACTAACCCCTGATCCTGGCAAAACGCCAGACAGGTTGGAAATGCTTCCCCCACTCTTGAATTAAGGGAGTGCAAATCTAACCTGTAGGATGACCTTGAGGGCGCGGCGGACGAGGTCACGGTGCTCCTCTGCAGAGTCACAAACAAGGACGTATCAGTAGAGGAAAAGCCAAAACCGTATGTCTTCTTCATGCTTGACGAGCCCTTGGTTAACGCGGAGCGGAAGTAGCTGACGTGGAAGCGGCAGCAACGACCATGAGCAGTTGATGGGGGTACCCAACACAGCGCTCCGACTAGCCCAGGGCCAGTTGAGTTCACCTTTAGACAGGCCTTCCTCTACATTAGGAAGCAACTCCGGGTGCTGGCGGAACAGCTCGTTCACGCGGGCTCTCATGTCGCGCATGTCGTCCAGGTATGTTTCCATGACGCCTGGGTCAAAACGCGGCAAGGATTTCGTGGCAGAACGTGGCCGCGTTGATGATGTGGCTGCGGCACAAGGAGCCATAGAGAGTTGCGGCTCGTTGCCGCCCATTTGCTTCGGGCCGACTATTCCGTCGGCTGAAGCCATGTTTACTAGCAAGTTTAACTCTCTGCCAACAGAATCTAAAGCAAAAGGTGTGGTTTTGTACCGGCTGCTCACAGCGGTCAAATAATATAGCGACAACTTATGGCTGTGCTCTTACAGCACGCCTTTCGATACCGGTATGCTGCGTCCGTCACAGTAAGCAATCACGATTTCTTCCTGTTTTTGTCTTAGGGAAGGCCGCATAGCAGATCGCTGGTACAACCGCCGCGCATGATGACTCGGCACAACCGTCTCGCTGGGACCCTTCCAACCGCACAGCTTACAGACATAGCAAACCAATGTCCATTGCTTATACCTTTTTCCAACGCCATCTTGCTTGAGGCGTTTGTGGCATACGGCGGCATTTAAAGGGCAAGGCTACCGGCGTTTCTGGGGAGGGGTATGTTTTTTCCTATCTGTGGCCTGCATCTCACGCAACAGCAAGCAGCAGAACGGTTGCCTGTGAGTCTTCGAGGGTTTGGTTTGTAATGCTGTTGCACGGCTCCATGCTATGTATCCGATGTATGGTAGCCCCTGCAACAACCAAGCATATCTACAAGCAACAAACAGAAAGCAGCAACAAGGGAGGTACCTGCATGTGTGTTCCTTGTCGGGCTGACCCTACTCATGGCCTGCATTTCTTAGGCATTTTCGAATGAGGAACCCCAACCTATCCTTTTGGGGTTGCAGAAGCTGGCAGAAGGCTACATGTTACATGGCTACGTGTTCCACTTTTACACGGCGTTCGCACGTATTGTGTCTGCAGTACCTCCATACCAACATCCCTTTATTCTGGAGTCGCCGGGTTATCTGCAGCTTCACCAACCCTGGATCGCGTCGCAGGGTATCGAAGTGCACGACATAACCACTGCAGTAGGGGCAGCTAGGCAATAAAGGCAAGCAAAGAAAAGAGGTGTTAGCCACGTGGAAAAAGGAAAGCCTTCCTTCCACCCCTATACGGCCGCTCCTCTACCCCCTCTCCCTCGCTCTCCCCACGCCTCCCGCTGGCCCTCCACCCTCACGTCCGGGCCTCCTCCCACGGCTTGCTCCGCAGCTCCGCCGCGCATCATGCTCGCCAGCGCCGCCTGAGTGCCGGCGTCGCATGCGGGCAGCAGCTGCGGGTACCTGATGACGGGGACGATGGCGAGGACGTGGAAGGGTAAAGAGGAAACAACTAACTGACCGTGGAGGTGGCGTGAGATGGACGATGATGGTTGGAGCATGGGAAGCTGCCAGCGAGACAGTCCGCAGATGCTGCGATGCACAGCGGCACACGGCTTGGTTGCAACGGTACCGGTCCAAGCAAGGAGGCACATCCTACTTGGGACACACGCGCCCCGCTCCCACCCGCCCCCCCTCTCACCTGGCGGGCATGTGCTGCTGCAGGCCGCTGATGAGCGCATCCGCGAAGAAGACGTACGGGTCGCTGGGCGTAGGCACCTCCGTGAACTCTTCGTCCGACCTGTTGTTTTGACTCGTTGTTTCATTGATATAATTTTTTCTTCCCACCGCTGTCGCCATCGCCCAGCAGGCCCTGAGCAGCCCGGATCACCTCGTCCTCCTCCTAAGGAGGGCGGGGACCAATTTACAGGAACCAAGCACACATGGGCAGAAAGATAAACGGTATCTACTATCTGTCTCGCTGTAATACATCGTCGCTGGGCCCCCTCCTGCTGCTCCTGGAGCAGCAGCTGCATGACGCCCGCCCGCACCCGCGGCAGCCCCGCCCTCACCTCCGCCGGCAGCGCCTCCTTCCCTCTGGTGCGCTCTTCTTGGTGGCGAAGATGGCGGTGACCCAGGCGGAGAAGGGGGAGCCCACGCAGCCCATCTGCGCCTTCAGCACCCCCAGCGCGAGGGGTGAGCGTTGTAGTACAGCACGTTCGCCACCGCCAGCACCAGCGTGTCCTGACCGGAGGGGGGAGGAAGGGAAGTGGGGAAGGCAGGGAGGGAGGTAAGCGGGGCCGCTCATCGGATTGAACACACGAAGCATGACCAGAGGGAAGGGGGGAGGGTCGTAGGGAAAACGCCTTCGCAATCTTCAATGCTTAGTATGGCATTGTGCAACATTTGGCAACCGTACGGCAAAATAGGTGCAGCCTTCGACACGAAGCAGCATGCAAACAATCAACACTGAACCTCCAATACTACACGAACTGAGCACATGTATGCGTATTATGAAATTCTGCAGCTAGGTGCCATGGATAGGTGCACATTGGCAAGCTGCCGCGAGCACTTCCCATCCCTATCACAGTAACCTTAATTTCTTACTACAGCAATGTTTATATAGGGCGCTAGCCTACCTACTTGCTGGAAATGGCGGGAAACGGGTGCCGTGAACTTAAGCCCCGACGAATTTGCAGCTTTGCTCCTGTAGATTGGTTAGGAGTACTATGCCTGCTTCACCTATCAGCTAGCTTGGGGAGGGCGCAAAGCATTGTGAGCTTACAAGGTGCGAAGGGTCATCGCATAGCCAACACGACTAGCTGAATTAAAGGGGCAATTCGCATTGAAGATGAAACGCATACCAGCTGCGCAGCACGCCGGAGTGAGTCAATAATACGCTTGCGAAAGTCAACTGTCACGTTGTAACACCCATCCATTGACTTCAATCTCTCCCTGGAAACCTTTGGCGACATCTGTTGCGTCTTCTTATACAGGCAAGCTCGTGGTGCTCAATGAACCCCGCAGAGGTTCACACCTTGCGGGTCGCACCACCTACCATTTCCGGTTGCCAGCCCCTGATGCGACAACCAACGTAAGAACGGTCGTGCGAAGGGCGGGTTAAATACCTTCTGTGGTTATCAAGGAAGACGCGGTTGAATTGAACAAACAGTGTCAGGCGGTTGGGAAGGCCAGACTACTCGGCAAAATTGGATGCACATGTGCGCATTTTTCCGACAATACCTGGCTTTCACCCATTCCTTCAGGATTGGGTATTGTATTCCCTCCGGTTCGCCCCTGGGGTGGCGCTGCCGGAGGGAGCAGGAGGAAGGGCCTACCTGACCGGTAGGATGGCTTTGTGCCGTACCGGGCTTTGGGATAGACGTTGGAGCTGGAGAAAGGATACTGTAATAGCTAGACACACCCCCAATGACCCCCTGCACCTCTTACCCTTTCCGCTTTGCTGTTTCCCGCCTTCCTCACCTTCCTCCTCCTCACTCCGTGTGTGCACCCCATCACCCGACACCCTTTTCCCTTTCCAGGCGATATCTTCCAGCTCTCAGTAGACCTAGACCGCTCGGGCCCATTGCCCGCCGGAACCCCCTACCAGGACTCCAGCGATGCCGCCGCCGCAGCAGCAGCAACCGCCAAGGGCCCCGCAGGCACCCTGTACGTCAAGGCATGGTCGTACATGCCTTATTCGTACGGACTAGCAAACTACCTGGGATCTGAATCCGCATCCGCGTCATCAGCCGCTGCTGTGTCGTACTACCTAGGCGGCTCGGATCCCCTGAAGCTGCGGATGATCGTGTGGGTTGTCAGTGAGGTGTGCGGAGTGGAGGTGGCGGCGGGAGGTACCGGAGCTATTAGCGGCATGACGACTGAGGTGGGTGGGCGACGTGGGTGGGGTCACATGTCACAGGGGTTTGCATGCAGGCGGGAGTGTAGGCGAGGGAGGGGTCGCCGGGTTGCACGTGTGCCCCTGACATGCATGCATGCATGCATGCGTGCACCGAGCGCTTTGTTGGTGGGGACAACCCAGTACGTTCCTACTCGCGGCCCGTTTCCTTAACGCACGCGTTTGCACCAGCATGCATCACTTTGAGATGGGATTCCGTGAAGCAGCTCCGGGGCCTACTGAGTATGTGCGCGCGCACTGTTTCAGGACTCCCTTCTGCTTCCCCCGCTCCCTCCCTCCCCCCGCTCCCTCCCTCCCCCCGCTCCCCCCCCCCGCTCCAGGACGTCTCAGAGCTCTTGTTCGGTCCGCAGCGTCCCTCACCCGCTTCAGCCCCACGCTACCCGCCCATGACCCTGGCACGGCTCTGGGACGCCTGCTCGTACGGATCTGTACGGCTGAAACGGCCGTACATTCAGGTCGTGAACATCAGCCTGCCGTGCGGGGGGACCCGGGCCAACGGCGCCGCTTGGAGGCTTCCGGTGGCCGCGGCAGCAGGGGCAGCAGCAGCAGCGTCGGAGGGGGGTACGGAAGCGGGGGCGGCGGAGACGGAGGCGGAGGCGGGGTTGAACACGACAGCCGGTGGCTGCGGGGCCAATGCGCTGTGGGGCATGATGGAGTACGCTAGCAACTTCACCCGGGAGGTAGGGGGAGGGGGTCGGGGTTGGAGGAGTCCCCAGGCAGTTGGGCAGTTGGCAGTTGGGGGCGTGCGGGGGCAGGTCGCCGGCAACAACTGGACTGTGCCATTTGCCCGGGGAGGTTGATGAGGAAGAGGAGAGCTCTTGGGCACACTGCTTGGCTGCCTCTTACAATCCATGCCTCATCGCAACTACTTCTCCTCTCAAGTGTCACCCGCATCGGCACCGCATCGCTTGAACTGCCCTTCCTGCTCCCTCACTACCCCGCCCCCTCCGCCTCTCCCCCCCCCTAGGTCCTAGGTCTGGACCCCGCCCCCTACCTGCGCCGCGTGCTGCTGCTGCCGTACTCCGCTGCTGCTGCTGCGCCCGCCTCCTCCTCCCCTCCTGCTGCATCAGCGTCATTAGACGGCAGCAGCGGTGGTGGTGTGTCGCTGTGCCCCGGCTGGCAGCAGCGGGGCTCACTGGGATGCGATGCGGCGCTGGGGTGCGACATGTGGATCAAGGTAGGGGAGGGAGGATCCGAGGAGGGAAGGGGAGGGAGGGAGGGGAGGGAGAAGAGCATGGGCAGGGAGGGTTAGAGGGATGACCCGGATGCGTGGACAGGAGCAGTGCCAGGGTAACGGAAGGCCTCTACGAGGGCTTTCCCACCATGGCCTGCGGACAGTTCAGGAGCTCCCTCCCTCCCTCCTTGAGGTTGCCAACTAGGGTTGCTGTTGCCGAACCTTTCCCGCATTGAGCCTACCCCCCTGCTCCCTGCACCTCATCCCCTCCCCCTCCCCAGTCCGACCCCTCGCAGCTGCTGCAGTGGCTCACCACCCAGCTGGGAGCCAGCATGGGGCTGCAACCCGCAACCGCACCCCCCCACACCGCGCTGTTGACAGCCGCCGCCACCTCGCCCGCTGCTGCTGCTGCCGCCTTCGAGCCCCCTGCTGCCCCCGCCAGCACCTCCGCCGCCTCAGCGGTGCGCTGGCTGCCCTCGGACCCCTCCTGCGCTATGGGATCGCCGGGTGGCGGGTACAGGTGGGCGGTGGGGGGGCAAGAGAGAGGGCGGGGGAAGGGCAAGGGAAGGAGGGAGGGAGGGAGGGAGGGAGTGGGAAAGCGTTGCCCGGTCCGGCCTGCGCGTCGTTCGCTTCCCAGGCAACGTCGCTCGCCTCCTTCAAGTCAAGCCGATGTTTTGTCCTTCTCGTCCCTTCAGGTGCTTCAACGCGCCCAACTCCCTCAAGCTCTTCTTCTCGCAGCCCGCCAGGCGGCTGGACAGCAGCAACATGTCACCGGGTGGGGGTTGGGGGTTGGGGTGGGGGTGGGGGTGGGCGACACGTGCGGGGTTGGGGTGGGGTGGGCTCTGGCTGCACAGGATCTACTGGTATCATACGGTTGGTTACAGTTACAGGTTGGACGGGCGAGGTGTGAGGGGCGGCGAGGAAGCGAGGCGGCGCCCGCACTGTGGGTTCATGGCAGTGGGGTCCTAACCGGCACCCTTCCCCACCCATCCTCCGCACAGTTTACCCGCTCCTCCTCCTCCTCCTTTTGCTCGCTCCTCCTCCTCTTCACACATCCTCCCCCCCTCGCACCGCCCCCTCCCAGGCGCCAGCATCTCCGTACAGCTGCCCGCTGCAGCAGCCGGTCGCAACAACCTGCTGCTGCTGGCGCCCTCCGAGGGACCCCTCCTGTCCCCGCCAGCCCCCGGCAGCACCCCGCTGTCCCCAACAAGCGGCCAGCTGACACTGTTTGTGCAGTACAGGGTTCCAATCGGGGGCGACGCGGGTCTGGCGGCGGCGGTGCGGGCCAAGGTTGTTGTACACAGCTTGAACGCCTCTGCGGGCACTGCGGGGGGACCCATGGGTCGGTCGCCGCCCAGTCGGCTCGTCGCGATGATTACACCGGGTGAGTGATGACACAGGGTGGCGCAATAGTGTGGCTCATGCATCCTTCCACATGGATAGTGTGTACGTTAGTGTGCCACCCTGTCACCCTGCCGCTGACTGTGCGGACACACGAGACTGTTCCGTCGAGTGCTGACGGCTGTTGGCTCGTTGTGATGTGTCGAATGCAGCTTACTTGGCGCGACCTTTGCTTTCCCCTCCCTTGATCCCTACTTCCCCCGCCCCTGCACCTGCAGGCGAGGTGTACCGTGATACATCCGCACGAGTGGTGATCAGGTGCGTCGGGGATGGGGTGGGGTGGGGTTGGGGGTGCGCTTGCACGGCTGCTTGGCTCGTCTCCTCGGCATTGTGAGTTTGTGACATCTCGCTCATTTGTCCTTAAACCCAACCCCATTGCCTCTCAGCATGCAAGCCCACATACTGGTATCCTCGGTTTTCCCGCTGTGGTGCCTTTCACCTGCATGCTTCCCTTGTTCCCGAACCTTTCCAGCTGTCTACCCGTTGTAACCCCTACCTCCCCCCCTGCAAGGTTCCTGGCGGCCCTGCCTCCCCCCGCTGGGGATGACGGCGGCGTGACGGGCGGCGGCGCCTCCCTGGCGCTGTGTCGCTACCTCTGGGAGAGCGAGGCGGCGGCGGACGGGGGAGCGGGCTGCGCGAACGGCGTGGATGACGAGTGAGTGGGGAGCGGAGTAGTGATTCGGAGGGCTGGGAACGCGGCAGAGGGTTAGGGAAGCGGTCTTATTGGCTCCAATACGGCTAGGGCCTGAGAAGTGGAGGAGTGGGTGCAATGACTGGCTATGACTGCAATGCCCTGCACTGCCCACCGACCCACTGCATCACCGTCAGGCAAGGCAGGGTCCTCGCATCCCTGTTCGTTGTCCTCACACCTTTTTGTCACCCTCTACTGGATCTGCTCTCTTCATGTTCACCTCGTCCGCCTCTCCGGTCCTTCCTTCCCCGCTTACGGCACTCTACTCTATGACTCGTGCCCCCACTGCAGTTGCGATGGCCTTGTGGATGAGGACGACCCGGACTGCGCACCTGACGTTTGAGACGTGCTTGAATTGCTTCGGCCGGCTGGGGATCTTTGTTTTTTAGGCGTCTGCGACGAAGGGGGGTTGGTGACCTATGGGACCTCATAAGGTGGCGTGCAGGTAGCTGGGAGGGGGGAGCGTGTCTGGGGGCTACCGATCCTGGTGTAGATGTGGGGGTTGCGAGGTTGGTTTCATGAAAGGCTGCGGTTGTTTGACGAGGTGTGTGGGGACTGGCGTGGAGGCGGGAGTGCGGGCGAGCGGAGGAAGGGAGCAAGTGGTTAGAGGCTATGTTTAGTGCGGTCATCAGGGGCTGCGGTGACCCGAATTTCAGATAGATGGCCCTGACGTTACTGCACTACTTGCCAATGCAGCGCGGGCAGAACGTTTTTGTAGCTGACTGTAGTAGAACGTCTTTGGGAAGGGAACTGTCTAGGCTGTCTTTGCGCAGGACAGTGTCACAAATGGACATGGCCATGACAGCGGCATGTCCCACCCGACACCAGGCAAGTAGCCTTGTGTATGGCTTATTTATATAAGTATTAGGCCAATGTAGACAACACGCGCAAAAAGGTACATTCGCCAACGGGTACATTGGCTAGCAGGTTTTGTTCAGGTGCAGCCGTAGGAAAGCCCAGACGCGTTTGTGTGTATTGTGATTTTACTTGAACAACACAAAAAAGGGTTTTATCAGGTGACCCTCCCTTGCGCGAAGTGCGCTACTTCCCTTACGTACCGGTACGGCATCAATGGGCACTCGCGTTTTAAGGCGCCGCCGCCATTTCGTAAAGGCCTTCTGTAGCTGTAACACCAATGAAAGCCCTTTTATTCTAACCTACCAGACGAGCAAGCCTCTAGTTTACAATGCCTTCTTTACAATTAATGAGGTTCTGCCTGCCAGCTGTCGAGGAATATAAGGTAAGTCGTCTATGCACCTTGTAAGATGAGGTGTTGGCTTAGCAACATGTTACCGCCTCACCATTATCTTTTCACCGAGTTTACGAGCCTTGCTAATAAATGCGCCGCAGGTGGCTCTTAATGAAAAACCTACCACTAACATGGCTTCTTAAGATAACGTGCGCTTTTACTCAATGTTGCCAAGGCCGTAAAGGTGAGGCCTCGCAAGCGAAATTGCCTCTCAGTTTAGCTACCGGTACATGGCTTGAGGCACTTTCAGCAACTTAGCAGCGAAAAAGATCCAGCAGTATATCTAGTTCTATATAGCCTGCAGATTTCCATTCCGCGAGTATATAGCACCTTGGGTCCATGGCACAATGCTCATGCCGATGGTGCTTACCAAGTTCAGCCGCCTCCCTACCGCTCCCTCATATAACTTCCTAACGACAACATTTTGTCTTGCTTGCAGGTCAAAGCGTGCACAGCTACAAGGCAGCGCTCCCTAGCTACTCAGCTGCCTTCTGTGAAGCACACATGTTCAGCCAAGGTTCAAGGCTTGAGACTACGCAACCAAGACTACGCAACCAAGAGCACAAGACTCCTACGCGGCGAGGGCTTTCGCCACGCGCGTATTCAAGGCAAGTTAGGAACCAGTAGACGTCGGTGAAGTTTTGCACAAGCAGCCGGCCTAGTAGGCATGCCACAAGCAGCGCCTGGCCACCGCTGCATGTGGCATGTCTATTAGGCCGGCTGCGTGGGCAAGACATGTTGCTCTGATGACGGCCCGTTGCATGGGGCAGGAGTGTCTCCGGCTTGCTCGCTGCCTGCTTTCCAAAATGTGCATTGCTCTAGTTGTCCCATCCGTTCTCTCATCGCCACCATTCCCATTAGCCCCTCCGGCTCCCCACCTCGGTTTGGATCCCCGCATGTTCCCCGGCGCTTCGTCCGGGTGTAACATCGGCATCAGCTTATGACCCTTGCTGCGAGCGTCAGCAGTACCGGAGCCACAACGAACGGTACGGCTTGCTGCTGACAGTTGCCCTTGACGCCGCTGATGAAGTAATCGACGTAATCCCCTTTCCTCTCAAGTTGATGCTGATCCAATTATTTGCTTTCTGTGCAGGCGCGACGCATGTGTGGCGTGCATGTTCCAAGGGCACCGTATCGGTAAGTAGGGAGTGGCTGCATAGGTGTGGGATTAGTTTGTTGCAAGAAGACGTGGAGGGATTGTTGCCCCAGCCCCCGCATCAGAACAGCAACAGCCAGCCAGCCTCAGCTCAGCATTCTCAGACCCTTCAGCAACAGCCGTCAGCAAACCAGCCAGCCAGCCAGCCAGCAGCAACAACGGGGTTTGGGGCAGCGCGGATGTCGTGTTTATATGCTCATGCTTGTGCATTCACTTGCGACTGTACGAATATGCTGCCGAGGACGCATTCCCATTGTGTCCCTTTCAACCCCCGACATGTTGATCCGCACTGGTACGGTCTACGTGTGGAGCTGGGGCGACCCACGGGTCATTGTGCTGCTTTCGTCGACTTCCTGCTCTGTCATCGCCTTCCAAGCTAAGGAGAGCTGAATACAAGATAGCTGCAGACAAATCCAGCGGCGTGCGGGCATCGTTGCGGCCCCTTCAAGGCACGGGCGGGGCAGGTAAGTGCGAAGTACGACCCCGCGCTTCGAAGGTAGGCCCAGGGGTGTCAAGCATCATGTGTATGCATGTGGGGGCATTTAGCTGCATCATACTAGGCATGTTGCATGGGCATTGAGCATTCATTGAGGGGCCTACCTGTGGCGGGCTCGCACCTGCTTTTCATGCTGATCCGTTCTTCCCCCCTCCCTTGTTCCTGCTCCCTCCCTCCGTAGTTCTGGGGCCGGCGCTCCGCGCGGCGACGGCTCCCGACGCAGGAGCGGGGAGCTAGCGGCGTGCGGGCATCGTTGCGGCCCCCCCCCAAGGCACGGGCGGGGCAGGTAAGTGCGAGGTACGCTCCGCGCTTCGAAGGTAGGTCCAGGCGTGTCAGGCATCATGTGCATGCATGTGGGGGCATTTAGCTGCATCATACTAGGCATCATGCATGGCATTGAGCATTCATGGAGGGGCCTACCTGTGTCGGGCTCGCACCTGCTTTTCATGCTGATCCGTTCCTCCCCCCCTTCCTCGTTCCTGCTCCCTCCCCCCGCAGTGCCTTCACTTTTATATAATTTTCCCCCCGCAGTTCTGGGGCCGGCGCTCCGCGTGGCGACGGCTCCCGACGAAGGAGCGGGGAGCCAGCGGCGTGCGGGCATCGTTGCGGCCCCCTCCCCAGGCACGGGCTGCTGATCCGTATTCTCCCACGGCTGGATGCTCGGACGTCGGGGTTGGACGTTGGATGCTTGATTCCCTTGAGGGCAACAGGGTGTGCCCAGTCATTCATGGCGCCTCGGGGGTCTTTCAGGGGAGCCGAACAAGGGCCCGAGAAGGGTAGTTTCACAATGGTTCCTGGGTAGCCAGAGTTAGGCAGGTCGAGTGGTGTGCATCTCAGGTGGAATGTTTCATGCGTGACCCGAATGTCACATCTTGGTTCCTTGGCGGTCTGGGTGGTTTTGTCGCGAGCGTGTTACGGTCATGTTTTAGGGTGGTCGATGTATTACAGCGAGACAGATAGTAGATACCGTTTATCTTTCTGCCCATGTGTGCTTGGTTCCTGTAAATTGGTCCCCGCCCTCCTCAGCCTGTGCAAGCATGGAAGGGGAGGGCAACGCCTCTGTGCCTCTTGTGTCGCTTCATACACGAATCCTACAGTCGCGCAGCGTACAGCAGAAACAGCAACGCAGTTCTGTAACCTAGAAAACAGCAACATAGGGCACTGGGCTTTCGGGATGCACACATAAGGCACACATAGGCCGGCATGTGCCTTGCCAGCCCCTCATAGCCTAGAAGCGTGAGGTTGAGAGATGGAGGCGGCCACTGTGATTAGACCAGACCTCTAGGGAGGCAAGGTAGATGCGCTTTTGGTGTAGGGAGCTAGGGTTCATCCTAGCTAGGGTTCATTTCTGCAAGACATTGGGGAAGACGGGAGGAGTGCAGAAGGGTGCAGGGATGGATGACAAGGCATGGAGCATTTTCACGTGTCAACAGCGGGAACCCTCTTGTCTTGCTGACTTGGACTGGGAGTTTTGCGCATGGACATGAGGGACAACGCTGGAACGCAAAACCCGTTGAAGAACAGATAGGAACAATGATAAATAGGCTGCTTACAACGAGGTTGGACAAAGCTAAGGCAATGCGTCGGGTCTCGCCAGCAATGCGTTTGCTGTGCTCCGCAGCCATTCCATCGCACGCACAGCAGGAACGCAGCCATGTTACACTTCGCATTCCAGGCTAACCATCCTACTTCAATACACAAAAACACACAATAACTCATACGGCTACCAATCATTGCATATATAAAATGGAATAGCAATTTTAACTCACGAGGATGGGGGGGTGCGTCGCTACCCGGTTGCTGTTCATTTGAAGTGACTACAACGTTATGTATATTAAGCGCGTGATGCCATTTCAGCACCGGAGTCTGTGAGTGAGCAGTTGTGGTGCAGCGTCGCGCCTGCCCATGACGACGGTAAACCGCCCCCCGGCCCAGCCTTGCAAGGATGGAATAAAAATGTATCTTTCCTTGGTGAGGACAATATTGGTATTGCTTGTGGCGCACACCATTGCAAACGCTGTGCCTAGGACCGGGGCCACATCATGGGTTGTAATGTATTCCCCCGTTACACAGTCAGCCCCGAACCCTCAGAATGTCCATTGCCCACTGCCCCCAGTCAACATGTAGAGCGTATTCGTCATTGTCTGACGTCGCTCACAATGTGTTGCCAGTGTTGCGGTCCGGGGGGTTTCAATCTGTGCATGGCTGATGGTGCCGACGGAATGGAAAGCTCCCGAAGGCTTCCCTACAACAGAAAACCATTTGGGAAAACCGTTTCCTGGCTTCCCCCGGTGCATGGCTTGTCTGTTTCGCAATCCCTTCTCATGCCCAGTACATCACACCCTTCTCGTCTGATTAATGCCTCCCGTGCTGACTTCCATTGCCGGGCGCGCGGGCTGCATTTTCCTATGATTTTATTTACCACTCTGCCTTTCCCTGGCACACAGGACGATGTGCGGATCGGGTCGCTGTACACGGTGGACACCGGTGGACGACAGGGGACCGAATTCAGCCTCTTCCAGGCACGTGTTGCAGCTCACATCCTTACACCTTTCGTAGCTTCTCCTACATTGTGCTGCCCGCGGATGCCAAACATCGCACCGTCGATAATGTTTGCTGTTGCCACGGCTATAATTTCCTTTCCCCTGAAATCTTCCTCCCTGTGTGCCCCCGCTGCTGCGCAGGTTCATGAAGTCGTCCATCCAGAGGTGTGTGTTGCGCGGTTGGACTGGGGGCGCACTGCGCCGTACGACACCGGAGACCTTGTGTACTATGTACTATCGATGGCAATACCAAGAAGCCAAGGGCAGCATACCCTACAGTCGGTGTACGAATCAATGTTGCCAACCTCGCCAGCCTAGGACTTGACTTAGCCAAGATGGCAGCCCATTTAGCTGCCGACGCCACACCCTCACCCCTGACAACAGTCCCTGCGGGGGTGTTTCTTTTCCCCTCCCAACGCCCCCGTTAGGGCTGGGCAGCAGCAAGCAAGGCCCGACGACAGGCGCTGCTGAAGGAGGTCAAGTTGAGGGGCGTTTGGTTTTACCAGGTGGGTGAATGAGGGGGCGGCACGGCATCCTCCAGGACAGCCTACCAGCTGCTGCGTGCGCGTACCATGCAAGGATGTCGTACACGATGCGGGTGACCGGGTACAAGTGGCACCCTGCCTGCTCGGAGAGCCCATGATAGGTGATGGGCAGCAGACAGGCTGTTAGGAGACGGACAGACCGACAGGATGGAAGGTTGCCAAAGTGCTGAGTGATGGGTGGCCCCTGCTGCAGTGCGCCGCTTGTGCCTTTGTAACCTAATATCTTGCCCTCCTTAGGCCGGGATAGGTACACCTGCATGCACCGGGAGGGTGGTTGCCCCTGTGTGTTTCATGATGTCAAGATGTGCCGTACACTTGATGATGTGCCGTACACGTGACAGGCCAAGGAGACGGCTGCGGGCGTGCGCCTCGTGAACCCCAGCAAGCTCAAGGGGTGAGGCGTGCGGGGGGGGGGACTGCTGCTGCTGCTGCTGCTGAAGTGGTTCAGCGCTTTTCATCATAGGCGCGTGGATGTTTGAATTGAGTGCAAAGTTGTGCCGTCCCCCTGTCACCTGGAGCCAGAAATGACATGGCAGCTGCTATTACAATGTGCCTGGTGTGTTAAGCTCCGCCCGCTATCCCCCTACTGCTACTGCTACTGCTGCTGCTACTTCTATCACCATCCTGCCGAACGACCCGCCCATGCTTAGCCCCTTGCGTCCTTGTCCTTCTGTACGCAGCGCGAATCGTGATCCGGGGGACAACCGGCAATTCCTGTTTGACGATGTTGATGACGAGCTGGACGAGCGGCGCGTCTTCCTTGCCACCAACAAGGCTGGCACTTGGTCGCGTACGATACCGTTTGGCTCCCTCCGCAAGTACGTCGGATGGTCGTCGTTAGCTTATTACCCATGGCACGTACCATGCTTGTAATTAATTTTTAGAGGCCCGGACTGTGTCGACTACCTGTTGTCGGACGGTAGAGGCAATACGGATAGAACCGGTTGAATACTTAAATATACAGCTTGGTTGTAATCCGCTAGAGCCTGCACTGCATTGCATTCCAGTCACGTAAGTAAGCAAGCCGCTGTATGTATGTCAGTGTGCAAACCCCGACCCTGCCTGTCCCTCCCTGCAGGGAGGTCCGGCTGGTGCATGGCACCCGTCCAAGCAACGGCGGTGCTGCCGACACCTACTATTACAACCAGTCGTACGACGAGCTATTCATGGTGCGGAGGAGGGGCTAGAGTAGTGCGGATGTTAGCGTACGGCAGCTTACGGATTGGGATTTTGGGACGTGCATGCCCCGGTCGTGTCCTTGGCCCCGGTGGCCCTATGCGCGCGGTCCACCACACATGCCACCACACGGCTGGCAAAGAACCCTACCTTGCGCCTGCGCTCTAGCTACGGTGTAAGCCAAAGGTAACCGCTTGTCAGTGTGTATAGCTGTGCCTGATAAGGTCCCCGCGCCACCACCAACACCCATTTGCTGTTCCTGGGTGCCGCTTCTGCTTCTGTCCGATGCTCGCAGACGTACGAACAGTGCCCCCCTTCAGATGTCGCGGGGGCTGCAGCCACGGGCGCTGCTGCTGGTGCTGCTGGTGCAGCTGCCACAGCAGGGAGGGCGGCGGCGGCGGCGGGCCCCTCACAACTGGCCCCGTCCGCAGCAGCAGCGGCGGCGGGCCCCTCACAACCGCCCCCGTCCGCAGCAGCAGCAGCGGCGGGGCCCTCACAACCGCCCCCACCCGCAGCAGCAGCAGCAGCTGCTGCCCGTTCATTGCGGCCCCGAGCTGCCAAAGCCAGCACCGCCAAGACCAGCACCCAGCGGCAGCAGCCAAGCCGCAAGCTGCCCAAATGCCTGCGGGAGCCGTCACCGCCCGATGAAGACGAGGAGCCATCGTACGTGCCCTTGGTGCCGTACCTAACCGCTAAGGGCAACGTGCCCTCGAAAGCAGCCCTGAAGGTGGCCGGAGGGCACCGGGCGGGTAACCCGGCTGCCCGACAGTACGGCAAGGACGACGTGTTGGCCTTCCACGCTTGCTGCGGGGCGGGGGGTGCCAGCATGCATCAAGTGGATGAGATGGTGCAGAAACTGGTTCAGGAGCGGCGGGAGGAGGAGGCGGCGCGGCGGAGGGCGGTGGTGCAAGACGACGGCCACCAGAGGGGCACCGGAGGGGTGAATGGAGGAAGAGGAGGAGCCGCAGCCGCTCCTGTCGGCCGCAACGCTGCGATGAACGACTCGGGCCGGCCAGCGGGCGGCGAGGTGACCCGTGGGTCGGCAGCGGCTGCTGCCACTGAGGATGGTAGTCCCCCTTGCCCGCGCCTGCTCAACTTCTGGGGCTGTGATAACACAATGTCGCCGATACTGTCATGCTTGGCGAACCATGGAGAGGGCATGGCGGTCACTTGCGCGCGCTTGGCGGAGCTGTACGTCTTGATCCGGCTGGCGAATGAGCTGCTGTCCTGGTTGGAGGCCGCAGCGGACGACAACAAGGACACGGGAGGGGGTGGCGGAGGAGGTGCGGCAGACAGCAGCAAACGCCGTGCAACTAGCAGGAGTCGACGCGGACGGAAGCAGCAGCAGCAGCAGCAGCAGCAGGAGCAGCAGGAGCAGCAGGAGGGCGGTGGCGAGCAGGAGAGTAAGGACCAGGAAGGCAGTGATGATGATGATGCTGAGGAGAAGGAGAAGGAGGGCGAGTGGGAGGTGGCGGATGTGGTTGCGATGCGGTTATTCCATTACGTGCCTTCCAAGGACGGGCAGCTGCAGCAGGAGCTGGGCCTGGAGGATTGCGGGCTGGAGTTCCTTGTCCGATGGCACTACGACCCCGTCCGTCACAAGAAGTAAGGCAGAATGTTACGCTTGGCAGTTGACATTGCAAAACCTATCCCCATTCACAGTAGCCATCCCCGACACCCAGATGGCTGCTGCATCCCTGTGTCCCTACCACCGTCCCCTTCCCGCTCCTTCCTTCGTGCTTCGCTGCTTCTCCAATCCCCCCATGCCGCCGATGCCGCTGCCCAGGTCCTGGCCCGACTACCCGGCTAACCAGTACCAGTGGCTGCCGCTGTCGCGTCTGCTGGGCTCGGTGGGAATGCTGCGGGGCTTCATGCGGCGGGTGCTGCTCACCGAGTCGCTGCTGCCCCGCCCCGGCATGCGCATCCTGCTGGTGGCGGGGACACCCTGCCAGGACGTAAGCTGCATACGCACGGCCTGCATGCATCTCATCATGTACCCAATGGGGTTGAGGACGGGGCCTTTCTTCCTGTAGTTTTCCTGCAGCCATTCAGCATATTTCTTGTGTATTTCTACATCGTCTGCATGTGTACCGTTGCTTGGGGCTTGACTACTGGGGCTTCGGGACTCACGGGTCCCTTCTGAATAGCCCACGGAATAGATCCACATCACCTTGAAGTAAGCGCTTGATCTGGTTATGGCTTACAATCACTTCGACCACACATACCGGTACCTACGATTATTCCTAACTGGTGGATCCTCGGTTCTTCGTCCCCTCCACGCAGATGAGCGGTCACAACCGGGAGATCCGCAAGCGTGAGCTGTTTGACAGCCCCAAGAACCGGATCATTCTGACCCTGCTGGCGCTAGCCTCCTACCTGCAGGTGGGGTGTGTGGGAGCGTCAAGGTGTGCACGACCTGTGCTGCAGCCCCTCGCCCCCTCTCATCAATAGCAGCAGCAGCAGCAGCACTTTCGCTGCCTGTCTTCACCTGCTGCTCACCTGATGCCCTGAACCCTGTGGCGCACCGTACTTGCTGCTGCTGAGGCTTGCTTGGTCTTAAACGTCTTTAGGGTTGTTGCCCGTGTCTAGCACCGGTAACGGTATGTGCGATGTCCTGCCAAGCACTGAACTGCAGCCCCGTGCTCCTTCTGTGGCTGTTGCTTCACACCGCAGGTGGACTATGTCCTGTTGGAGCAGGTGGGGCGCTGCTGGGTGTGTGTTTGGGGTGGGGGGGCGCTGCACGGGGGTATGAGAGGCTGCGGGCACAGCAGGACGGTCACAGCAGCCCGACTGGGAGGCCAGCCCGGCCGAGCAGGCGCCCCTCTTGCTTTGGTGGCCTGGAGGGAGCATTGGGGGCTGCATTGCATGCACATGCGATATTTCGCAGATCGGGCCAGCAGCAGGCGGCGATCCTCCAGGGTTTCGCCTGAGACGTTGCGAGCTCGGCAAGAGCAGGTTCGGCGCAAGCAGCGATGTATGCATGCCGCTGCCCTGACACGCGCTACTCCGCGCTGTTTTGTTTCTTATCCGCAGGTTGGCGAGGCGGCACAGCTGCAAGACGGCAAGTGGTTTCGGACTGTCGTGGTAAGGCTGCAGCCCCTACAGCTCAACGTGCGGGCTGGCATGCATGCTGTGCGCATACTTTGGCGAGCATGCATGCGTGCGTGTCCCTGCGTGTTGCGCGGCCCTCACTTTTCGTTTCCTCAGAGGCCCGGGGGGTGAGTCATCGCCATGCCGGGGTGCAGGTGGACCGCATGCGGGCGGAGTACCAGATTCGAGTGGGGCTCATCCGGGCAGGTGCGTTCACCTTCTGTTTTGCCTGTACTCGCGGTTCACATGCGAACCTATCCCAACTGCTTGCTCTTGTTTCCGCTCAACTACACACACAGGGGTGTATGCCCTTGTCCCTTGTCGCCCTTGTGGGGCGTTTTCACCCAATCCCAGTGCACGTTTCCCTCGGCCACCAGTTTTGTGGAAAGGAAATAAGTCGCTTGCAGTCCTGCTGCATAAGAATGCCCTTAGGAAGTCCTCCTTAGCCGTCCCACATACACACTCATTTCGGCCAGTTTTCTTAACACACTCATTTCTCCTTTCGCTGATACATGTTTCTCGCCTACTTACAACATGCCTGATATGTGTCTCCCTCTTACTTACAACGACTCGCCTCGCACGTCCCTATCACACCATCCCGCCGCAGCTGGACACGGCTGCCCCCAGGTGCGTGGGTGCTGCTGACCTGCCAGCTGCATGTACGACCGCATGGGACGCGGCTGTGGGAAGCGCATCTGCATTTCTTCCCAAGGCGACCGAGCTCCGCCCTTCTCAGTCCCGACCCATGGGTCATGTGTGTGCTTGCGCAGGTGCGGCCCAGGGTGTTCATCTGGGCCGCAAAGCCCGGCTGCGTGTTGCCGGGCTTTCCGCGGCCCGAGTTCTCCGCCCGGTTGCTGCTGCGTGGGGACGAGGAGGGGAAGGTGTGGCAGCCGCTGAGGCGTCGCATCTTGTAGGTTTGGGGTCCGTTGGGGGCTGAGGTCGGGGGTTGTGTTGTGGCCCGTTGGGGAGGGCCGTGCAAGGGAGTTGCTGCATCACGGGAATGATGCGTCTGGCTTCTAGCTGGCTTAGACAGCTGCTTTGAGCACACGCATGGCTGCGATGTCAACCGGCAGCTGGGACGTTTGGGAGTTACTTGAGAGCTTTGAAGCTTGGAACTCTGCCAACGGCTATGCTGCCTATGCTGTTTATTAGAAGTGCATCCATAAAGCTTAGGCCCGCATTGGTTTGAGCGCGGGTTCCATTACTGTCCAATGTTGTCTTCCGCAATCCGCAGGGCCCTACAGAATTGCTACCCGATGGCTGCCGATGGGGCGCTCCTGTATCCCAGCCAGGTGCGTGCGGCTTCACCGGGCCTGTTGTGGCGCCACTGCACCACTCCACCGCACTCCACCCTCCATCCCTGTTTAAGGAACCTACCAACCTGCCAAGTATACCTGCTAGTTTCAAGCCACGTGTTGTGGTTTCCAATGCATGGATGCTTGCTGTTGCAAGCAACACCGTGTACGTATCCGCCGGTTATTAGGTCCGCACCCCCTGCATGCAGCTTTCGTAAGTCCGCACGTGTGCATGCCTTCCTTCCTTCCCTCCGCTTGCTGCTGCTGCTGCCACATACCACCACTCCCATCATCAGACGCTCACGGACGCCATCTCCAACCTCGAGCCGCGAGACAACTTTTCCATGTCGCCCGTCAGCACAGTCACGTGAGTACGGCATAGCGCATAGGCAGTACGTACGACAATGCCCCATGACGCAAACCCCTTTCCAATAATTTTGGCTCGTTTTCCTATAATACCAGCATTCCCCTCCACTCTTCTACTGCACTGCACTCAAGGGCTGTGGACTTGTGTGCTGGCCCTCCTTTGTCTTGTGGCACCCTGCCGCCTCCTACTCCCTCTGCTTTGCCCTAACCTGTGGTTTCCTATGGTTTGGTGGACTTGTGCTGCCCTCCCCCCAACCCGCAGGGAGTTCCACCACCCACTTCAGTACACGCTAGCCCGGCCGCCCCCTGCCGGTACCCCCAGTGCCGAGCTGCGGTTCGCTGCCTATCTAGGCAACTGCGCTCCCGCCATCCTCGAGTTCCCCCGACTCGTGCTGCTGTTCTACTATGCGTGCCGAAAGGAGGCGGAGCGGGCGGTTAAGAAGCGAATGGCGGAGAGGCGGCGCAGGAGGGCCAAACGGGCGGCAGCAGCAGCAGCAGCCGGGGGGACAGGTGGGGTGGCAGTGGCGGCAGCAGCAGCCGGGGCGTCGGCGGCAACTGGTCGCCAGACGCAGACGACGGGGGACACGCCGCAGGGTGACACTTCAGCCATGGAGGCGGAGATAGTCGACGAGGCTTGCGTGAGTGCGAGAACGGGTGCATGCATGACGCAGGGGGCCATGTTACAGGCGCATCCTTGTATTGTATGCATATTTGGTGTCTCAAGAAAACTGGCCGCAAGTTTGGTGGGCATGCGACATGGCGAGGGTTTGACACTTCACAGTCTGCATTGCGGAAGGGTTCGCATAAATGGGCTGCAATTGGGTGTGCTGTCAAGGGTATCGTTCGGCTTCCAATCCGCTGCCTCCCCTCCCCTCGCTCGTGCAGGTGCGGCTGGGCGACTTGTTCGCTGAACTGCCCCGGAGCTGCAAGAAGAGCGCGGGGGGGGAGGCGGAGGCGGAGGCAGCAGCTCAGGAGGTACGTAACAAGTTATTACCGTCACTGGGACGGAGGTGCATGCGTTGCATGGTTGGTTGTGTGAGTTGTAAGGTGCATGTGGGGTCACTTTGTAAGGTGTATGTGGGGTCACGTGTCAGTGGGACTGCAGGGCTGGGAGCTGCTGCTGGCTGGGGTGTCTATGGAATGGACTAAGAGTAGAAACGTAGAGTGCAAGGCGGCGTTGAAGTGGCATCACACACTAGGCGCCGTAAGAAAAAAGAAATGTTCCAACCTTCCTTCCTCTCTCCCGGCAGGCAGCAGCGGTGGGGTCAAAGCGGAAATTGCAGCAAGATGCCTCACGTCGCCGGCTTTCCCATTTGGAAGCCGGGAAGAAGGTGGGTCCAACTGATATATATGTTTGTTTGCTCAGGCAAGCGGCGGCTCCCCTTCTCCATTCTGCATCAGACCTGTACATATCTGGTGTCTCCTGTTGTACCTACTGTTGTATAGAAAACAGGGATTAAAATGTCTTAGATGTCATACCTGGTCATCTATCACGCGAAGTGCCCCCCACTGCTGCTGCCCCGCTCTGCTGGCCCCCACCATTGATGCCGCCCGCAGCTGCTGCGGTCCTCCCTGGACGCCCTGACCAGCAGCCTGCAGCACGCGCCGCACATGCTGGGCGTCCTGCGCGCGGAACGAGAGCGGCTGGAGGGCCGGACAGCAGCAGCAGCAGCCGGCGCCGGCGGCAAAGGCAGCGGCGGCGATGCGGGTGCTGGTGCTGCACGTACCGCTGCTGCCGCTGCTGCTCCTGCCGCTGCTGCTGCTGCTCCTGCTTTGGCAGGTGCGGCGGCAGGTGGCAGCGGAGGCGCTGCGGGTGGAACGGCAGTCGCCGTGCAAGCAGCGGCAGCAGCAGCGGCAGTAGCGGCGGCAGCAGCCAGGGGCAGGGGTGTTGGCTTGGTTGCGGGTGGCGTTGTGCAGCAGGAGGGAGGTGCAGCGGGGGCTGAGGGCGCCGCCGGCAGGGTCAGCAGGGGGGCGGCGGCAACCAGGGGGGCTGATCATCATCATCATCATCAGCAGCAGCAGCAGGAGCCGGGAGGTGCTGAGCGGCGGCGGTGGGAAACCGTGCTTTCTATTCTCGTGGCCAACCACGTTCCCTACCAGATGCAGCTGGAGAACTACGAGCGCGTGAAGGCGGTGCCCACCGGCGGAGGGAAGTGCCTGCTGGACGTGCCTGGTGGGTGGGTGGGTGGGTGGGTGGGTGGGTGCTGTATGCCTGGCGCCGTGGTTGCTGTGGGGTTGCTGTGGGGAGTCATGGATGCATGCATGTGTGAGTTCATGGGGCCCATGGGGGATTGTGGTCGCGCAGGCTGCATGCAGTCTGCATGAGCGGTGTGCTCGTCGTGTTACTGCACTTGTGTAAGAGTCCCTCCTTGCATCCTGCTGCTAGTTAGTATGGTAGCGTGCAACTGCATCAGCGTTGGATTCGTGGAGCTCCCATGCATGATGCTGAATTGCTGATTATACCGGTAACATGTGCTCAACACACAGGCGTCGAGGAAGAGGGCAAGCAACTGCGCTGCGGGAAGCCCCTGCTGCCGGAATCGCTGCGAAAGTGGTGAGAGCGTCTCCTCCATGGCCGTGTGTCGCCTCCCTATCTTCACTTCCTCACTTCCTCATGCACATCAAATGATACTGGTTGTGTAAAGGACCGCAAAGGAACCACGTGGCCGACCCGTGCCCTCATCAACTTGCCTTCCCTGGACGCCAAAACTCCTGACGTTTTGTTGTAAATACATGCATGAAATTTTGATTCGGTCTGAATCGGGTGCTGTGGCCAAATGCAAGCAGGCTGAAGAGGCAGCGCAGCTCCGAGACCGCGGGTCGTACGACGGTGAAGAGGCAACGCATCTCCAAGACCGCGGGTCGTACGACGGGGAACTCCAAACCGTACGGCAGGTTGCTGGAGAGCCAGGCGCTGGGTACCGTGTGCGGGGGCGGCCGCATGACCAACGTGCGCGAGGTCGCGGTGTGCCTGCCCTATGCGGACCGGATCGCATCACCGCGGGAGTTTGCCTGCGTCCAGGTAGGGCGGGCCGCATGCAGCCCGTTCTGGTATACCTTGTTTAGCGGTAATAGTCAGTATAGGGCGGCTTGCCGTTTTGGTATTTTGTTGCAAGGTGCCATGTGTGGCCGCTCCAGTGCTGCACTGCGCTCCAGATGTGCCCACGCTCCCACCCCTCCCACCCCTCCCACCCCTCCCTCATCCTCCCGCCCTCCACCTCAGGGCTTCCAGCTGCACACCGTCTTCCTGACGGTCCACTCGCCCTTCGCGGCCCACCTCCGCCGCCACACGGGCACCGTGTCCTGGCTGGAGGGGGTGGTCAAGCCCGCCATTCGGGGCCTGAAGTGGCTGCTGCAGGTGGGCCCAGCAGTGGCTGCAGCTGCAGCAGCAGCGGCGGCGGCCCGGCAGGAGGGCTGCGAGCCGCCCTCCCTGCAGGAGCTGCGGGCTGCTTGGCACATGCAGCACCGAGTCATCAAGGACGAGATGCAACAGGTGGGCGGGGGCGGGAGCGCGGGGGCGCGGAGGCGCAGGGCAAGCAAAGGATGAAGTCGGGAATAATAATGGAGTTTGAGCAGGCCAAAAGAGCGGGTTGTGGTGTGCAGCGGTTTTGGCGGCTGCACACTAGGACGCGGATGTGGCAGTGGTGGTGCAACACCACAGCCTTCGACCGCTGTGCGACTTCATCCGCTTGGGCCCAACGTGCCTTGCACCCAACAACAATACTAGTCCCTTTGCCTTCCTTGCCATTGTACCGCTGCTGCTGCCCGCTGCCCGCTCTCCCGCAGATCGGCAACAGCTGGGCGGCACCGGTGGCCGAGGGCCTGGGCCGCTGCTTCGCGCTTGCCCTCGTGGGTCTTCCCTCCCTGGAGGGGCAGGAGAGCGTTCCCGACCCCAACTGGCAGGCTGCCTGGCAGTGGGCGGGGGCGGCGGGGGTGCGGTGCGTGCAGTCGTACGTGCAGGACCGAGAGGGCCTGTGGCCGGCTGAGCCGCAGGAGGTGTCTCAGGCGCCTCAGGTGGCGGAGGGCGACCCGGAGGCGTTGCTGGAGGAGAGCAGCGAGGAGGGGGAGGAGGAGGAGGAGGAGGGGGAGGAGGAGAGCGAGGAGGAGGAGGGGGAGCAGGAAGAGGAGGACGACGAGGAGGAAGAAGAGGAGGGCGACAGCGAGGATTCTGGCGAGGAGTGAGGACGTGAGCTGTGGTGAGGGCGACGCGTAATAGGAGGAGGAAGAGGGCATGCATGGGTCGGAGGTGGTGCACTGCGCGGGTTTGCATGCATGCATGGGATGGGATGTTTGTGGACGTAGCAGCGAACGTGTGGGTGGCTCGTGGCTCGAAGCGCGTGCGGTTCGTGCGTTGTACCGTATGTGGAAGGCTAATTAGTCTAGTCTTTCAACTGCAGCTACTAGCAAACCCGGTTTGATAGCGTGTGACATGGACAGCGACATGTCACACCTGCATGTTCGGCCTCCTTTAGTCCTTTCCTTGCTTTATGGGTTGTGTGCGGGTGGCAGGAGGGCCGCCCAGCACACCTTGTGAGCAAGGTTGTTGTAGGAGCGAGTAGCTTGGACTACTGCCGCAGCGGTTGGTGCGGCTGGGTGCTCGAATGGACGGTCAATGTTGATGATGATCACGAGCCTTCATTCCTCTAATCATCATCAATGTTGTTGGGTTCACTGTTGTGGGGAAACGGGACGGGCCGCATGCCAAGGGCAATGAGCTTGGGCGGAAACTGCTTGTGAGACTGCTTGTTTTGTTGGAGACGCGTTGGTTGTTGTTGCTGTAGGATGCGTGCACCATCCGATTGGTGCGCAGGTGGGTGCACCGGTGGTGACACCTAGCTAGGCCGGTGGGTGGCGGGTAGGATGTTGCAAGCTCAGCCTGCAGTGGGAAATTCCCCAGTGCTGTGGGCCTGGTGATGTGCTGTGGAGAGCTCGGAGCTCCATTAGTTATGTAAATACGCCCACGCACCGCGGTCAGCCCTTTTGCGTTTTCCGCAATTTGGATTGGAAAACACCGCAGCGTGCGGTCCCCAGGGAGCCACGCTATGTATGAGAGCGCTCTGTTGTTCGGCCTTCCACAATACCCCATCGTTCGCAGCGTGTTCAGGTGTGCCCACATCGCCCAGTGCCCCTCAATGGTAGCATGTAGGTAACATGTGTGGCGCACATGGTCACCTGTGCAACGCCGCCTGGAGGGAGGGCACCCGGGTGTCCTCTGGACTCCCCTGTCCGCGGCTACCCTCCGACCTACCCTCCGACCTACCCCCGCCCCCTGCAATTACAGGGGACCGACCCTCCGTGGGACTGTGGGGCCTTCATCATCTTCATCATCCAGCAATCACAGAGTACGTTCGTTCCGAGGCCAGTTTCCTAAACACAAGGCGTACCATCCGCGCTACATCGCCGTAACCCTAGCCCCACGAACCCCCGCACCTCCTCCTACTCCTACAACCTATTTGCTTCAGTGCCCCCTCCTGCCACCGCCGCCCTACCCATCTTCTCCCCCCACTTCCACACCCCTACCTCCTCCCAGCTCCTCCCAGACAATGACCACTCGCACACCTGACATCCCACGGTCAGGTAGTTGTTTCCTCTTTACCACCCGCCTCCCTCCTGGGGCCACCTGCTGACAAGGTGCCCCCTGCCTTCCCAGCACCACACGGCTGCGCGCCCCGCCCCCACCGTCCATGCCCATACACACACGTTTTTCCCCTGGAAGGGATGGGGGGGCTGCCGCACCCCCCCTGCCTCTACCGCCCTGACGCCCTGACACCCCCGCCTCACGCGCCCATGGGAGGCAGCCCCCCCCCACCACCCCCCCCTCGCACGCGCCCTCTCATCACGCGCTCTTCCGCAACCGACCCCACCAGGAGCTGGGGGAGGGGGTGGGGGTGTCAGGGGAGGAGGTGGGGGCAGCCGCCGCCACCGGGGGTTGTCCGGGTGCAGGGGGCGCAGCAGCAGCTGCGGGGGCAGCAGCGGGGGCAGGAGCAGCAGGCGGGGCGGGTGCTGCTGGGGCCGCTGCGGCAGCGGCAGACGGAGCAGCTGCTGCTGCTGCCGGTGCCGGTGCCGCCCCCTGTGTTGTGTCCCCCCGGCTGCTGCCTGCACTGCCACTGGACAGCTGCAGCTGCTGCCCCTCCGCCTCGTCCTCCGCCTCGTCCTCCGCCTCGTAGGAGTGGGCGTTGAGCAGCGCCTGGGAGGGAGGGAGGGGGGGAGGGAGGGAGGGGGGGAGGGAGGGGGGGAGGGGGGGAGAACTCGTAGAGAAGTACATCAACGGAGGAGGCTGTCATTCCCTGTCGGATTCAGCGCCGGTACACCTTCCACACGCACCCAAGGGACCCTACTCTCCCCCACCCACCCACCCCCTCAGTTGCCTCGGCAGTGTCCGTATCTATACCCCTCTCCTCCTCACCCACCCCTCCCCCCCCCCACCTTGATGAACGGCGCCCTCAGCTCCCCCAGCACCCCGCTGCGCCCGTAGGCGGCCGCATCGCCCACCACATACACCCGCGACTGCTGGGGCTGCAGCTGGGGGGAGGAGGGGGAGGAGGGGGAGGAGGGGGAGGAGGGGGAGGAGGAGGTGGAGGAGGTGGGCAGCAGCCCTCCTCCCGCCCCCCCTCCCGGTGCGGGCAGTGCCTGCTGCAGCTCGGGCCCCAGGTCCACAGCCAGCAGTTTCCAGGAGTACTGGCCCTGGGGGGGGGGAGAGCGGGCAGGGCAGGGCAGGGGAGGGAGTGGGGTCAATGAAGGGGAGAGGGGCCTGAGGGGGGGTTCAAAGACCAAATACCAGACCATAGGGGACCACAGGTTGGGGCACAGCATTTTTTAAAGAAGGGGGGAGGGGGGAGTAAATGAAGAGTGCAGCAACTGGCGTCCCAATTACATCATATTCCGACTCGTGCTGCTGTGCGCGCATGCACCGCCCGCTTTCCCCCCCCCACCTGCTTGTGGTCTCCTATGGTTTGTTATGGTCTTTGACCCCCCACCTGCTTCCTCTTGGCCTCCAGCGACACCAGCCCCCGCCGCTCCGAGCCGCTCAGCGGGAACATCATCTGGATGCGCCGGCTGCGGATCTGGGGGGGGAGGGGCGGGAGGGGGAGAGGGGGTGCGGGTGTGTGTACGGCAGCTCAACTTCCCCCCGCATGCGCCTTCCCGCCTCAATTCCCCGCTTACGTTTCCCCGGCCCCCCCCCCCTACCTTGGGTCTCCAGTTCTTGGAGAGGTACAGCCCCCCTCCCGTCACCACGTAGGCGCGCACCTCGCTGCCCACCAGCCGCTTGCCCATCACCTGAAGGGGGGGGAGAGGTGGGGGGCGGTAGGCTACTGTGGGAGCTGAGAGGAGGAGCAGGCCCCACAGCAGCAGCAGCCCCATTACCCGCTTCCAACCCGTGTGCGGGCTGCCGCATGCGCCTTCCAACCCCAGGCCTACCCGCCCTCCCTCACCCCCCCCCCTCCCCCTCACCCCCTCACCTCCCCCCCTCCCCCTCCCCCCCTCACCTCCACCACCCCCGGGTGGCTGCTCAGTCGCTCCATGGCCCTCCGCACCACCGCACCGGGGCTCACGGAGGAGCGCCAGTGCAGGTACTGCGCGAACACGCCCACCAGCGTGACAGCAAGACCCTGCATGGGGGGTTAGGGGGTGGGGGGTGGGGGGGTTATGATGGGAAGAAGAGGAATATGCCATGATGCTGGGAATGATGGCTGGCGGAAAGGGAAGAAGAAGCTGGATGGCCCCTCTCGCCCCACCTCGAAAGTGTCAACCCCCGCCCCCCGCATCACACCCCCCGCCCCCACCCCACCATCACCATCAGCCCCCACCCCACCATCACCATCCCCGCCCCCCGCCCCCACCATCCCCCCCCCCGCCCCCACCATCAGCCCGTACTCCGCCAGCTTCTCATTCACGGAGATAAAGGCGCTGGTCACACCGTACATCAGCCGCCTGGGGGGGGGGGTGAGGGGGGGAAGGGGGCGGGTTACGGCGTGTGTTCGTACATGCGTGTGTTCGTACGGCGTGCGTGCGGCCTCTCCATGGCACGCAAAGCTAGGGACCCCGGACCCGACCCGAGGCCGGTAGCCCACCCGCCCACTTAGAGGAGGCCCACCACGCACCACCACCACCCAGCCCCCGCCCATCACCCCACCCCTACCCTACCCCCCACCCAACCACCCATCCCACCCACCACAGCGCATACACCGCCGCCACCGCCGCCGCCGCACCCAACGCCATGCCGTACCGCTGCCAGGCTGCAGCCGCCTGCAGTCGTACAGCCTGACCCAGCCTGCTGCTGCTGGGGGTGCCGCGGGCGACTGCGGGCAGCGGGGCAGTGGCCTGCGGCTGTGTGGGATGGGGTGAAGGACCAGATAAGAGATACCAAACCATAGGAAACCGCAGGTTAGGGCAAAGCAATGGGGAAGGAAGGCAGCAGTGGTGTGGTGTGGTGTGGGCTGAGGTAAGCAGATGCAGCCGCCATAAGAAATGGACCAGGTGGCATGGGGAAAGGAAGCCGTGTTGTGGAGGAGTGGGGTCCATTTTGGTGCGTGGTGTGCACTTGTTGCGCCTTGCAGGTGTTGCCCCTTGCCGCACCCACCGCCTGCTGCTGCTGCTGTTGGGTAGCCATACGGCGCACGGGAGCCGCCCGCAGCGACAGCGGCACCGACGAGCCAGCAACGCGAGTCAGCACGCCGCCTGCACCTCCGCTGCTGCCGATCGCACCAAGCAGGCCAGCGCTGCGGGCTGTGACGGAAGGCGCGGATGCAGATGCGATGCCAATTGCTGCTGAGTTGGCAGGCTGCAAAGCAGCTGACGTGCTGGATTGGGCCCAGGTTCGCAAGGTCCGGGAGAAGGGTACGCCGCGGCGGCTGCAGCAAGCGGCTGCGGCCAGCGCTGCGAAAGCTGTCGTGATAATGGGCGAGGCTAGCATCGGAGCTGGGGCCGGCCCCGCCGGGTGGCAGGATGAGAGGAGCTCCGATGCTGTACTACATGCATTGCTAGCGCATTGTTTCGCCATGGTTAACAGGCCGCTGCGGAGGTCCCGGTACCGGTAATTGCAAAAGTGTGCAGGATACCGTGTAGCGTACGGACTGCAAAGTAAGTCAAATAGGGTAAACCTTCCGAACAGCAAGGATACGTTTCCGACAGCAACGACTATAGCTGCAAGCCTTTCCTCAGCGCAACTATCATGTTGCTACCGAAGTTCCCATACGCAACTACTCCTACTGCTGAAGTTCGAGTGCTTAAAGCGTAAAGCCGTCGAAAGCGTCATCATGCTGTTCCTCCCGTTGTACGGCTGTCAGTTTACCGTATGCAGCGAACAAAGGCCTGTACGTCTGCTTCTCTGCTTGCGCGTTCGATCGCTTCGCTTCGAGGGGTTGCTTGCATAACACGTGAACGCAGACGTGGTAAAGGAGCTTAAGAATTCCCAGATATAACAGGTCCTTCCCTCCAATCGTTGTGCTTATCGCTCGCTCCAAGAAGGTAAGTCGATCACAGGCCTTGCCAGCTTAGCTGGTGTTTTATCTACGCGTTTAGTCTTGTGATGGAGCAAGCTGTCAGCGATGGGCTGCAGCGTTATGCAAGTAGCTGACAGGGGTACTAGATCTGCCGTTTCTCGTCGGCTTCTGGATTTCGCTTGGGCAAATTAATTATCATCATAAACATTTTAAATAGTAACACTGCCATGCGGCCTTGGTTTTGGCTTTGACAGCCCTAGACTTTTGCGCTTCCTAACCGCAGAGTGTCTTTGTTCTTGTCGCTAACGTTCGCTATTTGTTTGCTTTAACAATATCAGCAGGAGTAAGAATGGAGACCTTAAAGGGCCCTCGGATAGGCATGTCGCGCAACGCGCGCGGCCGGATGGCCACCGCGCGTCCGCAGGCGCTGCCACTTCCGCGTGCAAGTCAACCTTATGTCAGCAGCCCTGGCTTCAATAAGCGTGCGTCACAGCTCCAGCGCGTCAACGTTCGCCAGGGCCCGCTCGGCAATCGCTTGCACACCATCGCCTCTGCGGCCGCTGCGGACGCTGGGGGCCACAAGGCCAAACCAGCCTCCTCCACATCTCCGTTCGGCAAGCTGCTGTCTGTCTTTAACGTGTACTCCGATGAGCGCTGCAACAGCAAGCTGCTGGCGCTGGCCGTTGGTGAGTTCGTTACCTTCTTCGCTGCGGGTCACCCCCTGCCGTACGACATGCTGCTCCCTCCCTGCCGCTGGTCCTGACCTTGTAGCGGCCAGCGATACAACACATGTAGAACCAGCAGACGCACCTAACATGTGTTTTCTGAGCATCCACGAGCATCTCATCAGCCTCTCGCCCGAATCCTGCCTCCTGCTCCTATCCCTCTCGTCTTCCTCTTTACCCTCCTCCCCCCCCCACCACAATGCCGCCTTATCATACGGCCAGTTAGGGTTGTTTCTTCTTCACCCCCCTCCCCCTCCCCCCTGCCCTCCCCCCCTGCAGGCCAGATGCTGTGCTCCATCGCCACCCTCATCCACGACTCCTACCTGCCCATCTACGTGCATGAGGAGCTGGGGCTGTCAACCGGCAAGGTGGGGGAGGGCGGGGGGGGGAGGGGAGGGGAGGCGAGGGGAGGGAGGGAGGGGGCTGCCAACCGGCAAGGTGGGGGGGAGAGGAAACAACTAACTGACTGAGTGATGAGGCGTCAGGGCGGAAGGGGAGGGAGGGAGGAAGGGGCTGTCCACGCGCATTGCAGCCAGCTACCAGCAGTCCAGTTGGCGGAAACCGTGGCAGCTACCAGATACACACGTTGTTGTGGCTTCCAGCGCCCTATCTGAGGCTTAGCAGAGTTACCTCACGCTATGGCAGCAGCAGCAGCAGCAACAACAACGACAGCAGCAGCAGCAATAGAGCCTGAGTGGCTCCTCCTGTCTAGCCACTACCCCCTAACCCCACCGACACACACACACCACACACACACCACCGCACCCCACCTGCCGGCTAACCCTAAAGCCAGCAGACATCCGAATTCACCCCGAGTCCCAAACCACTTACCCAACTAACCACCGCCCCCCCCTCCCGTACAGATCGGTGCCGTACAAGGCGCCGCCCAGTTCCTGTGCCAACTGAGCAAGGGGGTCAGTGGCGTGGCGGGGGACGTGCTGGGGTCGCAGGTGGGGTGATGGGGGTGGGGGTGGGGGGGATTGGATTGGAATGGTGAGGAGGAGGATGGTGAAGAGCTGTGGGTGACAAGGTGCTGTGGATGACAGGGTGCTGTAGCACAGTGCGAGGCGGTTTGGGGCCGGGTGAGGGGGTGCCACGTGGCCCGGAGGACGGCAAGCAAGGCCGTAGGAGTGTAATGTTGAGGCACGAGCGAGGGGTAGTTGATGTTGAGTGTGATGTTCAGGCGCGGGGCCGCCCCCCTGCCCTCGGGCCCCATGCCTTCCTGACCCCACCCGGGACAACCCCCCCCCTTCAACCCCCCCTCCCCCCGCCCCCTCCCCCCGCCAGACCCGCGTGCTTGTGTTTGGCACGTTCCTGACACTGGCGTGCAAGCCCATGTTCGCACTGCTCAGCACGGTGTACGGCGTGTTTGGCGTCACCGCCTGCCTGTACTGGTGGGTGGGGGGGATGGGGGGCGGAAGGAAAGGCTGGGTGTGTGGGGGCGGGGAGGGGCTGGGGGGACCGAGTGCTGAGGGCGCGTTTGAGCGGTCAGGCGGTTTGTTATGAGCGCTCAGGCGGTTGCCCCCCTCTCCCTCCCCCCCGGCCGCAGGTTCTTCATCGCCAAGCTGCTGGACCGGCTGTCCAAGGGCATCCGCGAGGCGCCCACCAAGGCCGTTATGAACGAGCTGGCGGCGGAGAGTGGGGACGCGCCGGATGCGGCGTACGGTGAGGGGGGGGAGGGGCGGGGAGGGGGGAGGTGGGAGGGAAGGGGCGGGAGGGGAGGGGGGCGGGGCGAACGGTGTAGGAGACATGTAGGCGCTGGGATGAGCCATCCGCACACACACTCGTTTTCTTAATACACCCGTTACACTCCGCCCGCTCCCTCCATCTCCCTCTCCTCCCCTAATTTGAGATGCGTGTTATTAGTGCCTCCGAATGCGCTCACTGCATGAGTCGGGATATGGGATTGGGATTCGTTGTTTCACTTATATAATTTTTTCCCCTCCTCCCCTCGGCCCCCGCTAATTCCCAGGCCTGCGCCAGTCCCTGGCCACTGCCGGCATGCTGATCGGCTCCACCGTCGCCTCCCTCACCTTCGCCGCCACCGGCAACAACTACGTGCTCACCTTTGCGGTGGCCGCACTGCCGCCCGCACTGGCGCTGGCGTGGCTGTGCGCGGTGAGGGGGGGGAGGGGGGGGTGGGGGAAGAAGAATGCGCAATGTGTTTGACACTGGTAAACTAGCTGACTAGCCCTGGGGGAAAACGAGTGAGTCGAACCGAAGTGGGAGGAGGGAGGGGCGCTGAGGAAGGGGAGGGAGGGAAGGAGGAAACAGGGCTTCACCATGGGTTGCATGGGCGAAGTGAACGGAAGGAGAAAGCATGCTGTCTACTCGTAACCACCAACCCTCCTGTCCTCTCCTCCCTCCCACACCTCCGCCCCCCCCTCCTGCAGAACTTCCGAGACGAACTCTTCGGCTCCCCCTCTCCCTCCCCCGCCTCGCCTCCTCCCCGCCCGCCCCCCTCCTCCTCCTCCCCCTCCCCCGTAACCGGCCCCGCCAGCAGCGTGCTGGGCTCCACCCTCTCCGTGGACATGCCTGCGGGAGGGGCGGGAGGGGGTGCGGGAGGGACCCCGCAGCCGGGGGGCTGGGTGGCTCCCGACTGGGCTGCAGGTGGGGAGCCGGTGGTGCGGCTGAGTGCGGTGGAGAAGGCGGTGGCCATCCTGAAGGCCTTCAAGCCGGCGTATTGGCAGGTGGGGGGGGAAGGAGTTAAATTTGGAAACAGAATCCGCATTACGCTGGATAGTTGGGGTAGCAAATAACTGTAGTTGTTGTATAGTTAGTAGCATCAATCAATAACAAACCGTATTGTAAGCTCCATGGCGGCTGGGGAGGAGGGGGGAGGGGGAGGGGCGGGGGAGGGAGGAGACTGGCAGGTGGGGAGGGGGAGGGGGAGGGGCGGGGGAGGGAGGGGAATGAAGGAATGAGAACTGCATAGCTCAGTAGGGCATATCCCATGTCCTGAAAGGGTGGGGAGGGTGGGGTCTGCCGCGTCACCTCCTCCCGCATGCGAGCCCCGCCCCCCCTCCTCCTCCTCCCCCCTCCTCCTCCCCCCCGCACACGAACCACCTGCCACCACCACCTCTCCAACCACACATGACACCCCTAGACGCCCCCTCTCACAACCCCTCCCCGCTTACCCCTCCCCCTTTTTCTCCCCTCCCCTTCTCCCCCTCCTTCCTCCCAAACCAATACACACACACGCACACGCCCCGCCCCCAGGCGCTGCTGGTGGTGGCGGTGCTGTACTTTGCCCGCTTCGACGCCTCCTTCCTCAGCCTGCGGGCTAAGGCGGTGAGGAGAGGGGGGGACTGCTGCTGGGAGGGAGAGGGGGGGGCAGGGAGAGGGGGGGCAGGGAGGGGAGCGCTCGGGGAGTCGAGGAGAGCTGCTTTTCCGTGCGTTAAAAGGCGTGGCCCTCCTAACAGCGAGGAGGTGGGCCAACAAAGCACACCCCTCCGCCCCTGTTGTCGTCCCTAAATAGCTTACCAACCGGCTTGCTACTCTGCTACTTGCCTTTGTGCTGCCTCCTGTGACTCCCCCCCCTCTCCGCCCTCTCCACCCTTTCCCCCCTCTTACCCCCTCTCCCTCCCCCTTCATCCCCTCTCCCCCCACTCCCTCCCCCTTCACCCCCCCCCCCCCAGGTGATGCCCAAGACGCTGCTCCCCATGCTCACCCTCATCAACACACTCATCCAGGTGGGAGACGGGGGGAGGAGGGGGGAGATGTGGGAGAGGGGGGAGAGGGGGCCGCAAAGGGATTTTGTTTATTTTTTTAAAATTGCTCAAACCACCCCAATGCCTTCCCTTGGTTCCCATCTACTAACCACCCCCTCCCACCCCAGATGCTGCTGACCGCCCCCCTGGCCCGCCTGTCGGGTGCCTCCGTGACCAACCGCAACCGGCTGCTGCTGGTGGGCTTTGCGTTCATGGTGGTGGCCAACGCGTGCTTCGGACTGCCGGCAACGGCTAGCCCGGCGGGTAGGGAGGGAGGGAGGGGGGGGTTGGGGGAAAGGAGGCTACCCAATGTGTTGAATGAGGCTGGCAAACAAGCCTACGAGCTCCTGGTGGATGGAACCGAGGGGGAGGGGGGAGGGAGGGGGGTAGAGAAGGAGGAACAGTGCATGAGAAGTGAAGCACAACCATAGTTATGGGGAGGAATTGCGCGCATGTGCAGCAGCATCACCGGACTCCCGATGCTGTGTGGATTGCCCCCCTCCCCGCCCCGCCCCTCCCGCCCCTTCGCCCCACCCCCCCCAGGCATGTTCGCGGGTGCTGCCTGCATCGGCCTTCATATGGCGCTCACGCACGCAATCACCATCTCCATGATCTCCTCCTACATGCCCACCGGCGTCATCCCCGGGGTGGGCAAGCTGAGCGGCACCGCGGTGTCGTTCACGGACCTGCTGCTAGGTGGGTGGGAGGGGGGGCGGGAGCGGGGGCGGAAGGAGGGTGCGGTAGGGAGGGAAGGAGGGCGCAGTTGCTGTGTTAAGGAGACTGGCCGCGAATAGGAAAGTACTGGTTTGTGGGGAGATGATGTCCCCACGTAAACGCCACGGAAATTATTGTGCCGTCTCCCTCGTTTAATCCTTCATCGTCTCCTCCGCCTCTGCCCTCTCCCCCCAACCCACCCATCCTCCCTCCCCCGCCCCCCCCCCAGGCTTCGTGCTGGCAGCCAGTAACGCGCTGGCAGGGGTGCTAGCGGACAAGTCGCGAGCCGCGGGGCTGGGCAATGTGGGCTGCTTCGCGGGTAGGACCCGTTGTCGGTGACCCGTGGGTCGGTGGGGACTGCTGGTGATGCTGCCTGCCGCCTCATTCCCCCCTTGTTTTGCCCCTAACCTGAGCTTTCCTATGTCCATGTTTCCTTCTGTCCTCCCCCCTCTTCCCCTCTTCCCCCCCCAGGCGGCGCCGCAGCCTGCTTGCTGTCTGGTGCGCTGCTGCTGGTGTTCAGTCGGTGGGGCGACCTGGCGCGACCCGAGCTGATAGTGCAGCGGGGAGGCCGGAGGGGAGGCAGCAAGGCGGCGTGAGAGGGGCGGCGGAGGGGAGGGGATGGTAGCAGCGCCGGTGACACCGGCGTGGAGGCGGTTTGGGTGCCGGAGCGCGAGAGAGGGAGAGGGTCGTGACGTGGTGTGTGAGGAGTGAGGAGAGAGAGAGATGAGGGCGGTGAGGGGCTTTGCGGAAGGCACCATACAGCAAGCGAAGGCGATGAGGGCGGGTCGGCGGTCGGGAGGCAGAGGGGCGCCAGCAACTCAGCCGTCCTGGACACCTATCGGTCCTATCCTGTCACCCCTCCCCCCCCCAAGCACCTCCGATAGTGTCTCCGAATGCACTCACTGCATGAGTCGGGATATGGGATTGGGACTTTAGTTGTTTGCATTTCTTATATAATTTCCACCCCCCCCCAGCACCAGGGCATGAGTCGGGATATGGGATTGGGACTTTAGTTGTTTCACTTATACTAAAATGTTCCCCACCACCACCCAGCGCCCGTATGGGAGCTGCCGCGCAGGGGTGGGGGTGGGGGTGGTGTGTCGTTTGCAGGGGTGCGAGGGGTTGGGTGTGGGCTGTGGAGAGTAAGCAGCCGGGCTCACACATACGCCCCCTACGTTGGTTTTTTGCGTTGTGGCTGTTGACGCTTCTTGCCTGAGTGTGTGGGGCCAAGCTCGTCTGGATTTGTACTGATGTAGGTTTCCCTGACCTGCCTTGCCTTGGCGTGATAGAGATGCACTTCCTAGAACGAAAGAGGGTGTTGCTTTTTGAGAAAGCCATAGCACATGGAATAAAGTTTGTCGATAAGTGCAGTTGGGCAGTGAGAATCCCCGTGTTCCGCGTGAGTTGCTGGTGCACGTTTTTGGTGCATCACGCAGTTGGAGGTTGCACACAATTGATTGTTACGTAGAGGGGTTCTCATAGGGGTTCCAGTCAATGGTAGAGGACTTCAGCGTGGGTAGGAAGCTGAAGAGGCGCGAGGACCTGAAGAGACAATTGAAGACTCTGCCGCATTGTCGCTATAAGCATCGCTTTCAAGAGCGAGTTAAGGTGCCGGTCGACACGTGCCATAGTTTTCGGGGCACAGAAAGCTTTTTGTGGGTTGCTTGTGCTGGCGAGTCATCCCATACATGGGTTACGGCCACCCGTCGGGCCAAGGGCTCGCAGTGTAACATGCCCTGCAACCTGAACGTGCGTTCTCTTAGCCGCTTAGCTTGTGTGGCGTAGGTGCATATGCGGGGGCTCGTGCTCCCAGTATGCGAGTATTACTCGGGCCTCCAATGTGTGGAATACAGGTACTGTACCGGTACTTCCGCAACACCCCTAAGCGGTTTGTCCCAGCGATGTTGCCCTCTAACAATCTCAACCAGATGTTCAGCACATGGCACTTGGTTGGCAACACAAGGACATTGGGAGGCGCAGTTGGTAGCCCGGCCGCAAGGGTAACCACAGATGGAACCAGTACTTATTCTGGAAAATGGTATTACTTCCATAACGACGCAGGTCCACGCTGAAAAGCTACGCAGGAAAGGCGCCTCGAATCAGTTCTGAACCAGCACCTAAATGACGCCAGCCGGATAGCGTTCATCACAAGTAAGCAAAAAGTCAACCAAGGACTTTGTTCTTACACAACACCAAAGTGAACCGCTTAGTTAACCCGGGAAACGAATTTAAGCTTTCCTGTAATATATCTGCTAAAACTTATTGACTTTCTAAACGTTCGAGTCATTCTCAAAGCCATATTGATAGCCACAGTGCCCGGCAGAACAGTGAACAGTGCCGTACTAAGTACCTGGCTTCTTGCCCGTTTGCAAACAGCTTCTATGTTTCACTGTATGCTGTTGCTGAAGTTTGTATCTTGCACTTCAACTTCTGCGAGCAAACGCTTAAGACTTTTCTCCTCTTGATCGTCGACCTATAAGCATAGCGGCGGCCTATGTTGATACGCTAGGAAAGCCATACTGCCCCTTAAGTTTAGCTGCCTTTGGGGAGGCTCCAACCCAGGGGCGCGGTAGCTATAGCGCGCCACCCAGGATTTTGAGGAAGGGACGCCTAGTTACAGCGCCATGGCGCGCAGTACGTATGATGATTTTATCATTAAGGAGAAGATTGGGAGCGGTAGCTATGGCGTTGTCTTCAAGGTGGTGCGGAAGGTCGATAAGCATGTATACGCAATGAAGGAAATCGACCTCCAGGGCATGTCCCGAAAGGTGCGGCTTTGCCGGGCTGAGGCTTAATATATATGGCAAATCGTTTAGTCCAAAATCCTCAGGGGTTTGGGCTGTGGGTATGCTGGTTTCGGACGCCATACTCTCTTCCGAACTCCCACAGGAGCAAGAGGAGTGCATCCGGGAGACCCGTGTGCTGTCGTCTTTGGACTCGGACTACATCATCAGATATTACGATTCCTTCCTTGAGAAGGTAGGCCGCAGCATGGGTTGCAGCAGCATTGTGCAAGTGTAGGTGCCAAGCAAGGCTTGCTGCTCCGCAGGGCAAGCTCTACATCATCACGGAGTATGCCGCAAATGGCAACTTGCACGACTACATCAAAAAGCAAAAATCACGGCTCACTGAGGAGCTCATATGGAAGCTCTATATACAGGTAAGCCGACTGGCCTGCTCAAGCCATTTTGCACGCGTTCCCCTCACAACGTCTTTTTCCTATGTGTAGATCTTGTTAGGTCTTAACCATATGCACTCCAGAAAGATCCTGCACCGGGACATAAAGACGCTGAACGTTTTCCTCGACGAGGACGTCAACGTCAAGCTGGGAGACATGGGCGTCGCAAAGGTGGGATGGCCAAGGCTCTTAACCTTGTTAGAATGCTTTTGCTGTACTTCTATCTCAACATGTGTTTACCTGCAGATTCTGAGCACAAACACCAACTTTGCAAAGACGATAGTTGGCACGCCCTACTACTTGTCACCGGAGCTCTGCGAAGATAAGCCATACAACGAAAAGTCCGATGTATGGGCGCTCGGTGTGGTGTTGTATGAGTGCTGCACGCAACGGCACCCCTTCGATGCCGACAACCAGGTACGATTGTTTACAGCCGCAGCGTGTTTCCACGTCATGCGCGGACGCAACCGTAGTAAGCGGCTTCCGTGTCTGCAGGGCGCGCTCATCCTCAAAATCTTGCGCGGCAAGTTCCCGCCGGTGACGGGTTACTCCCCAGACATCTCCGACCTCATCAAGCGTTGCCTGACACAGGTGAGGCCGAACTTGTCATTCTCTAACCCCTAACTCCCAAAAGAAAAACTGGTAACTAACAAAGGGCTTCCGCCTCTATGCACCCTAGAACGCAAACCGGCGGCCAAACACTTTCAAGCTCCTGATGCTTCCCAGCATTCGGCAGAAGGCGGAGGAGCTGGGGATCTCTCTACCGGACCAGGCGTCGCTGCGTGACATGGCGGACAGAAACATGGCGAGCAGCGCCGCAAAGGTTGGTCGGTTGGGGCTTGAGCCGAACAACTGTATACCGGCCCAGGCCATTCCTGCCCTGGATAACACTTACCCCTTCCCCCGTTTGCCTTGCTACCCTGCATGGTCGTCGCGGCATGGCTAACACCACAGCCCCGACCAAAGACGCCGCAAGGTGAGCCGCTTCGGTTGCATGGGTGGATCCTTGTGGCGCCGGGGTTGAAGCCCAATTGGGACGGCAATCCCCACTAGCAATGGTCGAGCTGTTTGGAATACTCATTGCATCATTAGCATCAGGTTGCTGACCTCGTTTTCAAGGTTACGAAGCTACCCTTGTCCGTTGCAGGCCAAGAAGCCGAGTCCCAGGAAGCACCGGATCAAGCGGCAGCTCGATCCTCCGGGAACCCGCAGGGGCCTGCTCGCGCCGTAGGTGCGTTGAGGGCAAGCACAGCTTGGAGCGGGGTTGGTGAAGCTGGCTGGACCACCCTGGTGCTGGCCAGCCTGGGGTACCGCAAGCAGAAGCCCTTTGCAAGTGTCGACTGCCTCCCTCTCACGGATTTACAACCGCGCACGCGCCCTGCTGTTGGCTGGCAAGCAACTGTTGCCTCGTGCAATCGCCCACAGGGGACATGAGCTCGTCGCCTGATGTAGCTGCGCCCTCCGCGGGTGAGGACGGTGCGTTCGCCTCCACCATCCGTGCGAGCGAGGTGGCGGGGCCGCGGCCAGTGGAGGTGTCGGTGTCATGTGTGGAGCAGACGTCTGGGGAGGGGCAAGCGCTGGGCACAGCACCGGCGCCCGTTCAGACGGCGTGGGCGGAGGAAACGGCGAGGCCCAAAGCGAACCGGCCGCCAGCTTGGGGCTTGACACAGCAGATGGGTAAGCAGGATGTGGTTTCGAACAGGTCTGTGGGATAAGCAGAACGTGCGAGCAGCAAGAAAGGAAGACAGAGATGTCATGTCATGTCGGGGATCGTCTCGTGTGTTGCGAGCGCCCGTGTACGGGCATGCCTTTGCGCCTACCTGGGTAACGGCAGCTATACATGCGCAGCTATGCGCAGCGATACATGCGGCACGCCCGGGTGTGCAATTGACGAGGTGGCTGGACATGTGCACGATAGTGTTTGGGGAAGGGGGGACACGTTGGTGCATGCTGGGAGCCAGTTCCACGCGCGCAATGGGTTTAGTTCAGGCTCTAGGTGGTATCTTAACGCCCACTACCGAGCCACAACGTCCTTACCTTGCCCTCGCGCTAACGCCAATCGGGCAACCCTCCAACGCCGCCTATCCGCCACAGACACCCTTGACGTGGACGACGACGGCGAGGAGGAGGACGACAGCAAGAACCCCTACCTGCATCCCGTACAGGCAGACGACTCGTCGGTCGAGGAGGAGGAGGATGACGGGGAAGGGGAGGAGGGCGAGGAGGACGACTACGACAACGGGGAATACGACGCGGCCGGCGAGGACGGGGAAGAGGGCGAGGCCGGGTGGGCGCCCGACCCTTGCCGCATCGCGCACATGCGGACGGCACTCATGATCCAGCGAGCAGCGTGCTTGGACCTGGTCGGCGAGAAAGCCTTCAATGAGCTGTGAGTCGCTGCGCGGGAGCAGCGGGCGGAAAGGGGAGGAGGGCGAGCAGCGGGGATCACTTTAGTCTTGTTGGGGTGTAAGGCACCAATGGGCATCACGCATGGGATTGCATGCACGCATGTTACGAAAAAGGGTTCGCATGTTTCACGCAATTTGCGTGCCCAAGGTCTTTTGGCCCCGCGCCCACTTCGCCTGCTGCCATTTGAGGCCACATTGGGATAAACCTGTGGCCCTGCTTGACGCGTTCGCTCCATTTGCCTGCCCGCCCGCCCGCCCATTCCTTTCCCTTGCCCCTACAGCTACGCGTTGCTGAAGAGCAACCAGGTGGACGAGGCGAGCATGACGGACTTGTCGCGGTTGGTCTTCAAGATCATTCCCTATGACAAGTCGGAGGTGATCCAGATGATGTACAAGCTGCTGTACCTGGAGTCGCAGCTGGAGGGGCACTAGCACCGCGTGTGACAGGAGCCGTGGAGGAGCGACGGTGGAGGGCATGGCGTTGGTGGTTGCGATGTCGACCATGCATCAGGAGCAGGAGGAAGGAGGTGGAGTAGCATGTTTCTCCAGCAGCGGCGCCCGTAGCAGCAGCGTGAGGCGTCTAGGGCCGAGCGTTGAATTGGTAGCAGCGAGCGACGCGAGGAACCCGATGCTCCTGGTTGTTGAGGCTGGAGAAGGCGGGCGGATTTGGCGAGGTGGAGTGAAGTGGGGCAAGGAGGGGGCGACCGGACGGCGCAGGCAATGCGCGAGAGGGAGCTTGCTGGTGCCGTATGAGGCGCTGCTTCTGTTCCTGAAGTAGAAGTAGCTGGTTGTTGTGGGGGTTGGAGGGCTAGGAGCCGTTTGTGGCACACGCGAATGCGGATGGCCTCACCTCCTTGGAGCCCCCGTCCCCTCTCAGCTCAGAACAGCGAGTACCACAAACAGACAGCAAAAGTAAACTGCGCATAAATTGAGTGATTGTGAAGTGAGCAGTGCGACAACACCGCCCGTTGTGCGAGCATTTGCCGTTTGGAGGTCGGGCGCGCGTCTGCAGTCTTGCCAACCTCCAGTGGAAGCCTGTCCTAGTGCACGTTGGGGACTCGCCTCGCCCTGCCTGTGCCGTTACATACATTAGACGCTGCAACGACCAACACTTGGTTGTAGGAAGTGAAGTCGTCGCCTACTGGGTGACGCGCCCAGTGATCCTCTCTCTTCTGGTTGGTGCCTGCATTGCCGTTTTGATCGCAATCACGTCTTTAAGCGTGGGGCAACGTATAGTGAGTGGTTTCGAAGCCGGCATGATGCGCCCAGGTGCATTGTCTCAGTGTGCTGTCCCCGTGTTTAGGTATATCTTCGAATGCGCCATCACCATGTGCTTTAGGTGTGATGTGCGCATGGGGGGCTCGTTTGTTGTGTTTTGTGTAGCCTGCGCGGGAAAGCACCGGAAGCTCCGGGTCCTTAACTTGGAACAGGAGCCAGCTGCGCGCTGGTTACGTTTGCGGTGGTGGACTGTCTCGCGCGCTAACATGGTGCAGGCTATGCGAGGTGGCTTTAGGCAGGAATCTGGTTATTACGCGATCCATGTCAGATGGGCAGGGTGAGGAAACGAGGGGTGTTGCTGTGTCGCGCACTGCTGTACTTTGACGTGCACCCGTGCAACTGTTTAGAGCTATGATGTACACCCCTTCCGCGGCTTTTGCAGGCGACGAGCGGATCCATGAGCAAATTTAGTTTTGTGATGGCTGTGCCTTACGTCAGCTGGTTGTTGCTCCATCGTTGGTTAGTTTGTCGAGTGACTACCTGAGGACTGTAGTCGTACGGCAGGTGGGAGTGTTCCTTTGCTTGGTTCCTGGGGCTTATCACGCGCCTCCGGCTCGTAACGAGGGAAGCTGTCGCGCAGGTCACAGCCTGCTGAGGGGTGCGTTATGGCTTGGCTGCAGTTTTCAGATAGGCGACAGCAGCGGCTAAATGGGCTCTATTGACAAGTAGGATGGAAATGGGTAAATCTCGCGTGGTGGGATCCGGCGGTGAACGAGCTGAGACGACGGCTATGGAGGCCGACACAAGCACAAGCGGCCAGTTTACAGGCTTGTGCGCTAAATAATTCTCGCTTTGACTCTCGGTCTACGATTGGGGCAGACGGTTATGGGTTCGTGCCCCGTCTCCCGGTGGGGATTTCGCGAACGAAAGGGCTGATTAGTATGCCATTGTGCATCGGAATGGTGTGTTGAACGTCGCATGCATTCTACACAAGGGGAGGAGGCCTTGTAAACGTGGAGACGCTGGTGAAAGGGTCTTGGTATTGCAAACGGTAAAGCTAAAACCGAGCTTTGCAGTTCACCCAACGCGCAATCAGATGCTTACAAATGCGTCCTTGACACGGCAATGCCAGCTGTTTAGTGTACAGCCTGTGAGCAGTTAGCAATGACCCTGGAACCGGAAAGCAGCTTTACGTAAGGAGGTAATCTCCATTGCGGTAATATCCAACGCAGATGACAGCTTCGTTACGACAACGCAACAGCAACGCTATATTTGTTTTATATTGTTGTTTGCAGCGAATACCACCAAGCTATAAGCAGGCGACATGTGTGATGCCCCATCCGGCAAGCCGAGTTCGGCATGCGACGGCCTCCCGTCAAGTATATTTGTTAGCGACGATACTGAAGTACATGACGTGCCTATGTCTGTAATCCGGAGACCACTCATGTCAACGGTTGAAAGAGCTAAGGTGGAAGACTTCAAGCAAAAAATAAAGGTGAACAGAGGCAAGGGTTTGTTAGCTTTTGCGGTTACGAATTGGTTTTTCATCACAAAGTCGTGGATAGCATTCGGTACTGCTTGACCGAAGGCTCCTCAGCTACCGTGTGAACCGGCTGCAGTATTAGTGGGCTTTAGGGCCAACATATTCCCCGTGCCAATCTATAGGACACGCACCAGCATCCTATAGTCACCCACCTAACCATAATACCATATATGTTCCGTACCCTACATGGCATGCAGTCCGGGGTGGCCCTAACACCCATAGAGGTGGCCTGGGTGGAGCGGCCCGATGGCTCCTACTACTTCTCATTCGGCGGCTGCCACCGCTGGGCGGCTCACTCGGAGGTGGGCGGGGTGCGTGTTGGGCCCACATCGAACCGCGAGCTCAAACAAGTCGTGCATGTGGGCTTTACTTTGTGTGTTTAAGAAAACGGGCCGCGAGTCGGAACGTACTTTGTGCGTATGCATGCTGTTGCATGTGTGCGCTTTGCATGCGGGTTTTGGGACCTGCGGCCTGGCAGCCAACGGCTTGCATGAGAGTGTTACCGGTGCTCTGTGACGGCGCTTGAAAAGGCTCATATCCGAAAACACTCTGCGAATGCGCGGATCTCAGAACGGTGGCATAGGAGCACTAGGGTGTAATACGACTTACAAGTAAAGCAAACCGATGGATGGGAATACTTCCATTCGTCCCAACTCCTGCCCTCTTGCCCGCGCATGTGTTCTCCGCCAGCTGGGCAGCACCACCATCCCCGCGCGCCTCATCCGCGTGTCTCCCGCCACCATCAACACCTACCTGGGAGCCAGTAGCCCCTTCAGGAACCTGGGATGAGGAAGCTGGGCTGGGATGAAGAACATGGGAGCATTGTGTGCCCCGACCCTGCTGCGTACACAATCGGAGGGCTGATGAGCGGGAGGGCGGACAGCGCTGGGAGCAGGGGAGGGCCTGGGGCTGCTGGGTTGGGCGGCAGGTGCGGCACACGGCATGCGAGTTGCAACTCGCAAGGGGAGTGTAAAGCTGGGCCCAAATGGTATCCTGCATCTTCTCCATACATCTGCAGTTTGCAAGCGTGAACAGTGTGTCCGTATGATCCATGGGGGGTAAAGGACACTATAATAAATATATTTAGGCGCGTTTAAAAACCCCCCGGGTCCGGGGACAACAAGAGGACTCGACCCAGTTTGGGTGTTGGCATTGAAGTTGTGCGGGTAGGGCATATGGGTCCCAGCACACGCAGCAACTGGCGCGGCGGCGGCTTAGATGGTGGAAGCGCGAGTCGAGGGAGGGCGCTGCAGCTCGGTGCCACCTTCATCCAGCGCCACAGGGGGCCAATCGTCGTCGTCCGCAGCGGTGACGGCGGCAGCAGCGAGGTAGATGCACCGCTAATCCGCTATCAACAGGGGTCGGAAAGGACCAAACCATAACGGGGGGAAGTTACGTTCGGCTGTGGCATAGGTACGAAAGCATGGCGAGCAGGAACGCGCAGCTCAGGAAGCCCTCAAAGCTGCGCCCCAATACTGCACCCCCAACCTGCCCCAACCCTAACCGAACCCCACTTGTCCACTACCCTGTGACTAGACTTACGAGGATACAAGCCGTACAGACTTCTGGCGTGTTGAGCATATACAGTAACCCCCCAAGTGCGGTCATTCGGTCCCCAGACAACATCAGATTAGGAAGCTGCAGGGGCGTGCAGGGGGCGGGACCAGTATAACCGTCCTACTACGACGTGCCCTGTCTGAACACATGCGCTACGCTCGCTCCTGCTGCTCTCTTGGTCGCCATCGACCCCTTTAAGAGTATATTACCACGGAAGACGGGCAAAACCTGTTTGGTGCGTCAAGCCGCGCGACCGTGAAGCACTATACGGCTGATGGTTATGAAACAGGTCTTAGCCTAGAGGCACAATTCCGATCCAACTTAACACCGGGTAGCACAGTCTTTCAGTATTGTGATGGGTTGACACCGTAACTTTCAAAAGAAGTACAAGCTCAAAGTGCGCCTTGCACACCTCCTGACATGGTTGAGTCACAGGTCTGAAGGCTTACCAGTTGCGTAAGGACTACCATTGCCGGTGTTCTTTGTGTCCTTTGTTTGCGAGGAGGGCCGAAGACATCTTGTAGTTCTTGTACTTACGGGAACGGCCCCGTACTGTAGCTATGCATCACAGTGCCCCTCGTACCCGGCGCACATGGTTGGGCGCTTACCGCTATCTCAACATGCAAACACGGCCACAGCAATGCCAGTAGTACTGAGCTGTATCAATTGTAAACCTACATAGAAACGTATCCTTGCCCTATGAAGGAGCCGCAGTTCACTCTGGCATATCCTCTCGAAAGGGCCGCCTGCTGATAAGCTAAACAAGTCAATTCAAGTGCAGGACAAATGGCCCATCCCGATTGGGATCCGGCTGAGTATGCTTGGGATGGGGTGAGGCCATGTCCATGAGCGCTTTCCCTGAAGGCGCTTCGTACCTTTGTAACCTCGGCATTTATTTTCACAGGAGACACTTACAGCGTCACGAAAGCATCCGAAAAGTAAGCCGACACACTTGATAGGTCTCTCTCTTTACCCCGGTCCTGTTGGACAAGGAACATAAGCTATATCCCTTTCACCTCTTTCGTTAGCATGTTGCGCTGCTTTGTTGATCCGCACTGCCGTGTGGTCCCCTATGTTAGGGAACGCCATGGCCTCCGACACAACTCCTTACTCGGAGTACCTTGGAGTCGACGTACCCACGCTTATGAGCCGCCCACCAGTGGGCGCCTTGTCTAAGGCGCACAGATTGGTTTGCCAGGTACCAGCAAATACTGCCTAGTCTGCCCTTCCTGCTGAGCTTCCTGCTGCCGGCTAAGTTGTATTTTGACAGCAGGAAACCGGGAATAAACACATGTTGGTGTGGCTGACCTTTTCTTTTCTCGGCTTGTCGTCCGACTTCCCCTTTCCTCAACAGATTCAGGGTTGCAATCGCAGCCTGCAAAACAGCAAACTTTACTACCAGGTGAGCTATATATTATATTCGCTCTACACTTTAATATGCGCCCAACAGACCTTGTGTTGCTTGCATGCAGCGCTTTAAGCTTTGCGAGGAACACCTGAAAGCACCCGCCATATCGATCGACGGCGTGCTTTCGCGGCTGTGTCAGCAGTGCGGTCGCTTTCACGAGCTCGCAGCATTCGAGGGCAAGAAGCGTACGTGTCGCGCGCAGTTGAACCGCATCCGTAAGGCCAAGGAGGAACGCAAGCGCAACGCCGGCAGCCCTGACAGCATGGATCGCGATGCTGATGCTGTTGAAATAGAGGCGGTCAACACCGACAATGGAGACGCTGGAATGGATGAGGATGTCATGGATGCGACCAACGCAGCGCGGCGACGGTGCGGGACCGCTGGCGGTAGTTCTTCTAGCACGCAGAGCGACAACGCAAGCAGCGGCAAACCGACTCGGCTGCAGGCTTCTCATGGGCCTGGAATGCGTGGCAAGAAGGCTGTCATGAAGCCCAAGCCAGTCCTCCTAAAGCAGGAGCAGCGTGCTGCTGGCAGCGACGGCAATGGCGCCGATGTTCGCGTCTTGGACGGTGGCTCCGGTTCCGCTACCACCCTCAGGGTCCCAGGCCTTGCAGCTGCTGGGCAGGTGGTTTGCGGCAAACATGGGGAACATGGCGGCAGCAGCTTTGACGTTTGTCCGCATGACGCTGTCGGCGGCGGCGGCAGCAGCGGCAGTGCCAGCGGCATTGTTATCGGCGTGGAGGACGCTGGCCCCTGCGGAGTGGTGGCTGGCCCGGTGCCGGGGTTTCCAACATCTGTCGTACCGCAGCAGCCGAACCAACAGCCGCAGCGGGTGGTGATGCATGCGTTGCGACAGGACGAACTTGGAGGCAGCGGTGGTGCCGTTGGCATGAATGCTGCTGGTACCGCCGCGGTAGGCAACGTTGTACGGCAGTCGTACATGCCAACGATGGCGCCGGCTATTGACCAGCTGGCCGGTGAGGGTCGCGTGCCTAATATGGACATGTGCTTTGGAGCTGGCGTCTCCATCCCCTCAGAAGCTTGGGAGTTCCAGGGTGGCGCGGCGCCCAGCATCAATCCCCGCTTGGCCAGCCAAAACCTCAGCCTCGGCTCCTCAAGCCTCGGCGGCGGTTTTGCGGATCGAGGCGGTGTGCCCCTCAACGTGCCGCTCTGGGCTGGGTACTCAGCCATGAAGCCGGCGCCGCTGCAGCAGCAGCAGCAGCTGAGTGCCCAGCAGATGCTTGATGAGAACAGCGCCCTGCACTACAGGGACCCGCAGGCGCAGACGACCCTGGGTCAAGCGCTGGCGGAGGCCGCGCGGCTGGGGTATGACGTTGACGCCGGCGGCAGCAGCAGCAACGATACGGGTGCTGTTGGCGACCCGGATAGCGCCGCTTTCGGCAGCAGTTTTGGCGACGGCGGGGTCAGCTACGGCAGTCTGGGTAACGAGATCGACCTGGAGATCCACACCATGCTGGAGGAGCTGGGCTGGGGCCCGGGTGCGGTGCCTAACCTGCCAACACCCGCGGCCACCGCATCAGGTGGCGCGTTCAACGGTGCCGTTGCGGCCAGCGGCGTCCCCCCTGGAGGCAGCGGAGTTGCAGGGCTGGGTGCTCGTGCCAGCTGTACGGCAAATGTGGCGGCAGCAGCAGCAGCAACGACCGTAGCAGTCGTACATGACGAGAGCGGCAGGCCGGCAGCTGGTGGCGTGTTTGGGAGCAGGGCCGCTGGGGGCGAGTGCGCTTTGGAGATGCTGCTGGTGGGGAGGGCGGAGGGCAAGGTTGTGGGAGTTCTAGCGGATCAGTGGGGTCTTGGATAGTAGTGAGTTGATGGTGACTCAGTGCCATTGTAGTCATGTCGACTTTGTGCGCAGGTGTCAGTAAGTACCCGTATTTCTCCTATTCTCTCCCGCAGGCATCGCGACCGACACACCTCTCCTCCACCATCCCCGCTGGAGGCGAAGTGTACAGCGTCGGGGGCTCCTCTTCTTCTCCGCCTCCGCACTCCTTCCCGGGCCCTGTCCCTGCGGATGCAAATGCCGGCAGGGCCAGCACCCAGGCGGCAACACCAGCCTTGGCACCTGAGCTGCAGCCCGGCAACATGCCCCCCCAGCGGCTGTCCCTACACAGCGGTCTTAGGCTGCTTGGTCGCGACCCGCAGGGGGCAGCAGCGTCAGGGGACGCAGACATGCAGCGAATGTACGACTCCATGGCACAAGAACCCGGGCGGGTTAGCGATCTGGGTTTGCCTCCGCCGCCGCAGCAGCAGCAGGTCCAGCAGCAAAACCCCACACTGCTGCAGCAACTGCAGAAGCTTTCAGAGCAGCGCAAGGCGGCTGCGCTGGCCAAACTGAACTTCCAGCGGCAGCAGCACCTGCAGCAGCAGCTGCAAGGCCTTCACCCCTTCGCTCAAAACCCCTCCGGCATCGGTCTACTCAGCAACTCCTTTGCCGGTGGCCCCATGTCGTACACACCCGCGCAGCGGCACGCGGACCTCCTCCTACGTGGCACCCAGTCAGCAGTACTGCGGCATGGACCTGCCGTACAGCAGCCTGTCGTACTTGCAAACGTCACCCCAGCTTTGCTGCCTTCGCAGCAACAGCCGCCAGCGCAAAGGTTCGGTGGTATGCTGCCCGCTTGGGGCGCCCCCATGGGTGCTGATATGGAGGTTGGCGGCGTTGGTGTGGGCGATGTGGGAGGCAGCAACGTTGGCGGCTGCGGCGCCAGCAACCTGCTTATGGCAGGTGGTGGCGGTTTCGGTCGCGTAACGCAGGTATCCGCGGGAGGAGGGGGCTTTGACGTGGGAGGCCGAGGTGGTGCGGGTGGTCTGCCGTACACCTCCAATGACACCATGACCCGCGTCACCATCAAGTTGATGAACTGCCTGCCGGAGGACCTGCCGTGCTCGCTGAGAGCCAACCTGCAGCACTGGGCGGCTGCGGGCGGCGCGGCGGAGGTGCTGCATGCGTGCATGCGGCCAGGTGGGGAGGGGGGGGGGGCCAGGAGGGAGGAGGAAATGGAGAAAGGAAGGCCGCGAGTTATTGGCGGTTATACAGAGGTAGCGCAGCTGGAATTATTGTTCCTATTATTTCGCCGAGCTCCTTTCCGATCTCATTTCCAATTCACCTACCGTACTTGGCTGCGAATCCGACCATGGACTTCCATGGTCCTTACCGGTATCCCTTTCTGCCACCAATCCGTCATGGTCTCTTTCTGCTCCCTTCCCGCCCCGCCCCGCTTTCCCCTTGCGCCTGCCCAGGCTGTCTGGAGCTGGTGGTCGACCTGGTGCACTCGGGCTCCCCGCAGCACTTTGCCGACCTGCTGACGGGGGGCGCATGCGGCAGCAGGGGCCCCGAGGCGCAGGCGGCGCAGCGGGCGCTGCGTCGAGCCATCACGGAGCGCCTGGCTTCGGGTGAGGGTTGGGTGCGGATGAGACGCGAAGGAATTGGTGCTAGCACGTGTTCTAGCTGCTGCTGTTGTTCGAGGTGGAAGGACCCGTGTCGGTGTTGGGTCCGCAGGTCATGTGCGTCCTTGCTATGCCTGCTGACATGTCCTGGGTTCGCGAGGTCCTGGGTGCTCGCAGCGTGCAGCAGCTTGTGCATTGAGGAAACGCATGTGGGCCGTTCTTCCCTGCTTCTAGTATCGCTTTTCCTTGCTCCTACTAATGCCTCTGTTGTCTCATCGGTGCTGCTGCTGCTGCAGACAACGAGGTCATCCTGGAGGTGTCGGGTCGCGTGCTCTGCCTGCACCCCAGCGGCGAGCCCCTGCCCGGCGGCCCGCCCCCTCGCAGCGGCCTGGCGGGCAGCTGCCTGCCGCTGCCGCCGCCCGCCACCGCCGCTTCCTCCGCTGCAGTCCTGTCATGGGAGGAGGCAGCCGAGGCCTTTGCACGTGTTGACGGAACTGTAGCAGCAGCGGCGACAGCAGCGGCAGCTTGTAACAGCCCTGCACGGTCCAACCCCGTGTCACAGACGGCGTCGCCGCTCTCGGGCTCCTCGGCCACCGACTCCTTGTGCCCCAGCTCCTCCAATACCCTCCTGCCATCTGCGCCGAGCTCAGCCGCCACCTTTGCTGCTTTGGGCGCTTCCGGTCGCATGAGGCTCGCAAGGACGTCGGTGGATGTGGCGGCTGCAGGTGCAGGTGCCGAGCGTGTCAACGAATGCGGGTTGTCGGGTGCCGCCGCATGTGGCAACGGAGGCGGTGTGGGTGCTACGTCAGCATGCTTGGAGGCCAAGCAGTACATGCCGCCTGCTATCCTGGGCTGCTCCTTGGCTGCTGCCAGAAGTGGTGAGCGCCTTCTGGCTTGCGCGAGGGGTCGGGTAGCAGCGGCAGTGGCCATAGGGGGGTTGTGTGCTCGTCATTTGCATGGTGCTTCATGTTCAAGTATGCCTGTGCTCGTGGGTGCCGAACGGGGTGTGTGTGTGTGTTTGCATGGCCCTTGAAAGTTCAAGTATGCCTGGGCCTGTGGCTTTCCTTCTCCTCAACTGTTCTTCTCCTCACATCTCTCCTTGGCACCCCCCGCAACCGCAGCTTCCGTGCTCACCTTCACACTGTACGGAGTGGTCCTGGACGAGCAAGACGTGGCGATCTGCGCCCGCATGGCTGGCCAGAGCGTTCCTCTGGTCGCAGCCAAACCCGTCAAGATGACGCCCTCATCCTCGTCGACATCCTCCGGAGTACGTGTCCAGGTCCAAGTGCAGCCGTCGCGACCCATGGGACTTCTGGTCTTGGAGGCTCGGCGGGGCCGGCTTCTGGGCGAGTGGTGGCCGCTGGTGGTGGTGGCGGACGGCGGCGTGGCGGGAGAGCTGAACGCGCTGGCTGAGGAGGTGGCGGCGGCGGGTGTGACGGAGGCGGGTGCTGCTGAAGGTGCTGCTGCTGGTGACGGCGAAAAGACGTGCATACCCGCCTGGTAAGCTGGGTGTCACATCGCAGCCGGGTGCTGGGGGCGTTGGGTTTGGATGAATGTTTCCGTGATCAGCTGGCGCCCCGCGCCGCGAGTCCTGTAAGAGCGAGGAGGCTACTGCTTTGCTGTCAGCGCTTTGGCAGTGCAGGTCACCTTTGCAGGTCACTTCCCCTCAGGAAGAGGTCCGTTGTACCCAGGTTGGCTACCAATCCAGCTGCCCGCCAACCCAACTGCCGCGCGCACGCAGGTTCCGGTCGTTGCTGGTGGACCTGGGCCAGGTGCTGGACTGGGCGGTGCGGCGGGGGCCGCCGGGGGCTCTGGTCGGGGAAGGAGACGAGGATGGCCCCACCTCCAGCACCCCCAGCGACATGCAGACGTCTGGGGAGACGTGGGGCAGCGGCGACGCAGACAGCATTGCTGCTGCCGGCGCAGCTGCTGTTGGGGATGCAGCTGCAGCCGCTGGGAGCTTCTCCACGGGTGCTGCGACGCCCCTTCCTGACATGCAGAGCGAGGTGGTGAGGGCTCCAGCAATGCCAGCGTCACCGGAGGCGGTGCCACCCGCGGTCGACACGAATGCGTCGCAGGGCAGCTGCGGTACGGCGTACGGCACTGAGGCGTCCGCGTCGGCGTCGACCCTGTACGGCAGTAACAGCGGAAGAGGCGGTCGGCGGCGAAATGAGGTTTGGGAGGCGGGTGCGATGGTGGCGCTGCGCGCAGCTCAAGCGAACCTGGAGCTGCGCATGTCGTACAAGGCGTGTCGGCTGCTGGCGTTTTGCGTTGTGCGGTGAGTGATAAGACGGGTGTGGATAGGGTGCCGGGTTTCGCTGGCACTGGTGTGGGGATGCCTTGGAGCCCTGCATCCGCCATAAGGTCTTTGTACACGCGGGTGCGTCGTCCCTAGGCCTGTACCTGGCGGTGCGGTGTTGGGCCTGCTTTTGCTGCGGGGCGGCGATGGACGGAATGGCGGGAGCCCGTTTGGACCCTTCCAACTACCGACCCAGCACTCCGAAAGAGTCGCACGTCGCACAACAATCATTCCGCAAACCGCCGGCCCCAACTAACCCTCTCGCCCATCGTCGTCTCACCCCACTACACCACACACATCCATGCCGCCGCAGGGGTCTCGTACACACGGCTCAACTGCTGCAGGGCGTGGCCACGGACCTGGGCATGACGGCGGGCGACATCCTCAACCGCGCGCAGTACGAGGGCGAGGAGCTGCTGACGTGCGCCGTACGGTCACGCTCGCGGCCGATGCTGGAGTGGCTGCTGGCGCTGGGCGGGCAGGGAGCTTGGCTGGCGCGGGATCTGGCGCAGATGGGTGAGAGGGGTAACATGGCTGCTCTGTTGGTATATATATATATATTTTTTTTCAGAACATGGTGGTCTAGGCACGGGTTTTGTTTACAACGAAAAGGGACGCTGGTTCCAGCGACGGTGTTGGTTGCGGGGCTCGCACGTGACTCTGTGCGAACACGTCGGTCTGACCTTCCCCAGAGCCCTCTCCTTACACCACCACCGCGTTCAAACCCCAGCCGTCAACCGCCCTACTTTGCTTCTATGCCTCTGCACAAACCTCCCCTCACCCTATCCCGCAGGCCCCGAGGGTCTCTCACCGCTGCACCTGGCCGCCTCCCTGCCCGGCTGCGCCCCCCTGGCGGAGCTGCTGCTGCGCTCATCGCCCGCCGCGCCGCAGCTCTGGTTCACGCTGAGAGCACCGCTGGCCGGCACCGCTGCTGCTGATGCCGGCGCGAGCGGCGGTGCATCCCCCGCCGAGATGGCGGTGAGCTGCGGTCATGAAGCGCTGAACGCCCTGGCTGCTCGGCTGCTGCGCCGGGCAGCGGCCTCAGCGGCGGCGGCGGCAGCCATCACGGCGGTGGCGGCGGCGGGGGTGTCCGGTCCGCCCATGCAGCGTGTTCAGCTGGCTAAGCGGCTGGTGCAGGCGCTGCAGCACCAGCAGCAGGAGCAGCAGCGGCGGCAGCGGCAGCGCCAGGAGCAGGAAGCTGCTGGACAGCTTGAGCCCCAGCAGGCTGTGGTGAAGGGCGCAGAAGGGCTTGCTGCACCGCTGCAGGAGCGGCGTGGAGAGGAGTGCGTGGAAGAGCGGGTTCCGGTGCCTGGGTGTAAGTCGGAGCAGCAAGAGCGGCAGGAGGGAGGCGCAGGCCCTCCAGACAGCAGCGGCAGCGTTGAGCGCGGCAGCAGCGGTGCTGGTGAGGGGGAGCGCGGCGTTTTGGATCCTCCCGCTGAGAATGCCAGAAGCAGCGGTGCTGGCGACAGTGGCGGCAGAGGCAGCGTCCCTGACGTCGGCGTTCTTGCGGCCACCGGTGGTGTCCTTGCGGGTGGTGGAACGGTCACGGCTGGTAGCGGCCGCGACGGTGGGGGTGAGCGTAGCGCCGTCAGTAACTGGTCCAATGGTCCTGCTGCTGCCGCAGCTGCTACGGAGGCGGCGGCGGCTGGTGGCGGTGGTACCGCTGCCTCTTCTGGTGTTGCAAAGGCGCAGAGCTCCCGGCGGCGGCTGAAGGCATGGCTGAAGGGCCTCGTGTCACGGAGGCAGCCGTCTTCTGCCGGCGGCAGCAAGGAGAAGTGAAGGGGTGGTGCGCAACAGGGCAGCCGCTGGTGGAGGCAGCAAGGGTGGAAGGTGTTACTGTCCTGGAATGGCGTGGCGCGTGGTACGGGTCTGGTCAGAGGGAAGCGGGAAGAGCATTTTTATTCCGGTTTGGGGTGAAAATCTCGGTGCTTAGGGTGGCTTGTGAGTCATCGGGGGCGACCGCCCTTTCCCACGGCCGTGTGTGGCTGTGGAGACGCAGGTGAGCCGCATGTGTCGATGGGAGGCATCTTTTGATGGCTTTGTCCGTGGGTTGCATGTGCACGTCGTTTGCTGGTGTCTGGTGGGTCTGACAATTGGGTTTAATGCGACAAGTTGTGGAATGATTCAGTATAGTGGTGGTGCACAGGCGTGGGTACGTTACCGTGAACGGTTGGTGAACATTGTGGACTGTCGTACTTCGAAGCCGACATGGTACTACGTTCTGCGACAGTGATTGTGAGAGGGGCTGTTGGACAGTGGATGTGGTCTTGGTTGTTGTTGGGTTGCCTTGCATGCAATTCGGCGCGTTTGTCAGGAAACGCTGCCGATTTGGGCAAGTTGGATGGAGATTGTCTGGATCGCGGCTGTGACATCCAGTCTTAACCTGTTTATTATATCTGAATCGGCGCGCGCTGTAGCTGTGAATATGGCTGAAGAAGGGGAGGCCCAACGGCGTGTTCTGTGATTGCAATGGACAACTATTCCGTTATGGATTGCGCTGGTTGTTGTTGTTGAGCTCGAGAGAGGAGGATTGCAGCTGGGTTCGCTGCTAGGCGTCCAATGCAAGGAGATCATTGTCTTTTCTCTTGGGTGTTAATTGACTGTGCAATTTTACGTGCAATCATTGTCATCCAGTACGCCGCATGCGGTACCGGTAATCTGTGAATCGGTGATCTCACCATTCGAATGGGCATTCTCCGCACGTCTGCTGGCCTGTATGCATCCGTGTTTGTCATGTGGATTTGCTTGTGCTACGCTCTGTTAAGTTCTTTGTACAGGACGATTCTCGTGATTTAGTGTACGTTTCGGTGTTTTGAGTTAATCCTTTGCTGCATCCACCAAGCTGTTATGGTGGGGTTGAATGCGAGCTATTACATGGCGCGCTGGACTGCATGCTAGGGCGAGCAATCACCTTAAGCAGTCGCGCGCCTGATTTTGTATCCTGGCCGAAGCTGAAATAAGCTTACATCGATTGGTGTGTCGCGGGGTTGCTGCAGAAGTGTTGATCAATTGAATGACTGCTTTAGGAAAGTGTCCGGTGCGTTACGGTGGTGTTTGACACAGCCTTGGCTGCCGTGCGGCTGCTACTTTGCGACGTTAACTAGCCAAACGTCATATAGTATATTTACGGGGTTTGTTGAGCAGTAGCTCCTGTAATACCTAGTTATGTTTTTGGTTTCCTGTGGCCAAGCCCCTTGGGTTCGTCTTCACAGTTGCGTCCCTTTCCCGTAGTGTAACCATGGTTTGCAGCGTCCCATTGTGCCGCTTCACTGGCCCAGCTCCTCACATTGGATATCCTTCTTTTCGCCCAGCTCAGCTCTGTTTCCGGCCTGGCATGGGGCCACCTGAACAGTCTATGACTTGCCATGGTGTCGGTGAGTTCCTGTTAGTTGCGCACCTGCAACATGCACACAGGTGCCACTGTTTTTCCGTTTCAGCTGGCGCAGCGGTGGGGTGCAAGGGCGTCCTCTCCCGCACAGAGCGCTGTCGTGACTTGAGGGACGGACATGGACGGGCTCGCTGCGGTCGGCCCGCTTGCACTGCTTGCATAATGCACACGCGCTATATAACCGCAGCGTCGCAAGGGTATGGTTACACAAAAGGCAGCCCCCTAAGTTGCCGATGCTCTGAACGAACAGTGGCCAAATACTTACTGCCACAACGAACACGCACGCCCCCTTACGGCCCTGAGGCCCCAACGTCACCACCGCGCTTAACTCAGAAACACAACTGACGGAGGAAAAGCCGGGCAACGTCTAGAACCCCAACCCCGCTCATCCCGGTGGCGGTTAAGTGATCACTGATGCAACCGCTTGGTAACCCAGCGGCCCGTCAGTACCGCCGCGGCGCAGCAGGGCACACACCAGACATGGCTAGACGGCGAGCCTGATATGGAACGTCCGAAAGCGGTCCAAACCAACCCTGCAACGCCAACGGGAAACCAAAGGACCCGAAAATGATAAAGCCGCGCACGGTGGAATAACTCACCGTTAACCATCAGCGACGCAGGCGCCAGCGGCACCAGCAAACTGTCATAACACACACCAGACAACACAAACCACCCAAACATTGACACCGTAACATACATACATCCATACCAGATATCGGTATACTAGATATCGGTTCACATTGTATGAATGGGCGGGTAGCATATCCCAACTTCCCAGACGACAACGGGGAGTGCGTCTCCTCATGCCCACACAGGCGGCCTTAACCCAACGCTAATCAGCGCGGACAATATATAGCTCACAGGGCGATGGATTCAAAACGGCTTCCGATCTTCCGATCACGTGCAACAACACAGCAGCACCCTCACTAAGCCCCAACCCCTAAAAAGCCCCCTCGGACACGTCATGCAAGCCATACCCCCGCCTCAACTGCGCATCTGAATGCCAACCAACCCAGCAGTACGACAAGTCACAAGGATACCGGTATACGCCGAATGCTCCGAACCGCCGTACAGTTACTGCCAAGAAATAGCACGAATTCGAATCCGTAATCGACTTGTACGCCGTCCATGAATTGGAAATGACGGTTAGACAGGCACACTCCCCGCCTACTACGCGAGCCGTGTCCGGCACAAGCATTTAAAAAGTCGTCAACCCAACAACAAAGCAAACAAGCGACATTGTGCCATCTAAGCGATAATAAACCACTAAACAGAGAAGCAGGACCTCCGAACACCAAACAGTATGGCAGTCATTTGGTCACGGATTGGCCGCTCCTCAGGACGACCCGCAATGACAGCCGCCCGGGACCTAACGGCCGCATCCAAGCTGAATTGTCGTCCTACACGGCGAACGACTTCAACTGGACAACCCAACAACACAACCGTCCTCTACCGTACCTTACAGGTCCGCACATGAGAGCCAGCAACCGGCAAGACCGACAACATTACACAGAACAATAACGTCTCACTACTGCCCACAAAATTCCATTTCCGTTTCCTGCAACCTTTCCGGAACCGCAAAAAGCCCCAATTCCTAAGGGATACAGCGGGAAAAGAAGGGACGCCATCGGCATGTTGTCCACCACATCCAATGCCGTGCTGCGCCCTCTCCTTTCCATATCACGTCCCCACGCATTCTTCATCTCCACCGCACGCCACATATGCGGTGTTGACGGAGACAGATGCCACCGTTCCCTCCCAGTGTCACTAATTCATCCGTATGAACCATAAAGTTACGTAGGCGAAGGATGGGGATCGGCGCCTCAACACATCCGGCGCCCGCCCCCCAGCAACACCATGTACACATCTCGCTCGATCACATAAGGCTCAGATGACCTGTCAGGTATCCGTCAGTCAGGGAGCGCAGAGAAAGCACTCGCCCCCTGTCGGCACTGCACAAAACATACCACACATGCTCCTTCACCACCTGCACACAGCGGCAGCAGCAGCAGCAACCCCCGAAAAGCTAAGAGACGCACACACGTACATGCGCCCGTCACTTGGCACACGCGCCCCCGTGCGCTCACCACCCTCCGTCGCGCACTCATTCAAAAACTGAGCGGCCTGACGCTGGATCTCGAGACACATGAGAGACCCGCGGGTCAGTTGTGTTTGCAGCTACCTAGCCACATTTCCCGCCCCCCTCACACAACTCTTTAACTCATCGCAGCCTAACAACGCAGGCCTAGCATCAACGATTGGCTTCATTCAAGCGCCGTCAGCATTCACACAGCGCTCAACCCATGCACCCCCCAGTACGGTTACCCGCACCCCCCCATGCAAGCCCCTCCAAGCGCAGCACAGCACAGCCCACCGCACACTCGGGCCCCAAGTGCCACAAGAGGGAGCGCCGCTACAGGTGCCAGCGCCGTTGGCCAGTCCGCCCGCCTCGCCGGGCCCCACACGCCCGCGAGCGGCTGCAAGTACCGGTACCTGGCTTCAAAGTGTCTCAAAAAGCGCATAAAGTCTGGCTAAAGCACACAGGAGAGGTTTCAGGACTGTTAGGAGTTGTGGTGGTTGAAGGGGCGATGCAACACAACACAACACAACCGCACCCCACGTAGCCCAAATTGTATGGCTCCCTACAGCTCCTAACACACTTCAACTTCAACTGCGCGGCAGCGCAACAAGGGGGGCGACATACTGGCGTCAATCGCGCATCTTCGGTGTCTGTCCCGTCATGCAGCTGTACTTGCAGGTGTCAAGAATTTCTTCAAAGCGGCGGGCTTTCTGACATGATTACCCCCGCAAAGACAAGTCAATAATCACAATGCGCTCTCTCTCACGGCTTCATGGTTGGCACACATCCAACCCTAAAAGCCGCTAACGGACAATTTGCGGAAGATTTCTGCTTCTCACCTGAACCCCTCGGCATGCATGCAACCCAGGGCAAACCCATGACAAACCCCAAATCCTAAACACTTTCTTATGCCCTCCCCAGGCCAACCTTCCTCCCACCTCTTATTTTTCTTTCTCCCACCGCCCCCCACCACCCTCACCCTCACGCAATTACACCTTGGACCTATCCTTCGGCGACGGCAGGATCATGCGACCCTCCGCTCCCACCCCTCCCACCCCGCCTCCTCCTCCATCCGTGCTGCGCCGGCCCCTGCCCCCCGCCTGATCCAGTTTATTCAGCGATCGCAGCAACTGTCGTACGTGACTCACGACGTCCATCTCCGCGGGTACGTGACTCAGCAGCCCCGCCAGCTGCCCCGCCTCCTTCTCCGCCGCCGCCGCGTAGGGTCGCAGCAGGGTGACGATGTAGAGCAGCATGAGGAAGATGGTGGCGACCAGCAGGATGGTGTGCAGCAGCTTAATGCTGTTGTATCTGGGGAAGGGGGGCAGAGGAAGGAGCAGAGGAAGGGAGGAAGGGGCAAGGAGGGGCAAGGGGGGTAGTCGAGGATTTTCAAAGGCTGACCGACGGGAGAGGGGGAAAAAAGAAATTCCAAAGTGTGGTATGAGATTGATACGCGTGAGGGTGGTGCGTTGGTGATACGCGCGCCGCCTCATGAAGAATAGGCTCCCCACCCATACCCCCCATACCCCCCACCTGGTGATTGAGAAGTCCACGAACAGTTGTGCGGAGCTCTGCAGACCCTCGTACAGGTCCTTGGTGCCCACGAAGTACCTGCGGCCCCGCATAAGCACCCCGCGGCAAGCGGGCAAGTCAAGAAGACATGCCAGCAAGCAAGCCAAAAGAACACATGTAAAGCAAGCAAGGCAACAAACAAATCAGGTGGGCCACAGCATGCGCAGACATACACAACAACTTCAGCGTCAACCACACAGTGTGTGTGTGTTCCACTTCGCGGGGGGTTCTCTTGCCTCGAGGCAAGAGTCAAGGCACAGGCGCGCCCACAATTCAGCACCCCCCCATGCCCCCCAACACTCGCAACCCCGCATGACACAACCCACGAAACGCCCCAACACCCGCCCCCCCCCGGCCCCCGTCCCGCCAGCCCCTCACATGGTTAGGTATCGTGTGCCGTTGTACGTGGAGTCGACGTCCTCGTCCGCCACCAGCAGGCGCATCTCACTCAGGATGCGGCGCAGCATGACGTCCAGGCCGTGGTGGGTCACCTGGCAGCGGGGGAAAGGGGGGGAAAAGTAAATTCCAAAGTGTGGTGTGAAAGGGAAAGGAAAGGGGGGGGAAGGGGGGGAGGGGGGGCGGGGTGAATATAGATAAGTGCAGCAACGGAGTCCCAATCCCGAATCCCGACTCATGCAGTGAGCGCATTCGGGGGTAAAAAATATAATGAGACACTCATTCGGGGGGGGGGCGGGAGGGAGCCGGGAGAGCGGGAGGGAGAACACAACCATGGGGGGGGACAGGAGGAGGAAAAGGACATCACCATGCGTTGGGTGGTAGAGGAGGGAGGGAGAGGGAGGGAGGGGGCAACGTAAGCTGCATTCGGGTGGCGGCGCAATCTCTCTCCAAACCCCAACCCATGCAACCCATGTTGACGCCTTATCCCTCAGTCAGTTAGTTGTTTCCTCTTTTACCTCCCCCCCCCCCAAAACCCCCTTACCTCATAGTACGGGTTGCCCTCCGTGTAGCACTGGCTCTGGTCCCAGCGGAAGCAGCGCTGCTCCTTGAAGAAGTTGGAGGAGAAGGAGGAGCTCTGGAAGGTGGAGGCGGGAACCGGGTGTGTGAACACGGTGCCGTTCTGGGGGGGGAGGAGGGAAGGGAAGGGGGGGAGGGAGAGGGGGGGTGTTACGTGCGCACGCATGAAAGCAAAGGGCTGGCTGGGAAAGCGCCCTGGGGCAAAACATGGGGCGGCGGCAGCGAGGCAGCAGCAGCAACAACAACAACAAACAGCCCCCCCTTTTGGAAGAAAGAAAACCCCTCCGGCCTCTCCACACCCACAACCACCTTCACACACGCTCCTCACTTGCAACCCCCGCACCCAGCGCACACACACAAACACAGCCAACGGACTTCACTTCACCTGTGGCGTTTTCGGTGGGAGGACTCCATCTTTCGGCAATCACAGTACGTTTCGCCTCGCGGCCAGTTATTTTAACACACAAACACAGCACGTTACTACTCGCGGCCAGTTTCCTCAACACACGCCCCCTGTCATTCCCTTCTTCCCCGCCCTCGCACCCCCTCCCCAACCCCCTCCCCAACCCCCTCCCCGCCCCCACTCGCCCCCGGGTACAATACCCTATCCTCCTCCTTCCCCCCACCCACCTGCGTGACCGCGTATCCGCCGTACATCAGCGTGTCGTACTCGCTCTCCAGGTTCTCCAGCTCCGCGCCCAGCAAGCCCCGGTAGTAGGCCATCTGCGCGGGGGTCTCGCTGCTGACCAGCAGTAGCGCCGACATGCGCACTCGGGTGTAGCGGTAGATGACGTGGGAGGCCATGTTGAGGGAGGCCAGCGGGCCCTGCATGCCGTTGAGCTTGGTGAAGCTGATGGCGCCGACAAGGATGAGGGCGGCCTCCCACAGCAGGAAGGGGATCTGGTAGGTGGTGGGGGGTGGGGGTGGAGAGTGGAGGGCGGGTGGTGGTGGTGGTGGAGGGTGGAGAGGAGGAGGTGGTGGGAGAGGTGGCGGGTTCGGAGGTGGTGGTAATGGTTGACGAGCGCCGAGTAGCCGGGGAAAAAGGAGGGAGGGAAAGGAGGAAGGGAAAGGCAGGGAGGAAGGTGAAACAGATGGGCCAAGGATGAGGCTGGGCCGGGCCGGGTACCGGTAACAGAAGGGAATCGTCGACTGGAAAGCTTTGTAAGGTCGAGATCGGTTGTGTTCGCAATCAAGGGCCGTTAGAAGTTGCCAGAGAACGCATTAGCCGCGTGCCACAAGACACGTGCGCGCTTCGATGCATATGAGCCCAAAACATGGCATTGCACCCTATCTACACTATAGTGTATTCCAACAGGGATTTCGCAAGTGATGTCATCGACAGTCCCCTCCTCCTAGTCTTCTACAACAGCATACACGGCTTATCCCCCACCCCCCCGCCCCCCTTCCCACAGCTCCCCCCATCTCACCATGAACTTTAACGTGTTTCCGTAGCTCTTCTGCAGCTCCTTGCCATTCACGTGCATGCGCCCGCTGCGCCCCTTCCGCAGCCCGCCGCCCGCTCGCTTGCCGCCAATCAATGCCCCCATTCCCAACCCACCGCCGCCGCCGCCAAAGCCGCCAAACAACCTCCTCTCCGGCGTCTTCTCAGGCCGCTCCTCGCGATCCCCCATGTCAGAGAAATCAGAGTCGGAATGCCGCAAGCCGGCGCCACCACCACCACCGCCTCCGCCTCCGGGGTGAACTGGAATGGCCTCATTGGAATTGCGACGCTGCCGACCGCCGCCGCCGCCGCCGCGGTGATCTCGACCCGTCCCGTCGTCACCCCCGCCGCCACCGCCACCGCCGCCACTGCAAAAGATGGCAAGCGAGGTGTTGTGAGGACACAGTATGTGCAGGGGGTCTGCCGGAGGTTTTCAAGCCGCAAGAGCCGGCTAACAAAGATGTGTGGTGTAGGAGTGCTAGCAGTGCTGGCTGATGTCATGTTTGGGGGGTTGGGTGAGTGTGAAATGGTGGTGGTGGTGGCTCAGCTCAGCTCCGTGCGAAGGGGAGGGGTTCATCAGGAAGCGGAAGCGGCACTCAGGTGGAGGAGGAGGAGGAGGAGGAGAGGGATGAGAGGAAAGAGCCGCAACCCATCCAGCGGCACCCCAAGTCCCTGACCCTGCCTGCCCAACACGTAAACACACACGCCTGACGCCTCCAAAACACACACACACACACACACACGCCTATCCTGACGCCCCCCCTGCCGTCCCGTGCCTCACCCCTCCACGCCGCCGTCCTCCTCCTCTGCATCCTCGTCGTCGCTGTCCTGTAGGGGTTAGCGTGGGGGGTGTTGTTGATAAGGTCGTTGTGAGGGTTGACGGTGGTGCTGGGGAGCACCGGAGGGGGAGCAGCAGGAAACCACTCCGTTGCCACGGCTCCAACCCCTCCCGGAACTGGGCTGCTGCTGCAAGCCGAGGGGGTAGGCTCTTCCACAAACGGACCGGAAAGCCACAGGGGGCAGGCAGCAGCAACAACAACAGCAATCTCAACCCGCCCCCCACCCCCCTCCCCCCCTCACCAGCCCAATTCGGGCTGGGCGGGTCGGGCTGGCTCACATGTTGCAACCCATGTTGACGCCTTATCCCTCAGTCAGTTAGTTGTTTCCTCCCCACCCCTCACCTCCACAATCACTACCGGCCTGTTGGCCAGCACCCGCAGCATGGGCCCCGGGATGCCCAGCCCCGCCAGCATGCCGCCGCAGCGCACCGCCTCCACCCCCAGCAGCAGCTGGAACTGGTAGACGATGCAGCAGAGCTGTACGGCAGCCGCCTCCACCACCAGCATGATGATCAGGGCTGGGGGGGGAGGGGGGGGGGCGGGGGAGGGGGGAGGAAGTAAGCCAAGATCACGAAAGGGGGGAAGGTCGCGTCGTGCCGGAGCAGGCAGGCAAACACATGGGGGGGGGGCGAGACACGCAATCAGCTATTAACAACAGAGGAAGCCTTGTCAGCCCGATATACAGGTAGTATATCTCGTACAGCTCGTACATCTCGAGAGGCCTTTTAGGACCGTTGTTACAGGTAGTGTGGTAGGAGTGGCGGCACGAATGCATGATAGAGTGCGCGTCAGCAGCAGCAGCAGCAGGCCCCCTTCCCCTCCCCTCTTTCCCCTTCCCCTCCCCTCTTTCCCCTTCCCCTCCCCTCACCCGTCTGAACCTTGGACACCTCCTGCCACGCGTATCTCACAAAGTAGTCCAGCGTGCCGGAGTAACCCTGGAACACCGCCCAGGGACCGTTGGTGATAACGAACTTGTAGGTGCGCAGGTCCCTGGTGGTGGGGTGGGGGGTGGGGGGTGGGTGGGGGGTGGGGGGTAAGGAAGAAGATCCAATGTGTGGTGGGGTGGGGACATGGGGGGGGGTAGTAGGGGGGGATTAGATACCGGTAAAGCGAGCCGCGAGGAATGCTGTGACCCTGACCCCGGTACCTACCGAATGATGATGGCGGTGGGGTGTCGATGTGTTTTGAAACGTGTGGGTGTGTGGGTTGGCTGTGGGAAGCGACAACAGTGGAAACACGCACCCGCTTTCCTCCACTCCCAGACTCCCCCTCTCCCCCCCTCTCCATGTCACCCCCCCTCCGACCCCCGCTCCCATGTCCCCTCCTCACTGTATGCGTCCCGCCAGCACGCCCGCCCAGTACAGCAGCTCCCGGCCCGTGGCTATGAAGCGGTTGCCCAGCTGAAACACGCCGTCCGTGTCGTTGGTCCAGTGGGGCTGCAGCGTGTCGAAATACACCTGAGGGTGGGGGGGAGCGGGGGGTGGGGGTGGGGGGGGGGGGGTGGGGGGGGGGCCGATAAGCTGATGTGTGGGGGAGGGAGGGAGGTAGGGTTGTGAGTGGCAGGGGATCATGGGGCCATGCGAGGGCACAGCAGGGTGGTCCTCTCGCGCAATTCGAGACGTCATCCCAACTCCTCCCCAGATGCCCTCCTCCTCCCTCCTCCCCCGCCCCCTTCCCCCACCCCTCACTCCCCCCCCTCTTACCGGGTACACGATGCTGTTGGTGTCCGTCCACATGCGGTACGCCTCCGCGTCCTTCACCCTCCGCGGCACGCCGCCCGGCCCCATGTAGGTGCTCTGGTGGTAGGCCTCCAAGTCCTCCAGCGCCACCCGCAGGTCCGCCAGCGTGCCGTTCAGCCCCCGCTCGCACACGCTGACGGGCAGCATGCCGGGGCGCGAGCAGAACTCCGCGATGGCGGTCTTGACGACCACCAGCTGCGCCCGGTCGGCGGCCAGGGCCAGGCGGTGCACCTCGCGGACGTTGCTGTGGGGGGAGGAGGTGGAGGGGGAGAGAAGGGGGGGAGGAGGGGGAGAGAGGGAGGGAGGGGGATAATTGAGAAGTGAAGCAGGAGGAGAGGCGAGGGAGGGAAGGAGGCGAGGCTTGGGAAGAGGAGAGAGGAGAGTAGGTTGGATTGGCATTGGGGGAAATGGTTATATGCACACATGCGGGATGGTGGACCGTGCATGCATGCATGGCCGTGCAGCGGGGGAGGGGGGGCATGTGCGGACAGTTTGTACGGCAACAGTACGGCAACCAACAGTTGGCGGTTGTACGTTATACTCACGTGAACTGGCGGTTCACCATGATGACGAACACCACATAGACGATAACTGGGGAAGGGGGGGGGAGGGAGGGAGGGGCAGATGCGAGGGAGGGCGTGAGGAGGGGGGGGAGCGGGAGGCAGGGCGTCAGAGAGAGACTGGGTTAGGCCACCGCAGCAGCGTGAAGGGACAGTGAGGAGGATCAGCGAGGCGGACGAGCGCTGCAACACCAAGTCAACAACAAGTCAACAACAACAACACATACACCCTCTCCTTCCCCCCCTCCCTCCTCCCCTTGGGGTACAGCTGTGACAATGCATGTTACAACCCCGCACATGTTACCTCCCCTCCCCCCTCCCATTTGCGGCATTGCGGCTCAGTTTACCCAATCACCTCCCCCCCTCCCCTCCCCACCCTCCCCTCCTCCCCCTCCCCCCTAGCCCCAACCCCCCCACCGTGTGCGACCAGCATCACCGCCAGCAGCGCCCAGGTGTGTCGCCGCATGCGGTCCAGCGGGACCATCAGCCGGGGGCCCGACAGCAGCTGGGGGGGGGCGGTGGGGAGGGGGAGGGGAAAGGGGTAAAAGATGGATACCCAATGTGTTGAATGGGAATGAGCGGAGGGGAGGCGGAGCGTCAGGAAGAGGGGCCAGCATCCCGCCTCCAGGAAACCACACACAGGTAAGGGCAACGGTGAAAAACGCGGTTTGGACTCTCGCGCGTCCCCCTCCTCCCTCTTCCCTAACCCCCACCACCACCCCTATACCCGCCCTACCCTACCCATGTTGCACCACAGCCTTGTCATGCGGTCAATCCGTTGTTTCCTCCTGCCCCTACCCTAAACGTCCTACCCCCACCCCACCCCACGCCACCCCGCCTCGTTAGTTTCCTCTTTTTACCCTTTCCGCTCCCCCTCCCTACCTTGACCAGTCTCTTGAGTAGCCGCGCCCTCCGTGCATCCATCGCCAGGTCCACATCCACCGCGGAGGAGCCATCATTGAAGGTCTGCCCCAGCCCCTGGCTGGCGGTCTCGTCGTCGTCGCCCTGGCTGCTGGCACCGTCGTTGTCGACAAAGCCTGGGGGGGGGGGGGAGAGGGAGGTGGGGGGTAAAGAGGAAACGACTAACGAACTGTATGGGGACCCCCCATATACACACACACGCTACACTTCATCTTTCGGCAATCACAGTACGTTTCGCCTCGCGGCCAGTTATTTTAACACACGCCCCCCCCCCCCCCACACACACGCGGCCAGGTTTCTTAACGCAAGCACCTGCGGAGTGTGACTTGGACAGCACGCCGCTGAGTCCGCTCTTCTGAGGGCCGTACAGGAACTCCTCCTCCTCCTCTCCACCCTCCCCGCCACCGCCACCCCCCTCCCCGCCCCCCGTCTCCGCCTCGTTTATGGCCTGCAGGGCTGCAAGGTCCAGACGCCGCCTGCTGCCGCGACTGGGGGGGGAGAGGGCGGGAGAGGGGCACAGGCAGGGGGTTTAGAGCAACGGAGCCGCGAGGAGGAGGGGGAGAGATGAGTAATGCTCTAGCCTGCACTGGTACCGCTGTTACTGTTACCAGTGCTAGTAACCCCCGCTACGTCTACTGCTGCGTCTACTGCTCCCCGTACTCACAGGTTCAGCGACTCCGTGCCCGGCCCCGCCCAGGCGCCGCGACTCATGCTGCTCACACGGCCGAACCGCCCGCTGCCACCTCCACCACCACCACCACCACCACCCGCCATGCCGGCAAACCCTCCTCCGCCTCCTCCTCCGCCAATGCCGCTGGGTACCTTCCGCAGACCTGCGCCGCTCAAGCTGGGTAGGCTGCGCTCCGCATCCCCCGCCCCCCCGCCGCCCATGGCATCCTCCTCCGCCTCCTCATCATCCTCACCGGCCGCCGCTGCAGCTCCAGCTCCAGCTGCTGGACCCGGGGACCCACCCCTGAAGGAGCTGCCATGCAGGGGGTGGTGCTGCGAGGCTGAGGCGGCAGCGGCGGCGCTGGGCTCGGGGGGAGGCGGGCTGTGCAGAGCACTGCGGCTGCGGTTACCGAGGCCGGAGAGCTGGCGCAGGGAGGATGACCCACGGGTCAGTGGGATGATGTCGCGATCTGGGTCGGCCAGACCTGCCAGCTGCTTGGAGAGGGTTCGAACCCATTGGACCACAAAGTCGGACTGGTTGCGGACGGTCTGTGGGAGGTGGGTGGATTTGCATGGGGGAGGATGTGGAGGGGGAGTGAGGGAGGTGGGTTTTGCCATCGGGTTCACGGGTTTGGTTGGAATGGGTAGTCTGTGATCCCACGGGTTTACGGTATCACACAGGGAACCCCATGATAAACACCGTCCGCACACCAACGGCCAACCATGAACGACCCGTCCAACCAGCCAACCGCAACCGCAGTACACCTTACCTTGTACAGATGCGTCGGATCTGCTTCATTGCCCGCACCCGCCTCCCCATCCTCCCCATCCTCCCCATCCTCTCCATCCTCCTTCTCTTCATCCTCCTCCTCCTCCTCGCTGTCACTGGCACTCGACTCCGACACGCTGCCCTCGCGCTCGCTGGCGCCGTCGCGATCGGGCAGCGACGACTGGTCGTCCGCTGAATGACAGACAACAGCGAGCGAGCGGCAGCGAATGACCCATGGGTCATGGGTCAGGAAGAGAATTATGTCAAGGAGAGACGGCAAAGGACGCATTGAGGAATGTGGCAACGGCTAGGGCTGATCCATGATTTGGAATGTATGTGTCTCTTTTTATCTCATGCTTTCCCGGTTCTGCCCGCATCGCCTCCGCCTCTGCCCCCGACAACGCCTACCCATACCCATATGCGAGGTACCCGCCCATGTCCTAGCCCATGCCCCCACATGCCCTCCCCCCCCACCGCCCCCCTCCCCCCCCCGCCTCCCCTTCCCTCACCGGTATCCTGAATGGCTCCCTCCTCGATGTGCACATGGTGGTTGTGGTGGTGATGGTGGTGGTGTTGAGAGAGGCTGGGGTGCAGCGAGCCGCCACCCGCGATGGAACCACCACCCTCAGCCGCCGCAGCCCTTCCGGCTGCTGCTGCTGCACCCGCTGCTGCTGCTCCCGCTGCTGCTGCTGCCTCTCCCTGCCCAGCCGGAGCTGAGGGGGCAGCACCAGCAGGCGCGGGTGCGGCGCCAGCAGTCGCATCGGGGGCAATCGTGGCGGCAGCAGGATCTGGAGAAGGAGCGGCAGCACCCGCAGCAGCAGCAGCAGCAGCAGGAGTTGTAGCACCAGCAGTGGTGGCAGCAGGCTGGTCGCCTTGGCCCTGCGCCTCCGACGCCGCTGCCCCTGCTCCGGCTCCGGAGGTTGGTGCTCCCGCGCTGGAGTCATGATGTTCGTGCTCGTGGTGGTGGTGGTGATGGTGGTGGTGGTGGTGCGTGACTGAGGTGTCGCCCATAAGCCCGTCCAGTCCCAGAGCTCGGTAGATGTTGGCACGGGCGCCCTGTGCATGCGGCCAGGGGGGGCGGTTAGGGGGGATGAGGAGAAGGAAGCGGAGGGTGTGAGGGGCGGGGTCGGATGCGGCGACGGCGCCGGGCAGCAGCGAAGGGCATGCAAGGGCTCGCAGGCAGCCAAGTACGGCAGGTACGCAAGCGCGCACGACCCCGCACCTCCGAGTAAAACCCCGTGCAAAGTATTATACCACCCCTCCGCTCCCCTCACCCCTCCAAGTTAAACCCCCGTACAGCGTTAATCTACCCCTCCGCCGCCCCTCTCCCCTCTCCGTTGCTTCACTTTTCATTTACGTTTCTCCGCCCCCCCCCTCTCCCCACCCCCCCGCACCGTGAAGCTGGTGTCGGGGTGCAGTGTGACGTAGATGCGGCTGGCGCCCGGCCCGCTGACACCCTGCATGTGCACCCGCATGACCCCACCGTCCGGGTGCGGCCCCGTGAAGGCCTGCTGCGGGGACACCACCAGGCCGCTGCTGCCCTTGAGCGCACCGCGCTTCTTGCGCTCCTTCATCAGCTCGTCCCAGCGGGCGCCCTTGGGCACGTCAAGCAGCCTGGGGGGGGAGGGGCAGGAGGTGGGGGAGGAGGTGGGGGGGGGGGGGTGATGGAGGGGAGAAGGGGGAAAAGAAGGATACCCTGTGTGTTACAATGAAGGGAAAGAACGACACACGTGAAGGGCAGGCAGCAGGCGGGGTTTGCATACAGACTGCCTCCTGTGCCCCCCACCACCGCCCCACCTGAGTTCCCGTCCTACAGCTCCTCAGCTCCCCCCTCCCCCCTGTCACCCTCCCTCCACTCCCACCCCCACCTGTGCAGCGGCATGCGCAGCAGTGCCGAGGGCGGCAGCCCCACAATCAGCCCCGTGCCCACGTCCGCCTTGCGCACCACCAGCTTCTCATCCAGCTCCATCACACCCGCCAGCAGGTCGCGGCGCCACCTGCATGGGAAGGGGGGGGGGAGGCGGGAGGCAACAGCAGGACGCGTGTGACGAGAGGTGGGTAGCAGCCACATGCACCCTGCATCATTACCCCACGACTTGTAAGGCATCCTCCACGGCTCCCTTTGCGAGACCATTGCGGCCATCAAAACAGCCTCCCTCCCACCGCCGTACCCCCGTCCCACCACCACCATCGCCCGCACCCCACCCGCCACCCCCATGATGTACGGTACTCATACACCCACAATATGATCCTCGCCAAGCTGCTGGTGCTGGTGTCCGCCTCCCTCAGGTGCATCAGCCCGCCCGTGTCGTCCGCACTCTCCACAATCTCCGCCTGCAGGCACGCGCTGCGCCCATGCGCATGAGAGGAGGAGCCGCCCGGCGGCTGCCGCGGCGGCGCCCTGGGGTCAATGTTCGGCAGCACCAGCTGCGGCTGCTCCGCCTCGTCTGATGCTCTGTGCGGGCTTCGAACCTTGACACGCCAGCTGGTACCCGGCGTTTCCAGTTCTCGGTCCAGCAAGCTGATGAGCAGCAGTTCCAGTTGGTTCAGCCCCGCGCGCTCGTGCCACTCCTCGAATATGTCAATCACGTCCGACAGGTTGGAGCCGATTGCAGACGAGGCGGTGAAGCCAAAGAGGATGGAGTCGGGGGGGTCGGCGGATAGGATGGTGCCGTTCATGGAGGTGAGCAGCACCAGCCGGCGGTCGGCGTAGGTGTGGGAGGAGGAGGTGTCCACCTTGCGAACCTGGGGGGGCGGGCGGGAGGCGAGGAAATGGGAGGGGAGAACATGGGGGGATTAGCAGGCACATACACATACACAAACAGACACAAACACGTTCCAACTCGCGGCCAGTTCACTTAACACACCGCTGTCTCCTAGGTCCGCACCCCACTCCGGATCCCCCCCCCCCCACCTGCACGATGTGTTTTGTGCGCCCGCTGACCGCGTCCTCCTGTGTGGCCACCTGCAGCCGCACCGGCACCTGCACGTTGTTGCTGTTCACCAGCGCCACCAGCCGCCCCGCGCGGCAGCTGGTGGGCGGGATGAGCACCGGGTGGTCCTGCAGGTGGGGGAGGGGGGAAAATTATAAATAAGTGCGTGGGGGAGGGGGGGAGGAGGGGGGAAGGCGGGGGGGGGCGTGTTAGTAGGGATACACATAGCTGGATTGCGTATACCGGTACCCGGTAGTCGAACTTGTTGGGTTCGTAGCAACACTCAAAAGTACAAAGGGGGGAGGGGAGGGGAGAAGGGTAACAAGAGGAAACGTACGAGAGCTGTGTGGCGAGGGGGCTTCACCATGGGTTGCTACGTTAACCCCGCCCCACCCGCCCCTCCCTCCCCCTCACCAATACAACCAGCCTACCTGCCCCCTGCCTCCCACCCACACCCTCGCACCCACACCCTCGCACCCACCCACCCACCTTCAAGTACTTGGCATGCATGGTTGCATAGGGTGGCGGCAGCACCTGCTCCAGCTTCATCTTCAGGAACTTGCGCAGCGGGTAGCCCAGCAGCGCCGCCACGTCCCAGGTTGCAAAGTTGATGGCGCCCTTGGAATCCACCACCATCAGGCCGTCCGTGTTGCCGTCGATGCGGTGCGCGTTGAGGACGAAGATGCGCTGCGAATCGGTGCCGCCCGGCGTGACGCGGATCTCAACCGGGATGGGTTGCAGGTGCCTGCGGGTGGTGAAGGGACGGAGGGAGGGAGGGGAAAGGTACATCAACCGCAAACAACAAAAAACTTTATGACACATGTGATATGTCGTACAGCTTCACTGCCGTATACATACACACACCCCCACGTTTCGCCTCGCGGCCAGTTTTCTTTCCACACCCACTCTCCCATCCCCCCACACATGAGTCGGGATCTGGGATTGGGACTCGTTTGTTTCACTTATATAATTTTATTCCCCCCCACACCCCAGCCCACTCCCTCCCATCCCCCCCCTCCCCACTTGTTCACGATGAGCATCTCCTTCACAATCGCCCCCGCCACCAGCGTCTCGTAGCTGGCCTCCTTGCACAGCTCCAGCAGCGACTCCACCGCGCTCATGTCGGTGCACAGCGTCTGGAAGGACAGGCCAACCTGGGGGGGGGAGAGGGGGGGGGGGAGACGCAATAAGGTGGAGGGGGGGTAAAGGGGAGGAGACGGACGACCGCGGCCTGTGCGACCCCTGCCTGTTTTGCGGCCAAACCCCTCACCACCCACCCACCACTCACCACCCACCCCCTCCCCTTTCCCCTAGTGAAGCCTCTACATGTCCGCATCCTCCCCTTTTCCCACCCCCCCCCCCCAATACCCCACCATGTCCTCGCTGAGCACGCCCGTCAGACTGGCGAACTGCGGGTCGGCGCACAGGATGACGCCGTTGGGTGCCAGCCACACACGCAGGTAGTGCGCGTCCAGCGGCATGGGGCGCAGAACACCCAGGAAGATGGCGTCACTGGGGGTGGGGGGGTGGGGGGAGGAAAGAAATTCCAATGTGTGGTGTGATAAATGATATAAGTTGTTGGGGGGAGAGGAGGATTGGAAAGGGGCAGAGGTAAGCGGCTGTGGCAAGGCCGGGAGCACATGTGAACGAGCCATGGGTCACAGAAAGTAGGATGGAGAACCCGGCTGCTCCTCAACCCACATCACCCACCTCCTCCATCCATGCGGGCCCCCGCCCGCCCGCCCCACCCGCTTGCATGCATGCACCACCCCCCCTCCGCCCGCTCCCCCCCACCCCCCCCCCTTCCGCCAGCCCCACCCCCACCCCCCGCCACTCACGTGCCAATGCCCGACAGCTTGGTGACGCACAGCTGCAGCGGGAAGACGTAGCGCTCCTTGTGCAGCGCCACCACGTCACGAACCGTGTCCAGGATGTGTGCCTCGCCGCCCTGGGGGGGGGAGCAGGGGGGGGGATGATTAAGGGGACCAAACCGTAGGACCCAACCACGGATCAGGGCTGAATCATGGGGGCAGGGGGTTTGGGGAATGTACCGTACGTACGTATGTAGGTGGGTTGGTGTTGTAGGACGGAGGGGATCAGGAGGTCAGGAAATGGCACAAACGGCAGAGCGGAAAGGCGTCATGCAGCATGCCGTCTGTAGACTTGTAGTTTTGTAGGGGGGGGGATCCGTCCTACTAGTCATGGAGCGATGGAGCCGCGGGGATGACAGGCGACTGAGGCTGCATGAAGACGTCCGCCCTGGCACGCCCCCAGCATCCCCATGCGTGCCGCCGCCCTCCCATACCACCCACCAACCCCTCTGATTCAACACATAGGGTATTCTTCTTCCCACCCACCACCCCCCTTACCTGCACGTATCGGGTGAGGTAGGCGGTGTGGCGCCCGGAGAAGGGCTGCGGCATGATGACGCTCACGTTGGCCCCCTGTGGCGGAGCACAGGAGGGCAGGGGAGGGGAGGGGGGGAGACAAGAGGGGCATGAGACGGGGGGTAAAAAAAATATAATGAGACACTGACGAAGCAACTGACGAGCTGTATGAGACGGGGGGGGGGAAGGATGGGGCGACAGGGAGGGGAAGGCAAGGTGACAACATGATGGCCAAAGGAGGATCAAGGAGGTACGTTGCGGGTTCACACTGTGAATACGGCAGGTACGGCAGGAAAGCAAGAGGGATGTGGGACGCACTTTGGCAGCACATACCCCCCCCCCAAGTCAAGCCAAGCTGAACCCCGCCTGCCTAGAGGGTGGGAGACCCCCCATGTACGACGCACAGCCCAGTCCCCTCAATTACCCCGAGTTCCCCCCCCTTCCTCTCCACCCCCCAGGGCCCCTCCAGCCCCCTGCTGCCTACCTCCAGGTCCGTCTTGGGGTAACCCAGTAGGTTGGTGACGCACTGGGACGAGGGAGGGAGGGAGGGAGGGAGGGAGGGAGGGAGGGAGGGAGGAGCGGGGTTAGGACGTGGGTGTTAACTAGCGAGGGAGACAAAAGGGCGGTTGCTGGCGAGGGCTACCGGTGGTATGTTTTAGTGGGTACTAGGCGGGTTAAGTGGAGGAGCGAGCCGCGGAGTTATTATACTGTTGGAAGGTCTACTTCACTGAGCGGAGCAGGGTGTTGTAGGCCATGCAGGTGATGAGAAGCCAGGGTGACCCATGGGTCATAACATCACTTTGTGGCACCGGCCTCTACCACACCTACAGCAACAAACGCCCCTTTCTTTCGTCGTTCTTACCGCGTTAACCATGAGGATGGTTCCCTCGGCATTGATCACGATGCATGCATCCTCATGCAGGTCCATGGTGGTCAGGAACTCGGGCTTGTCACTGCCATTGATCTGTGGTTGGGGGGGGATCAGAACAGGGAGGGGGGCAGGTGGCAGGGAGGGGAGGACACAGAGGGGAAAGATGAATACCCAATGTGTTGAGTGATAGGGCGAGATAGGGGGAGGCAGGTCAGAAACTCTGCGGCAAGCCCGTGGCAGTGATGGAGACAGCGACGATTTCAGTAACCAGAAGAAAGAGGAGAAAGAGGAACCGCGACTTGCGACTTAGCACGATGACAACAGCGCTTGGGGTTCTTCGTGCAAATGAACAGCCCCCCCCCACCCACCTGCAGGTCCAGGGACAGCAGTCCGTCCCCCCCGCCGTTCCGCGCCGCCTCCGTGTACACCCGGGAGGCAGCCGCCGAGTCGTTGCGCACGTCCTCCAGGAACTTGCCGTAGCAGCGCAGCAGCTTGCCGTTGCTGGGGTAGCGCTCCAGCACCCTGGGGGTGTGTGGATGGGAGTGGGTGGGCGTGTGCGGGGGGGGGGGGGTCAAAGGATAACCAAACCACAAGTGAGGGCAAGACGAAGGGGATAGGAGGGGGAGAATAGTGGTGGGGATGATGATGATGATGAAACATGTGGACGCGTATGAGTGATGCGGGAAGGAGCGATCCATGGGTATGGAATGTGACCCCACCCTGACCCATGGGTCACAGCAAGCGGAAGGTTGCGGCATGGGCCGGCTGTACCATGCCTGCAGCCCCCCCCATGGTGAAGCCTACATGTCGTTCACCTCCTCAACTTTCTTCCTCTTCCTCTTCGCCCCCGCCCCTCTTACACCGCCCTCACCTCTTATACACCTGATGTGCCGTGTCCGCCGCCTCTTCCATGGCCTTCAACGCCTCCTCCACCGCCGACATGCGCACGGCCGAGCGCTGCAGCAGCTGCCAGAACTCGCGTTGCGCGGTGAGCGCCGCCTTGTGCACGCGGATGACGGCGCGGTAGTTGCGCTTGAACTCCACGTAGCTCTGCAGGTCCAGCGCGCCCTCCTGGCCGTCCTTCAGCCGCTTGCTGTTTTCGATGGTGTAAAAGATCTGGTAGCGCTGGATCAGGCTGCGGGGGGGTCAAAGACCATATCAAACCATAGGAGACCACAAGTTAGGGCAAAACAATGGGGGTAGGGGTAAGGCGGGGAGGAGGGATTATGGAGGGCAGCTGCGGGCAGGGTTGGAAGCAAGATCTCTCTAAGGTGTTCTAACCCGGCACAGGCTTTCCCATGCTTTCTCCACTCCCCAAGCCCCAAGGTGTGTTCGTGCCGCGGGTCCATCCCCCCCCCTCCCCTGATTATTGCTACTAACTACAATAAATTGCTATCCCTAAAATCCAGCCTAAGGCGGATTACGTCTCCAAATTAACCCCCTCACCTGGGCCCCCCCTTGAGTGCCAGCTGCAGGTGTGTTCGTGCCGCGGGTCCGTACCCCCCCCTCCCCCTCACCTGGGCCCCCCCTTGAGTGCCAGCTGCAGGTGTGTTCGTGCCGCGGGTCCGTACCCCCCCCCTCCCCCTCACCTGGGCCCCCCCTTGAGTGCCAGCTGCAGGTGTGTTCGTGCCGCGGGTCCGTACCCCCCCCTCCCCCTCACCTGGGCCCCCCCTTGAGTGCCAGCTGCAGGTGTGTTCGTGCCGCGGGTCCGTCCCCCCCTCCCCCTCACCTGGGCCCCCCCTTGAGTGCCAGCTGCAGGTGTGTTCGTGCCGCGGGTCCGTCCCCCCCCTCCCCCTCACCTGGGCCCCCCCTTGAGTGCCAGCTGCAGGTGTGTTCGTGCTGCGGGTCCGTACCCCCCCCTCCCCCTCACCTGGGCCCCCCCTTGAGTGCCAGCTGCAGGTGTGTTCGTGCCGCGGGTCCGTCCTTCTTGACCTCCATTAGGTAGTTGGCGTACAGGATGAGCAGGAAGACGTTGTTGGGGAACACGGCCATGCCACACTGGGGGAGGAGGGGGGTGGGGGGTGTGAGGGAGCGAGCGGGAGAGGTAAGAGGGAGGGAAAACACACACACGCAGTCGGTATCGTTACACGCGGTTCAGTTGGCTCAACGCCCACCACACCATGCGTCACCCCCCTGTGCCGTGCGCTTCGCCAGTTCCCTCCTTTCTACGATTCTACCTCCCCCCCCCGGTGTGTGGCACCGCCGTACCTTGATCACCGTGTCCCCCAGCATCGCGAACTCCTCCAACGTGATGCCGTCGCGGTCGAAGCGGCGCATGCAGCGGGAAAGCACCTCCACATCCTCTGAAGGGGGGGGTGTACAGGAGGAGGGGGATCAATAGGGGATAAGGATGGACAAATTAATGGTTGCAGGGGGGTCGCGTGGGAGGAAGCCGGGGGTACAGATAAGGAAAACGGACGAACCGGGGGGGGGGATTAATATGGAAACAGAATCCGCATTAGGCTGGATAGTTGGGTTAGCGTATAATTGTAGTTGTTGTATAGTTAGTAGCATCAATCAGTAACAAACCGTATTGTAAGCTCCGTGGCGGCTGGGGTGATCTGAGTCACTCTGCATTGGCGAATAAAAGGCGGCTGCTACTGTGATAACTGGCTCCACTGCGCTAGACCTGATGTCTGTGCTGCAATGCTGTCAGCAGCATAACGTATGTAAGCTCCGCTGCTTAGCTGGGGCTGTCATGCGGCTGTGTGCACCAAAGCATCCCACCCTGCCCGACCCTCGCAAATGACCCATGGGTCTAACAAAGCCCAGCCCACCCACTAGTCCGAACCCTGACTAACCTGCGTAGCAAGGGAAAATTGTGCAGCGAAGGGGGGGAGGGTAAGGATGAACAAACTGACGAGCGGATGACCAAGGGCGTCTACGTGGCTGCATCACCCGCCCCACCCGGCCATGAGCTCTCGCTTCCTCTCCCTCCCCTTCTTCCCCTTCCCCCTCACTCACCTGGCGAACCGAAGTTGTGTACCCGCTTCAGCTTCGCAGCGGGATCTAGGTTCACAAACTTCTTCATCACCCGCCGGCGGTACCGCATCCACAGCTGAGTGGCCGCCACGCCGAACGCCACGGCGGCAAAGATGCCGTACAAAACCAACTGTACGGCATGGTACGGTGCCGTACGACACACAGCAAAACGGTACGACCGGGCGTTATGGGCGGCGTGATGGATTCCACAAGTGTACGGTAAACGGACAGAAAACATACATGGGCATGAGAGGAGCGGGGGCACACCACAGCCGACGAGGCGCAGGGCCTGCAGGTCATACCGTGATACACCGTGCCCGCACATCACCCACCTTTGTCATGCGGTGTTGGAAGTCCTCCTGCTCCTTGCGCTTGCTGAACTTGAAGACGCAGAAGATGATGCAGGTGTAGCTCACACCCGTCCAGCCGCCCACCCAGGCCAGGTTGATGTCCCAGCGCAGGAAGGGGAGCTGGGAGGGATGGGGGGGGACAGGGAAGGAGAGGGAGGGGTGGGGAATTAGGTCATATCTGAGCCGTTGAAACACTGACCCTAACCGTGGCATCCGGAGGGTGATGGCGTCCCAGATGTCAAAGTATTGTAAGCAGCGTCGTAGGTAAGGGGTGGGGGAGAGGGAGGAGTGACACACAGTGACGTGGCTACTGGAAGAACGGGCTGCAAAGGATGTGGAAGCAGGAGATCACGAGGAGGAGTGAGGTCGGCAGACGGAGAGAGAGGCGGGGGAAGGAGAAGGGAAGGCACACAGGGATACACACACCAAGAGCGGATTGGCACCAGCATATGCCACCACATGCCACACGCCGCGCCCTCCCAAACCTCCCAAACCCTAACCCCTCTGCTCGAGCACTGTCACATGGTGTTCGTTGCTCCTCCTAGTGTGCCGTCCTCCTAACTCCTCCTAACACCCTCCCGGTGCAGCGCTGTCACAGGTTGCCCCCCCCTCCGAACCCCGCCCCACCCACCCAGCCCCAACACACCCTCCGCCCTAGCCTCCAACCCCGCAACCCCGCCCCACCCCCTACCCTGGAGAAGTTGAACCACAGGATGATCATGGCTGCTGCCGTCATGGACACCGCCTGCACCTTGCCCAGCGAGGCGAGCGTGTTCATGAAGATGATGTAGGCGGCCTGGAGGGGGGGACAAAGACCATACCATATACCATACCATACCATACGGAGACCACAGGTTAGGGCAAAGCAATGGGTGGGGGGGAGGGGCAGTAGGGGTTGGGTGGGGTGGGGGAAGAGGAGACAGTGGGGTCAAAGACCATATCGCAGCAGTGGGAAGGGGGCGGGAGAAGAGGAAACAACTAGCTAACCGAGTTGGGAGGGGGCAGGAGGGAGGGAAAGAGTGAACGAGAAATGAAGGGGGCGGGGAGTGTAGGTGTCGGCCGTTACGCTAATGGCAGCAGGTACACGACTGATCAGCAGACTTGAGAAGAGAGGCCAAGCTGTGCGCGAAGATGTTGGCCTCTCTTCTTCAAGTGTTGTTGTTGTTGCTGCTGCAGTGCACACGGCAGCCTTACAGCACGTACCTTGAGTATGAGGACCTTGACTCGCGTGACCGCCGTGGGGGAGGCCATGAGGCCTCGAGCCACGGGGTTCAGGTCGCAACCCGCCACCAGCTGCACATGGAGGGCCACACACACATGGCGGCCAGTTTTCTTAACACGCATGGAGGACTTCATCTTTCGGCAATCACAGTATGTTTCGCCTCGCGGCCAGTTATTTTAACACACACACAAGGAGGGAACACGAGAAGAGGACAGTGGGGTGGGGGGTACTGCAGGAAGGCAGACGAGCATGCTGCAGGACGGCAGCAAACAACAAATGAAACAGTAACTGTGGTGAAGGTGTGCTCAGTGAAGCTGCACCCAACCTGTCCCTGCAGGCCATGTTATGCGGTGGCTCAGAGGGTAACCCGGTCGTGTACGGCCTCCCACTCAGCGCATGCATGGGCGGTTGGGTAGGTGGCGCTTTACTTGCGCATGCATAGGGGTGGGCATATACGTTATACGCGTAAAACATTCGCCCACCCGCCCCTCCCCAATGTCCCAAACGCAATCCTGTTATGCACTCCACCCTAGTGCTTCAGGAGAATCCATTCCCTCCTAATCTCCTCCTCGTCCCACCAAGGAATTGGGACTCCAAGGAATTTGCCTCACGTCTACTACTTCTTTCCCCATCCCCCGCCCCTGCTCCACGTTTCATCCATTTCCCCCTCCTCCCCAACCCCTCCTCCCTCCCCCTCCTCCCCAACCCCACCATGAGTGCCGTACTGCAGAAGAATATGATGGACGTCACCCCCGCCACCGCCATGTGCACCATGTGGGGGGACTTGAGGCACTCTGGAGGGGGGAGGAGAGTTGGGGGGATGAGGAGGGGGGAAGGGGGGAATGAGGGGGGTGGAGAGGGGGGGGGGGAATGAGGGGAAAAAGTTATATAAGTGAAACAACGAGTCCCAATCCCATATCCCGACTCATGCAGTGAGCGCATTCGGAGCATTCGGGGGAATGAGGGGGGGTGAAGAGGAAGAAATCAGCCAACCGTATGTGACATGTAGGCTTCACGATGGGGTAGAGGGTAGGGAGGTGAGTGCTTGGAGTGGGTGAGTGTGCAATTGGGGGAAGATAGCGAGGAGGGCCAAGCGAGGTGGCAACGCGGGAAAGAAGAGCCCCCCCCCTTGGACACGATTTCCCCCTGTTGTTGCACTTATTTATAATCCCCCCCCTGCAACACCAAGCAAACAGCCCGCATGCGTGCGTGCACCCACTCACCCACGGTTGTGAAGTAGTTGTGGTAGTGCGAGCCGTGGCCGGAGAACTTGCAGTTGAACAGGAACATCATGTAGTCGAAGCTGGAGGGGGGGAGCAGGGGGGTGGGGAGCAGGGGGAGCAGGAAAGTCCGCGATTCAGCGGGATAGCAAACATCCATGGGAAAGGACGCAGACCTTTATGGACAGAAAGGACAGGACTAGGGGGCGCTTACTACGCACACAGCGGGCGGGAGCACTGCCTGCCTCCCTCCCCCCGGCCCCCGCACACTGCCGCCCTCCCCTCCCCACCCTGCCACTCACACGGACATGTAGAAGAGGCTGAACACCACCTCGGAGAAGGTCTGCAGGTAGCCAGCGAACCGCTTCAGCCACTTGGAGTGCTCCTGACGGGAGGCGAGGGTGTGTGGGGAGCGGGAAGCAGGGGTAAGGGGGATCAAAGACCATACCTGCCCATAGGAAACGACAGGTTAGGGCAAAAGCAATGGGAAGAAGGGGGGGGGCGGCAGAGGGGCATGGGCGCGGCAACGGGGCATGGGAGGAGCCCGTGTGGGTGGCTTGTACAGCGCCGCTCCCCCTCCAGGCCCCGCGGTGCGCCATGCATCTGGTTCCGGCGGTGCAGGCTGCAGGGGGGCTTCTGACACGGGGGCTGCGAGGTGCTGCCTGGGGCGGCAGCGGCCCAGCAGCAGCTGTGGGGCTCTTGTGGACCTCCCAGCACCACTGGGTAACAAGCAGCACAGCGCCTTCCGGCTGGTGCTGCAAGCTGCCAGCGCAGTGCTGACCCGGGTGAGGCCCCCCCCCCGGCCCCCCCCGCACCCACCTGCTTCCTCATTGCGAAGGTGAGCAGCGCGATGCAGCCCACCGCCACGTACACCAGCGCCACCAGCGCGTAGAACACCCGGATGTAGGCGGTGTAGCCCTGGGTGGGGGGAGGTGGGGGGGAGGAGGGAGGGGGGAACAATCAACTGACTGTGTAATAAGGCGTCATGATGGTTTACAGCAACATGTGAGCCAGCCCGACCCGCACAGCCCGGGGGAAAGAAGAATACCCATTGTGTGGAGTCAGGGGGGGAGGGTGGTGAGGGAGAGGGCCCGGGAAGGTGGAAGGTGCAACGGCAGCAGGGGGCGCAGCGCGGCGGGGTTGGGGGGTTGACCTGGGTTCCAACTGTCGTCTGCTGTCTGCTGGCTCCTCCCAGTGCACCATACGCCCCGATGCCTGGTATTGTACGGCAGCCTCCTCCCAGACCCGCTAACCTCTGACCGTGATTTGGGTCGTGAAGCCGTACAGCACTCGGCCGCTAGGGATCATGTGACTGGAGCTCTGGCCACCCCGCACTGGGTCTTTCCCCCCTCCCTTGCCTCCTGGCACTTGATCCCAAATGCTTTGCCCTTACCTGTGGTTCTGGTATTCCTTTGACCCCCTGCCTCCTGTATGCCCCTTCCATCCATGCGTATCCCCCCCACCCTTCCCTCCTCACTTCCCCATCGAGCTAAACCCAGGGTGCACCCCAAGGGCCTCCCATGCGTGCCCTCCCTCGCAAACCCTAACACCCCCTCTCCACCAGCCCCTCCTCCTCCTCGTCCTGCCAGCCCCTTTCCCTCCTCCCCCCCCCTCCCTCCACCAGCTGCTGCCATTGCTGCTCCCACCCCGCCCCTCTTCTCCAGCTGCTGCCCGCTGCTCACCCAGATATAGGCCACGGGGGTGCGCGGCAGCACCCATCGCAGCGCCTGCCACAGCGGGTTGGAGTTGTTGATGTTCCAGTGGTTGATGGGCGTGAACACCACCAGAAAGGGAATCAACCCCTCCAGTACGATTTTAACCACCGCGAACTTCCAGCTGTCTGCTGATTTGCTGCGGGAAAGCATGTACCTGTGTGGGAGTACGACGCGGTTTGAAGCGCAGTTGGGGCAAGGAGGGATGATGAGGTGCAACACCCCTGCAGAAGCACTGGAATGGTTTTTTCCTCGTCTAGTGAGTGCTACTTGGGTAAAGCTTCACGTTGTAAGAGTGCTGGGAGCCTGTTAAGTAACCGGGTGTTTGGTCTCCACGCCCCGCAGTTCAACCCTTCTTGCCCAGCCCTATAGCGTTGCAAACCCACATGGCCGAAAAGACGCCCTCTTGTAGGGACTTTTTCTGCTCCAGAAGGTCATCCTCCTCGCCGTTGACATTGTTGCGGCCACGGTTCCTACAATCGGGCAGGGTGAATGCGCTGAGTAACGCATATCCTCCACGACACAGGTAAGGACATTGCAGACACGTTATACATAAGTGTGTTTATGTTCATAGCTGTTTGGCCCACCTCCTAACGATGCAAGCAGACACCCAAAAGACGGAATGAAAATTGACACTTTCGAGAGTCAACGCGACATCAACATTTTACCCTTGCTGGCAGAAATGGTAAAAAAACTATCAGCACGACGGGCCCACGACGCCTGCCGCCAAGCGGAAAGGTACGAACCATCCCACCTCTTCTTGAGGATTGCACGGTCTGCCGCTTGCGACGAAGTCTCAGATGCATCATTACCGCTTCGTTGTGATGCGGTTTCAGACATTTCGCCAAAGCTGTACTAGATAAGGTCTTGCGCAACCAAAATCCTTACGGGGCGTCTGCCGGGGCCCGCGCACCGGCGCGTGCCCCTGGCTATTAAGTACAGCGAGGCTTCTTCCTATGGTATGAATCCAGACAATGCTCGGACCCTCGTCAAACTTATACAAGAATTGAACGTTCGGAACATACAACTAGTGAAATATGGTCACTGAAATCCTTATAAAAGGTAAAACAAGTACACATGTCACTCAATACGCTTTCCAGTTCTCCAAGGGACCCTACTCCATAACGTTCGTACAGGTCCGCTCCGAAAGAAAATCGGGAATGCCCACAGCCCCACACTCCATGCAATGCCTGACTTGGCAATAGTAATAGCCTCCCGCTGACGCGAAGCATAAGGGCAAGTAGCCCCCATGAAAAGGCTGCTGAGGTCTGGCATGTTGCAGCCTATACCCGACAATGTATCCCAGACGTGAGTATGAGCATGGGAAGACCAGACATAAAATATATTTTCAGCAAATGCTACAACCCTTGACATAAAAGCCTGCTGGGAAACGAATATGGACCAGGCCGGTTGCATGCCAATGTGTACCGGTAAATGGATTCCTTCGTGTCGCTGCTGAGGGTAGGACCGACACAGCAGGACCGGCGTTTGCTTTACCACGTGATTCAATGCAAAGCTGTGCTTGTGAGTCGCGGGGGAGAACCCTTAAATAAGCACAACCACAGGGTGGGCCCAGCTTTGTATTTTAAGGCATCGTATGTTCCTGCCGTTTACTTGTTATTCTTCAACCGCCACAGCAATGGGTGCTCAAATCCTTCGCAGCTGCTGTGCATGAATGGCTTGTTCCAAGGGCTGTTGGTTGCAAGTCGAGGTGGCGATGTGGCTACAGCCCCCGTGAGAGCGATCCAGCAAGAACCTTACTGCGTGCCCAAAGGAACATGGACTGAAATGGGCATGGTGTTGGATCACAAGGTCTGCTAATGCAGCTTCGTACGCCCTGCATACACCAGATCTTTATTCGCCTCTCCCCTGCCATCCCTGTCTTCCTGTCACACCCCCTCCCACCTATCTTGTACCCGTCCGCCCATTCCTGTCCCCATGCGCCCCCAGGCCTTGTCGTATTCCGCATCCCGCACCACTTCTAATTTTGACCCTCCCCACTTATTCTTTCTTCCCGTTGCCGCGCCGCCGTGTCCATAGGAAACCCTACCACGCCATAATCGCATGTTTTTCGTTTCCCGTCTTGCATAATGACTGTTACTCACCACCTCCTTAACGCGCCCTGCCTCTCTTTCTTCCCTATTTTCCGCATATTGACAACCTCTTCCTACTGGACCTTGGACACGACCCTGGTGCGGCTATGTTGGTCTGCGCCTCCAATCCATCGGACCATGGCAAATGGCTTTCCCTCTCCAGGTAAGTTTCCCGTAACGCGTCTCGATAACATGTGTGCTCGTATACCCCATATGCGTGTTGCTTTGCTTTTCGTGACCGGCGGCGCGGCGCATGTCTCCCTAGTGTTACCACGCAAGGCGGCTTCTTCCTCAAGTCGTCTCGGTTTACGGTAAGCAACGATTCGGTAAGTAATTTGAGATGCGTGTTATTAGTGCCTCCGAATGCGCTCACTGCATGAGTCGGGATATGGGATTGGGATTTGTTGTTTCACTTTTATATAATTTTCCTCCCCTTTCCTGACCCACACATGTAACAACGAGGACTTTCCCCAGCACCCCGTGTATCGGTGTTGAACTTAAGCTCCTCGGGAACGGCCTTTTTGTGCCACCGTGAAGCGCTGGCACAGGCAGACAGACAGGGAACGGAGCGGCACTCGTGCCGGTAGTTGCTCCTGATCTAGCTATGTGCGACTTCTCATCAACGGCAACCAACCGAGCACACACGTTAACACTATGAAAGCTGCAAAGATTTTGAACAACATGCATACCTGCTTTAGGTTCGCAATTAGGAAGCCGGAGTGCAGTACCGGACTGAAATCCTAACCAACGTTGGTTTCTGCGCGGGCTGGCGATACCGGAATCACATAAAATACTAGTGTCAATAAGCCTCATTTAAGTCATGACACGTTAGAGTCTACGGGCAATGCTCGTTACAAACATGCTCGTCCCCATGAAGCTCGTCCGCGGCTTGCTCGTGCTCGTCACAGATGCCCGTTCACTTTGACCACTATGGCTTGATGGCCGCGATTTAAAATTATTTACACAGGAGCACGGCCTCTGTTGGTGCTTTTAATCTTGAGTATTTTGGGAATTACTACGCGGTACGGCAAACCACCTTTCATGGTACACGGTGGTCCAGCGCCTGTAAGCCCCGCAGGAAGTAACATTACTCGAGCTGATCTTAACCTCCATGTAACCTTAACCGTCGCGGAAGCTCCCAGTCCCAGCACGTCGCTTTGCAGCTCGGTTAAGCATTGTAGCTGAAGCCCCTCATATTATGTGTGACTTATATTAGCTCTGCCTTGTTGCTGAGGCAGCTGATACAAAAAGGTAATTTACCTGCAACTTTGGCGGGCTTACTCGAGCAGCGCATATCCCTACGGTATACAGGTGTGAAGCGGCTAGCGGATATTGCTGTGACTACTAGTTGCTTGGATCTTTCCTTTGTGATGTAAGAAATGATGTTGTCGCGGAATGGCTCCGGACAGCTTTGCGATGGCTCATGTGGCTTGTGCAGTGCGGCATTCCCATATAACTCGTAAGGCCAAAAGCTTTTAATTTCTGACAGGTTTGGAAAGTTTTCGCTAGTCGCGAGAACGTTTGCTCGCAGCGATGCCCCTGTCATGTACCGCTGTGACCCTCTCGTGATGTGCGCTTCCCCATCACAGGCCCTTGGAGATAGTATCTAACGTGCACGTATCTCAGGCTACGTGCCGTCTGCACGAACACGGCACGCCCATCCGCGGCCAGGCTGGCTGGTCGGTCTACCAGGTGCGCAACTAAGACGCCCGATCCACACCCGTAGCTGGCTGCAGCTGAAGGGAAAGCAGTCAAGAGGCAAGATGAAGCTGTTGCGGTGTTGGTAGCTGTCTTGTTCGTGTAGGTATGCCGCCGTCTACAACCTAAGGTGTTTGGCGATCGTCCTACTTGTCACACCCTTTGCGGCAACTGGTTCAGCAGCTGGGTGATTCAATCCGCTGAAGTGCACATCGGCGTTTGGTTCCAAAGTCCCGGTGCAGCATTGCTCATGCCGTATCAAATGAACTGGATTCTCCTCCCCGCTAAGCCTCCCCTGCCCTGTCCGCTTATTGCTGCTCTACGGTTCACCAGACGCCCGCCCTTTGCATGCCCATCAACCGCCACGCCCATCTACAGAGCCTTCCGCCTGCAATCTGGGCTTTGGCGCCAGCCCAAGACATGAGCCCAACGCCTCACTTCCGCAGACCCTCGCTTAGTGCAGCTGGTGACGACGCACCTATAAGTTCTCGCAGCTAATTACACCACACACACCAGCCAACCACCCGGTTCGGTACGGCCTTCTACACCTGTCGTACACCCTCCATCTGTGCCTCAAGAAAGAGGCAGGGACAGAACTGCTTATAACAAGACGTCTGCGCACGTGTGTGTGCGTGTGCGTGCGATCTCCACATTAACACTTGAGGGAGGCGCGTACGTGCGTGTGCACTCTCCACGTCCGCCTGCCGTACAGCGTGTACGGCAGGCCCTAGATGGGCAACATCGATGACCTGTATGACCGTGACAAGAAGACGCTGCTGGGAACCGGCACGTACGCCACCGTCTACAGTGCTGTCTGCAAGCGCACCGGCGAGCGAGTGGCGCTGAAGAAGCTCCGCAATGTGAGCACAACGACAGCAGCGGCGGCGCCCGCGATGGGAGGGGCCAGGGATGGCATCATGGCGACACCCATGATGAAGACGCCCTTCGGCTGCTACAACCCTGGTGGCGGCGGTGGTGGCGGTGCTGGCGGCGGCGGCATTGCCGGGAAGCCGCTGATGCCCGCTGGAGCAGCGGGAGCAGTGGCGGCAGGCGGTGCTGCGGGTAGCGCTGGAGGAGGAGGAGGAGGGGGCTGCGGTGCGGACGATCGCGGCGGCGTGTCGCAGGCGGCGCTGCGCGAGATCAAAGTCTTGCGGGTGCGTGTTTTCTGCCGTACGGCCTGGTACTGCTGGTACGGCAGTAGTTTTGGTGTGCAGCTGGCAGTCGGGTTGTTGGCACGGTGCATGCGGTGCTGTTGGGGGGTGGGAGGGAGGGGTTCAGCGGGTTTGCGTGTGGTAGCTTGCGAGTAGGAGGGAGGTGGGGGGTGGTCTGTTGCTCATGTCGTGCCATGATGCACGCTGCAGGGACGGGTGCAGCGCGCATGCTGCGGGTGGGACTTGGGAGGGATTGTCATGCGGCACATCTGGCATGGTAGTGTCCCGGCGGTGTCATGGTGGCGGGTGTACAGGGCAAACGAAGGGACTGCGATCTGGGTCCATTTGGGTCGGTCTGGGTTGATCTGGGCCCATTTGGATCGATCTGGGTTGGGCTTGCGGCTATGAAACTGACAAGCCAATGCTGCGCTATCCGTCCTCCCAATAGTCCAACAGTCCATTCGTTGCTGCCACCCCTGATTTGCCGGCAGCCAGGCGTCGCTTGCATCTCGTAACCTGCCGGCACAACCCCGTCACGCCCTTCGCCGCTCGCTCCCTGATCGCACAGCTGCATCGGATGGGGCTAGCGTTAGGCATGGGACTTCCACTGCGCCCCTCCCATCACCTACCCACCCTCACTTGTAGTTTGGGTTTCCTCTATCACCCACCCTTCCTCCCTGTCCCTTCCCCACCTCCCTATCACGATAAAGCCTCGTCATGCAGCTCGTTAGTTTACTTTTTTACATAACCTATCCCTCGCAGCTCGGTTTGTCTAATCCCTATCTGATCCCACCCTATCCCCGCCCCCCCAGGAGTTGCGGCACCCGCACATCATCCGTCTGCGGGAAACCCTGCACCATAAGAAGACGCTGGTGCTGGCATTCGACTACGCGGCCGGGGGCGATCTGGAGCTGCTGTTGTACGGCAGTAGCAACGGCAGCGGTGGTGGCGGTGGCGGCGCCAGCAGCGGCAGTGGCAGCGGAGGTGTGCCCGGCGCGCCCCCTCCGCTGGATCCGGCGGTCGTCAAGGCGCATTTGAAAGCCCTGCTTGAAGCTCTGGCGTACTGTCACGAACAGGTAAATATAACAAGGTTAACAACGGGCTACAGGAAATGGCGCATTTGCGGTGAAGTTTGCTTTCCGTACTACTTCCGTACTTTCATTCAATCCCGGAGGAACAGGATGCCTCGCAATGCGCTCCTGCACAACACGGGCGCCCTTCGTGCCTATTTGCCTTTCATGCCCCCAACCGTCACACACAAGGGCAACACGGTGACTTGCTCTGGTGGTGCATGGAATGCGTGCTACACGTCCCTTGACCTCTCCTTTCCCTGCATGCAAGTGCTTCTCCGTGTGTCTGCTCCCCTCCCGCCTCCTCCCCCCCCCCCAGGGAGTGCTCCACCGCGACGTCAAGCCCAACAACTTGCTGCTGGACGGCGCAGGGCGGCTGCTGCTGGCGGACTTTGGGCTCGCCCGCTACCTGCCGCGGGAGCTGGGGGAGGAGGAGGAGGGGGAGGCGGTGGGGGTGGCGTCGCACCGACAGTCGGCAGCTGCGGCTGCGGGGTCTGCGAGTCTGGGAGCTGGAGAGGCGTGCATGAGGGATGGTGGCTTGCGCAGGGCCGGCTGCAGCGGCGGTGGCGGCGGCGGCGGTGGCGGCGGCGGCGAGGGGTTGGGAGGGGAGTCAGCCCATGCGGGGGGCGCGGCAGGTGCCGGTGGTGGCTGCAGCGGTGGCTGGGTCGCTGGCATGGGAGTGGCGGCCGGCCTGGGAGGCGGGGGGGGAGGCGGGGAGGGCCCAGGCGGCAACAGCAGCTGCGGAGGAGGGAGAGGAGGAGGAGGAGGAGCGGCTCCTGCGCGGGGCGGGCTTAGCATGGAGGCAGGGCCTGTGATGACGCACCAGGTGTGGGTGGGGTAACGGGGGGTGGGGGTGTGCCTGTGTTAAGGAAAGTGGCCGTGAGTCGGAACATACTGCGTGTGCCTGTGGTGTCTGCGGTGTCAGCGAGGGGGCGGGGCACGTGCTTTCGGGTATGGTTACTGCTTCCTGATTGGAGGGCTGCAGGGGTGGGGATCGCGACGTTTGTTAGGGGACGCGGTTTCAGGTCCCGGGAAGTGGAGCGTCATCTTAGTCCACTTCGTCAGGAATGAACCTTCCATGTCCATGCTCACGCCCGCCTCTTGCCCTCCCCAACAAACGTCCCCACTTTTCCGCTTCGTGCGACACCGTGCTTTCGTGCCCGTGCTTTCGTGGTTTCCTTCGGAACGACTTGGTTTCTCTCTGCCAGCCCCACCTTTACCGTTCTCTTTGCCCCTATCATCCAGCCAATTGCGGAACATGTATCCCTCCTCCCCACCTCACTGGAGCGCTCACTGCATGAGTCGGAATATGGGATTGGGACTCGTTGTTTCACTTGTATAATGTTTTTTACCTCCCCCCCAGATCGGCATGCGCTGGTACCGCCCCCCGGAGCTGCTGTTCGGCGGCCGCACGTACGGCGCCGCAGTGGACGTGTGGGCGGCGGGCTGCGTGTTCGCAGAGATGATGCTGAGGAGGGTGTGGTTCAGGGTGAGGAGGGCGGGGTGGTGGGGCAGGGTGAGGGTTCAGAGGAGGGCATGGTTCAGGGAAAGAGCAGCGACTGCTTCCTTGACTCGTTTTCCTCCCCGAGACCCCAACAACCCCAACCCCCCTTCTTCTTCCCCCCAGGGCAGCTCCGATGTTGACCAGCTGCGGCTGATCTTCGAGGTGCTGGGCTCGCCCTCCGAGAGCAACTGGCCGGGCGTCAGCAGCCTGCCCAACTACCTGCCCTTCACGCCCATGCCGCCGCAGGTGGGGGTGGATTGTGTTAGGAGTAGGACTGGCCGCGAGTCGGAACGCACTGTGATTGCCGGAAGCCCACAGAAACACCAGGGGAGCCGGAGGTCGGGCGTGCTTAATAAACTGGCCGCGAATAGGAACGTACTGCTAACCCGTCAGATGGAGTGTATGCTACGCTCCATTTAGGAAAGCCCCTCAGAGTACGGTATGCCATCCCCCTTTCCGTACACACGGTCTGCTGGTCATTCCTGCACATTCCCACCGCCATCCACCTCCCCGCCACAGGACCTCTCCAAGATCTTCCCAGCCGCCGCACCCCATGCGCTAGACCTGCTGGCCCGCATGACACGGCTCTGTCCGCAGCAGCGCCCGACCGCCCGACAGGCCCTCGCACACCCCTACTTTGCAGCCGACCCGCCGCCGGCGCCTCCGGGGCAGCTGCCCCTGGCGGCGCCACGGCAGCCCGTGGATTCGCTGCGGGCCGCAGGCGCGGAGGAGCGAGCCGGCGGTTGCGGCGGCCGGGTTGGCATGGTGGGAGGGCTTTCGGGGCTGGCACGGCAGCTCAGCGTGGGGATGCCACAGGCACAGCGGGTGTCGTACTCTGGTAGCCTCATGACGGCAACAGCGGGGGTGGCGGCTGGCGGCGGCGGAGGAGGAGGAGGAGGAGCAGGGGAATTGCCGCGACCGCCGCTCCCGGCGTTCCCCGCAGCCATGATGCTGTCAGCGCGACAGCTCTCGGGCCGGCTTTCCTTTGATGGCGCCGCCGCCGCCGCCGCCAGGCCAACGGCGTCGGCAGGGCCTGCTGTTGCTGACGCCGGCGTCGGTAACGGCGGCGACCAGCGGAACGAACACCCGCAGAGCATGCTGGTGCGCAGGTCGAGTTTCCATCTACCCATTCCGACCGGGCCCTTATCCGCCTTTTTCGTACAGCCGCCGCCAGGGTCGTCTGCAGCTGACGATGTGGCGGCGGCGGTGGCCGCGGCTGTTGCTGCCGCCGCCGCCGCCGCTGCCGCTCCTGATGGAAGCAACGGCGCTGCTGCTGCTGCCGGTGACGGGTCCGGACGGCGCTCATGGCCTGGCTTTGGCGGCGGCGGTGATGGCGGCGGTGTAACGCCGAGCACAGGGACTGCAGCGGCAACGGGGACGGTGGCAGCAGCAGCAGCACCGCCTAAGCTGGCGCTTCCGCTCCTAGGCGTGCAGCAGCAGCAGCATCGGCAATTCGGGCAACCCCATGACTTCAGGCCACGGTCCATTTTCGATGTGGTAGCAGCAGGTGGTGGTGGTGGCAACGGGCCAATGGCTGTTGATCAGCAGGGGCGAAGCAGCCTGCCGCTGCCTCTGCCTCTGCCACCGTTCCTGCAACCTCGCCAGCAACCGTACGACGACCCGCATGACCGCATGCCGAACCCCCAACAAAGACAGCAACAGTTGCCGCCACAGCAGCAGCAGCAGCCACAGCCACAGCAGCAGCAAGGAATGGAGCCCGGGGACCGGGACGCTGCCCCCATGTGGGCTGAGCCAGCGCCGCAGCCAACCACGACGACGGCTGCAGCTGCTGCTGCTGCGTCAGCGCCACGGCGGCGCCGACGCGCACGTCGTACCCGCAGTTCCGTCGCTGCGGACATGTCTCTGTCCGCGGGAGCCTGGGTGACAGGCGCCGTGGACTTTGAGGCGATTGCGCGGGCCCGGGAGCTGGAAGATGCAGCTGCTGAGGAAGCGGGTGATGCGATGGAGGGGATGCGGGAGGGCGAGGAGGCGTTGGAAGAGGAGGGCGAGGCGGGGTACGGCGAGGAAGAGGAGGAAGAAGAAGATGAGGACGAAGAGGAGGAGGAGGACTACCAACGCAATGTAGTGCGGAGGTTCAGCTTTGGAAGCAGCTTGGTAACGGACGCCGATGTGCTGCATCAGGCAGGCGCCGGAGGGGCAGGCGATGTTGGCGGCAGCGGCGACCCTGCATGCACGTACGGCGAACCGGAACCCATGATTACCACCGTTACCACCACCGCTGGGGGCTGCGGCGGTGACGGAGGCCCCATGAGTATGAGCATTAGCATGGGTCTGAGTTGCGGGGGCGGTGGCGGCGGCGGCGGCATGTGTGGTACCGTGGGCTCGAAGCGGCCCCGATGGATGCGCTCCTCCTCAGCTGCCTTTCACCAGGAGCAGCAGCAGCACCCTTTCTACCAGCAACCGCGCCTGCAGCAGCACCAGCAGCACCAGCAACAACATCAACACATGCAAAGTGAACTCTGGCAGGAACAGCAAAAGCAGCAGCAGCAGCAGTGCAACCTGTTGTTTACACATGACCTCAGCAATCCCCAAAGCGATCAAGAGCGGGGTCCCGAGCAGCACAGGCCGGCTGAGGCGTCCTTGGTCTTGCAGCATTCCGTGGCAACAGCCCATAACAACAACATGTGTGCTGCCGGCGGCGGCACGCACGGCGTTCACTTTGACGTTCACATGCACGACACGCACGTGCGGCGTGGCAGCACAGGCAGCGTTGGCGGTGCACCGGCACCCTCTGTTTCAATGGTCTCGGCGATGATGCCTTGTGCGTCAGTCAGCGCGGCGGCCATGGGCAGCGCTGGCCGCGGCGGTGGTGCGGATGATGCCGCGTTTGCCGAAGAGGCGAGGCGCCGATGGGCCGCGGCGGCGGCTGCAGCCACTGCTGCCGACGCTCTTGATGTGCCTAACTCTGCTGACGGCGCTACGGACGCTGTGCAACCGCCGCCAACCACCATCTCCGCCGCCGCCAGCGCTGCACTCGGCGCCGCATTAGCCGCCGCATTGGCGGAGGCGGCGACGAACACGCGTCGGCCCATCGGCGGCCGGCGTTCAGACGTCACCGCGTCGGCGATGTCCTTGTCCTTTGCAGATGGAGTTGACGTCGCGACAACGCATGCGGACTGCTCTCGTGCGCCGCCGCCTACGGTTGTCGGGCCGCGTAACGCCGCCGCTACTGCGATGGCGGATGAGCTTCCCTCGATTGGAGGTCCGCTTGCCGCTGCAATGGAGGCAGCAGCCGACGGTGCTGCAACGTCTGCTGCTGCGCCCGCAGTTGGTGAGGGCACTCGTTCAAGCTTGCCGCTTCTTCCGCGGATGCCTGCTATCAGCGTGGACGCGGGAGTTATGGCGGCGGCGGCGGCAGCGGCGGCCGCTGCTGCCGATCGCGGTGACGGCGGCGGCAGGGCTGCTGCTGCTGCTGCTGCCAAGGCTGCGGCGGCTGTGCCGGCGGGAACGCTGAGTGGGTCTTGCCACTTGCGGGCTGGGCCCTCCGGCTTCCAGCGTCCAACCATGCCCAGCCCAGACCTGCAGTACCTTCGGTGGGTCCGTCGTGGGGCTGCTTGCGTGCTGGATAGATACTGTTGTCCGTCTGAACTCCGTTTGAAAGCATGCAAGCCGCAGTCAGGGGTCGAAGGGGCTGTTGGTTGTCGGCCTCAGGCCCCCGGCGGTCTGAAAATCCTCCTCCGTTCGGGAATCCCTGCACTGCACTTGCCCCCATGCATGCATTGACAATCCTGGCCGCCAGGAGGGGGAACGTACTGTACTGAGTTTCCGTCCAGGTGTGTCATACCCCGTCTGACTCCGTTGACACGCTTGTTTCTTTCCCTTCCTCTCCAGGCAGCTGAAAGCGGAAGTCGACGAGGCGCTTCGTCAGGTGGGTCCGGGCAGTGCATGACGGAGGGAGGAAAGCTGAGGATGAAACTGAGGAGTGGAAGCGCAGTGTAGTTTCACACCACACCACACGCATGGCACTTGATTGCACATCGATTGGGGATCTCGGCGGATGGCTTGGAAGGGCTTGGGTGGGGGTTGCCTTCCTCCAAGATATCCCATGTCCGTTTACCACGTTTAACACGCCCTGCTCCCACCAACAGGCTTCTCAAGCGGGAACTCCGGAGCGGGGTCAAGCGGAGCCCGCAGACGATCCCGAAAGCGACACCGGGGCTGCAGGGGGTGTGGATCCCCGGCCTCCTCGCTGCCCACCACCTAGGAGTTCGGATTCCGCTCAGGAATGATGCAGCAACAAGGGCAGGAGGAGAAAGCAGGACCTGGACTGCCGCCACAGCTGGGACTCTGTGAACGAGCAGCCATTGCTGCTGCCTTGCTAGCGGTAAGGCAGGCGCTACAGGGGCGGCAGGCTGTACGGTGAATTAGCAGCAGTACAAGCTTCGGGCCATTGCTCTAGTACGATTGTGAGTAGCACGGGTAGGTAGTGGCAGGCTATGCTCAACCAAAGCAGGAGCAGCAGCAGCAGACCCACCAACTACAGTGGCGGCCCGTAATAGTGCCAGATCAACGCATTACATAAGGCAGTGGGTAGCGCAATAAGCATTGCCATAATGTTAACATGATAGTAGCTTCGAACCACATGTTTCCGGGCAATTTCCTCGGTCACTAAACTCTGTAGGATGGGCTTTTCCGCCCATATCGGTATCCTTTTATGCCGCTTTTAGCAATTTGTACACGACGCGGGGGCCCTTGACTGCTAAACAACAGCATGCCATGAGTGTGTTCGATAAAAACGTGTGCGCCGTCATTTCGTAAGGGTCAAACGCCGGATATCTGGTTTACCGAACGGCAAGGCGATCGACCTACATTGTGTGCGTGGAGGTACGCGGCCAGCGTGCGGGGCGTGCCGGCTGTACATGGCCCATCGCTTGGGGGCCATTGTCTGGGTATTGTGTGTCCTTGAAACGGTGTTTCCATGTTTCCTGGTCCGGTCAAAATGTGTGTTCTGTGGGTGTTCCTTACTAGGTTGACGCCGTAGCGCCCGGGTCGCTTCATTGTAGTCCCAAATGACCCATGGGTCAGCGTGAAGACCTTAATGGTTGCAACCGTGTCCTTTGGGTTCTTCTGACTTAGAGCCCTTGGGGGCTCCTGGCCAAGAAACATAGCTAGGACAGGCTAGGAGGTAAGTTCACGGCTTTGCACCCTTGGGAAGCGTTGATAACGGATGCAAGGATGAGGACGTGGTGAAAAGGAAAGGACTGAAGTGCGAGCGTTCATGCTGGCGTAGGTACTTGCCGAAACAACTAGTCGTCGTTTACATGTGGAATGCATTGATTTTTGGGCTTATACGTGGGCGTTAGCTATCGCAGTGGTCGGCGGCATCCTCTAGAAATGAATGGAAGCTACTATGGTGGGGATACGGGGGTGTAAGACTGGTGTATGAGGAGCATGGCAATGCGAATTAAAGGGCGTACCGTTATCACTTTTTGCGAAGGGTGAACACTGTTTACGTATGGCGGATAGGATCGGCTGTAATGACATGAGATGCAAACGCTGAGATGTGGCTGCTTGTGGTGCGGGGAGGGGTGCAATATGCATGCCTGTGTCATGCATGCAGGGCCAATGTCCGCAACCTCTTGTAATGACTGGGTACAGCTCTGCGGTGGTGGATTGAGATGGCGTCAAGACGGGTTGAGATCTTCGCATGCAGGTTGGGTTATCGGTGCACTTCGGCGAAGGGGCCGCCCCTAAAGCCGCTTCCTGTGCGCTTCTGCCTGGGCGTTTCTTTCCCCTCACCTCTCACCTGTGCCGGGTTCCTACTGAACCCCCGTGCGAAAGGTTGCTGCAGAGGGGCAGGCATACAAGATGCGAGTCGAGGGGTACGTTTGTCACACTGTTGTGCTGGTTTAGGGCTAGGCGTCACAGTGAGACAAAAAGAAGAAACAGTGGATGGCGGGGGTGTGGCTGATGCATGTAGTGTCGTAGGCTGTAATAGGAGGAGGACTCGTTTAGGCGCGCTGGACCCAGCGGTCGGGGGTAAGTGTTTTAGCCAGGTGGAAAGTGCGCATGCACCTGCGCCTGTGGTGCGCTCCATACGCGTGCTTATTCCCTCATTAGGTTTCCGTGCATTGTCCATTGCACGTATACGCAAATTTGTTACGAAGGCAGTTAAGAAGCGCGTGGGATCCATGTGTAAGGCTTGGGGGATTCGCAACCAGAGGGGGGCTGCTGCTGGTCCGAGGTGAGCCCTCTAGACGCCCCCTCCCCTCACAACGGCAACAACCCACATGCCGCCCTGTTAAAAATACGGTTCCACACTCATGGCAAGATCCCCTCAGGACCGCACAAGTAAGGAATTGCAAGCAGGCAGGCAACAGAACCGCAACAACGCACGGTCCCTCCGCGGAGAGAGGTCGAAGTTTCTGCGTGGACGCGTGAACGTCCCAACTAGGCCGCCTTCTCGGCGACTGTACACAACCAAAGCCAAGGCAGGCCAACGCTTAATTACGCACTCTCTATAACAACAGTATCGTTCCATGCGTGCATGTAACCATGCAAATATTAGTAGTGGTTAGAACCAGCACAGTCAATGTGGTACCAATGCACGTGAAGTATCGTGGCGTTGGTTAACAGAACACGCACGACGCACCTCCTCGATAATGCAACCCCACTGGGGTAAGGAACCGGGCAGTGACTGCTGCCTTGAGAAAACACAAAGAAGGAACAACCGTGAAAGCCAAAATCGTTCCCTAACGCAATCACACAGCCTCCCTTTCCTTCCCAACACGGCATGCAACGGATGAATGTACAGGTGGTTGGCAAGCCAGGGAAATCCTGAAAACACACACGCTCCAACCGACGGAGGAAGCGCCGTAGTAGGCTAATCACAAAATGACCGCAACGCGAAAAGGCAGAGTCCTAATGTCCCCTCAGGGCCCCTCAAGCCATTCCGCCACGTGTGTTCTTACGTGGGATCTTAGCGTTTCCTGCAATATGCATCGCATGCAAACGTTGCTCGCTCCCTAGGCATGCATCCCCATGCCACCAAGGAGCAGTAACACAACCACCCCTGGACCGTGCTGCGAACATCCACACGTCCAAGCTTATACGTCAAGCTGCAGTGAACGTGGGTTGTAACCCAAAACAACAAAAGCCCCTCACCAAGGCGCTAGCAGCCCAGTCCGGAGTTGGACCAATCCTGCTGGAGCGGTTCAAAATACTATTTATATAAAAAGTGTAACGCAACTTGGAAGCACAGAAATACAAGAGCCGTACGTGTCTAGGAATACAGGTAAAACGGCTCAGACTTAACCTGCAATCAGGTCCATATAATGTAAACAACAATAATCTTTACCCACTAGCACCGCCCGTGCCCTGCAAACCCACCCCATAGCATGTGTTGGCAGGGGTGTGTTATGCAAGGAACGGCTATAACTCCTGCATCGCGCGTTTAACATGAACATGACAAAAGTACATACATACCAGCCACAGTACTAACAACTGAGAAGCTGCAACAGGAGGTTAGGCCTCGCGTTTCGTAGCTTGAAAGCATCTGTTACCCATCCATCTAACCCATTCCAAAACCAACGTCCAACGCAGTTTCCATGGCCATTCCAATCCAGGCACCTCTTGTCCTTATGTACAGGCCACCACTGGTGTGCATTCGGCTATCTTAACATGACCACGACCACGCAAGCCGCTCCGCCGACCCACTACTCACGAGTGGGTCGCTCTTACTGACGCCGCCGCCGCACTTCCTCCTCACCGCCATGCCACCTCACACCTCACTAACCATACACACATGCACACGCGCAGCACCCTTCCCTCACCAGTACTGCCCGTAATCCTGGTACGGCGGCGGCCGGCCCTGCGGCAGCCTGCCCCCAGGCGGACCGTAATACCCGAATCCGGGGCTGTAGCCGGGTGACTCGCTGTCGTACCCGGGGTCATCCATTCGGTACCCACCCCCGTTGTAATACCCGCCACCGCCGCCACCGCCACCGCCATTACCTCCGTGCCTGGGATACCCGGGACTTGAGAAGGACGGGCCGGCGGCGTGGGGCGGGTAGCGGGGTTGCGGCGGCGAGGGCGTGTGCAGGAAGTTTGCGCTGGGCAAGCGGCTGGGCGGGAGCGGCGTGGGCATGGAGGCAAGGGAGGGGCGAGGAGCGGGCGGGGGCGAGGGGTAACCCGCGGGCCGTACGTAGACGACTTGGGGTTCCGGAGCGGTGCGGTTGGGTTTGCGAGTGGCGAAGAAGATGATGAGGACGAGCATGACTAGGAGGATGGCGCCTCCGCCGGCTGCTCCTGCAATGATGGCGATGAGGGGGATGCCGGCGATCTTGCCGCCGGAGGACTTGGGTGGCGGCGGAGAGGGGGGCGGGGGCGGGGCGGAGGGGCAGATGGAGGAGGCTTGGGTGCCGGCTGGGCAGACTGCGAGGAATGGGGCGGGGGAGGGGGAAAGAGGGAAGCAAAATGAAGGGGGAGTCACGAAATGCTAGGGGTTGAGGGGGCACACATGTGGTACCGGTAGGCATGCGTACGACTCGACTGGGCCTCGACCACCACCTTCCCACGCCGCCACACCCACCGCCCCTGAACACAAGCACCCAGTCGCCCCCTGCTGTCCCCGCACCCCCTCCTACGTTGCTGTGGCTGCAGCACCGCCAGGCTCTGCGAGGTGGAGCTGCTCACGGCGCCCCACTGCGCCTGGAAGCTGGCACTGGCCTGGGAGCTGAGGGAGGCGGCGGCGCTGTAGGTGTCGGACACCTGGGGGGGGGAGGTGAGGGGTCGAGGAAGGACAAACCAGAATTGAGGGCAAGGCAAAGCAGGGGGGGGGAGCAGGAGCGGGAGGAGGAGGCGGTGGAGTCGTTGTCATGCTGGCTGTGTGCTGTTACCAAAGGGTGTCTTGTAAAGCCAGGTGGGGGGCTCAAGGGAATTGCACGGGGTAAATGCAGTTTTGGCCATGGCTATGCGGAAAGCTATGATACAGGCTTTAGATGGCTGGGAGGGGCTCAGGCGAGACTATAGGGTGTGGCTTGGGCGGAGTGCTGTATGGGAACGACGTGGCAGCCAGCTTGAGCGCACGAGGGGGGGAGGTGCGGTGGGTGAGATGGGGGTTTGTGTGATGTGCGCTACGGCGCTACACCGGCCGCCGCAGTGCCACTCACGTCTGCAGCGGTGGAGCCGGAGGGGAAGTCGACGGTGTAGTCCACCACAATGCCGCACGCCAGGCTGGTGATGGTGACGTAGCTGGCGGGGATCTGCGGGGGGGGGCGGGGCGGGGCAGGAGCAAGAGGGCAAGCAGGCAGGAAAGGTGAAGCGGGCGGGCAGTCGGGTGCGCATGAGTGTCGCAAGACATGCAGCAGCAGTCGTGCAAGGGCGGGGCAGTGGTTGTCTGGCGTCAGGAGCGTTTGGTTGCTTAGGCATTGCAAACCTGAAACCCCGCTTTGCCCTAATCACCAAGCATGGCTACATCTGCAGCAGCGGCGGCCCACACACACACTGGCTGCGGTGGGCCCCGGTGGGCAGGGCGGTGGGTGGTGGCCACACCGGCTGCTTACCTCCAGCACCCGCGCTATCTCCTGGTACAGGTCGGCCTTGAGGGAGGTGATGTTGTTGGAGAGGAGGGAGCAGTCCGCGGTGATGGTAAGACTTGCCTTGAGCTGCGCCACGGTAACTGTGGGGATGGGGTGGGTGGGTCGTTAGGGTGGGGAGTGATGAACACCTTAAAACACTTCCGTACGCACACAGGCATGCAGGCGGGACCTACCAGAGGGTGGCGGGCTAGCCGCGGGTGGGGGCCGCGGCGGCGGCCGGGGGTTCGGCTGTGGCGGCGGACTGGGTGGGGACATGGGGCTCGGGGCCGGCGGGGGTGAGGGTGGGCGCGGTGGGGGCGGTGGGGGGGACGGCGGCCGCGGTGGGGGCGGCGACGGCGCCGGAGGAGATGGCGGCGGGGGACTTGGCGGCGGACTTGGGTTTGGACTGGGTGGGGGTGAGGGTGATGGGGGCTGTGCCGGTGGAGGGCTGGGAGGCGGGCTGGGGCTGGGGCTGGGCGGGGGAGACGGCGGGAGGGGAGGCGGAGAGGGAGGGAGCGGAGGAGGGCTGGGGCTGGGAGGTGGTGAAGGAGGCGGCGGCCTTGGGTTTAGGTTGGGCGGCGGGGCGGGCGGTCCGTTGGGCGGGGAGGGCGGGACTGGCGGGATGCGCAGGTTGGAGAAGTAGACTCGACCTGCGGACCCGAAACGGAAAGGCCGAATGACATCAGCAGGGTTGTCCGAAGGGAGCCAAGGGAGCATGAATCGCATTCACAACACAGCACTCGCCTCGGTCAGGAAGATCCATCACCTCATATGTGCACCATACCGATGTGTGCTAACATTACATTACAGCAACAACACAACAACTGCCGCCGCGACGCCGCACCCCACCGCTGTGGCCCGGTGCCCCACCGCTGCGGAGCCAGCCGCCCGCCCCCTCCCCCCACCCCACCTACCTCCGCAGTAGCTGGTGTTGAGGCTGGCGGGGCAGTACACGTAGGGCTTGGTGTTGTCGAAGAAGGCGCAGGAGGAGCTCACCTGGCACCTGGGGGTGGGCAGGCGGGAGGGCAGGGGGGCAAAATCAGGACGTATACTAGATACACGGGGGAGGTACGACAAGTACGACAGGAGACCGGTACGACATGTACGACAGGAAATGGGTACGACAGGTATGCCACGTTGTTGGTGAGGAGAGAGCTGTCGTGCGCGCGCTCTCACCAGAGTCGTGAGCTGCCGTCCGGTGAGGCGCAGTAGCTGGAGAAGACGCCGTTGAACTCCCAGCTGCTCCGGCAGTCGCAGCCGTTGCTGGCTTTCTGTGAGGTGAGGTGAGGTGAGGTGGGGAAAAAGAGTGTCAACCTTTAAAAGAGTTAACAAAGCGTTGCAAGAAAGGGTCGACGGAACCGGAACAGGAAGGTCTTATCGACCAAGTTCCTTACGGCAAGGAGTTAAAAGCCCAGCGGGCTGGGTTCCCCGGTAAGCCAAGCGTGCAAAGTTTTTAAGCGAAAACCTGTTAGCGATTGAGGAGGCACGAAGCTCCTCAAATCAATTCAAGATACGGTAGCGCTATGCGGACAATGGGCCGGTGCGGACGGGTATGCGGTTCGCCCACCTGGCACGCAGCGGGGACGGAGCGAGGGGGCGGCGGTGGCGGCAGGGGCGGCGGCGAGGGCGGCCGAGGTGGTGGCGGAGGAGGTGCGGTGGTGCCGGGTGCCAGGCTCTTCTTGCACTGCCGGGCAGTTCCTGCAGGGTCGTGCGGAGCGGGGGCAGAGGGAAGAGAGGGTGAGGGGGATTGGCGGGGCTGCGTGAGGCTGATGTGAGGTCGGTGCTAAGGACAGGGAGGCTGGAGCGCAATGGGAGAGAAACACGCATTCAGAGCATGTCGCGTAGTGACACAGCAGCAGGAGCTGCGCTGTTGTGCGTGTTCCACACTGTTAGCTCCACACCCCACACCAGCAATCGTCCGCCCGTCCGCTGCCTTTACCTGTGCAGCTGAGGATGCAGGGTGTGGATGTGCAGTCGGAGCAGCTGCTGGGGTCAGCAACCTCGCACCTGCGGAGGGCGTGGGAAGGAGGAGGGAAGGAGGATAGGAAGGAGGAGGAGAGGTAAGGAGGAAGGAACTGCTTAACCCGACATGACATGACAGGTAGGCTACGGGTCACGCGGGATTACGGATTAGATAGAACTTCGCGTCGCGTACATGTGTTTGCAACAGCAGCAGCAGCGTCTGTCACAGGAGCTGAGTACTCTGACACGCGGCTCGTCCTCGCTTACGTTAGGAAATTGGTGAGTCCTGTTCGGTCGCAGTAGGAGTAGGTGTTGCCGTTGTAGGTCCAGGAGCTCTTGCAAGCGCAGTTGTTCGCGGAGGCCTGGGGAGCGGCGGAGGCGTTAGGATGAAAGCAGTTAGCAGCGGGTGGTGATGGATTGCGCAGTAGAGGAGCAGTATACGGACCATCGCTATAAGCGTGATAACACATCGAGGGGTATGGACCTGCGCTGCAGGAGGTAGCCCAGCATCGATATATCGAACGCACGCGACACTGCATGCTGCGCTTGACAAATGGTGTTTGGGGTTTTGGTTTTAAGAGACACGCAAGCCTCTGCGCCGCGCGTAGAAGCAGACCCATTCAGGCGCCTGCACTGCGGGCAGCTGGCAGCCTAGCAACGCACACAACGACGGAGACCAGCACGCCCCACCGGAGAGCACTGGCAGCGGCTGGCTGACAGCTTTTCATACTAGCAACAGTTTCGACACACCGCAACTACGCAGTTTGCCTGGCAATTGCGCACCAACCGACAACGCAAAGAACAACCTAGGTAAGCCTACCTTGCATATGTTGTTGTAGTACTCGGGCGGAGGCGACGCCATGGGAGGCGGTGGAGCAGCGTTCTGCGCGTAGTATTGCCCCCAAGCATACAACACGGGGTTCAACTCCGACGTCACAAAGTGCGCGCGTTGCGCCTGACCAGCCGTGAAGTGCCCCAGCGCCGCGAAGCACACCGGTGTGTTGTACGTCATGTAGTTGCCCAGCTCATCGTATCCGGCTAGGGTGGGGCAGGTGTCGGCCCATGCGTTCATGTCAGCCACCGGGATTCCCAGGTTGGTGCTCCAGCGCGTGTAGGCTGCGTCCCAGTCGCCCGCGTATTGACCCCAGAACAGCTCCATGCAGTAGGCCTGGGCGGTGGAGATGAAGCTGCTCGTGCTAGCGGCACCTGCAAGCAGCAGTGTTGTTGGCGTGCTGGGGACAGTAAGAGCCTCCGTCTACCGACAGTTAGGATGTGAAGGCCATATGGTGCGGAAAGCTGGACAGAGCTTTCGCAGCAAAGTACGGCAAGTACTGCACACGAAAGCTACCGTGTAACAGAGGTCCACTAGGTGTTTGAACCGGGGTACAGCCCCTTCTATGCTTCTTTACCCACCGTAAGTGCTGGGCGTATCAATGACGTAATCATCGTCACTGCAGGTATTAGCTTCGTCATTGCCGGGGCCAAACGGGTGCACCAGACCCAGATGGTGGAAGAGCTCATGCAACAGGGTATTGGAACCGTCGTCGTACATGGTCAAGGAATTCGAACCGTCCGTGGAGACGCTGTCCCAGGTGATAAACACGTGGCCCTGCGAGGGTGTGATGTCGGACCCGGGCACGAAGGCGTAACCAAGAGGCACGCTGCTGGATGCAGTGGAGTCGCTCGCAACGAAGACGTTGATGGTCCGCGGCCAGTCAACCACCATCCTGCAGTTAAGTTAGTAGGGCAAGGGAGTGGAGAAGGTTGGAAGGCTGTACGCTTCAGCACCAGCATTTTTGAGGACCCTGTTTCCCAGACAAAATAGACAACTTAAACCGCTGGCCAAAAGAGATCTGTAGTCATAGGTAGGTAGCTCTCCGGCCTGATTCGGGCCGTCACAATTACGAGGTACGTTCTGACCCGGGCGGCCAGTTTTTATTAACACACACACACATACCACCACTTCGCGACCAGTTTTCTTAACACACTTCCTGCAATCACAGTACGTTCCGACTCGCGGCCAGTTTTCTTAGCACCCACACTTACGAGGACATGTAGGTGTTGTTTTGGAAGCAGTAGGTTCCGGAGCACAGGGGCGTGTTGAGCCAGGTGCTGCGGTCAGGCAGCAGCAGGTAGGGGTAGGTGGCGGCGCTGTTGCGAACCTCCTGCAGGGGGGTGGGGTGGGGGTGTGCGTGGATTGGGGGTTGCGTTGTGTGAGCATTGAAAGGTGCACTGCTGGGTGTGTGGGTTAACAAGACTGGCCGCGATGGTCCGGGTGTGTTAAGTTAACTGGCGTGTGTGTAGATAACTGACCGCAAGTAGGAACGTACTGGCCGCGAGTGTGTGGTTGGATGCAAAGCTGCAGCATTGCTGGTGCAGCGTGGTGCCCGGTAGATGGTGCCCAGTAACCCCGGATGGGGGCAGTGCCGGTGATGCTGCGGCAATGCACATGCATGCCCTTGTAATGAGGGAGGGGGGCAATGACACGGGGGGTAATGAGCAATGTGACCAGCCAACAATGTGATCAGCCAAAACCTCGCGTATGTCGCATCCATGCATGCTCTGCCTCTTGATACCTACCAACGTAACAGCCCCAGATTGAGGCTGGAAGGCACCCCATCCCAACTTTCCAACGCACCTTGATGAAAAATTGGAAGTTCGTTGGTTTCGCCATCAGGTTGGTCACACGCACCAGGCGTTGCATGAACGACAGCGCCTGGTCGTACTTTGACGGCGCAACGGCGCCCGTGCTGTCCGTGTACAGCATGACGTGGAAGATCAGGGGCACCATGAGCGCCGGCATGCTGGCGGGGGCGGTCAGGGTGTAGGAGGTGCTGGATGGCAGGGCGTAGTTCAGATTGGACGCCACCGCCAGCAACCGGCGGCGGAAAACAGACGCGTCGTCTAGCTCCCGCCGGAGCTCCTCCTCCTCGTCCTCGTCTGAGAACTCGCTGCTGATGCTGCTACTGCTGCCGCTCCTGCCGCTTGCGCTGCTGCTCTCCGTGCTGCTGATGCTGCTGCTCCGATCAGCATTACCAGCTGGCTCAAGCCTATCACCCTGGCTACGGCTGCGGGCCTCCTCGTCCTCCTCCGCCGCCGTTTCCAGGGATGCTTCATGAGGAAGGGCGCCAAGCCCTGAAAATGCACCCTCCTTACGGGGCGGCCGAGCAGTGAAACCGATGCCATCCGAAGTGCCCCACACCCTCTTTCCCCAGTGCTCCAACGCAGCCCGCCGACGGCGGAGAAGCCCGTCCTGCACGTCGCTGTTGCGCACGCTCGCCGGCGTCCAGTGCGAGTTGTGCAGGGTGGATGCAACGTCCTGCAGCATGGGCAGGTCTGCATGCAAGCGCGAGAGTGCCACGGAGATGCGTGGAACCAGGATGGCAAAGTCCGTGGCGTTCAGCCCGCAGCTGCCCTCCAGCAGTGTGGCTGCGGTGTCGCCTAGCTGGCCTGCATTCGACAGGGCCGCCAGCACCGCCGACATGAAATCAAAGTCGGAAACAGTTGTGTCGTCGGGCCAGGCGGCAACGGCCAGCGGTTGGCTCGGGATTTGCTGGTATCGGAGCGGGATGTTGTCCCGCACCCATGCAAAGGTGTCTTGAAGGGATCTGTACAGGGCGTAGTGGCAGGCCTGCGCATGGGAAGGGGCGGCGACGGAGAGTTGAACGTCAGTGTTCAGGCAAGCAGCCGGAGCGTTGCATGGGTCGTACATAGGAACTGTCGCTAGTAGGGAGCTAGCATGGAGCCAGCGGCACTATAGCCAGTCATTAACCCTGGATAAGTAATACTGGATCTCATGTTGCACCTAGTGCCGTACCTGGAGGCTTGCAGTGCCGTACAGATTCTGCGAGAGCTCGAACAGCAGCTCAGCCAGCGCGGAGCTGCAGCGACTGGGTCGGGAGACGTACAGCCGCAGCATGGTGGGAGTCATGTACGGCAGCAGGGCGTTGGACGAGCCTGCGGGTGAGGAGAGCGGGCAGAGGGAGCATGGGAGAGGGCTGCACTGGTCAAGGGCCGCTGGTATGGCAGACATGAGGGAAGTGCTGGACAGGCATGTCGTGCCATGGCGTGTTGTCGGACTTGTGGCTAAACGTTGCAAGCCTGACGTCTCGAAAGCCCAATGCACCGTGGCAGCGCGAACATGGAACCGCGGGTTGTACATCATAACCGCGTCACGGTCATAACTCAATAGGTAGTGCAGAAACCCATATCGTGGAATCGCATCAGCAGCCCAGCGGCTTTCCACCATGCGCCTGTTCGCCGCTGCATGCACAGCCCAAGGCAATGATAGCTCCGGCCCCGAGAAGCCGCTGGCTGCATACGGTTTTAGCCGGTGACGAAGGTGTCGCCCGCGCCGTTCAAACCCGGCCCTGGGTGGCACACACACCACCTGCCAGCATTCTGGGTGGCCAGAGCCGCCGGGGTTATCGTGCCGCAACACCCCATGCATCAGCAGCTGGCTGGGCTGGCACTGTCTGATGCAGTCTAGCCCGACTTTGTGATTCCGCAGCACCCCATGCTTGGGGCGGCCCAAAACCGTGCATAGCTCCGGAGCGTGCAGACCCGCGGCAGCCCACATGCCGGTAGCATGCGCATACCTTTCACGCCCCCACATGCGCACATGGCGCGTCTAGCATGTACGTATGCAGGAGGACTGGAAGGCGCAGTGGAGCGCTGCATGACATGCATGCTGCTGCATGCCCTGTACCCGGCTGCACGCATGCGCCCGGTCACCGCACCCCAATGGCAGGTATTGCCTTGACGGTACTGCAACTCCACTCCGCATCATGTGTACCTCTTATGCACCACCCCCGGCACTCCCTATCTGCGAAGGGTGGTACTAAGTGCCCGGTTACCCGCGGCTTAAGCCACTGCGGACTAGGGCCAGCCACTCCTGCATGTAACCCTGCCAATAACGGCTCCTCCCGCGGTCTCCCTAGGCCTCTTGTGGACCAGCCACCCACCTTCCGCTTGGGAGAGCGGCTCTGCTGCTGCGAATAGCAGGTAGGCAATTGCTGAAACGCTGGCTCCCTGCTCATAAAGCGTTTGTACGTCCTTACTGGCCGCGTGCGTGGGGTCCTTTAGGGCCAGGAACGGCCGATACTTCACCCCAGGGACAACCACGTAGCTGCTGGCATCTTCAGAACCTGCGTGAGGGGGACGGGGTGATAATTGGCATCGGAAGTGGCCAGCTAGCATAACAGGCATGCCCATAGCTTTAACATAAACAACAGAAGTAAAATTACCAACTAAACGATTTGGAAATGCAAACAACCGTAACTTCAAAGGTCAGTCCAGCTCTCGGCTCTGCAAGCGTATACTGGAAACCGGGCGCACCAGTCGAGCTGGAAGCTCCATTTTGCTGCAGTTGCCGTCCGTGTTGCTCCCCATCAATTGCAGCTGGCAGCGTGGAAAACAGCAACTGAACCAGAACGAGCCGCAGGACTCCACTCCGAGCGCTCCAGGCCGCTAGCGGCATGGATAGCTGAGCACAAAGCAAATGTAAGATTCACTAGAACTGTAACACTGCTTGAGTTTGTGCCCTGTAGTCGCTAGCATGGAGTCGCTAGCAAGCAGGGCAACCCATCAGACGCCCTGCTGCTAGTTTTAACCAAATTAACATTGTAAGAATGCTGTCTATCCAGGGTCATCTAATCGTTGTCGCAAGTTGGATGTGAACATTTCGGCAACAAGGCATGCAGCCGAACAGCTCTTGTACGTTCCCGAAAACGTTAAGATTTATAACGGTAGTACTTAAGAGTTTACTGCCAAACACACTTCAGCGCTTGGCACCGTTGCCCTGTCGGTCGTGTTGTCCTGTTGTGAGAGTGTACGAAAGCTGCAAGCTGCATGAGACAAAGATTAAATGCCTCACGCGCCTACTCTTTAGGAACACTATTACGCATCGTGCTGTATAAGAAGGCAGTATGTCCTCTATGCAAAAGCAAAACTGAGTAGGCGCAGTAACCACCGGTAACCAGCTGTGCGCCAGGGTTGGATCAAACCAACGCGGGCAATGACTTGAACACTAGCAGGCCTGTCACACTTGGGAACCGAGGCAAAGCAGGAAGGAAAGCCCGCGCCTAATCCTAACAACCCTTTGCGCCACCGTTTTATGACCAGCCATGTCTACCGGATACCGGTTTCGAACACGTTCATTGTCGTTACGCTCTTGGCTCAGGCTGCAGTGTGGACGCACCGCACAGCTGATGCAAGCCCACGCCCAACCGTGTGCCCCTCACCGCATCCTTACCGCCTCACCCAAGGACCCGTGCCGTGCCTGCTTAGAACCTCTAGGGCAAAGAGAAAACAACTTGCCTTCGCAGCTCTATGGAAACAACTGACTAACCGGATGCTAGGAAGGACAAGCTTGGGCCCAGCAACGTAAGTGGCCGGCTCATAGCACCGGTTATGGTGGCCTGGTTTGCCCATGCCTTACGTTCACCACCGTCAACTCAAACGGTAGACCCAGGGACAGCAGACCCGTGAATCAGGGTTGCAGACACTCTGCATTTCGCTAAGCTGAGTGGCAAAGTCTGAGGCTAGCCACTTCTACATCCCTCCATCCCATGGCTGCAAATCTCCTCCGGCATGGCCCACGGGTCAACTTGAGCAGCATGGTTCACCCTGGATATCGGGATGTCACCTCAGAACGTTTTGCAACTTCTGACACGCCAAACACCTACGTGCGCTTGTTGCGCTTGGTTACACATAGTTATGGGTGACCCTACCTTGAAAGAAATTGGAAGCGCATCCTGCGTAGGGCTGATGATGCCCAATAACTACAACTTAACATGTTAACCTATTAGCGTATGCAGTACGTGTCATGTAGCGTGGTCATTCACTTGCTTCACGGACGGTTAGGAAGCCGGAGTACGGCCCAATATACTAATTCGATATCCTGACACACCTGAGTTAACTTCGGGATCAATTATTGCCTACTTAGATCGCCTGTTACTTGCCTCGGCTACACAGAAGTTGTTTAACTGTATAATTGCAGACCCTTATTTTCCCAAACTGTCAGCATGCTTCATTTCCTGAACTACAGTACTAGGAATTTGCAAGCTTTTGTTAAGGAGTAGGTTACAACGTAACACGGAGCCTGAAGCTTACACCGCGGCTTTTGGACGTGCACAGACGTCAGCGCTAGCCGAGGACGCGCGTGTTCCGGGTTGCGTTTTAATTGGTATCAACAAGACTTCGCATGTTGCAAGCGCTTAGGTCAACGCGGCTGAAGAAGTTCGGCAGTTTCGTGACATGGCTGCTGTTGTCGTTGGTTTTGAGCATCAGTGGACAGCCCTCGACAGGCAGGTTGCAACAGAAAGAAAGGCTTCGATCTTAGAGCGGGTTATTGTTTATAGGCATCGGGAACGGCCGTCCGGTTGCCGGATGCATACGAGCGGTTTATGGCAACTTGTGGGCGCGGGCCTTACATGCCGCCACCTTCGCAGCAACAAGAGCCGCGTGCACATCTGCAAACAGTTCAACTCACCCTAAGCCTTTTGCCGCTGTCCCTCTCTACAGGCTTCCATCCACCCAGCGATGACAAGACGGTTAGGGAGGGCCAACGGCCCTTCCTCTCCCTGAAGGATCCCAGCCATGCTGTTCGTGATGATGTACAACGCCTGTATGAGCAGGGTGCCAGTGCATCGGCAATAGCCTATCTGCTCTTTGCAGCAGCGCAGCCCCTGTCCGAAGCAGAGGGTAAGTAGCTGAATACCTCGGTACGCAAACCCACGGGGGGTGCGGGCAAGGAGGCGATACACGTACACCAAGCACTTGTGGGCGTTCTAATCTAGCCATCCCCCTGCCCCCGGCCCCCCGTCGCACACATCGTGCTAGTTCGTGAGGGTTGCCAAGTGCATTGGCGGGCTCCGATTTTCCATGGTTGGAATCGACATGGTTGACGATCTGGGGGTTTGGAACAAGCAAGCAAGGCTAGCATGAGGCCAGTTTGTGGGTGTGAGGGCTGGACGTTTGCGTAACGCGTGTGCGGTTTTGCAGTGGCTGTGTTTACCATGCCCACGGACCTTGTGGCAAAAGGTAACATTGTACAGAATATCGTACACCTTTCCCTAACCCGCAGGCTCGTCTAATGTGCTGCTGCCGTACCTGACGCCCACTGTACTACGGCTGTACGTGTCGCGTCCCGAGCGATGCAGCTCACCTCTTGCGGAGGAGTTGTTCGATTTGTCACAGAATCTGTATGGCTCTGTTACACTGCAGGTACGACCATGTCCTTTGCACAGCAGGGAAACTGCAATTTTATAGTTCCCTTACCTGAGATTACACTCATCTCACAGCAACCTCTCCTAATACAAGCGCTTCTGCCGTCACTCCTTCCCATGCGCAGGCCTGCCACTACGCCCTGTACAGATCCCTACAGGCCACCTTTGCATGGGTGCGGGACAACATCCCGCTCGCTCAGCAAGGCATACGCGGCCAGCCGCTCGCAACCGCTGCCTGGCCGGACTCCTCCCTCTATCCCGACGCCCAATTCTCAGCTGCCGTACTTGCAGCCCTATCGGAACCCGACACCCTGCAAAACACAGCCACGCTGCTCAACGCAAGCTGCAGCCTGTCCACCTCCTCCTTCGCCTCCCTGGTTCCCCGCATCTCGGCAGTGCTAACTCAGCTGCATGCGGACCTGCCGCTGCTGCAGTCCGTAGCAGAGGGGCTGCACGACTCGCATTGGGCACCAGAGGGTGTCCGACACAACAGCAGCAGCCACGACGGGGGCGGCAGGCGCCGAGCGGTGCTGGAACGCTGGGGCGGCTCCGCAGCACGTAGACTGGAGTTGGGAAAGAAGAACGTAGGAGGAGGAGAAGGGGTTGATGGAGATGCTGCCGACCCACATGAAGGGCGTTCCCATGGAGCAGCTCTCCTCTCCAGACGACGACAAGCGCTAACGCTGCCTTCGAACCTCTTCTACTCGTCGCCGCCCAGTAACTTTGTAGTAGCAGGGCCGGCGAGCACGCCGGCGCTCATGATTCCGATGATCTTCCACATCATGTTGTACAAGGACTCGACGGGCGCCACTGCGCCTGCAAAGTACGACCAGGCGCTGTCCTACGCACAGCGCATGGTCCGTGTTGCAAACTACATGGCCAAGCCGACAAACATCCAGTTTTTCATCAAGGTATACCCGGGGATGGTACCCGGATGGTATACTTCGGCGTTGCGACTGGGCCCATGCGTCGTTAAGCTGTCGGTCGCTCCGTCTGGCATATGATTGACCTCCGGGTCTCCTAGTCGTGTACAACTGCTAACAACTGCGTGCTGCCATTTTTCTTGCCTTGTTTTCCAATCCCTGCGCAGGAGGTTCGCAACGACGCAACGTTGTATCCGAACCTGCTGCTCGCGGACCGAAGCAAGTGGCTTGCTGCGCCGTCGTCCAGCTGTACGGGTTCGTACTGCTTCTCTGACTCTACGTACATGTCAAAGTAAGTACGATAGTAGCGACGGTAAGGCCTTTCCTTGTAAAGCAGGTTGAAGAACTTCCATTGCCATTTGCTATTCGAATGTAATTGGTCTATAATAGACACGGGCTGCATGTTGTGTTGTACATGTATGCGTACGACAACGTTGTTCAGAAAAGTTAGCAGGATTGCTTTGTTTTGCCGCCTGCTAGTAGTTCCGGCCATCGTTCCCTCGGCTGGGTATCCTGGTGATTGGTTGGTTATTCACAACTAACGCAGGCAATTCGCTGACTTCACACTCTGCCCTCCGCATGCCCCATCCCCGCCTCCCCCCGCAGACTGGTTGCCGACTTCCCCCGCTCCATCAACGTGTTCGTGGCCAGCGACTCCACGTCTGGTGTGCCCTTGGGTTACGCATACGTCCCAGGGTAAGTGTGTGTTAAAATAACTGGCCGCGAGGCGAAACGTACTGGGGTGTGTGTGTTGTGATCAGGGTAGTGCAAGTGTACAACCAACGTTTACGCATCAACCGTCAGGCACCAGAGGCCCGTGGTCTCGCTGTCGCACCGATCCTCACCCCTCCATATTCTCAGGAACTCCCATGCGTTGTGTTGTGCTCTCAGCATGCACGCTGAGTTATCCTCTGCATCCTGCTCATCGTCACGCTTCCTACCTACCTGATCAACGGTGTGGTGATGAACTACCGTCCTACCGCAACTCCTCTTCTTACCGTCCCACATCTGTTTCCCGGTGCCCCCTCCCAACACAGCTCGGACCTGTACCCCGAGTTTGGACACATCTTTGTGACCTGGGACAGCCTCTCAGCCGACGGCTCCAACAGCCTCTCCCTGTACAACGACGGACCCAACACGCTGCTGCACGAGGCCTTCCATCACCTGGGACTGCAGCACCCCTTTGGCGCCACCAACGGAGCGAGCACCAGCTGCGTGGACGGAGACTACGTGATCGACACACCCGCCACGCTTGGTGAGTCCCCCTGAGTAGTGAGTAGGCTGCTGCTGGTGCGTTGCGGTTTTGCCGCTAGAGCAACCGCAACGCTACAATGCGCGTGCAGGAAGGAGCATCTGCATGGGCATGGGCATGGGCATGGGTATGGGGGCTTGCTGGGCTTCCCTTGGCACCGGCACCCATGGCATTGTACGATGTGCGGTACCCAAAGGCTTGGCAAGGAAGGGCGTTTGCTCGGATCCAGAATCCGCGGATTGCGTTTCTTACCAGTTCCGTTTCACACATACCTGGTAGCCTTTTGACATACCGGTATATACCGCCGGCACCGGCACCGGTAGCTACCCTGGGTCACATGCCTGCTCACGAACGGATTCAAGTCGGTCCTTTCCGCTCCCCTGTGCTACCGCTCTCCCTACCTCACTCCCTCGTCCGTTCATACATCTCGTTACAAAACCTGACTCACCCCCCCCCTCACGTGCACCTGTTGTGTCCCAGCGCCCGCCACTTCCAGCAGCTTCTACTCCACCGCCCAGGCCTACTGCATGGAGCTGTTCTGGGGGCGCTACGGAGGCGATTGGGACGCAGCCTACACGCGCTGGAGCACCACCCTGGGCATTCCTGACACGGATATCAACACCTGGGCGGACACCTGCCCCACCCTAGCCGGATACGACGAGCTGGGCAACTACATGACGTACAACACACCGGTTTGCTTCGCGGCGCTGGGGCACTTCACGGCAGCGCAGGTTCAAAGGGTGCACTATATGACGTCGGAGCTGAACCCAATCCTGTATTCCTGGGGCCAGTACTACGCACAGAACGCTGCTCCACCGCCTCCCATGGCCTCGCCTCCGCCCGAGTATTACACCAACATTTGCAGGGTGCGTTCACATGTGGGGATGCACATGGGCAGGGCATTGACACACAGCCCTCTTGCGCTCTTTCGTAAAGTGAGCTGAATCGAGAGGGTGCACAGACCCGGACTGTACATGCATGCCGTCCAGCCTGCTTGTGTTGCGATTGCGTGTGACATCCTGCTGGCTGCTGCTGACTGCTGCTGCTCACCACGTGATTGATGTGTGGTCGGCGCACCATGCAGGCAACGAAGAACAACTGCGCCTGCAAGAGCTCCTGGACCTACAACGGCAACACCTACTCCTACTGCGACCGAACGGGCAGCTCTAACTCGCTATCGTGAGTACACATGGAGCGTGACCTTGTTGCATCTTCGCACGTGCGTTATCCTGTCTCTTACGTACAACACCGCATCTCCTACTCGCGGCCAGTTTTCTTAACACCGCATCTGTTAGTGCCGTACTATGCCGTTGCACTTGCCGCGTGTTCGTAGTGTGGCCAAGCAGCAGCAGCAGCAGCGCCCAAGCCAATCCCAGCCGCATGCGGTAGTCGCAGTAGCGCTGCGCCGGCGGAAAGGCTTACACCGTGCCTTTCCTTGCTCCTGTCTTTCCTGTTCTCCTTCCTTCCAACAACGCTGCCGCTCGGACTGTCCACGCAGCCCAACACTACTGCTGCTGCTGCTGAATACTGTCCTGTCCCCCTTTCCTCCCCCCGAATTCCCCTTCCCCCCACCTTCCGGCAGTTGCGAGGTGGCCACCCCCGGCAGCTGTGCGGACTGCTCATCGGGGTCCTCCTCAACCTGCATCCTGAGCTGCACAGGTGCGCGCACTCCCCCCCTCATACAGCTCGTTAGTTGCCTCGTCAGTAATTCCATGTTTGTAACCCCCCCGGGTGGGGGGGTAACATCCGAGCATGCGGCGTCATGTGCGGCGGGGCGCGTCATGCTTGTGTGCTTAGCCGACAGCATGAGCCGCAGGAGACGTCACAGCAGCAGCAGCACTGCCACTGTGACTGCAGCAGCACTACCTGAACCGTAGCTAGCAGCACAGCCCGGTTGCCTCCTATGTCCTATCATATCTCACTCTGGTCGACTGCTTCAGGTCACTATCCCAGCTGCTCCTGTACTCCTGCACTCCATATGCGGTACCCTCTTGACACCCTCTTGATACACTCTCATGGCTGTCCATCCTGTTGCACCGCAGGCACTGCCAGGCAGTGTGAGAAGTCCCTGGCACCCGGCTTCTCAGCACCTCCTCCGCCACCGCCACGACCCCCCTCGCCACCGCCCCTGCCGCCCCCGCCGCCCCCTCGCTCCGTCCCAGCTGCCTGCCAGGTATGGGGGGCTGGGGGTCCTGGAGGACTGGGCGGTACCCGCATATGGCCCCGGAACCATGGGTGTGGTCATTCATGCGTGCTCGCTGAGGTCACGGCATGGGAACGTCATATAGATGGCATTGCGTGCTGAACGAGAACAACCAGCGCCATAAGGCATATTGAATTCGACTGCTCTTGCGGTTAATGTGATGTAGAAAGGCCCCATGGTTTGTGTTGGCCCCCTTGGACGTGGACTGTGATGTAACCCGTATCGCACACATCGCATTGGTGCGTGCGTGCGATGTGAACCTGTCAGGCGCGGACGTGCCATCTTTGATATGTGCTTTTTCTCTTTTTCCTCACTCCTGCAACTCCTCTCTCCCCCTTTCGCGGTTGTGCAGAAATCCATCAGCGGCTGCGACTGCCGGAGCACGTGGGAGTACGACGGCCACTACAACAGCTATTGCGCCTCACCGGACGGCGACCCCCGGCTCTGGTACGTGTACGCTCTATTTGTGCACTTGTACCCACTTGTGCTCATTGTACTCACTATTTGCGCATCCCAAGTCGAGCGTAAGCTGTATCACAGATCGCCCTGTGCTGTCAAGAAGAAGATCATCACGTTTCCTCGCGCCGCCTTCCCTCATTCATTTCTCCTAAACCCCCATCCACCCACCCGCCCACCCCCCGGGGTTGGGACTCCGTTGATGCACTTCTCCATATTTTACCCCCCGCCCCCAGGTGCCAGGTGTCGTACACGTGCGCCTCCTTTAACAACAGTAACCCCTACCAGTACTGCTCCGCAGCCATTAACACCAGCTACTGCGGGGGTGAGTGGGCGGGGGGGTCGGGGGGGCACACAGTGTCTCTGCGCCGCTATGGGGCGGTGCGGCCGGCCACAGCATGTTCCTCACTATCCACCTCACTCATCGCCCCCACCGCATCAAACCACACTGGCCTCGCCACATCACATCAGACATCGCCCACCACCACTCACCGCTACCCACCCACACCCCACCCCAACATCCCCTCCCTTGCATCCCACCCTCCTCCCACCCACCCCATGCGACACACATGCACGTCCCCCCCTGCCCCAGCAGGTGAGGTCTACTTCTCCACCCTTCGGTCCACTCCGCTGCCGCCACTGCCGCCCCCGAGCCTGACACCCAGACCTCCGCCAGCGCTGTCGCCTCCCTCACCTCCTCCGCGCCCTCCGTCGCCGCCACCCGCACCCCCACCCCCAGGTGCGGAGGAGGGCGGGGGGCACACGGGCCCCCTTTACTCCTGGGGCTCGGGTTATGGGGTGGGACGTTTGATAGGGATACATATTCGGAGTAGCGGTATGGGAGTAGGGGGGTAGGGACTTGGGAGGCTCTCATGGGGGCGCTATGAAGTGGCTATCCCGTATCAGGGCAGTGCTTGCCGCCTAATGACGTCTTTATCCCTCCTCCTTCCTGACTCCTCGCTCTTTCCTGTATTACCTTGCTCTTACTTCTGACTTGGTCCCTCTCTAACCCGTTGACCCCTTTTGTCTCCCAACTGCCTCCCCCCTGCTCCCCCCTGCCTCCCCCCTGCTCCCCCCTGCCTCCCCCCTGCCTCCCCCCTGCCTCCCCCCTGCCTCCCCCCTGCCTCCCCCCTGCCTCCCCCCTGCAGTTGTGTACGTGGCGGAGGTGCGCGGCTCCCTCACCCTCAACGCCGCCTGCGCCCTGCTGTCCAACGCCATCGACGCGCAAGCCCTCAACGCCAGTCTGGCCTCCGAGCTGGCCCGCGTGCTGGCGGTGCCGCTGAGCTACGTGCGGGTTACGGGGCTGGCGTGCGGCTCCGTGGTGGCGGACTACACGGTGGCCTTCCCCTCGGGAGCCACTGCAAGCCAGGTGAGGAGGGAGGGAGAGGGAGGGAGGGAGGGAAGGAGAGGGGAGGTGTGAAGAGGTAGGGAGGGAGGGAGGGAAAAAATTAAATAAGTGAGGGAGGGAGGGTGGAAGAGGAGAGGGATAGGAGGAGGAGGGGGTGATAGGAGAGGAAGGTATGACGAGGGAGGAGGGAGGAGGGTACAATACCACCGCCAATGGGGCCCTATCATTGTTCTGTCTTAGTGCCACCCTGAACCTTCAGAGCTCTACTACGCTGAACCTTCAATCCTGCTTATAATCCGTGCACCTTTAGCTGCACCGACATTTACTTTCCTTCCCCCTCCACACCCGCAAACCCGCACCCACCCACCCAGGTGCTCGCAGTCAGCAGCGCCACGGCCTCCCTGTCGGGCCAGATCAGCACCAGCTACGGAGCCGCAATCAGCTCCTCCTCCGGCGGGGTCACTGTGATGCAGTCCTCGCTACGTACGTACTTGAGGGAGGGAGGGAGGGAGGGAGGGAGGGAGGGAGGAACATAGTACCTGTTGCGCAACACCTCCTCCTCATCACACCTCCGCTTGCTCGCATGCGGCCCTGCTTAACTCCTCAGCAAGGCACTTCTCCTGCACTCATGGTACTATGATGACCCAATGCCCTGGGAGCGTCCATACCCCACATGGTGACATGCTCACTTGCACTCCCTCCTCGCCGTCCTCTGTCCGGGTCAGTGTTTCCGCGGCTCAGTTTACCCCAATCCCTCCTCCCAACACACCACCGCCGCCCCCGCCCCCCGCAGTGTGCCCCGCGGGTACCGCTCCCTCCTCCGTCTGCCCCGGCTCCCCCCCGCCCTCACCAAGACCTCCCAGCCCGCCAGCCCCACCGCCCTCACCTCCCAAGGCCACCAAGCGCCAAAAACTCGCCATCATCATCGGAGTGGCGGTCGCAGGCGTTGTGGCGCTGGTGATCGTCCTCACACTGCTGGTGTACTGCATCATCCGCATGAAAAAGGCCAACCACCTCGCCAACCACCACCACAACAACGCACACGGTCAACCGCCGCTGACTGGTGGGGGTAAGGTGGCGCCAGAGCCGCAGGCGCAATACCCGGCGCCTGGGGCAGCAGCGCCGCCGCCGGCACCAGGGGTGGGGGGCATGGGTATGGGTATGGGTATGGGGATGGCTCCTGGGGGGTACCCACCCCCGCCGGGGCAGCAGTACTACCAAGGTGCACCAGCTGGTCCGTACGGCATGGTTGCGGCACCGCAGGGTATGCCGTACTATGCACCGTACATGCAACCCGTGCCTGGGGCGTACAACGGTGCGGCGTATGCACAGTAGGGAGATGGCCAGTAGGCAGGGCTTGGTTGTGTGGCTTCACTGGCTTGTATGTAGCGTTTGTACATAGTGGATGGTTCTTGTTCCGTGCATATTGGTAAGACGCGTTTGGCATGACTCGTTTTATGGTGTGGACGTACGTGAAAATTGAGGTACCGTACTAATTTGGGACTCGACTTGGCTTGACTTGACACGTGAAAAGGTTGTTTCTCATAAACCGAGCGGTTAGCTCGAGGCAGGTGTAGGCGGGTGTTGCGTCGTTATTTTTCCGGCGCTTATGTATTGGCTATGGCTATCCTACACTGTTCATCCATTCTTTGGGTTTGGAGGTATTGAGGCTGCGCATTGGAAAGGGCAGCTCTGGAAGCACTCCTTTGGGGCAACAACGACGACTCTTTTGACGAGGTGGGGTTAAGATTTCATCGTGATTCCGCTGGGTGTTGACCCCCAGCTACATACGTGTGATCTGAATTGGTTGGTGTATGTTGGAGCAACGGTTGTTTCCTGCAGTTCATATGTGCATCCCTTTCCGCTGCCCGGTACTCTCCTCCTTCACCTTTCTCCCCTTGTCCTTGCCCTTTTGTTGGAAAACGTTGGGTATCACCTAATCCTCCCCCCAGTGTTACTTGGCTAGTCAACAAACCATTTCAACCCCGATTTGAGCATGAACTATATTGATACCGCACACTGAGGTTTTGCATGTTTTGTCGCAATAAGGGGCCGACAGCCGTGCCACGGGGCAACAACCCTGTGCACGTCACACACCTGCCCGTGCGGCCAGTTTTCCTCAACGCATGCCCGTTGGAACGGCGCCGTGGTTACCCGCTTGGTTCCATGCATGTGTTGTTAAACGGACGGCCTGTGATGGTTTTTCCTGCTGCTTGCAATGGGCGCGTTGGCCGCATGGTTTGCACCGTTTCCTTGCGACCTGGATGTGTTTTGTGAGGGCAGCTTGACAAGCGGCAGTCCTTGTTGTGGATCAGCTTGGAGTGGGTACACTCCCGTGCATAACTCAGCAGCCGTGATATGCGAATGTAGGGGTGTTGTTGCGAGAAGCGCGTGGCGCGCCTGTACATATGTCTCTCGCATTGTGATCCGGACGTTCGTGATTAGGCTGGAATTGTGGCGGAACTTACAAATTTTACAAACTCCCCCGCACTTGGTGGTGGAAGCGGGTCGATGGTGGTGACACGAAATTGTTTAACGCAAGGTTTGCCTTTTTAAAACACACGTGCGCGTCTGGTTGGCCGTATTTCGCTAGCTGTGACGAAAGGGGTTCGGCTGGTTGGAGGTGCGGCTGGTGATAGTACGACACACCTAGACGCGTGCTAATTGTACGACACACCTAGACGCGCGTGCATACATTATGCATGAATGACGGGGTGCCGTGACCAGGCCCCACACGCGGCATTGGTGTTCGTTGCCCATCATCCTCAGCCCCTACAGGGTTTGGCCTGCCCTGCGTTTTGCTGCGCCAATCTGTCTCCCTGCGTCCGTCGTCGAACAACTGTAAGATTGTCGTCGTACACTGTAAAGGAGGGCGGCTTTGCTGTATCCTTGTGCTCCCTAAAGAAGACGCCAGTGCTGGGCTGTTGCGGTTAACACAGCTCCGGACGCATGATAACCCGCGCACCGACACAGCGGCACTGCCAGATACCTGCATAGGCTTATCTACTGCGAGGCACATTACATGTGTCCGGGCGCATTACAAGCGCCCAGACCGCACGCTCTTCGTTGCGGGCACACGTGTATCCTCCCAGGACACTTTCCCCGACACCGCCATTTCCATCATCAGATGAGCTATAGACCCTAGAAAGATGCGCTCGCTCGCACTGTCCTGCACCTTCCCGACTCACGCCCGATAACGCTATAGGGCCTCCCACAGCCCCCCATGAGCTTGGGAATTCCCTCCACAGTGCTACCCACCCATGCTATTAAGCTGTACGACCAACACGTCTATCCACTTCCCCACGGGCTGCAGCAACACTCCAGCAGCAGCTGCATCCTCCACTCGCCAGCCAAGACAGACCCAACGTTTTCGTACCCCCTGCCGTAACATCCGTACATGTACGGAAGCGTTGACTGGACCGTACACGGCTGGCGGAGGGGGTAGCGTTGCCGCGCCAAATGCTGCCGCCAAATGCGAGCTGTGCTGTGCTGGGGCAACTCCGTTTCGCCCGATAGGCAATCCGCGCTAACTGCCTAGTTCCTTACTCCGCCTCCAGCTCCTCGTAGATAGCCTTCAGGTCCTCCGGAACGCGGCCCGTGTGCATTCCCATCTTGACCTTGTACTCATTGCGCATGAGCACAAGGTCATAGGCCTCCTCCTCAATCATGTTCAGGTTCTTGCACACGGCCACAAGGCGCTCCTGCAGGTCCGGCCGCTCGTTGAGCTTGTCCAGCATGCGCTGCTCCTGTTCCAGCTCCTTGGCAGCGCGCGGGGCCGCCCAATACTTAATATCGAGCGCCTCGAGCGGCTTAGCATGGTAAATGAGGTAAATGCCCACAGCCGCGCCTCCATAGCCCAGGTACCTGGTCGTAATGCAGCATAGGCATGAGAAGGAAGAAGGCTCTTTATAAATGCTGGATTATGGCCTATTGCCGACACATCTCAGCCAAAAAGCGTTCTTACACTAGACTCCCATGCACCGCTGTAACTGATGGAAACTATACATCTATGGTTGTGCAAAGTATATGGAATATAGCACTTACCAGAAGGGCTCCCACCACAGGGTCTTGCGCGATTGCCCAGGCGCCGGTGGGAGCTCGCCGAAAAGGAAGCCATTACGCCCCGTCTGCGTGCCCTCTGACCAGAAGCTGCCACCAGGATACTCGCCACCGCCACCGCGAACGCGAGGGTTGCGGAGGAGCTGCGCTCCAGCCCGCCGGCCAAGCCCCCGCAGAAGCGATGCCATTCTTCCCAAGTTTAAGCTATAGTAGAAAAGCTACTAAAGGACTTGTGTATAACCTTGACAAGGTGTAAAGCAGGCGGAAGTGAAGCCTACACTAGTACCACCCCCAACAGAGGAGCGGATGCTATGGACAGTCACTGTCCCGCGTATAACAACACGACTACCCTATGCATGCCTGCCGTGGTCAAGAGGTTCGGAACCTGTGATCGTCCAATTGTACGACGCCCTTGCGTTTGCCCCATCCTTTCCTTAAGAAGGCCACCACACCCGATCAAAACTTGGTTCTAAGTTCAAGTAGTAAACATGCAGCTTCACGCTCGTTCGTGTGCCCCCGCCTCCGGCCGGATGGCCGGCAAGCCGCAGCGTCCAGTTGTGCAGCGCAGTCGTATCGCAGGCGTGCGGGTCCGCGCCGAGGCTGCCAGTGCTCCATCGGCACCAGCGATCTCAGACACGGAGGCGGCTGCTGAGCTTGCACGCCTCCAGAAGGGCAATGCGGTATGTGGTAGCGTCGTTTCCGACAGCTTGGCATTCCGACCCAAATGATTCTGAGGCAGCCGATGAAGGATTGCTCCCCAGCATCAGGAACAGCAGACGAATGTGGTGTTTCGTCCTTCCAACCGTACGCATGCCGGTTCCTTATCCGCAGTTTGAGGAGCTCAAGGCCCTCAGCACGTCGCCGCGCCAATCCGTCAATCGCCCCCAGAAGGTGCGCGATTAGGCTTGGTGTTGTAGGCAGTCCTGGCCCTGTAACGCCTTCCGCTCAGCGGATCGAACGCTTACCGAATTCTCAGCGAGCCGCTATCCCATGCTATAGCACAGTATATGGGTTCGGATTACGCTTTAGCAGGCGTTCTTACATCCTTGTTACGTGCTTTGTCTGCTGGTTCGTCACTCCTCGGCAGCATTGGCCATCCGGCTCTTGCAATGCCGAAAGCCCTTGGACAGCCGGCGACCTCGAAATCCAACAGTTAAAGCTTAACATTTTATTCTTTCCTCCCTGTTTATCGCAGAACGACGACTTGGCTTTCCGCCAAGCCCCAACCATTGCGGATTGCTTCCCGGCTAGCGAGAAGCTCTACAAGAGCGTGAAGTACGATGATGAAACCACGCTGCAGGTGCCCTTCCGCCGCATCCACCTCAGCAACGGTACCGACTTTGACGTGTACGACACCAGCGGTCCCCAGGTGTGTCGTACACTGTCGTACAACCCCGCCATGGCACAACCATGTCTCGCCCAACCTACACGTTAGTTAGGAAGGCCATATGCCACTTCACCTTATCATGGCCTCCTCCTCGCGCCGAACCTCTTTTTTTACTGCCAAACGCGATCATCCTCCTCCCTTTCCTCCTCTTCCACATCCCCCACTAAGTGCGCATGCGCCCCCACTCCCCACCCAGCAACACACATCCCACGAGTCCCGGCACTCGCCAAGCACGCTACCTCCACCTCCCAACTCCCAACTCCACTGAACCCATCTTCCCTGCCCACCTCCCGCACCCTCCGGCACCACACTGCATTGTTGGCCGCTGCTCCGCCCGCATGCCTTAAACAGACCCGCCCCAACTGTTTGCTCTTGTTTCCGCTCAACTACACACCCGCACCCTCCTCAACCCCCTCCGGCCCCCCCCCTCCGCCTCGCCCCTCCAGGCCGCTGACCCGCGGCAGGGACTGCCCAAGCTGCGTCAGCCCTGGGTGTCTCGTCGTGAGGCCACCGGCGTGACCGCGCGCGCGGGTGTGACCCAGATGGCGCTCGCTCGTGCGGGTATTGTGAGTGAGGAGATGGCGTTTGCGGCGGCGAGGGAGGGACTGGACCCGGAGTTCGTGCGGTCCGAGGTGAGCGGGGAAAGAGGGGGGTTGAGGGGGAAAGGGGCAAACGGAAGCCGGGTTTGGGAGCCTGACTGCCATCAGCTCGTGCTGGCTCTCTAAACCTTCAAACCCCTCTAAACCCCCTTTCTTTTTCTTCTTCTCCCCGTGTGCCTCCCCCTCCCCCTGTTGATTCCCTCCTGTTTTGAATTGACAACGTGCATCCTCTTCCCCTCACCCCTCTCCTCTCCCCCACTCTCCTCCTCTCTTCCTCCTCTCCTCTCCTCCTCGCCTCTCCCTCCCTCCCCTTATCCACCACCCCCCAGGTTGCCCGCGGTCGCGCCATCATCCCCGCCAACAAGCGCCACGTGGAGCTGGAGCCGTGTGTCGTGGGTGAGGGGGGAGGGAGGGAGGGAGGGAGGGAGGGAGGACTGAGTAAGAGGAAACAAGTAACTGACCGTGTGATCAGACGTCGTCAAGGGGAAAAGAAGAATCCCAGGTTGTTGAATGTCATCAAAGAATGGGGGAGATTCCGCTCGGGCTGTTGGTGAGAGGGTTGCCTGTACGAACTGTCATAACTGTCGGGGAGGGGAAGGGGAAGGGCAAACACAATGAATGCCATACCATGGGTTTGTAATGGCAACTAGGGGTAGGGAGGGGAGCTCGGATGTGAGGGTGAGGTGCCATGTCGGTGGGATGAATGTGTTTCTCTTGGCTTTCTTTGGACCCGTTGCATGGTCCAGGGTTGGGTTGGTTGGTACAGGGTTGATTCAGTGCGAGAATGCGAACCAGCGGTTGGTTGGTTGGTTGGTTGGTTGGTTGCGGTGTTCAGTGCCGATTGGAGTATTGGGGTTTGGCTCGCGAACTACAAGGATGCATTTGCGAGTATTGCGACATCACAATTGTGTGCTGTAGCGTGACGCAGCTAGGTATGCTTCATTGTTTCATCATCACCTTGACTAACCTCAACGCGCGCCACGGAACCATGGGTCACTAGGGGTGCGCGGGGTAGTGAAGGCCGCTCGCCAACGGTTCGACTTCTCAGTCAACCGGCCGCGTCGGTTCCTCTCCCCGAGCTGAGATCACACCCTCACCACTGGACCAGGTTAGGACCTGCGTCGGGAAGTGGCCCTGTGGGAACCCGTGCGTGTGTGTTTTGTGCCCCTCCTCCCCCCCGCCTCCCCGCATTCCCGCCGGGCCGGTGGTATGTCGGCTCGAGCGTCGGTCCATCCTGGGTCGACTTCGGTAGCGTGGCAAAACGTCGGCGTTTTGAGGTATTTTGGTTTTGTGGGGTATACAAGGTATACGAGGTATATACCATACACACACGGAGGAAGTATGCGAGGAAGTATGCGAGGTATATGCGAGGAAGTATGCGAGGAAGTATGCGAGGTATATGCGAGGTATATGCGAGGTATATGTGCCATGTGGGTCAGGCGAAGGAGCTGAGCAGCAGTGAGTGTTCAGCCGCCGCATTCACTCATTGCTGTCCCGCATGCCGCCAGATATATGGCACGGGGACTCCCCCCGGACCCCACCCAACCCCCTTGTCATACAGCTCGTCAGTTGCTTCGTCAGTGTCTCATCATATATATTTTTTTACCCAACCCCAATGCACACACCGCCTCGTGACCAGTCCTTTTATCACCCGCACGCATACCCACAACACGAAGTCGCGGTTCACATGCGAACCTCTCCCAATTGCTTGCTCTTGTCCTACTCAACTACACACCCACACCCACAACGCGGCTTGCGTTGTCATGACACGGCGCCGTACCACGTAACAAGGGTGGTGTGGGTTTGCGGGGTGTGTAACCTAGCTGGGCGCAGACTTGGGATCAGAAATGATGGACTGGAGGGAGGGAAAAGGAAGTGTTATTGTGGTACGTTTAGGGAGGGAGGGATCGGGTTGCTGGGGCTGGCTCCGGGCTTGTTTAGAAGGGGGGAGGATGGGTTGGCGGCCCATGACCCGTGGGTCGTCATGGGCAGAGATGCTCAAAGCCCGATTTTCACAATCGTTCCGTTGCCCTTCAACCCTAGGCCCTTTTCCCGTTTCGCTCGCCTAATTATATTTTTACTAGCCCAAACTGAGCACCTGCCTTCTCGCATGCTGTGTTAAACTTTCTATAGTTGTGAACATGTTGTTGTTCCATGACCCCTCGACTCGCCCGACGCTCGTCTGGCGGTGCCTGTTCCGCCCGCCTGTACCGCCGTACCGCCGTACCGCTGCTGTACACACGTGTGACCTGCTGTTGTTGTTGTTGTTGTTGTTGTTGTTGTTGTTGTTGTTGTTGTTGTTGTTATGCGACCAGCTGCTGTTGTGACACACCCATCCTGACTCTGTGTGTCATAACAGCAGCAGCAGCAGCAGGTCAGTTTTCCTTGCACACACAGAGACACGTTGGCTGCTGTGGCGTGATGTGTATTGTTGCGACCCGTCCACACGCACACGCACACTGACGCCCCCCGGCTGCTCCCAGGCCGCAACTTCCTGACCAAGGTGAACTCCAACTTCGGAAACTCGGCCATCACCAGCTCCATCGAGGAGGTGGGAGCGGGGGGGGGGGAGGGGAAGGGGATGAGGAGGGGGGCTGGGGGGAAGAGGGGGGAGCTGGGGGGTGGAGGGGGGGATAAATGTGTATCTATGGGGTTTCCTCCTCGGAGGTGAAGGGAAGCTGCACACGGAGGGAACGCATCAGGCGGGATGTTGCTAGCGGTGCTGGTGGGATTCGCGTGAGAAGCCGGGCGGGTGTCATAGGGGGCGAGGGTCGCACTGACGAGGGGGTAAAGAGGAAACAACTAACTGACGAGGGGGTGGTAGGGCATGGTAAGGGGGGTGGGGCATGGTGGGCATGGTAGGGGGGGCGGGTGGTACCGCCCCGCTGCTGCTGCTGCTACTGTCTCCAGCTGCAGCGCCCCCGTGAGTGGCCGGCCCCACGCGCCTCGCCGGTCTCGGGTGGGGAGAGCGACCCGGGAGGGAGGGGAAGCAGGCAGAGGGCCATGCTATCGCTAACACCCCCCCCCCCCGACCCCACCCCCCTACCACCCACAGGAGGTGGAGAAGCTGCAGTGGAGCATCATCTGGGGCGCCGACACGGTGATGGACCTGTCCACGGGGCACAACATCTTCGAGACGCGCGAGTGGGTGATGCGCAACAGCCCCGTGCCGGTGGGCACCGTGCCTGTGTATGAGGCGCTGGAGAGGGCAGGTGGGGGGGGGGGAGGGCGGGGGGGAAGGGGAAAAAGAAGAATCCCAAAGTGGGGGGGAGGGGGGGGAGGTGGACGGGGGACCTCCTGTACCCCTTTATGGTGGAGCCTACATGTCATACAGCTGGTCAGTTTCCTATTACCCCTCCTCCTGCCCTTTTTTCTGGAGATTGGGACTCGGGAGTTGCTTCACTTCTCATTTACTTTTAGTTGTTTGCATTTCTTATGTAATTTTCCCCCCTAGATAGAGTCTCCGAATGCGCTCACTGCATGAGTCGGGATATGGGATTGGGACTCGTTGTTTCACTTAAATAATTTTTTCCCTCTCCCCCCCCTGCCCAGGTGGCCGGGTTGAGGACATCACTTGGGAGCTGTTCCGGCAGGTGCTGCTGGACCAGGCGGAGCAGGTGGGGGGGAGGGGGGACGGAGGGGGGAGGGGGGGAGGGGGGTAATAGTTAGGACGGGTGGAGGGAAGGGGGTGACATTTGGGGTATTTCACAACGGGGGAGATCGGGGGGGAGGGGACGCTGATGGCACTCTTTACCCCTTCTGCCGGCCCCACGCAGTTCGTCAGTTCGTCGGTTCACCTTATTTCCCCCCGCCCTGGCCCCCCCTCCCTGCCCGCCCCCCCTCCTCCCCCTTCACAGGGTGTGGACTACTGGACCATCCACGCTGGCGTGCTGCTGCGACACGTGCCCCTCACCGCCAGCCGGGTGACGGGGATCGTGTCACGAGGCGGATCCATTCACGCCAAGCTGTGTCTCATGGAGCACAAGTGAGGGGGAGAAGGGAATGGCGAGGGGGAGGGGGGATGGATGCTTACTACCTGTCTCGTGACACATCTGCATCATCAACCACCCCGCAGCCACCCCAATACCCACCCCCCCTGCCCCCCCCCTGCCCCACCTCTCTGTTTACCACTGCCGTAACACACGTGGGTTTGCCTCATCCCCCCACCCCACCCCACCCGCACCTTCCCCACACCCCCCCACTACCCCATCCGCACCTTCCCCCCACCCCCCAGGGAGAACTTTGCGTACGAGCACTGGGACGAGATCCTGGACATTTGTGCCGCGTACGACATCACGCTGTCCATCGGGGATGGGCTGCGGCCGGGGTGCATTGCGGGTGAGGGGGGTGGGGAGGGGAAGGGGTGATGGGGAGGGGAGGGGCGGGGTTGGGAGCGGGGTCGAGAGGAAGAAAACACGAGCCATGTGGGAGTTGGGGTTGTGGGAGTTGGGTTTTGCTTGACCGGCCAGTCTTTTTGTGACGCCCGGATAACACACACGGACACCCCGACTCACGGCCAGTTTCCTAAACACACTCACCCGTCCTCTCCCATGCAACCCCCCCCCTCTCCCCCCACTCAACAGACGCCAACGACGCAGCCCAGTTCGCGGAGCTGAAGACCCAGGGCGAGCTCACGCGCCGGGCCTGGCAGAAGAACGTGCAGGTGGGGGGGGATGCTGGGAGGGTGGAGTGGGGGGCAGTGGGGGGAGGGGAGGGGGGAGAAACTAACCACCCATATGGCCAGGCTCCACCATGGATTGCAGCGCGGGGAAGGGGGCGGGGGTCGGAGGGGAGGGGAGGGGAGGGGATTGGGGGCCCGCTAGCCAACCTCTTCCTCTCCTCCCGGCGCTGCTGGGGCCACAGCGCAGACGTGTCTTACACTCTTACTGTCCAAACCAAACATATTGTCACCAATGCTGCTGCCCCCTGTGGTACACACACATCCTCACATGCTATCACATCGTCATCACCTTCCGGCAATCACAGCAAACTCCAACTCGCGGCCAGGTTTCTTAACACCCACCCACCCACCCTCCCCCGCAAAGGTCATGAACGAGGGCCCGGGCCATGTGCCGCTGCACAAGATCCCGGAGAACATGCAGAAGCAGCTGGAGTGGTGCGATGAGGCGCCCTTCTACACGCTGGGTCCGCTGGCCACCGACATCGCCCCCGGGTATGATCACATCACGTCGGCCATCGGAGCGGCAACCATTGGCGCGCTGGGTGGGTGCGGGGGGGGGAGAGGGGTGGGGGGGGGTGCGTGCTTGTGTATAGCACGATCAGGCTCTGCCACTTGCTTGTGTGCTATCTCGTTTGCTTGCTGCGAGGGCCCCTGCCTCTCTTCAAGGTTCTTTCGTATCCACGTCCCCAAAACCCTTCTACCTACACGCCTCACCACCTCCCCCCCCTTTCCCCCCCGTCCAGGCACTGCGCTGCTGTGCTACGTGACCCCCAAGGAGCACCTGGGGCTGCCCAACCGGGATGACGTCAAGGTACGACAAAGGGGGGAGATAAGGGGGTACGACAGGGAAGGGAGCGGGGTACGACAGGGGGGGAGATAAGGGGGTACGACAGGGAGGGGATACGACATGGGGGGATACGACATGAGAGGGGGGGTACGACATGAGAGGGCGGGTGCAACATGGGGGGAGGCGATGAAGAAGAAACCGCTACCACAGAAGGGAGAAAGAGGGGTAGGGTCGAACGCAGCCTGCTGCCTGCTACCTTACCGCAGTGCGTCACACATCCTTCGAACCCCCGTCTCATCGATACACTTGACTCGATGTGTTGTATCCTCCCTCATGCCCTTCCCCTCTTCCGCCCTCTCTCACCCCCTCCCCTCCCCGTTGGGTACTCTTCTTACCCCCTTCCCCCTCCGCAGGCGGGTGTGATCGCCTACAAGATCGCGGCCCACGCTGCCGATCTGGCCAAGGGACACCCCGCGGCGGCCGCATGGGATAACGAGCTGTCCAAGGCACGATTCGAATTCCGCTGGTGAGTGAGGGGGTGAGAGTGAGTGAGTTCAGGTAACTGGCCGCGAGGCGGAACGTGCTGCGATCGCCGCGAGTAGGACTGTATCGGTACTGTGTGGTTTCCACTTGGTTTGGCCTTCCCCCCTTCCTCCCTCGCTTCCTATGGTTCGGTATGGTCTTTTGACCGCCCTCCCTTCCTCGCCCTCCCTATATACCCCACCTCCCTCCCCGCCCTCCCCCATCCCATACATCCCCCCCCCACCCACCAGGCACGACCAGTTCGCGCTAGCCCTAGACCCCGTCACCGCGCGCGCCTACCACGACGCCACGCTGCCTCAGGAGCCCGCCAAGACGGCGCACTTCTGCTCCATGTGTGGCCCCAAGTTCTGCTCCATGAACATTACGCAGGTGGGGGGGCGGGGGAGCTGGGGGGTGGGGGGGGAGGGTAAGAATAAGGAAACTGACTAGGGGGGTGATGCAGGACGGTGGAGATGCCGGGGGCTGGTTGGGGCACATGCGCGCGGGAGGGAGACGTGCCGCAGAGTGGCACATGTGGGAGGAACCTATGCCCTCACGATTTCGTGGCACGAGCTCCCAACCGCCCTTCTCATTCGCTCCCAAACCTCCGACAGGAGCTGCGCACGCTGGCCCAGTCCGAGGCCGCTGCCTCCGCCGCCGCTGCCGACACCACCGCCGCCGCTGCTAGCGCCGAGGAGGGCATGAAGACCATGAGCGAGGAGTTCAAGCGCCGCGGGGCTGAGCTGTACCACTAGAAGGGGGGTGAAGGAGGAGGAGGGCTGGGGGAGAGAACGGAGGTGATTGGGAGCAGAGGAACGAGGGATGCAGGAGGAGAGGGCGAGGGGAGAGGGGCAGGAAGGATGTGGAGGAGGAGGGGGGGTTGGTTGAAGTTGTTGTGTGGCGGGAGAGGCCGCAGGGGGCATGCGGGGGTAGCATGCAGGAAGTGGGTGAAGGTGGGTGTGTACAACGCAGGACGTCCATGGGTCTTTGCGTGTCGTACTTTGTCTAGGAGAAAGGCTTCTTGGACCCTACGGCTGTGACGTCTTACCTGGCATAGCGGTCGCCGCATTGGATGGGTTGGTTGGGTATTTACAGCGCAGATCTTAACCTGTTTTTGCCAACACCCTGTTTGGTTGCGGCACGCTCTTTACAGCGGTAGGACAGCAGACCCATGGTTCATAATATGGAATGAGGCTGAAAGGCTGGTAGGTTCTCTGGAGGGAAGGTGCTTGGAAAGGCTCCTGCTTTGGATCGATTCCTTATGAAAAGAAGATTTGAAACGTGTCAAACGTTTGCGCTTCACTTTGTTGCTCGGGTTGATGTTTGTTTGTTGGCTGTTGGCAGCGGTTGTTGATTGCTGGCACTTCAGCTGCCTCGAATGGAAGTTTACTAATGTTGAATGCCACATTGGTGTTGATGCTTATTGCGCTTCAGAGAAGGTATAAACGTCGCAGGGGCGTGTAGGACGTGCCGTAGCGTACGGCTTTTGCTGTTCCTCGCTGGTCGTTAGGTTAACGACTTGCAGCGGTTGCGTGTGGCGGGTTAGCGCGCCTTTTGGGGCGGCAGTTGCCGTATAGTTGTTTGTTACCTGTACAACCCTCACTGGCAATCCTCACTCGTACCCATGCCATTTGACGGTTTGCTGTGTGCCCTATGTCAGGACTCAAACTTGATAAAAGTAGAGGTGCTGTGCTGCGTAGGTATTCTCTTGCCTGTGCCCCGACCGTCCCTACCACCGCGGCGGCTGGGGTTATGGCTAGGCCTGCCTTGTACGGCAGATCGGTCGGCAGCATTGCCCGTCCGACTGATTCACAACGGGCCCTCGTTTCTACCTCCATGAAAGGCGAGGGGCTGTGGGGCGCCTGTGTACCCCGTAGGGGCATGGCCCTGTAAGGCAAAATAAACGTCTTTTGGAGATAAGGAGATGAACGACTTGCTCTTGCCTGCAGCAGCCTTACAGTCAGCGGCTGGGCACCTGGGTCATTAGGTGGCAGCAAAGTAGGGGCGGGGGTGGGGGTAAACATAGAAAGGGAGACCTAATGGGGGTGGGGTTAGGTGGCACTATAGATAGGGTTTGACTTTGGGTGCTGTACTGAGGCGATGTGGTCCCCTCCCCTCCTGCATTCGGAAGTCATCACGCAAATCGCCGCAAGTCAAGGTCGCACGCAGTAGGGTCAGAGTCCAGCAACAAGGTGATACGATACGACTAGTTTGACCACAGGGACGAGCATCTTAGCGACTACAAACTACGAGGCAATCCGAGCCCTCACTCCTTACTGCAAATGCTATATCCGTCTTGTACAGAAGCGGACTGAACCCTTGTTACCGGTATTAGGATAGCTTGGGAAACTGCGGTACAGGGGTGTTGTAATAAATACCAAACATGGCTTGCAAAGTCGAATACTTTTACGTAGATATTAATTATAAATAAAAACGTAACCATGCTACTGTCTCGTCAAGCAACTGTTAGCCGGCGGCCGTTCTCTTCCGCGCCCGCCAACATTACCATCAAACCTCGAGTCCTTACGCGTGCGACACCTCGTCCAGAACTGCCATCTACAACAAATGTAGCTAGGGTTTGCATTCCGGACTTGCAATGGAGCATCGACAATGTCGATGGAAAACGGTACGGTGCTGTACCGAGCAGACCTCGGGTTGTTCTCCTCGGTCCTCCCGCATGCTTGTGGGCCTGCCTTCTGGGCACTGCCCCCTTTCTCGTTTTCTCCTTTCTCGTCAAATACTCGACTGAGTTATTGAGGCTCTTAGCAAAGCGTGACTGTGTGTGATTCTGCCATGTACATCTCAGCCATCGTATGCACCATGCACCTTTCACTCGAATTGCGCAAAGACACCGCCCGTAGTAGCATTCTCAAGTCCAATCACGGTTGTCATTACAACCACACACGGGCTAACTCCGCACCTTGCGCGCATGTGTCCGCACAGGCTATCCGTGGCCATCTTCACACACCTCGCCGCAACCTACGGCAACAAGCTCACAAAAGAGGTACGCCCAACACACTCAGTTAGCTGTACACAACCTTATCACTTGCCTGCATGTCCCTCTGCAGAAAGTCCTTACATCCCTGTACGCTAGCCCACAGCGCAGCTCAGCAACACATAGATAGCCCCACGACCACGTAAAAGATCCTAGCTGCTTCCTTTCGCGCGCAACAAGGGAGGCGCTACATCCGGGGGCCATCGGGTGCCTCATATGGACCCTGTTACCCGCCCACACATGCCTCACCCCTTTCTTCTCCCCGACCAGCCGTCCTTACCTTCCCCGCCTTTCCCCAACCCACCTGTGCCCCGGACTTTCATAACACTCCTACCCCCCCCCTTTACACACACGCCCCAAATACCCCCCCCAGGGCGCCGAAGAGGGGCTGCGACTGTACGGAGATGTGGTGCAGGACGCACACGCGCGCCCCGGCGCCCACCCCAACATCGAGTTGCTGATGCGGGTGGCCCAGGAGGGCAGCAGCTATGAACTGAGTGTGGAGCGAACGCAGTAGGCAGGACTCCCTGTGTGCTGTGTGGGGTGCTGTGCCGGGGTTAGGCTGTGTGATGGATCCTGGCTGGTCGGCTGCAGAGGCCCGCTGGCCCTGAGGTCGCGCTGCTGGTGGAGGATAGGAGGAGGCGTGCATGCAGGGAAGCTACTGTAACGGTCGAGCATGCATACCGGTACATGCAAGCTGGGTGCCCGCAGGCTTGCTGGTTGGGTTCACTTGTTGGGTCTGGTGTGGGTGTGGATCGCAGCTAGGCGGCCTGCCGGCTTGGCAGCAGGTGTGTGCCCGGAAGGAGGTTGAGGTGAGGAGAGCAGCGGAGTACTGTGGATGCGCCGGCAGGGCTGGTATAAGCAGGTGATTAGGCAGGTCGGGCTGTGGTTGTTATTACAAACTTACAATGGCATCGGGTGCTGTGGGGCAATGAAGGGTCTAGGATGCCTTCTGTGCTGCCATGCATCACCGCCGCTTCCAGCCAGGCGGCGGCGGCGTGCTCTTGTGTCCGCACACACCAGGATAACCGAACGACGGCCAGTCAGCTCACATCGCTACCAGGACTGTTCGAGGAGAAGCATCTCCAACATGCATCATACCCATAAACCGTCATGGTTACGTCGTGTTCACGGCCAGGTAAAGAGTTGTCCCCATACTTCCATGCGTCAAAAAGATGCAAAAAATAGAAGACCAGGACTTGACTAGTCCCAACCTGGCCCCTGGGTACCATTATCGCCCTGACCCCATGCAAAGTACGTGTGTGGCACATCAAGTGACCGCCCATGTCCGAGCAATGCCCTACCTCCTCCAACGCTGTTATTGTGGCATGAACTCCTCCACGACAAACTCTAGATCCATCCCCTGACTGTACACGCGGAAGAGCAGGTCGATGTTGGGGTAATCCCCTGGCGTGTTTTGCGCTTCTTGAACGTCGTCGCGATCATACATGCAAAGTGCTGTCATGGCGGACTTGCGTGTAAGCCGGCTCTTGTACTGTTCGTCCTTGTAGATGTCGTAGAAGATTGCGAGCGAGGCCATGCGCATCCCCTCATTCTGCTTGCTGACGACGGTGTAGTCCAATTTTGGTATATAGATACGCGAGACAGTCAACGGCAGCGGCGGCATATCCTTATAGTCGTAGTACTCCTTCTTCTCTGCGCGGACGGCGACGGATATTTGCCGACCATGCCGAGCCAGGCAACCTTGCCGTCGATGGCGTGAAGCGGGCGGGATGCAGCCAAAGGCAGTTCTACAAAAGGGTCTTCCGGCAGATGTTGTGGCGTTCGCATTGCTTAGCACACGATGCTGAAGCATTCCCGACATTTTGCTTGTCCGTAATTGAATACTACTTGGCTAACCAAGTACTTGCACGAGCATATTCAAGATAGTCAATTGCAGATGTTCGGGGCGGAAAACATGCCAACAAGGAACCATCCGAAACCATTCCATGGATCCTGTTTATGGTCGGCCCAACAGGAAACCTACAGGACAAAGCAAACCATGACATGTCGTTTATGCAACAAATTTATATCATTTTGACTAGATAAACATGACTAACGTAGCTGCGACGTTAGCGCAGCTGACGGAGGTGGCAAATGGGGAACTGGCTGGACAGCTTGCTGAAGATGCACTAGTAGAAGCAGCAGAAGCTGTTCAGGAGCTTAGGGCTGAGGCTGGTTGGGCTGCACTTCAAGGCGAAGACCTCTCGGCCGTGGCGCTGACTCGCGCATTAGGAGACATCCTCAAGCTTCAGGACGCATCTTTAAGGAGCAGAGCAGCCACTGTTTACGGGACACTTCTAAGTTTGCCTGATGCACCGGTAGGACTTGTTTACCGCTCGCTGCTGGCCTTCACCCAACATTACAGTTGGCTGTCACTACTTGACGTTCTCCACAGGTTGGAACGCTCTGCGAGCCATATGCTTTCGTGGGCTTTGTCCACTGCCTTAAAAGCCTGTGCCTGCCGGCTAAGCAGCAGCAAGCTGGGGATGGCGTCCAGCAGCAGGATGCAGCGGCCGAGCCCGCTGCTTCTCCCCTGGCCCTCCTCGAGGACCTGGGGTCCTTCCTCAAGCAGCACGACATGCGCAGCAGCCCTGAGATGTTTACCATGCTCCTAGAAGCCTTGGTTGACATGACCGGAAGTGGTCTTTCGTCGGAGGCCCAGGGCAAACCTGGGAAGGCAGGAAAGCGAGGTGGCGGAGCCCGCAATCAAGGTGGGTGTGGCGGACACCACAAACCAGCATCCCGTCAGCTGCATGACGCTAGAAAATCTTCTCTTGGCGGGAGGTTGCGGGAGGTGCTAGCTGTTTCCATGCTGACAGACCTGGTTTGGCCTGTTTAAGGGCTCGCCAAAACATCTGCAGCTACCTGTAGCAGCGGGCTCGCTAACCGCATCCAAACCCCGTTACTACCACAACCGCGACGGCCTGACTCCTGGGCCGCCGGCCATGCTTCGCAGGAGGAGCGAGTGTTGCTGAGGCGGCTTTCTCGCTGCTTCCAGTCATGGTGGATAGCCGCCATGGAGACGTGGTGCAGACGATGGCGGTGCTCTGCCACCGCCTCGTGCCCTCGATGGTGGGATCGGAAGGTGCGAGGCGCGGGGGCCATGGCATGGACCGGCGGTCAGCGGCACTGGGCCTAGTGAACGAGTTGTTAAGGTGGGTAGCTTGAGGCACAGGGCAGGCAGGGCAGCGTCATGCATGACGCTTTTGGTATGGGCGTGCGTGGGTATGCCGTGTGGTGGCATGCCACGTCAAGACGGAAAGATGGCTGTAACCTTTCGTCATGCCCATGGGCAGTCAGGCTTGGGAATGCATCCTTTGCCTGCCTTTGCTTTTACACCTCGATGGGCTTTTCATGTCCCGCACTACTATGTCGCTGCCGTACCAACCCACTTGCGGTGTTCCTACGCAGCACCTACACCGCCGCCAAGCCCTGCCTGCTGGCGCTCATGCGGGAGCTGTGTCTGCGCGCACCTGACAAGGCGGACAGCCGGCAGCTGGCGGTGGCCGCCGTACAAGCGCTGGTGGGTTGGGGGGGGGGGCAGGCGCACACTCCTGCGGTTTTTACAGCTTGGGAGCGAATGGCGAATTCGGGTATATGCCGGGTTGGCTTTTGTTAAACTGCGCACGGGGTCTACCTAGGTATAGGTTGCTTTCCTTCCTCTCTCTTCCTTTGATGCTTGGCATGGTCATTGCGGCCCCAACAGCATGAGAGCCCTCCTGTTCCTGCCCCTTTCAGCTCCCCAACTGCACTCCGGACGACGTGCACAAGTTCTGTCTCTTCCTGCACCGCCTCTCCCGCACACACAAGGTGAGTTAAGGCGACATTTTTATCTACGCTCGGTTCAAAAAGGTTGCATGGTGCAATTTTTCTTCCGCAAGCATTGATGCACCCTTTGTTGGGCTTGCACTGCATGACAGCCCTAAGACAGTATGCTCTCTGTTCCCCTTGGCACCCCCTGACTCCATGTGTCGGGGCTTTACGGTGTTCAGCATAATGGTCCCGAATTCAAGCATTCGAGCTGCTGTTGCCTCCCGCATCGAAGCCCTTAACCGCTTCCGGCCTATCTCCTGTCTCACCTCTGCACAGACCAGCAACCGTATGGTTGCGGTGGAGCTAGCAGGAGCGCTGCTGTCCGCGCTGCCAGCGCCCTTCGCCGCCACGGGCTCCTACCAGGCACGTGGGAAAGGGTGCATCCGCCAATCCGGCATAGGACTCAGCGGTACACATGCTAGGATATGCTCGTACGTATCCGCAGCCGCCGACATCCATGCCTTCATTGTTCCACTTGTGGCTGGGACCGCGCGGCTGTGAGTGACCTTATTCGTTGCTCGTTAGCGCCGCGGTAAGCCTCCCACCGTTTGGGACTGATGTTGCCTTTTTAACCCTGCGCTCTGGCTCTGCATGCGTGGTGTGCAGCGGATCATGGACGGCAGCTGCGGCGCGGGTGATGAGCTGGACGCCCCCTGGAGCGCTCTGTGTCTGGGCATCGTGGTGGCCCGCTCCAACGACAAATCCGCAAGTAGGCCAGTCGTGCCCAGGGGGGGCAATTGGGACAGATTGGGACAGATTAAAACGTGAAGCAAAGAGTCTGGGCATTGCTAGCATAGCCGTTGCAAAAGCCGTACGGTTGTAGGAAGAGCTGCCGTTGCCGCGGTAAAGGAGTAGGCCTCTCCCACCATTCGCATTCGTGGATGGAGAACCCAACAAGCTGCCAAGCAGCACCAAGGGATGCCTTGCGTTGCGTTTAACACCGTCATGCCCCCCTGGCGCTGCAGGCGTACGCTGTAAGGCCATGGCCTGCCTCGCGGACTGCGCGCAGTCCTTTGCCAATCTGCTTCGCGTAGCTAGCAGCGGCGGTGGAGGCCAGGAGGCGGCAGGAGCGGCAGCGTTCGTGCCCGCACTGTGCGCCTCGCGGTGCATTAGGGTCCAGGTGCGTGGGAAGGGGGTCGCTCTGGTGCATGCAAACGTGAGGCGTTCTGGAGCGGGGCCTTCAGGGCCAAGCACTTCTAAAGGGCTACTTGCTGTCTGGAAAGGTTACTCTTCTGCAAGCCCCAACACCATGCGCAATCTCTACAGGAAAAAAGCATGCAGCCTGTATCAGCGCACATCACACTCGCATGCTGAGAACCCATGCCGACTAGCGCGTCGTGGCGTTGGGCCCTTGTCGTGCTACTAAGACCCGGTAAACCTGGGCAGGTGACCGAGCCACGTAAACCCGGATCAGCTGGAGGCGAGGGTGACGACGAGGATGGCGACGAGGAGATGGGGGAGGGGGAGGGGCCGCAGGCGTTCCCGCCCCCGGAGGCCAAGGTGACCGCAACCATCCCTGGCAAGCCGTCCATGGTGAGTTAGGTACATGTACGGTCGCATGCTTTCCCCCTTGTAGCTAACACTGCTGTCACTACCGCCATGCTAGCACAAATACGACCCAGAAGCCTGTCCCAACCAACACACCAACAACACACCAGCTCTAAGCCGTAATCAGCATTACGAAAGACCCTCGGCTGCCCTGCCCAACCCTCACCCTGCCAGGACCTCTCATGGATGACCGTCATGTGCCACGACCGCTGCCGAGATGACAAGGCGGCGGTGCGCAAGGCCGCGTTGTTGCTGCTGGAGGCTGTGATGGAGCTCTGCGCTGCAGCAGCACACGCACCCGCAGCCGACGGGGCGGGAGGCCAGCCTGCTTTCGAACCCACTGCGCAGGACGTGCAGGTGCTAGAGGACGCTACAGCGGACTCGCTGGTAGGTCTGTTAGCCCGCTCCTGTGATACCGGTACCTGGCAGGAGCTGGCTCACCGCGGAGGAGAGCGGCACCTCCCTAATAAATATGGAAATAGGATAGCTCTTTAACACCTGCCCCCCTCTCTTTCCCCACCACCCACCACCCGCAGGTCAGTGTGCGCAAGGCTGCCCTGCAAGTCGTCTGCAGCCTCGTCAGCTGCTACCCCCATCACGCAGGCCTCGCCGGCGTCTGGGCCCGCTGTGTGCTGCCCATGATCCGCGATCCTGAGAGTGCTGTACAAGATACCGTACTGGACCGCCTTTCGGCGCTGCTTCTAGACCCTGTTGCGACGCTCGCCAAGGGTGCCGGCGGCCGGGGCGGAGCAGGCCGGGGCGCCGGTGCAGCGGCTGCTGCACAGGCAGAGGTACAGCATCGTCTTGCTGCGCTGGCGCAGATGGGCCGCGCTGCGTCGAGCTGCCTGGGCAAGGCGCTTGGCATGCTGTCAGCGAAAAAGCTGCTGCGGGGGCCGCAGGTGGCGGCGGGTCTGGAGGTCTTCCTGACTGCGGCAGGTACGCTGGCGCTCGCAAAGGCATAGCTGGGGTGCTTTTACGTCGGCTTCGTTACCTTTGCTGTGATCCAACCCTCCCATCCTTAGTGCTGCTGTCTTTCCAACGCCATGCCGCTTCCACCCACCCGCAGCAAACGAGGCGGCTGCCGAGGAGCCCATGCAGGCTGCCCCTCGCGCCCGCAACCAGCGGGACCCCGCCGCCGTTGCGGAGGCGGAACAGGCCCGCCAGCGGCGCCGCGAGCTCCGAGACCAGCGCGAGGGCGCCTGGATGCTGCTTGTGGAAGTGGCAGGTCAGGACCCCGCCGCCCCCTCCTGGCAGTTCCTGCAGCGCTGCTGGGGGGAGCTGCAGGCTGCGGGCGCGGGTGCGTCAGCGCAGGAGGGTGCGATGCTGCTGTGGGTGATCAGCCATGCGGCGTCGCGGTTCCCTGCGGCCGATGCCACCAACCTGGCGGCGGGCCTGTTGCAGGTGCGGCTGTTGACCGTGGTGGTGGTGATAGTTGGGGAGTGGAAACGTGGAAAAAATTATAGGGGTGCGGTGGTGTCAGGACCCGGCAGGTCTTCTTGTGTTACTTGCGACATATGAGGTGCTTGGAGGCACATCGTAGGACGCGCCCAGGCTAGTGCGTTTGCGTCTGGTGCCGTAACACTGCTTGCGAAACCTTACGCACTCTGCCCTCCTCTCCTCTCCCTATACTTACCACTACATTGCCCGGCCGTGACATCGCTTGACCCCGCAGGCCATTCTGGGCTTCAACCTGCCGTGTGCCGCGGTGGCCGCCCACCTGGCGGCACTGCTCAAGTTGACACAGGCGGAGGGCGGGCAGGCGGTGGTGGGGGCGCCGGCGCAGTGGTGTGCACGCGTGCTGGAGGCGGCTGAGGAGGTGCTGGGACAGGCCATGGAGGCCAGGGGCAACCTGGTAAGGGGCATGATGAAGAGGGGTTAAGGAGACACCGTTTGGAACAGGGGCACAGTAAGCGGGGGCTGGAGCCCACCGTGCTCCTCACCTTATCCTCCTCATCCTCCTTCCCCTTCTCCTGCCCACTTGCTTCCCGCCTGTCCCGCCCGCCGCAGACCCCCGTGCTGGCGACCCGCTGCCAGCTGGCGTTGTTCACGTTGGGGGAGGTGGCGCTGCTGCGGGAGACCAAGATGCCCGGCGGGGTGCCGGTCAAGGTGCAGGCGCTCACGCACGCACGTGCAGGGGGGGTCGGCGGCAGTGCTGTCGGAGCAAGCGGAACCGCCGTTGCTCAGGCACGAGCGCCACAGGTGAGATTTGAGGTCCGTGCAGCGTTTGCCGCTTACGCGCATAAGTGTTGTTGACACCCTGGTATCCTCCGCATGCCAAAACCTTGCCCAAACCCCACAGGCTTTCAGTGCGGTTTCTGCGCATGCATGGACATGCCTGGGTAAGCTTTGCATCGCGGACGAGAGCCTGGCCAAGAAGTGCGTACCGCTGCTGGTTCAGGCAAGTGCCGGTACCATGCAGCAGCGTGGACAGACAGTGGTCCAATGCTGGGGCCTTGGGGCTGCACACTGCAGCCGCCATCAATACACGCGTCCCTTCAGCTCCCTTCGCTCATGCATGCACCAAGGTCTTGCATGCATTCTCCTACCGGTATAACCCCTGCCGCCTTACACCTGGCCCCACCCCACGCCTGCCTTCGCCTAAACGCCTGCCCCCCACTATACAACACCACTACCGCATGCAGGAGATGTCGGGCTCCCCCAGCCCCGTCATCCGCAACAACCTGCTGGTGGGGCTGTCAGACATGGTGGTGCAGTTCACGGGGCTGGCAGACGCCTACGTGGGGCGGCTGGCAGCCATGGTGCGCGACCCGCATGAGCTGGTGCGGCGGCAGGCGCTGGCGCTGCTGGCGAACCTGCTGCTGAGGGACTTTGTGAAGTGGCGGGGCGCGCTGGTGCACAGGTGGGGGGGGGGGCGGATGCCGGCAGGGCCGGGGGGAAACGGACTTGTGTTAAGGAAACTGGCCAGTGCGGTAACAGGAGAATTCCCGAGGCGTTGAATGAGAACGCGTGGGGTGGTTACCGGGAGGGCCTGGAGGAAAGGGACTTGCGTCCATGTGCGGTGTCCATGCGGTGTCGGTATACATGCGCGGAGAGGCGTTTCTTGGTAACGGGGATATGAGGCGTCAGGTAGTCATGCGCAGTACGTGTGCAAGGACGTGGAAAAACGTTGTTGGGGTGTTGAAAAGGACGGTGAGCGAAGCATGCACGCACGCGCAGGAGGAGCAACACTGCCCCCCGGCACACGTAGTAGCCAGGATCTACACTGTCGCATGCACTGTCGCCGCCGGCACAAGCTCCTTCTCCGAACCTGCTCCCCACCTTCTTCCTCCCCGGTGATCGCCAACTGCCCAACCCGCCGACCCCACACACACAGATTCCTGCTGGCCCTGGTGGACGAGTCCCCGGGTGTACGGCAGCTGGCGCAGTACCTGTTGAGTGACTCACTGGCCGCCAAGGCGCCCATGCTGGCGTACAACCACTTTATCGAGTCGCTCTTCGTGCTCAACGACTGCAGGTGTGTGGGGCCTTGTTGATCAGCGCTGTGGTTGTTTAAAGAAGGCCGTGGCAGCGGTTGAGCTTGGTGCTAGGGTATCTGCCAGTCGCTGTTCCCTGTCCGGCGCGCCAAGGTGACCAGCCAATATCCTCACATCGTCTACCTGACTACCACCCTATCTTGTCCATCACTGGCAAGCGTTACGCCGCAACCCTTCCCGTTGGTAGCTTCCCCCGGAAGCCCAGCTAGACACCGGTAGCCGTCCCGTGTTGCGCCTCTGCGCTGTGCCGCAACGCCTGCACCCTGCCCCTCATTCCCCGCCACCGTCCCCTTCAACCCTTGCACCCCCTCCCCTCCCCCAGTGCGGGTGTGCACGCCAGCCGCGCCGGCGGGGGCTCCTCCGAGCTGGCGGCCGAGCTGGCGCTGCACAGCGCGCTGGAGGGCGGCGGCTTCCACCTCAAGGGCGCCACGCCCGTCATGAGGTGCGTATGCGTGTGTTGTGTTTTGCGGGGTCGTTGATTATGAGTACCAGTAGTTTGGGTGGGGCAGGTGTGTGGATGCATCGGGACAACTGGTGGACAGACGCAGTTGCTGCCCATGCACCCGCCGACGCACAAATTCTCCCCCACCTGCCTGTCTGCCCACCTGTGCTCCTCCCCTTCGCCTTCAGGGCTAAGCGCGACATCATTTACACGGCGCTGCTGCGGCGCATGAGCCCCGAGCAGCGCTTCTCCGCGGGCGCCAAGCTGGTTGCGGAGGTGCTGAGCGGCGTGGTGGACGGGTTGCTGCCGCTGGGGGAGGCGGAGGAAGTGCTGGGGGATGCGCTGCGGCTGCTGGCGTGCAAGGACATGAAGGTGCGGAGGCGCGGGGGGCCGGGGGGGGATTGCCAGCGGTGGGTTGAGTATACCGCAGAGGGTGTGCGTCGGCACGAAGGCGTGGGATAAGCCCATGGGGTGATATCCCCGTGATATGGGATTGATGCACCACAAGCCGCTTGGCACAACTCCTGTTTGTTCCAGATTCATGCAACTAGTCTCATACGTCATAATTGAATCTTCTTTGCCCGGTCAACGCCAGGTCAACGCAAACCGCTTCGGAGCGTCCGCTGACGACGACGGTATGGACCAGGGTACCCAGGACGATGCGAGCAAGGCTCGCGGCAAGCTGGTAAGTAGTTGGCGCTTTCAGGTGTTTCTGCTTAGCGTGCTTGGTACCATGGGCAAATCCTGGTTGCTACGGTGTGCGTTCCAGTGCTGCTGCATGCTCTGGGTCATCTGGGACCAGGGTGCATGCTAGAGTGCATGCCTTGCACATGCAAAGTACCTACTTTTTGGTCTAGTTCGGTGTCCGGATAAGTATCTGTCCCTGCGAACCTATCGGACTTGCGCGCATCCTTCTTGGCTACCTGTCCTGTACACTGCAGTACACCACACCTTACACTGCCGTACGCTGCCGCCGTTACGCAGGTGGGCGCCATGATGCGGAAGCACCTCACAGAGCACGTGATTCCCGCCATGGTGGAGCTGCGGTACATGCTGCAGGTGAGTTTCCATGGTGGTCCTTTCTTGGTCCGAAGGTGTGGGCTACCGGTAGTTGAAGGCCCCATGGCTACCGGCATCGTACCGGTATCGTGGCCTCTTCACTTAATAACACGACATGACGTGGCAATGTAGCGAAGCTTGGCATCTGCCCGTGGCAGTTACCTGCAGCTTCTTGAACAGACTCGGGGGGACGGTCCTAGGCTCCATGCCGCTGTGTAAGTGGCAAACCACAGGCTGCAAAAATCACGTTCTTATAACTGTTGCCGCTCGCTCACGCCCCCAAAACCCCCGATCCTGCTGTTGCAGGCGCAGAAGCACCCGTTGCTGGGGTCTCTGATGCTCTGCATGGCCTCGCTGCTGCGTGACTACAAGTCCGAGGTGGAGGACATCATTGTGTGTGACAGACAGGTGCGTGCCCACCCACTGACTGGTGGCCTGGCCGCTATCCCTTCCGTTCTTAGCCAAGCTTCCCGGGATAGACTGGGATAGAGGCCACCTTCTTCCAGGCTCACATCCCCAATTACCGGTAACCGTCTAACCCCTCCGCTTTTAACGCACATGCTCACACACGCATCATCAAATCCGCGCTACCACCTGCCGTACACGCAGCTTGCGCGGGAGATCATGCACGACCTCAAGCACTACGAGACGCTGGCCAAGCAGCAGCAACAGCAGCAGGAGGCGGCCATGGCAGCAGCCCTCGCAGGCGGGGGCCAGGCAGCAAACCGCGGCGCTAATGCCACCGCTGCACCGGCGGTTGCACCAGCTGCCGCCCCGGCGATGTCGGGCCAAGCGGCTACCGGTCCCCATCATGCGGAAGCGCAGGCAGCTTCATCGGAGGGGACGCTTGCCCGCATGCCGCCACCGCCTCCGCCGGTTCCAGGTGACAGACAGCGGCGGAAGACGGCGGTGTTGCCAGGTATGGTACACGGTACACGACGCTGATGTTGCCCTTTAGAAGGGATGCATACGTATGCGCATGGTTTGGGGCATTGGATTTCGTCCGCCGTGCGCCTTTCCATCTTGGGCAATTATTTGTACGCAACAACATAGAGCTTGACACTTCTCAGTGTCAAGCTTCATCCCCTGCCGAATGCAACGTTAGCTAACCTGCCTACATCTCTTGTTAATGTAATCCCCTACACATACCCAGGCGTGGAGCCAGGCCGGACACCTCTCGCTGCGGAGTTGCTGGAGAGTGCCGCCAACAACCGGCTCAACGGCCCGTCGCTCACACCTGCCGGCGCAGCGGCTGCGGCGAAGACCCCTATCGCAGGCCTGTTTGGAGGAGGTAAGCAAACATCTGCATTATGGCGGGTTAGCTCATGGACATTGGTCGTCGCCTTCTAGCTAGCTAGGTACAGGATCTCCCAGGCCCTTATTAGCGGGCCTACAGAGCTCTCCACCTCCCAGTCCACGTACTAATCGGCATATGCGCCCCACCTTTGCCGCATGCGTCGCGCAGATCCCGCAGTCGCCCTGCGCACACCAATTACCGGGCTTCTTGGCACCGCACAGCGTGCTGGCAGGGCCGCCGCAGGCGGGATCCCTTTTTTGTCGCCCGCGCCACTATCCGCCAAGGCACGCGCGATGCAGCAACAGCATCGTCAGCAGGGCGGCATGACACCCGCGCCTTCGCTAGGCCCGGCTCGTGGTCGGCCGCCCATTCCGCCTGCAGCGGCCGCAGGAGCAGCAGCGGCGGCCGCACCCGCAGCGGCGGACCCCAACGTGCGGGTTACCGTGGTCTTGCCGAGCCCCGTGCCCGGTGCCGTCAGGCCCTTGGGATTGCATAACCTGGCTGGCAGCCAAGCAGTAGTGCCGGCACAGCTACAGCAGGAGGCCCCTGCTGCTGATGCTGCTGCAGGTGGGAAGCCGCGGTCCAGCAGGCGTGGGGCTGCTGCAGGTGCGATGGCGGACGACGAGGAGAACGAGCACCCTGATGACGGTGTGGACGATGCGGCGGGTGAGAAGCAGCATGCAGGCACAGGAGGAGGAGTGGCCTCACGGCAGGAGGCAAAGGAGGTTGCGGAGGGGGCGAGGCCTCGCCGTGGTGCTGCAAAGGCGGGCGGTGGTGTGCAGGTGAAGCAGGAAGCTGCCAGTGTGAAGCGGGAGGCTGCTGCGGAGGGAGTGCTAGGGCCTGCTGCAGCTCAGGCAGCCCCTGCGGGGCGGAGCCGCGCGTCCAAGCGGCGACATGACTGACAACATGCTTGGCGGGGCAAGTTAACATGGACTCGACACGGGTGGGAACACTGATATGTATGGGCGGTGCTGATGATATTGTGCACTGGCGAAAGAAACAGGGCGCGCTGTATGATTACATGTTTTATTAAGTGATCTCGGATAGACTTAAGCGGTACGCAATCGTACCGGGCTAGGGGTTTTACGACACCCCTTATAGGACTTCCAGCAAACATCGATGCAGAAACACGTCCTGGAGTGGCCTGCTCGCTACAGTGCCATATCGTATTGTTGGTGGAGGGTATGATAGCCCTGCCGCGTGGGATGCTTGACACACAACTTTCCTTGGAGCTAATCAGCCAGATATCGTCTGTGGAGCAAGACAGACGCGCCAATGCCGCCACTGGTCCATGCTACGCAGCAACGACTCAAGGAAGAACACTGTAAAAATACTTACGGACTTGAGCGGTTGCCCACACGCTGCGAAAACCCCAAAGCGGGATTGTTTAGCACACCAAAAGGTAGTACCAGACAGCTAAGCCCTCACAAGGACACTCCTAAGCCCTCACAAGGACACAGCTAAGAAACCTGAATTGCCCGACATCACAGGCCACACAGTCAACGAACGGCTTCCCCTTCCGCCTTCAGAAAAAAACGCGACAACGGCGGATAACCTTTCCAATGCATGTACGTGCACACGCGTACCCAACACACGCCTAGCTTTAACCGACCCCACCTTTGGGCGGGACACTAATGCCAATGGGCAAGAAAGCATGCAGTTGATGAAAATACACTTCTATGAGAGCACTACCGGTGTCGGGCACGTAGCATGGGCTGCATGCTAGGTAACGTGCCCCATACTCCCTAAAGCGACACCAGGAGGAGTCTGTTAGGGTGCGCAGACGAGCCATACATGAACCCCCTGCCAGCCGTACACGACCCCGTATGCCAGCCGTGCACGACCCCTCTTGACATATGCCCTTCACGCAACACAGCCGCCCTTATTCTGCCATCCAGCCGTATCCTCCGACCCATGCCATGCGCTTATGCGATTAATCAAGCACTATTGAGTAAGCGTCACACCTCACCCCGCGCACACGTAACACCTGCACCAAACAATGTTAACCTGCCGTGGGTGCTGTAGCGCGTGCGCACGTGCATGTCACATGAAAGCAAGCCCTCATGTGCTCCTTCGGCCTCAGAGCACACAGGTAAGAACGCATGATGGGTTCGGCCACAAGCCCCAGAAGCGGGATACCAACACCAGTACGTCCCTACTCGCGGCCAGGTTTCTTAACACACTCAGCTCCTGCAGCGGTTCTGTGGGGACTTCATCTTCCGACATCCCAGTATGCTCCTACTCGCGGCCAGTTTTCTTAACACACTCGCGGCCAGTTTTCTTAATACACGCACATATAGTTCCACAGCACGTTCCGATACGCGGCCAGCTTGCTAACACCCAGGGTAAGTGCGCCTGCATACCCTGTGGCAGCGCACCCACGCACGTGCTGACGCCGACCCTGTCAGCCTACCCGAATGCAGCTAAATGACCTTTCACCACACGAGAAGAAACGGTGTGCACATGAGAGGAACTGGTGTGCATTGGCACACGCGCACGCTTGCACCACGCACGCAAAGTACGACGTCAGGAAACGCGCCGGCCTCCCGTCACGGCGCAATACCTGTCACACAGTCGCCACCGGTCGCAACACCTTTCCGGCGTCAAAGCTCGACATCCACGCACATGCACCAATGGCAGCTGCTGCAAGACCCATGGGTCACTGGCAGATCACGACCTGCATTCACTCCTCATGACCAGTCACGTAACAACTACTCACCACAATACACAACGCGTGCTGGGATCAACACGCAAAATCAGACCCCTAAGGGCTGCTCCCGATGAGCACGTGAAACACCAAACACCATCCAACCACATCCGGAGATGAGCTCCTCAGCTCACCTCATGTTCTCACCTGCTCCCAACATCAATCCAACACATTCTAGCAGTTCTTCGCGCTTGCAAGCACCGTGCCCTTACCCGCCGCCGTCCAAGCCAGCACCAAGGCCTGCCTCCGCTTCACCGCTCTTCACAGCATGCGCCACTCTGACAGCATGACGAGGGCCAGGGAAGCAGCGGCACTACTGCCGCCACCACCATCTGAAGTGATGCCGAAGCCGCCGCTGTTGCGTTTGCGGTAAACCCAGCGTATGTCGCCATCAGGAAAGCTCGTTTAGGGAACTGTTAGCAGGAACAGCAGCCTCAGCACGGCTGATGGTCGCGATGTCGGCAACTACCGGTCGCTCCAGCTCCACGGAGACTGATGGGATGGCTGCTGCGGTGGATGGGGACGGTTCGAGCCTCGAAGATGATGTCCCGGGTGCGCCAGTCGAGGGTGCAGGCGGCTGCGCCGCTTCTGTCGTGCTTTTGGTCGCACAGCAAAGACACCATCCGACGAAGCTGTTGCAGAAAGAAAGGATTATGTGATGCAAGGGAAAGGCAAGAAGTGTTATACAAGTTAGAGGAATTTGGTGCTGTCTAAGCTTCAAGCTACACGCCATCTTCCCAGCGCCTGGTGGCGACTGCGGCAGAAAGCGGTTCAAGCACCACAGCACAACACAGCACAGCAAGCCATACTTGCGCGCACGCACCTTTTCAATACCGCAGCCAGCGTCTTGTAGGCCCCCTTGACATCCAGAAGCAGCGTCAAGAACATCTGCGGGTACATACATCGACAGATAAAGCAACGCACACGCAAGGCCAGCATTGTCAACATGCGGGATGGATCAGTACGTTGTCAAATTACCACTTGCTCCGTTTCCCTTGCAGTGTAGAGCTGGGGTTCATCACCCATGCTCCCTTGTAGGGGAGCATTTACCGGCCAATATCCAGCTTGCATGCTACGGTGCAAGCGATCTGGTAGAGCACGTGTGCCGTTTCGCCGGACAGCCCCTGCCGCGCATTGTCCTGAGTGAGGCAGGACGCCACGCTAGCAGAGACAACAGTTTGCCTCATCCTTCAGCGCGCCCTTTTGGTTGCACTCACCACCACAGTATGGCGATGAGCCTTGTACAAGAGTTGCATGAACGCCAGCAGCCGCAGCCCCAGGCCCATGCAGAAGAGGATGATGTTGGCCTCTCTGTAATATGTACGGCAGCTCTTGGGGTTGAAGGTCTGCATCAGCTTTACAAAGGAGAGCACTTCCGGCTCGCTGAGCCCGTCGCGGCCTGTGTATGTTAGCGCGCAGCAGGGGACCAGGAGGGGAGCCGTAACTTGTACATGCACAACTGTGTATATAACTGTGTATATATACTACCGCCAGGGCTTACCACCGCACGGTGCAAGCGAGGACACGGGTTGAAGCATGGAATATTGGCATTGTGGTAGACTTGAAGCGTTATTCAGTAGGGTAGCTGTGACGTGCCTGGATGTGTCCAGCAAACAAGCAAGCACCCCATCCTTACCGTCATCGTACAGGGTCCTGTCCATGTTGCATATGCCCAGGTCGTAGTAGATCATGACAATCTCATTGCTCTTGTGCTCGTAATAGTTCATGAGTTCCTGCAAGTGAGCCAGCGATAGCAAGATGTATCAAGAGACAGGGCCAGAGGAACTTAAGAGGCGCGAATATATATTCCCAGAGGCGCAATTGATCCCAAGAAGCGCGAATTGACCCATGGGTCAGAATTATATTCATGGGCTTAATACAAAATCAGGACGTCTTTGTTGTGTTCTAACTGCCCAGTCTTATCACTCAAGCAGGAGTCAAACGCATTCAGCTGTCCTAATATTTATACTTAAACCCAGTACTATGTACCTGGATTGTTCCTGCCTCCACAGCCCAACGGTTGTAACTAATGCCCAACACGACCTCCAGCAAGTTGCCTCGGCCGGATCGAAGGGTAGGATTGAGGCCGTTGAGGAAGGCGCCCAGGATTAGCGTAATGATGACCGCAGTGATGGGCTGGTTCTGTAGTGCATGGCATTAGGCATGGTTTTTGGCATGGATTGTTAGCAGTGAATCGTCAAGCAGATAGTACCGGGGAAGCAATAGCTACTTAAGTTCAACTCCATCATTAATTATAGCCCATTATATTTAGCAAAAGCACGCCAAATGTCCTAGATACGGTACACCCTTGCCAGCTTGCCCACTAGCATCTTGCCTTTGCGGAAAGCGGTGACAAGGAAATCATGTATGCCAGTCCTGAGCTCCAGAAGCACACCAGATTGCCCAAGTTGTAGTAGTCGGCAAAAGAGGCGCGCGGCAGGGCCAAGTAGTAGTAGACCGCAAAGTAAATGGCGGGAGACACGAAAATCCAGATGAGGTCGGTAAAATTGGAGGCGAGGAAGGTGGAGATGACGGAGACACCTGCCATGCGCTCGCGTTTCTGTGGGCGCCACGTTAGAAGCAAAGAATTGTTGAAGCAAGGTTGGTATTACTTTCCTAAGCCAGCATAAGTGCCCGGTCATACCATGTTGTTGGCTTGCAAGCGCGCGCTGCTTGCGTTATGTATACATTGCCGGCATTGCGAAAATTTGAAAGCAAGGGAGGCAGAAGGAAGGGACAACAAGACATAGCAGGCCACTGCTTAACTTTGCAGAAATGTGCATGTACACTAGCGCACCAGGCCCCTCAAATCAGTATTCTGCAACGTGGCACCTGAAGGCAAGCATACACGCACACACACAGCGCACGGACCTGCACCAGCTTATGCTCGGTGAACGTCCGCAGGTGCGTGACGGTTGCCAGCACCGACAGAACCAGGTAGATCATGGCCACATTGGAGGGCACGGCGGTGAGGCCCCACTTGGAACTCTGAGGGGGGATGGGAGGCAGGGAGGGATGGGGAGCGGGAGAGAGGCGGGGCCCCAGGTTAGGAAGCTTTGGAGCTGTCGAGAAACCATGCACACCACCGACCTTACAACGCTGGGAAGGACCACCAACTGCAAACCAACGGTACGCATGTGCCTCTCGTACGACCTTCGGTTGCGTCTGGATGCAATGCATTGGCGCAATTGACGCCCTTTGCGGCCTGCACACGCTTAACAGTGAACACCCGCCCGTGCACACCCGCCCGTGCACACCCGCCCATGCACCCATGCATGCATGTACCCACCCACCTGCACCGCCCCCACAATGAAAGCGGCACTCAGCAGCAGCAGCACGTCTACGATGTGGTCGGGCCAGAACGCCTTCATGGACTTGCGCATGTTGCGAGCGACCAGCCAAAACAGCTGCCAGATGGTGCTGCGGTTGTCGGCATGTCGATGCACGTACGTGTTGGGGCGGGTGCAGAGGCGGGGGGGGGCGTGCGGAGTGTTACACGGCAGCAGGAGGTGGAGCAATCGCGCTACAAGTACAGCCCGTGAGTGCAACCCACATGAGCCCCCTGAGCCATGCAACAGAAAAGGAATGCCTAGGCATGTACACACGTTGCATGCCTTCACCCTCACACCACCCCACCTGATGAAACGCTCCTGAAGCCTTCCTAGCAGCGTCTCCTCATCCGGCTGCTGCACTGGCTCGCCAGCCTGCGAGATCCGCTCCTGCTCGGCAGCACGGTAGCAAGGTAGCAACCCTTATGCAACCCCAAAGGCAACCCTAAGGTCCAACCTATTTTAACCCCAAAGGCAAGTTACGTGGGTGGGGACGGAACTGCGTAGCGCCGATAGGTTTACTGAGGGAGGTGATGCATGTAAGATAAATAAGCTTTACAATAGCACCGCATACCGACGCGCACATGCAAACCAGCCAGCTGCACGCATGCGGCCACACGACGCTGTTGCTGCGGCTTACCCGGCTGCTGTATATGTATTTGATATCGTCGTATGGGTAGTGCAGCTCGACCTTTCCGTAGGAGGCCTCCTCACTGCAAAGAGAGAAAGCAGCTCTCACCACAAGTTGGTGTATCAACTTAGCCGCGCGTCACCTACCTTGCATACACCTAATCTAAGCAACATAGGAAGGTCTGGAAAGTAAGTAGCCTGAGGCTTTCAGCACCACTAGGCGCTACTTCTCTGCAGGGTCAAAGGGAGGTATCCCCAGCCTCCCAATTCGGTGACACAACCAAGCCCCGTCGCACTTACGGCTGAAGCAAAGACTTCTTCGAAGGCGCCTTGGGTACCTTGAGTTCAATAAACACGTTCGTGCATTGCAACGGGGAACGGAGCGGGGCGTGAAGCGGATCCCCACATACAAATTTGTGACAAGGGCGGACAACCCGCCAAGGGCGCTGAGCACCTGCTGCACGGAGCTGCAGTTTGACGTCCTACACATGCGCACTCGCTCGCAAAGCGCATCCTGCCGAGCCCGGTATCTCTTAAACAGTCATCAGTCAGGTGCCGGGGTTTATTTGGGTATTGGGCGCTTCGCTCTCTTCCCTCACCCTATCCCCTCGTTTCCCCTACCCACGGCTACCATAACGGCCGTCAAGCGTACCGGTGCACTAGCGGTTACCAGCTAGCTTCTAAACTGGCTAGCTTCCAAACTAAAGTAGCAACCCCCAGCCATATATTTCCTGCCTTACCTTGCACTCCTTCTTGATGTTATTGTACTCTTCATACTCTATAGGAAAGAGTATTTGCTGGATAGACACAGGGCAACGACCGCGGCATGGGCGCGGTCAGCACAAGGCACGTGAACCAGGACACAGCAACGCATTAGGCGTGCTCAGGCAGGCAATCTAAAGACGGCAGCAGCAGCGAGGCGATCTATGACGCCTCCGGACCGATCTTTCAGGATAATTAACGCAACGCAACGAGTCATGAAACTCCCTCCCCCAAAGAACCCACCAAGCGTTCTTGGAGCGGACGGTCCAGCAACGCCTCGCCTTTTTTACCAACCGGCTCAACGGTGCCCTACAAGCAGGTAACGAGCAGAAGGTTGTGCAAACCAGCTGTTGGCGCATGTGTAGTTTGGGGCCCGGCAGGGCACCTAGTACGGTGGCTCCAGCCACGTAATCAGTTATGTGTACGGTTAGTCTATTGTGCGCACGATACATATGCGCCAAATCCCTCCATGCTTTTGACGTCGGCAGTGCCGTATTCTATTCCTTTATCTCCGGATACGTCGTTGACCAGCGGAGCAGTGCGCACTTACAGTGCTATATGAAGTTTTCTTTCCTTCCCCCCCCATGACCTCCTTCAAGCACTATCATTTCCCCAATACCACTGTTCCCTACTTCCATTGTATGCCTATGTCCCTGTGACACGCGCATCACAGTTTTGGTGGCACCCCCATTGCCGTGTTTGTCCGCCTCTTTGCTCTGCTTGCACCATGTGTGCACTCCAAAACACACGGTGTGCACTACAACACATTGAAAGCAGTACTGCCCCACGGCGTTGCAGGCTGGGCACGCGCTCAGCAGCAAGGCACCTACCGAAGTTGTTCGCTTCAACCCGTGATGTAAGGGACACGAAGCGGTTGCCGGCGCAGGGATCCCCGTTGTTGAAGCTGTGTTTTGGGTTTGCGAAGGAATTGCCTTGCGCTTCTCAGCATACGTGGCATCGTAGGCAGCCAACTGGTCGAACGGTAGATCAGCAACCGCTGCGAAGGCGCTGATAGGCAGAGGCTTTACTACAGCTGTTGCGGCTGTTGCTGCGGCTGTTGCTGCGGATGTAGCTGCCGCTGCTGCTGCGGCTGTCGCTGCCGCTGCTGATGCGGCTGTAGCTCTCGCTGCTGATGCGGATGTCGCTGCGGCTGTGGCTGCCGCTGCTGCCACAGTGGTGGATGGCAAGCCAGGCTCGCTTGCAGCCGTAGATTGTCGTGGCGCGTTGTTGCGGGATTGCGCGGGCCGATCAGATAGGAAAGTTGAAATTGGGTTCGAAATCGGTGCTAGCCCCTTAAGGGAGGGCCACGATGCGCGGGGGCCTCGGGTGCGAGGACGTCCATTGCCGCCACCGTCGCTTGAGCCGCCGACCTGACGCTGCAACTGTCGTGAGCCTGCAGGAGTGCTTGCACCACTACCGTTTCCTCCTGATGCTCCCGCTGGCGGTTGGGCCCCGGTGTCCAACATTGCGGGTGTCGATGTCTGGGTCCCCATTGAGCGGCGGGAGGGCACCAGCCGGGCAATCAAGCCTGACAGCGCCACTTGAAGGCTTCCCTGGCGTCCGCTGTTGTTGTTCGCCACTTTTGCCTTGTTATGCGCGTCCACTGCGCGTCTGCAAGGAACCGTGATGACCAGCGGAGTTTAGGTAAGCTGAGATTGCGGTTGGGGGAATTATGTGGTCGAGGTGGTGTGAAGCGGCGCTTGAAGTTGTACGGATACGTAGGTGGTTGGTGCCGTAATTGCAGGTCATATCTGACACATGAACGCATGTTGTTGACAGGAAACGCTTAACGCAAGGACGAACATAGCAAAGGACTGTTCCTAATAGTGAATGCGTGAACGGCGGTTACTGTTCGTTGTAGCAGTACGGGACTCACTGGTTTCGGATGTGCCACAGGATGTTCTGTTGGACGGTGGCGGGGAATGAGTGATCAGGGGGCATTCAGGGGGTGAAAGGCCGGGATCAAGTCAGGCCAAAAACGAGGTTTGCGGCAAGAGGCTGTTGGACACCCTACGCTCTGAATACCAGCAATAAATGGGAAGCAGTACAAATACCAACCAATGTGACCCTATGCATATCATGTTGCACAAAAAGTTAAACGTGCCATACCTCCACGAGCTTGGCTAGCCGCTTTACGGGTCCGGCTTGGTTTTTCTGCCAGGCCTCTCCGCATCTCTTCCAAGCTTCCGGCATTTCGGAAGCTTTTATCAGTGGATGATATGGGGTTGACCGCTCCCCAGTAATGATGTCGAGCAGCGTGTCTGCCACATTCTCCGTGCTTGGGAACCTGTTGGCAATTGCAGTCAACTTACGGCATTCCCACGCAATTGCTGAGCCTTTATATACCGTATTATGAAAGGAATCTGCCGTAAATGCAGCAAGGAGGCTGAGCGGTAAGAAGCGGAATCCGTGCACACTTGCGAGCAGGGTGCCCCTTACTTCCAAGCATGTTAGGAATTTGACTGGCAACATTCCTAACCAACATCACTCCCGCATGACCCTCACGCATGCAAGGTGACGTAAGGTGGCACTCGGGTTTTACGTTCCTGAGGCCACAGCAGCATGCCACACGAAAAAGCCCACCGCATGAGCATGTATCACACCCAGCCACCAGCCACCAGCCACCATCACAACTGTGATATACTTCATCCCCACCCACTGCCACTGCCACTGCAGGCGCAACGATCTAGTTAGCCATGCATAGCCGAGCAGTACACATCGCGGCACATGTGCACCACTTCAGAGCCGGTACCCAACATTGAGGGTTGACTGCCGACTTGCACGACGCACCTGTAACCCAGCTGTTTGAAGTACGCGGCGCAGGAGCTGGGCGGCCCCAGGTACACAGTGCGGCCCAGGATGTTCTCCTGGGGGGCCATCAGCAGCACCTATACGGTATGTTGGAACCAGGGGCCGTGTCATCAGGGGGCGGTGAGGCACGAGGAGGAAGGTGTTGTGTGATGTGGTGCCGGGTTGCAACGGAGGGATAGGAGTAGATGGCTGATACGCCCAGTACGGATGCATGGCACAGCACAGAGGTCGGCCTTGGCATGCTGTTGTGTGCGCACAGGACGGGGTTGGGAGGGCGTTGTCGGGCCCGAGAAGGGTCCAAGGCGGTGTGCGCTGCACCATGCACGTCTGTTGAGAAAAGCTGGCATGTGCGTGTGCGTTCCTTGGACCTCCTACCTTGTCAAACTGCTCAAAGGAGTTCTGCCGCGGCTGGTGAATGACTGCGATGATGTTGATGCGCGAGAGCTTGGCCAGCATCTTGAGCATCTTGCACAGGTCCATGGACGTGGTAGCGTCGAGACCCGAGGTGGGCTCATCCTGCGGGGATGGGGATGCGGGCCGAGTGTGCAGGATGGGCAGGTGCGTGGGTGAATGGCGGATAGCATGCGCGGGTGTGGGGAGCGAGGGCTGTGAAGTGAAGCACCGGGGTGAGTGTAGTTGAGTAGGACAAGAGCAAGCAGTTGGGATAGGTTCGCATGTGAACCGCGAGTACAGGCAAAACAGACAAAACAGAGGTGACCGAACCTGTTCCATAATGCAATTGCTTAAATGGCTGTTGCTGGATGTAAGAAGAGTGGCAGGTGACGAGTGACGACGCATGTCGGTGATGCTGATGGTGTCGGAAAAAACTAAAATACTACCGAGAACTAAAGCCCGCTGACCAAACTCGACCAAGCACCGGGGTGTGTGTGTCAGCGGCGCAGCTAGCCACGCAAGATGCAAGGCGTGTGCGTGGCAACATGCGCATGCGGCGACCGGGCCAGTAATGGCATGCCCTGCGCTCCCCTCCCCCCGCTACGCTTTCGCACCATGAACAGCACGGGCGGCTTGCCCACGATCTCCACACCGATGCTGACACGCTTGCGCTGGCCGCCGGAGATGACTGCGGAGGGAGAAGAAGGCGGGGGAGTGGTGGGCGGGGAAGTGGTGGGCGGGCGGGAAAGAGGCTGTGCATGTGCAGCAAGGAAGCGGGTACGGATTAACCTAACCGAGCAGCTGGAGCAAGGGGACCCAGAGGAACAACAGGGACTGCAACCGGAGATGGATGGAGCAATGCAGCTTCATTGCTTGTCCGCCTTGAGCAGAACCACCATGCAACAGGAGGATTAGGTAAATCCTGAGCCGCAAGGAAACACTCAACAGGAGGAGTACCCCCATCCTTTTACCAACTTCCGCAGAGCAAATACAGACCACCTTATCCAAACCCGCCCGCAGCATCCTTCGGGTGTCCGCTGCTCCAGCGTACCCATCCTTAACATCGACGTCACAACCCTGTAAACAAGCTCTGTTCCCTGAACTCACCCTTGCGTTCCGGATTGCCCACGGCCTTGTCCCACTCTTTTTCTGGCAAACTGAGCATCTCTAGGGTGTCGGCCACAATCACAGTTCGCTCCGAACCGCTGGTGCTGCGAGGCAGCTTCAGCCAGGCGGCATACACAATGTTCTCCCTGCAACGGACCCATCCATCCGTGTGGGGTAATGACTGATAAGGGAGAGGTCTGTCGTGCATGGTGGGTGCAACTAGTCGCCTGAGTGGGGCATCCGGAAGTGGACGCGCACCATGGTAGATGCGTGACAGGCACATACACGGAAGACGAAGATGAAGGCGCACGGAGGACGAAGATGTTGACGACCCACAACACACAAAAGTCGCTGGGATCGCAACATCATACACGTGTGAACGACCGGAACTACGTACCTAATAGTTAGGTCGGAATGCAGGATGTCGTCTTGGGGCACGAAACCAAGTCTTCGTCTGCATAGCAAGGGGAACGTGCCAGGCCTTGTGAGCAAGCCAGCCGGGGAGCAAGCGCATTTAGAATGCGGCCAGGTGGATGTACGTGCGTGGAGGCCGTACATAGTTGCAGATGCGGCGGAATGTAAATCTAAGCTGTCCTCAAGCGTCCTAAGCACGATGCCGCCCTTTCCCGCGCTAGGCTGCTTATTGTCACTAGGCTATTGACGGGTTGCTTATTGGTCACCTGAGATCCGTCTGCGTCAGCGAAACACGAATATCGGCGCTCAGTGTCTGCACGTTCTTGGCAGGTTTGCGGCCCGACAGCATCAGCAGCAGCGTGGTCTTGCCACAACCGGATGGGCCCTGCAGCAGTTGGGGGTAGCAGAAGGTGGCAGCAGCGGGCATAGAGAAAGGTTTCCACAACTCTTAGTCGCAAAGGCGTCCTAGTAGCAGGCTTATGAACCGGGCGATTCGCACAACCGGTAGCGTTGGGGATACAAGCAAACATGCACGTACGACATGCACGTACGAGTCCCGGCCTGCTGCCTCATACATTCACACTACGTCAACAAGTGCAAGCCGTATAGTGGGCGCCAGACTAACAGCGCTTGTATGGGTTGGCTTGTCCTCGCTTGCCGGTTTAGCAACCCACCCCTTAGCCAAACGGCTCTCTTCTTCACTCAACCCCACATAGCAACGGGACGCCGCTTTCCTTGTCAAATCACAGTCCCAGAGTCTCAAGCATGCACCCCATCCTGCCGTACCATGATGGCGCTGAAGTGACCCGCCTCAAAGATTCCTGTGACCCCCTCGGCGTTATCGCCGCTGCTGGCGTTTGGGTTTGGGGGCTTTTGGCTTTTGGGGCCAACAGCTTCAAGGCTGCTGTCGAGCTGCGACTGGGAGATGCCCTGCACATTCTCAAAGCTGATGTTAATCCTTTTGGGAATGCTCCATTGCGGTTTCGCCAATATGTACTGCAGTTTATTTTGGTCTAGGAGAACCAGCCGCTCCTCTGCTTTGCTCCTATAACTGGACTGCGCGCCGAGCATCCCGAGCTTCATCGTGTTAGTCCGGACAATAGCCCACACGGAGCGACGTTCTGCTGGGTTGGGATACGGACGTCAACGCAACAGTCAGAGATCAAGGCCAACGAAGGGACAGTAAATCATTTATGCATGGGGCGGCTTCCCCAGGATCCCTAGAAGGGCTGTCAAGGTGTTGCGCATCATCGCATCATGCTTTGCTATGCCGTACTGATCTGGTACCCTACCTTGCACGCAAGCACAGCGCATAACGCCGGCTTCACAAGCCAACCCGCAGGTCGGCATGTGCACCCCGACACTGCATGCATGCGCAAATCCGCCCTGCCTGCCTGCCTGGTTGCAAACTTGCCCGCATATACCCGCTGCCTGTGTAGACCCCGCCTTGCCTCACCTTGCTTTCCTTGAGGACCCTCGGACCGAGAGTGGCCTCCGTCGCCCATCCCTGCACGGCCGCGGATTCCACCAAGCTCATTAGTCACCAAGCTAAGAGGACAGGGGACGAGAAAGTGTGCGTGTTACTACTCACCCGAGGTGGTTATGGTGATGGGCGCCGAATTCGCTGTCTTGAGGTCTACGGACTTTCGCAGACCCCTTCTCCATGAGCGCGAGTTCAGGAAGTGCTCAAACCTCAAAAGTGATGAAGACCTCGGCAGCGGGGGCTGTCCATCCTTAGGTGACAAGGGCTCGGACGTAGCCCCAGGCAGCGGGGGCTGTCCATCCTTAGGTGACAAGGGCTCGGACGTAGCCCCAGGCAGCGGGGGCTGTCCATCCTTAGGTGACAAGGGCTCGGACGTAGCCCCAGGCAGCGGGGGCTGTCCATCCTTAGGTGACAAGGGCTCGGACGTAGCCCCAGGCAGCGGGGGCTGTCCATCCTTAGGTGACAAGGGCTCGGACACAGTAGTTCTAATTGATGAAGTCATCCCCCAACCCGAGTAGAAATGGCTCCTTGCGGACGCAGCGGCAGAGGTGAAGCTTGCTAGGATGCTGTGCCGCCTGCTCGCGCTGTTGGCCACCCTCTCGCTGCGCACCGGATTCCGTTTGACGTATTCCTGCCAAAGATTGTCCATCATCTTCCAGCCCTTCTTCAGGCCGTAGTAAAGGATGAAAGTAGAGACTAAGATAATTCCAAAGGCCAGACCAGCCAAGGGCCGGCCGTCTGGGGCTGCGGTGCCCTCCGGACAGCGAACCAACCTGTACATGTAAAACAAGCAGGGCTGTGGGTCAAGGCAAATAGTTCTTCGTTAAGGCAAGCTGGGACGTGCACGAGGAATGCTCAACCCCCGACTGCCCCTTTGCCAGCGTCTGGCGAGCCATAAAACATATTCCCCTGGCAACCCCCAACAGACTCCCCTGGCAACCCTCATCACCTGGGGCACTTGACTGGGTAGATGGACTGCTGTTTGCAGTAGTAGCCGCTGGGGCAGATGAGCTGCACCGATGCGTTGGGGCAGTAGTAGCCGGCGCTGCACGCCTGGCTGGGCTTGGTGGAGCCTTCCGGACAGTAGTTGCCCCGGATGGGCTCGCGGTTCTTCTTCAGCCGCGTGATCAGGTCCTGCTCGCCGTCCTGGGGGAGGGAGCCGGGAGGGGAAGGGGGGGACAGGATGGGGGGCGGGGCGCACGTAGACAGGCGGTGGACATGCGGAGGGCAGCCCCGGCAGGGTAACCCCAAGCAGATGGGTAACCTTAACGAACTTGGAACGGAGCTGCTGGCTGGACTGATGCGTGTTGCGGATGACACATGCATGTGTTCCACACTGGCTGCCACCACACTCCCTGCCCGGCCTGCCGCCAACACAGGCCACCGCTGTCTCACCAGGGGATATAGCGCATCGAAATCGGAGAGCAGCCTGCGAGGGAGCACGGAGGAGGAAAAGAAAGGGCTTTAAGAGCAGCTGGGGACTGATCCAGGTTGTTGCCCTGGCAATAGCTCCGAAGCTGCGCAGCTACGGTGAGCCGCAGCGTAGGGCCATTTGGTGCTGCATGCGGCTGTGAAGCCGGTGCCGATGTCTGCAAGCAGCCATGCCCCTGCACATCCGGCCCAGCTGGCTTCCTCTGCATCCCTTCAACACCACCCACTCACTCCGTGTAGTTGCATGACGTGCGGTTGAGCGACCTGAAGCCGCAGTAGTAGCCGGGCGGGCAGGTGAAGACCTCGCCGGGGGAGGGGCAGTAGGAGCCCGCGGGGCAGTCCAGCTCGCGGGTGCGACGAGTGAGCCCGTTGGCGGGCTGAGGGCAGGGAAGCGCAGTGGGAGAGGCAGGGGTGAGAGGGACTGGCAGGCAACAGGCAAGGCAACCCGCAACCCGCACCCCCAGTCCACTTACCGTGATGACGACTCCCCCTCCGCAACTGAATCCCTCACTGCACGGCAAGCACACGCCCCGCAGCTGCGCCGCAACGGGGTCGAACAGCACGTCTGTGGACATGCCCACGTACGCGCGCTCGGAGCAGGCGTGACCCACGGGACAGCGGTTGTAGGTTGCGTTGGCGGTCAGATTGCAGGGGCAGCCGGGGCCGGTCACTGCAGGCAGAGAGGAGGCTGGCTGGCTGGCCAGGATCTTGGGACACACCAGCGCGCGACTGCTCGTGAGCACGAACGACGCGGCCACAGCCTGCAAGGAAGTGAACGGGAATAACGCCGCCGGCGGGGTATTTATGGCACACGGTTTGGAGTAACTAATCTTAGTATTAGCCGTGGGATGCAGCAACTAAACACATAAACGCCCGAAGCTTACTCTTAAAGACAGCGGCTTGTCCAACGACGTGTTGGCCCTTTCGTACAGCGTGATCACGGCCTCCTCGACGTACGACTGGTCGTACACGGCAGTGGAGTTGATGGCCTTGTGCAGGTACGTCTGGTTGGCCAGGAAGGCTCGCAGCAGGTCCGCGGTGACGGTGCTCCTGTCCTGCTGCTGCTGCTGCTCCCCGCCGCCCCTCCACGGCTCCAGCGCGAAGGCCAGGAACACGGCCGCCTCCACGAGCGCTGCATCGTACTCGGTGGGCGGGTCAGGCGGCGGACCCAGGGTGTTGTCCACGGCGCCCGAGGGGCAGGCGGACGCGCAGCCGCCCGGGTCAACGGAGTCGGAGTCGGAGGCGCAGCGGGTGCATGGCTGCGAGGAAGGGAAGGGATGGAAGGGAGGAGGGGACAAATACCAAGCTAGGTTGCAGCAGTTGAGAGAAAGGGAGGTGAAAGGGGGGCCCAGTAGGCGGTATTAGCCACCGATAACGGGTATGGGACAAGCCGCCTCTCTCCTCTCTTAGTTACTGGAATCTGATCCTTCAGCTTTCTGGGTTCTGAGACGAACGGCGTACATCTGCTGTTACCTGATCGTACACTCACCGCGCAGACGTTAGGTTGGAAGTCCTTGACCCGACAGAACAGCCCTGGTGCACAGTCTGCGCTCGTGGAGCAGAAATCGTCCACGTTGCAACCACACCTGTTGCATGAACGCGGGGTTTTAAGGGTGACAAGTAACGTGCACGGGGTATTGTTGCACCGTGTTGCACCAACCAGGGCCAACGGGTGCCAAATGTTCTTTGGTGTGTTAGCCCCAATTTTAAATGTGTGCCCGAACAATTTGCATCGCATCATAGGTGCTGTGCGATCAGGTAGAGGGGGGGACAGAGGTGATGGGTGGCAGTGGACGAGGTGCGGCCGGCAGGCGACGCGTTTGGTAAAGCTTTGTCTAGGGTTTCGGGTCGGCCACATACCTCTGCGAGCACGCTCCAGCTATAATGCTGTTTCCGCTCAGCATTGCAGAAAAGTTATAGCGGTCTGGGAAGAGACAGCATTTCCAACAATCTTCGCACAATCCATTAGTGCGACTGAATGGCACCGTGCTGCAAAACCTGTAATCACAAAACCGCATTTTGTTGTTATTCTTCAGAGCGAAACAAGGCCTGGCCAACGGGTCAAAAGTATTCGCAAGCAAGCAGCAAGCACGCAAGCATAACAACCCTCACCGGTTGCTTCCAGAGCCACATGCGTTGTGAGAAAGACAATGTTGCTGGCCATTAATGTCAGCTATAAAAGCCAGCATAAACACCTACGGATTGCGACACAAGCTTAGGTGTGAGGACGCATCAGGCAGAGGCGACGCCGACGGGGTGACGGATGAAAGCCACAAAGACTTGCCAGAAACAACAGGCGGTTATTTCGGGAAGTTGCGAGGACCAGTAGCCGCGAACGGCGGCTGCCCGTTAAGACCATCAATGCCATGCTTAGAGCCACCACCGTCACCGGTATCTGGATAAGTGAACACGAGCGAGCTCCATCATTGTAATGATCTATCCATAAATGTCGTCCTGCTTGGATACTGGCCTGATGATATCCGCACTGCTCGTACAGGTGCAATGTGTTGCCACCACTTGTATATAAAGCTGTACTGAAGCTTCTTGAGTAATGGCTTCATTTGATTACAGTGCATTAACGATTGCAATCTTGCCCCGGTTCACCAATACGTGAGGGTATTATCAATGGTGAGCTGTTGGGGTACAATCCCGCAAAGCACGGGCAAGCAGCGCACTGATCCAAGCTTAATGGATTGCCATCCTTTCTGTTAGGCGCTATCGGTGCTAATATATTTTGGTTAGCTCTAGAGCGGTTGGTGAGGATGGCCTGCTCTGGCAAGGCTACGCAAGCGCGGCAAGGAACGCCTTTTCGTGGATCAGAAACACCGCGGAGTGCAATCAGAAGGGATGACAGTAGATGTCTCATGTCTTTCAGGCGTATAACTGCCTCCTTGTCCCTTGCAGCTTGCTCCGGCACAAGAGGATCCCAGAGGCAATAATCGTCAGCAGACACAACCAAGGCTGTCAACATAGGCCATAGTGTGCCAGCATGCAATTACTGGATGTCCAATGTGGAGCGTGCACTAAAGAAGTGGACACACCTAAAGGGTTGGTCGTACATAAGGGCCGTCCCATGGGTCACACTGGTGCACAGCGCTTACCACGTGTTAAGATGCGTTGTTATGCATGCTACTCCGACAGAGCTGCGGCAATGGGTCAGCCGCGGATGACCAACTAGGCATTGTTAGGAAGGGTGTTGGAGAGTAAGGAGTTTAGGTAGGAGATGGGTGATGTTTGTGGGAAGTGGCTAGCTTTCCATAAACGAGCCCCATCACTTCGGGGATGGAAGAGCACGTAAGGAAATCCAAGTATAGAGCACTTGTACGGAAATGGGATGTTGGCGAGTTCATGGCAGGTGATATGTGGTGCTGATTCAGCATATGATAATAACACTTCAGTAAATGCTTGACTGACGATGTCATACTGTGCTTGCATCTTCTCAGGGCGAAGCCTGTGGAGGCAGTGATGGAGCTCCGCTGTGGCCCAGCTGCCAATCAGCAACCACTGGCCTGACGCCGCAATACCACCAATTTCTCTCTAACCTGGTCATAAGCGGCATATCTCAGCAAGTCATGCATCTCAGGGTGAGTACTGAGAATCAATTCGAAACCAGAGGTTGTGCCGTACCGGACGTTCCAACCGTTCGCCAGCTCGTGCGCTCGAACTCTGTCTAGGCTTACCCGTTGTAAGCTTGGTGCCCTGTCAATCAAGCGGACATTAAGGCTAGCGCAGCTTTGGCACTTCGCTGATTGCTGCCCAAAGATAGTAAAATAACAGGCACCTCTTCGTGTTAGCACTCTTCTATATCGAGCATATTCTCTAGAGATGATATATTGAGTATTAAGAAGATTGGACCAACAAGTTATAAGTAACCCTGCTGGAGCGTGTACGAATAGCCCCACACGGTAGACCGTCAACTAGTTAGTTTGTGTTGCGGGGAAGTCCAAGTCCAATTCGGCAGAATGTATAGTATATAACCAAGGGCCGCGCGCTTTGTCTTTAGTATCGCTGGCCAGTAAGGTGGCTAGGGCGCATGGCCTTTACGGGAGGGCTGTCACCAGCTTTGCGGGGCCTGACATGCTGGAAGGTATTAGCTATTTTTACGCCAGTACTTCTGGCTTTTCCTAACACATTGACCGCATAAGGTACCTATATACTTGTACTCACACTACTCAGGTGCTTGCCTTGGCATTGCTCACGGCAGCTAGAGCGCAGTCCACGTGCACCGTGCATGATGATTGCGATACCGGCTCGATACGGTGCGACGGAAGACTATGCCTTGAGTTCGCAATTGAACATAGAACCTAATGTCGGCCTTTGAACGCCGTGCAGATTCTGTAACACCGTTCCCTTTGGCCGCACAAACGGTGTCTGCGAAGATTGTTGGAAATGCTGTTTACTTCCGGACCGTTTCAACTTCCCTGCCACGGTCACGGACAAAGGCATAGTGGTCGCTGGGGCCTGCTCTCTAAGGTGCGACTGCAAGGGGTATGCTTTCTAGGCAACACCGGCCCGGTCATGCCCTCGTCACAACCCCACACTGCATTCCTCGTCTTATCCTCTACGTCCTCCCTTCGTGCGGCATGACAGATGCGGATGCAACACGGACGATGCCTGCACCTCCAACGCGGATTGTGCAGCAGGGCTGTTCTGCATGCGGGGCGGGCTCAGGACCAGCTATTGTGCGGTAGGTGCGGCCCCTGCTGCAAATTGTTGGGTGTGGGAAGCCTGCATGGAGATAGCAGAAGGCAGGCCAGCAGGACTTTTAGGACGCCAATTGCTGCGTCCCATCCTCCCTTCCCTTCCTCGCAGCCATGCACCCGCTGCGCCTCCGACTCCGACTCCGTTGACCCGGGCGGCTGCGCGTCCGCCTGCCCCTCGGGCGCCGTGGACAACACCCTGGGTCCGCCGCCTGACCCGCCCACCGAGTACGATGCAGCGCTCGTGGAGGCGGCCGTGTTCCTGGCCTTCGCGCTGGAGCCGTGGAGGAGCGGCGGGGAGCAGCAGCAGGACAGGAGCACCGTCACCGCGGACCTGCTGCGAGCCTTCCTGGCCAACCAGACGTACCTGCACAAGGCCATCAACTCCACTGCCGTGTACGACCAGTCCTACGTAGAGGAGGCCGTGATATCGCTGTACGGCAAAGAGGAAGTTCCTTTGGACGAGCCGCTGGATATAGCGGTGCGTGGTTTCATGGATTCGCAGCTGTTGTGTAGCAGTGGGGCGTTTATGTTTCTAGGCAGCACGTAGAAGGAGGCAGTGCCATATCGCTTGAGCAGCAGGTTTTCCCAACTTATTTGCATCTCCTCCCTTCCCTTCGCCTCTTACAGGTTGTCGCTGCGTCCTTGTTCACGAGCAGTCGCGCGCTGGTGTGTCCCAAGATCCTGGCCAGCCAGCCAGCCTCCTCTCTGCCTGCAGTGACCGGCCCCGGCTGCCCCTGCAATCTGACCGCCAACGCAACCTACAACCGCTGTCCAGTGGGTCACGCCTGCTCCGAGCGCGCGTACGTGGGCATGTCCACAGACGTGCTGTTCGACCCCGTTGCGGCGCAGCTGCGGGGCGTGTGCTTGCCGTGCAATGAGGGACTCAGCTGCGGAGAGGGAGTCGTCATCACGGTAAGTGGACTTGAGTTACGGGTTGCCCTGTCTCTTGCCTGCGAGTCCCTTCCACCCCTGCCTCTCCCACTGCTCTTGCCTGCCCTCAGCCCGCCAACGGGCTCACTCGTCGCACCCGCGAGCTGGACTGCCCCGCGGGCTCCTACTGCCCCTCCCCCGGCGAGGTCTTCACCTGCCCGCCCGGCTACTACTGCGGCTTCAGGTCGCTCAACCGCACATCATGCAACTACACGGAGTGAGTGGGTGGTGTTGAAGGGATGCAGAGGAAGCCAGCTGGGCCGGATGTGCAGGGGCATGGCTGCTTGCAGACATCGGCACCGGCTTCACAGCCGCATGCAGCACCAAATGGCCCTACGCTACGCCTCACCGTAGCTGCGCAGTTTCGGTGCTATTGCCAGGGCAACAACCTGGATCAGCCCCCAGCTGCTCTTAAAGCCCTTTCTTTTCCTCCTCCGTGCTCCCTCGCAGGCTGCTCTCCGATTTCGATGCGCTATATCCCCTGGTGAGACAGCGGTGGCCTGCGTTGGCGGCAGGCCGGGCAGGGAGTGTGGTGGTAGCCAGTGTGGAACACATGCATATGCCATCCGCAACACGCATCAGTCCAGCCAGCAGCTCCGTTCCAAGTTCGCTGAGGTTACACATCTGCTCGAGGTTACCCTGCTGGGGCTGCCCTCCGCATGTCCACCGCCTGTCTACGTGCGCCCCGGCCCCCATCCTGTCCCCCCCTTCCCCTCCCGGCTCCCTCCCCCAGGACGGCGAGCAGGACCTGATCACGCGGCTGAAGAAGAACCGCGAGCCCATCCGGGGCAACTACTGTCCGGAAGGCTCCACCAAGCCCAGCCAGGCGTGCAGCGCCGGCTACTACTGCCCCAACGCATCGGTGCAGCTCATCTGCCCCAGCGGCTACTACTGCAAACAGCAGTCCATCTACCCAGTCAAGTGCCCCAGGTGATGAGGGTTGCCAGGGGAGTCTGTTGGGGGTTGCCAGGGGAGTCTGTTTTATGGCTCGCCAGACGCTGGCAAAGGGGCAGTCGGGGGTTGAGCATTCCTCGTGCACGTCCCAGCTTGCCTTAACGAAGAACTATTTGCCTTGACCCACAGCCCTGCTTGTTTTACATGTACAGGCTGGTTCGCTGTCCGGAGGGCACCGCAGCCCCAGACGGCCGGCCCTTGGCCGGCCTCATCTTCGCCCTCATCTTCATCGCCACCTACCTGTGCTATTGGCTGGTACAGCTGGGCTGGTTCCTAGTAGACCGCATCATACGTTTCCATTTCTTCAAGGAGCAAGTAGCCAGCGGCGCCGAGTCTGCGGAATCCTCTGTGCATGTGGGCGGTGCCACATCATTCGCCACGGCCGCACGGGGACTGAAGCTGGATCCCCTCGAGCTGCAGAACCAGCACTACTGGCAGCTTGACGAGCATTTCAACATACGCTTTTTCAACCTGCGCGGCCGGGTGCTCCAGGGTGCGGACCGGGGCACCAAGGGCGGCATCAGCGGGCTGTTTGAGGCGGGCAGCTTGAGCGCCATCATGGTGGGTTTAGACTGCATGATGGGAGGGTCATGTGCCACATGTGGAAGCAGCGACAATAGCAAGCAAACCACAAGTGAGAGCAGCGCATGAGGTAGAGGAGGCGACAGGGTGAAACAAGGGAGGGAGCGTACGAAGGGTTTTCTGGCAGCTTGGGAGTGGTGAGGAATGTCGGCATGTGCTTGTCCTAGGCGGGTGGATACCGGTGGTGTTCCTGTCCATCATCAGGATATCTTGTGCCCTCACTCCCTCGCGCGTCCCCAGGGTGCCTCTGGATGTGGCAAGACGACGCTGATCCTGGTACTATCGGGCCGCATGCCGGCACCCGTGGACACGTACAATGAGCACATGGAGCGGGTGACACTCACACAGACGGAGTACAGGTGCGTGGGTGCAAAATGGCTTGGATGACTGCTAAGAATAGTTGGAGGGATAAATAGATGGGCGTTAGGTGGTGGCTTGTGGAGACGGGTTGGAAGGAATAGAGGGGTCAGCGGTTTGCTAGTATGCTGCTGGGAGGGTAGTGCTTGACTTCCTTGTCAAGAGGCTTGCACGGAGGAGTGCTTCCCCACATGCTTGCACCATCGGCTACGGTCATCACATACAAAGTACCACGGTTACCAAAAAAGCAGCACTGGTTAGGCCAGCTTGATTGCCCCTCATGTGGTCCCACACACGCACCCCCCTAAAATCGCTCCTTGCTGTGCTGCGCAGGCGCAAACTGGGCTACGTACCTCAGGACGATGTACTGCACACCGACCTCACTGTGAGGTAGGTTCCGTCATTCGTGTCGGGCTCCAGATCTTGTAAGCCAGCCAGGGTTGCGTGTTTCATGGAGGCCACATGTGCTCGTGCATGTGCATGTGCATGTCTGCCACCAGCAGGAATAACGTATTATAAACCTTTGCGTACGGACCCCTCGCGCGGGGTTCGTCCCAGCGCACCGTGTCTCCCCTGTTGTGTGCTTTGCATGGAGCTATGTGCGTGCGCAAGGTCCATTTTTATACCGTACACGCCGTTTGTCTATTTTATGCCATCCATCGCGTCCCTTGGGCTGCCTCGTTCACTTCCCTGTCTGCTTAAGCGTCGTTTGCGCATATGGGTTGCCGTGCATTTGCCGGTATCTGTTGTCTTGCGCTTTCGCGTTGCCGTGCGCAGAGAGAACCTGGCGTACGCTGCCCGGCTGAAGCTTCCTCGGGATACCCCCCAAGATGACCGGTATGCCATTGTGAACGACACGCTCAAGCTGCTGGAGCTGTACGACAAACAGGACAAGCTAGTGGGCACCCCCGAGCGAAAGAGCAAGTAGCCTTTGCGTTGGGTCACTCATGTACTGCCTGTATCGCATATATCGCATGCCATTCTCCTGTATACCGGCAGTAGTCAAAGGCGTAGAACTTGCAGGTTAGCTGCTACGTGCTACCCCTCAGCTGCGCTTGTGCAAAACGTAAGGCACGTAGCAGCTTTCGTTTCCCCATCCGCCTGCCCATGGGTATCGCCGCTCACCACGACATCCCTACGCCGCCCTCTCCCCCCGCCTTCTTCTCCCTCTGCAGTCATCTCCGGCGGCCAGCGCAAGCGTGTCAGCATCGGTGTGGAGATCGTGGGCAAGCCGCCCATGCTGTTCATGGTGAGGGAGGCGGGGGTAATGTGTATTTGCGGGGGCACTGGCCGCTGGGTTTGGTGCGGGAAGCTACGTACAATCCTAGCAAAGGGTCACTGTCTGGAACGCTACTTCTTTGCAGGCCGGACGCCTTGTTGCCCCTCCCTGTCACCCTGTCCTACTCAACTACACACACCCACTGTCCCGCAGGACGAGCCCACCTCTGGCCTCGACGCCGCCCGCTCCTCCGACCTCTGCAACAAGCTCTCCACGCTCGCCGAGTCCTCCCTCATGAACATCATCGCAGTCATCCACCAGCCGCGCTACTCCACCTTCATGAAGTTCAACAAGGTACATGGGAATGGGCTTTCCGGGCTCCCCTCCACAACATGTACGACACCCCCATGTACGACCGTATTCACTGCACCTATACAAACCTACCCCTCTTGTGACGGCCAGGTGCTGCTGCTGGCGACGGAGAAGAACCGCTTCATGGGGCGGCCGGTGTACCAGGGGCCGCCGGGTCGCTGCGTGGAGTACTTTTGCAACCTGGGTTTTGAGTGAGCAGCTCATGGGGGGCCGGGGGCCGCGATACATGGGGGCCTGGGGTGCGAGATAGCATGGGGGCCTGGGGGGCGCGATAGCACCGGGGGCTAGGCTCTGCATGGGGGTTGGTGGAGGAAGGATTGCACCAGAGAAGGTGATGTTTCCCGTCCCTTTCTCCCCTTCCTCTTCCCCACCTGCCCTCCAGCTTCCCAGTCGAGGAGAACCACGCGGACACATTCCTAGACATCATGAGCGACCCGTTCCGCACCTCGGACAAGGGCATCTGCGTCAGCGAGCTGCCCGACATTTGGAAGACGCACGGAGAGGCCTGGCTGACCCGGTCGGAGGACCCCCTGGAGCGGCTGCTGGTGATTGTCAAGGTGGGTGGGCTAGGTGTGCCGGTATGCTCGCATGTGCGGATAGTAAGTTGAAGACGTCGGGTAAGGTAGGTGTGACCACTAACGGTAAAGGGGGTAGCGAGGAGACATGGACTGGCTGTTTGTCCAGCCGTCGAGAGCAAGTGCAGCCGGCACCGCGTGCATGTGTGCAGCTTTTGCTGTTACGTTGTGTCACGTGTATGCCTGTACGGCTATGCTTCAAGGAAGAGACTACTACTTAAACCCGTGTTGTATGTCCCGTGTGATTAATGTCCCCCCCCCCCATGTCGTATGCCCCCTCGCGTAACAGAAAATTTTGGGGAGGATTCAAGCCGATAGGTGAGTGCTTACGGTGTGGCAGGGCAAGTCGAGGCACTTTGCGTCCCGAAAGCACTTTGGCCATGAAGTGCTGGCTGCACCATGGCTCGTTCGTATTTCGTACTTTGTATGCTTGCCCTTCTATGGCTGCCACCTTCTCTGCAGCCTCTTCCCTCATCGCTCCACGTGTCTCCCTCCAACCGTCGCCAACCCAAACCCATGTTCCCCTCCTGTTCCGTTCCTGTTTGCCGTACCGTAGGCGCAAGGAACAGCTGGCGGGGCGGTCCCTCAAGCAGTCATCCAGCAAGCGCCTCTTCGCGCCCGGCTTTACACTCTCCCGCAAGTTCGGTGACGGGCTGGCCTTCCTCGCAGTCGGCGGCGGCGGCCACGGCCGGGCAGGCAACACCGCGCTGCCGCCTACCTCCCCCACCGCAGGCGGCAAGGCGCCCCTCTTGCTGTTCAGCAGCCCCAAACGCCCCATGACAGCGCTGCCTGCAATTGCAACAGAAGGCGGATCCGGTGTAGGGCCGGGCTTCGGAGCCGGAGCAGGCAGCCCGACGCGGAAAGCGGGGCTGCTATCGCCCTTGTCGCCTGGACGCTTCCAGCTGAGTCATGTGGGTGCGGCAGCACGTGGATCGGTCGTCAGCGGCGCATCAGGTCTGGGTGGGGGTGGAGCGGGCGGCGCTGTCCCGAGCACGACTATCGTGGTGGGAGGTGCACCCAAACGTGTGAGCATCGGGGGCGTTGTGGAGGCGTTGCCGTCACCCTCATCTCCGCACCAGCAGCAGCACAGGAGCCACCCGCCGGGCGTGGGCGTGGCCGTGGCAGCCGCAGCGGCGGCGGGAGGGTCAGGAGGAGGAGGAGGAGGGGACGAGGTGTTGCATGGGGTGGCTTCGATTGGCCTTGGAGGCGTGCAGGAGGAGGAGTCTGATGATTCGGAGGTAAGGTTGTGTGGTGACGTTGACATCCGGGGCGCATGAGAGGGTGGTGGTGTAGGTGCACGGGAGCTGGCTTTGGGTTTTTGGGGGATGGGATGGGTTAGAAGCTAGGTACCAGTGTGTGCCTTTTGAGGTCCATCTTGCTGAGGCTCATGTTGTTATCACTCGGGCACCGGCCTACCCCGGCTGCTCTCCAGCTGCTGCTGTCCCGGCAGCTGATGTGACTCTCCCTGGCTCCCTGGCTCCCTCCCTCCCTTCTGACAGGATCTCGACTCGGCTCCTGAGCCTGGGAGCGAGGGCCGCAGGCAGTGGCTTAAAAAGCGCCTGGTAAGCCAAGGAAGAGCGGGATGGAGAGCTGTTCCATGAATGGCTGAACTGGCTGATGCGCGCGTGCCCTATGGCTGCCTCCCATGCACGGGTCAGACCTCGCCTCTATCTTTCAGCAACGGCTTTCTGCCCTGGTGCTTTCCTGGTGGCCCCCCCCCTTGCACCCCCACACCACACATTGAAATTTCTTCTTTCCCCCTGCACTCTGGTTCAACCTCCCAATACCTGCCGCGGCCCTTCCTGCTGCCCTGCCAAATCCCTCGCAGGCCAAAATCTTTCCGAAGCACTTGGAAGACCAGCGCACCTACGATCTCCAACGAAAGGTGTGAGGGTGGAGGAGGAGGTTGAGGTAGAGGGGCCGTCACTTTGGATACCTTCACAGTGGTCGAAACGGGACCATGGAATAGGAGCAAGGGCTACTAAAGGTTGTCAACACGGGCGTCTTCCCATAGTCCCTGACCTGCCCTGACTGCGATTATCCCCCGGCACGCGTGCACGCTTGGCAACCAGGTCCTCATGGAGAACCTGCCCCTCTCGGAAGAGCACATCGAGCTGCAGGAGTCGGGCTCCCACACGGATGACTCCGAGACGCTGCTGCAAAAGTGAGTAGTGGGCTGGGTCGTCTGGAAAGGCGATAAACCCTGATGGCTGGGGCCAGCCAGCTTGTCGGCTGATGCTGTTTGCTGCCCACCCCTATGCACCCCTATGCACATGTGGTAAAGCTGTGCCGCTCGCTTGGAATGCGGCGGCGGATGCGGAACCAATGGATTGATGGGGCATTGGGCAGTCGCTTAGCTGCTCCAACGGGAAAGCAGGGCATGGCACAATCCATGTGGGCTTCAGGCTCTGACGTTACGTGGACGCTGTCCTGTGCTGACTAGGGCCTTCAGCCGATTGGAGCTGCCAGTATTGGCTCCAAGATGTTGAACGCATCCACCACACAAGCATCCGAACACTCCAGAAAGGCCCTGTAGCCATCCGTAGGCCTAACCTGGCACTCACCCAACCTGCTACGGCCCCTTCCCCATCCGGCACAGGGAGGAAGATGGCAATGTCTACCTCCTGAAGTATCCCGAGATCGGCGACGGGCGCAGCGTAAGTATGAGTGTACGAAGGAGGCAGGCCACACGCTGCGGATGAAGGGGGCCGAAGAGAAACCAAAGCACTCCCAAGTTAGGATTGGAGATACACTGATGTGCCCAACGCACCGCTCCACTCCCTCCGTCGTAACACAACGCTCAATCCTTATAGTACGACACAGCGCTTTATCCCTTAACTGCCTGCCGCAGAAACGCATCTCCACCTTGGAGATGAAGACCAGCAAGCGATACTTCACGTTCTGGGAGTATCTCGTGTTCGTCCGGGACACGATCCGCGAGTGAGTTGTGTTGTGGGATTGCACATGTCTGCAAAAGTCTTAAATTTACCTGCGCTTACCTGACCGGACATGTTCCCCAGATCGTTCTTCTTGAACTCGGACTCCCTCCAGTTCAGGATTGACAGCACCCGCGCTGCCTGGCTTCACCTAGGCTTACAGCTTCAGCGCTCCCCACCCACCCCACCCCACCCACTTTGGCTCCTACCTGCTGGCTACATGCCCCCACCCGCACGCATCCCAACACCCCGCCAACCTCCTTTCCCTCACCTTGCCCTTTCGTGGATTCTTATGAACTAGTCTGCTTTGACCCCACCAATCAACCCGCCTCCAACCCGCTTCCAACTCAACCCGTTTCCCCCCTCCAACAGGGAGCTCTGGCAGCTCTTCTGGCTCATTCAGCGCAACCTGCAAAAGTCCATTCGCGCCTTCTGGCCGGGCACCGTGCTGGACGTGCTGCTGCTGCTGGGTGCGGCGTTCATCGTGGGGGCGGTGCAGGTGGGTGGGGGCAGCACCGGTGCAGTGACAGCAGCCAGCTTGGTTGACCGTTACAAGGGTTCCCTAAGAGAGAACACGGGTGATGAACATTGATGCTCCATTGCAGGAGAAACGGAACACGCCAGCTCGTGGGGTATAGCCGGTTATCGATCTGACTGCCGTTCAGCTGTACACGTGTGCCTGTTCATTCAAGTGCAGACAGGATTGCCTAGCCTCGCCAAGCTTCTAGCTGTAAAAGATCTAGCCAACCTGGAAGTGCATGTCACCGTATTTGCAGTGCAGACCAGCATGCCCGGCATCCCCGCCTCTCTCCCGCTCCCCATCCCTCCCTGCCTCCCATCCCCCCTCAGGGTTCCAAGTGGGGCCTCACCGCCGTGCCCTCCAACGTGGCCATGATCTATCTGGTGCTGTCGGTGCTGGCAACCGTCACGCACCTGCGCACGTTCACGTCCTTCAAGAACGTTCAGGTGCGGGCCTCTGGTCGGTGCACAAGCGCACACGCAGATGCCTTTCTATTGGCATCGCTTCTGGACACACGCCACGGGGTTGCACTGCCTGTATGCAGGAGTGTGCTAGCTGTTAACAGGAGTTCGCGCCTGTGTTCTTTTGTGCATGGGGTTTTAAGGCCGCCCTCTTACAAAGTGCGGCGCGTTTGTAACCTGCATTGACAGAAGATGCGCTGCGCCACCCCTCCCCTTGCCCTCCCCCTTGCCTTCGGAACTGCCCCCCCTCGCTTCCTTCGCTCCTCCTCAGATGCGTGAACGCACTGCGGGTATATCCGTCATCTCCACCTTCCTCGCCTCCAACCTCACCGACCTCATCTGGATTTTCGTGTCTCCCGCCATCTACTTTGCGGTCTACTATTATGTGGCCCTGCCGCGCGCCCCATTTGCCGAGTACTACAACCTAGGCAATCTGGTGTGCTGGTGGAGTGCAGGACTGTCGTACTTGATTTCCGTGTCCGACATCCCGGCGCAGGTAGGGGTGAAGGGATGTAGGGATGAAGGGGTAGTGTATTACGGTAACAACAACGGTTGGTTAGTAGGGAGTTAGGGGCTTGTTAGTTAATGGGCGTGTCAATACAAAAGCACCATCCCGTTGGCCGTACTGCCCCACCCTGGGAAGGCTTGTTGAACCAAACGTGATGACCCGAGACACGTATTACTGCATCATGCTTTGAGATGGTCGGCCACCGCTCCGTTCCGCATAGTCACCCTTTGGAACCTTTTAAGGGAATGGGGCGCGCGGTGGGAAAGGGCCCTGCTGCCCCTTCCCCACCGCTTCAACCCCATTCCTTCACCGTACCGGTTGTAAATTTCGACATTAATACTTACATGTACCTTGGGATTGCCTTAAAGGTCGCAATGCAGCTCAGCTGGAGCCCCACCCTGGGAAGGCTTGTTGAAACAAACGTGACGACCCGAGACACGTATTACTGCATGAGGCCTGGGGCACCTGCCAGTCCTCGGTTGAGGCGCTTGCTTTCTTGCTGTGGTAAACTTCCCGAACCACACTGAACCTGCTCGCATTTACGGTTCCCATCCATTGCTACTGAACCCCACAGGCCCAGCCCATTACTGCGGTCATCACAACGTTGATTCTGGGCGCCTTCCTCAACGGCATCGCTCCCACCATCCGTTCCGGCCGAGGCAACTTGCTGGAAGTTGTTCTAGGTGTCAGTTACAACCGTTGGGCCATGGAGGCTGGAACGATCAAGGTAGGTTCAACCCATGGGACGGAGAAGAGTTTCTGTTTGTACGCCGTGCATGGTACCATCTCCCACTGTACTATCTCCCAACACCCTGTGCTGTGCTGGTCCACATTGCAGGAGCTTATGAACTATAACGAGTACAAGAGCAACGAGATTGTCATGATCTACTACAACTTTGGTATCTGCAACATGGACAAGACCCTGTATGATGACGGTGAGTCAAAGACATGCGCGACACCTCTCTTGCCCCACGTGCCTACCTGCCTCCATCCTCCGTCTTGGCTCCTCCTTCCTCTTGCCTCCCGCCTGTACAAAGCGCTACTTGCGCTCAAAATAGCCCAGACAAACTCCAACACACCGCCTTTTAATTTCGACATACTCCAGCCCTGTGCGGACTTTCCACCCCTCGCTTATCCCATTCCAGCTAGTTGAAAACAAACTAGAAACCACCACTCTTAACTCCCTGCCTTCTCCCCCTGCTACTACTGCATACTGCTGTCTCCAGGCAACGACGAGGTGCTCAGCACCGCCGAGGTGGTGTCCTTTGTCAACCTGCAGCAGACCTTCAACGCCAGCAGCTGCGACAAGTACTTTGCACACGCCAACGTCATCCTCTTCTGCATGGGCCTGGGGCTGCGGTTGCTGGCCTTTGCGCAGATCCTGTACCAGACGCACGAGCGCTACCTGCACGTGCAGCTTGAGCGCATCTGGGAGGCTGTGGACGGCAGGCTGCACCTCAGCGTGCCCTTCAAGTGGTGTTGGACGTGGCGTAAGAGGGTGTTCAGTAGGTGAGTGGGCGGCAATACCTGCAGCGTGTATGGTATGCGTGCTGAGCACCCTGTGAGCAAAGCAGAAGTGATAGGTGACGCATGGGAGCCTGTTTGAGTTGTAGGAGGGAGCTGTGTGGTGTGGGTGCGTGACGTGTCTGCGTGACTGGGGTTTTAGACCAATTGAACCGTGCAGCGTTGGTAACGTACTAAGACTCCTGACCATACTGACGCACTGCGTTCGTATGTACGCCTGCACTGAAGCGTTCGGCCAGTTTGCTACCGGTATAGCCCTATTGCTCCTCCGCACTGCCTGCCTGGGCTTTTCTACTGCATATAGGGCTACAGGACTGTATGATTGTATGAGTCGTGTTGATGTGACGCCGCTTTCTTGCTTGCTGCTGCTGCCTTGCTGCTTCGCCCCCACAGGGTCAAGGAACACTACTCACTGGACGCCGCAAAGCGTGAGGCGCGCAAGGAGGCCAGGGCAGCTAGGAGGGCTGCTGGCGAGGGTGAGGAATTGAGAATGTGGCAGGGAATGTGGGTGTCAGAGCCTTGCTTTAATTTGGAAGGTGGCTTCCATTTGGACTGAGGAGAGGAGGAGAGGTCCTGGGTATGTATGTCACGCATGCGTCCCCACACGTCCAAACCAGCACAGCCCACATACATTTGCCGTATCTCGCAGCATGAGCGGCATGCTGTGCTAGTCCCTCAATCCATCCCTGCCCGCGCCCCTCTAGCCCCCAGGGAATCCCCATCCCTAACCTTCCTAGTCCCTCCGCCTCCCTCCTCATTTATTTTCCCTCCTCACCCTTCCTTGTCGTGTTCCCTTCCAGGTAGCCGCCGCAACAGCACACAGGTCATTCCCGAAGAAGCCGCCACCGCTGCCCTGTCCCTGCAGCCCCGGTCCCACACCCCCCTTTCCGCAGCCACCGCCACCCTCGCGCCCGCAGCCTTCGGCAGGGACAGCGACGTCATGCTCACCTTCCGACAGTCCAGCACCGGCGGTGCAGGCGGCGCTGGCGGCGGCGGTGTCGGCGCCCGCCGAAGCAGCGGCGGCGGCGGCCCCGGCCCTGGCCTCCACGTCACCGTCGCCCCCCGCCAGCTCAGCCTCCACAGCGCCACCGGCGGCGGTGCTGCGGCTTCCGCCAGCAGCGGCGGCTACAGCCCGGCCACTCCCGCAGGAGCTGGTGCGCTGCTGGGGACTTGGGGAGTTGCAGGCGGTGGCGGTGGCACCGCGCCTCCCTCCGCGGGCCCCTCCCCCCGGCTGTCCAGCAGTCCCCACGGCGGCGGCTTCACGGCTCAGCCCCTCTCTCGCAAGTCCAGCAGCCCGGGCAGCGTGTACGGCACTCCGGAGCGCATGTCCAGCGGCCTCTTCGGCAACCCCCACAGCGGGCCGGCAGGCGGTCAGCCGCCCTCCGCCAGCCTGCTGCACCTTACCGGCGGAGGAGCAGCAGCTGGAGCAGGGGGAGGTGGCTTCGTGGTAGCGCCCAGGCAGTCCAGTACGGGGGGTTCCCTGGCACCCAGGATGTCGAGTGCGGAGATGCTGCTGCCCATGCCCCTGGGGCTGCCCAGCCTGGCCGCCTCGCAGCAGCAGCAGCAGCAGCTGGAGCTGCAGCAGCAGCAGTTGTACCGGCAGGGACAGGGGCAGGGGCGCTACCGGCGGTCATCTGGGGGCGGCGTGGGCGGAGCAGCGGCAGCAGGAGGGGGAGGAGGAGGTGGTGCGGAGGGAGGAGCAGGGGCTGGGTGGGAGGAGGGAGATAGGGGGATGGTGATGGAGGGGGTGGTGGATGGAGCAGACAGGCCTATTGGGATGGTGGGCTCGGATGACGGGGGTGAGGGTGGTGGCGGTGAGGGCGGGCGGGGCCAGGGAGAGGGCGGGGCCAGGGCCGCACGGATCAGCGCCTCTGGCGTGCATTACTAATACTTCACAGATGTGGGGCCGTAAGCTGTCATGGAAAGGGTGCATGGAAAGGGTGTGATTCCATGCAGCTCGCTAGCTCTCACTTGTGTTTCACGAGTCGTGATTCGGCGTCTCTGATGTGTGACTCTCGTAACTCTGGTGCGCTTCTGTGCCGCATTCGGCTTATGTGTCGGAGTGTTGCGGTTTATGCGAAACGGAAGTTCAAGTTAAATAAGCAAGGTACGCTCGAGAACAGGTTAGGAGCGAGGCCAACTGTCACAAGCTCTGACAATGCGTGCATGAATAAGCATATCCCCAGGGTGCTATGTGTTTGTCTGCATCGTAGAAGCCAAGCTTCTGTTGTGCTGAAGAGGACAAGTGTACGACTTTTGATGACCCTTTTTGCCCAGTCGTTAACGTACAGCGTCCCAAGGGCCATGTGAGAATCCTTTTCGTATTGCCACTGTGTCGTACGCTGCGAGGCTTTGACGCCGGCTTTGAGGCTTTGACGCCGGCTTTGAAAGTCCAGTTGTAGTGGCACTTGGCATGGTGTTTACCGGTACCCGTATGGAGAGATACAGCCCATTGTACGTAACGAGCATGTTACGCGCACTCTTGCCCCATGCATGAAGACATCCGGCATGGCTATTTAACTGCTGCTTTGTTGTCCTATGTGATGGCGTTGAGAATTTGAGGAATACCACGCTGGGTGAGTGGGGAACATGAGGGAAAGGGGAGGGAGAGGGATAGGAAGGAGGGAGGTATACGTGAAGGAGGGAAAGAAAAGGGAGGCGGGACAGGTGGGGGATAAGGGACAGGACATGTTGGAAAGATGGAGGAGTACTAGAGAGGCAAGAGGGAAAGGAAAGGCAGGAGGGACAGCATAAGGAGGAGGGTCAGGAAAAGCAGCCCGCAACAAAGCAGACAACGGCCGACGAAAAAGGTGATAGATACCTGCGTGCACAGAGATACTGCTGCTGGCGCCGGGTATGCCACACGTGCACCGGCGACTGTGTCCGAGCCATGGATTGACCATGGAGCAATCCAGAACAAGGCAGGATGGTAGCGACCAGCTGGGAACTATAAATGACGGAGAGAGAAGCTAGTTGTAAGCGCTAGATAGAGTGATGATGGCGAAAAGCCGGCACGTAAGGATAACCGAGAAGCCTAAGACATGGTGTTGCGCATCAACACCGGCTTGAACATCTAGTGTCACCGGAGTCCGCACTCCCCAACATGACCCTTGGGGTTGGTTATACCGCAAGGACTCCAACCGCCACCAACCGGTGTTGACGCAGGAGCGAAAGGAACGCGTGTAGGTCAGACCACCGCTTAGCATATCTAGCAAGGCATGTCAATCAAACGCAGCAGCATATCGGCCGTCCATCCACGCCAACTGAACCGTCCGTCCAACCCGCAGAGCCGTCCCTCCTCACCAGTCAGGGACACCCCCCCAGCGACACCAGTTTCCTCCTCCCCTGACTCAGCCCTGCCCTCCGAAGAGGGCCCTCAACCTCTGATACCCACTCACACTAGCCCAGGTCAGCTGTACACACCGACGGCCATCTTCCTACACTCAGCACCCTACAACTCTGCCCCCCATCCCCTCAATGCAACACCGGCCTCACAGCGGCCGCAGTAGACCCAGTTCGTTAACCCAGGCGCAATCTCGCTCACAGTCCGCAGGCGGAGCCACCCCGGCAGGCAAAACAACGACCCCGACCCCGCACGACAGCCCCCCACTGATTAAGCGCGAGCCACTCCCCTACCGGTATGCATGCCAGGGCAGTCTGCTATAGGCCTCCATCCATCCATCCTCCCACGCCACCAGGGCCTCATGACCGGTCCCAGGCTGCACCAACCCGTACAATGCGCACCCTCCTTCACAATGCACCCGCGTCCCCACAAGGGCTGCCGCCCATAATCACGGTGCCTCTTCTGCATCCGAGGAAACAACAACCTCCCAACCTCTTTCACGGCAGCCACACGACCTTGAAAACCTACACCATGGTACGCATTTGACCGGGCACGCCCTTCTCCATCAGCGGACCCTCCAGTGCGCCGCCAACTCCTCCGCCAGTGCTTCCGCCAGCGCCACGGGGACGCTCTCAGCTGCAGCCGGTCGCTTATATACACATTTCCAGGGGAGGCCTTTCCTACCTGAAAAGCGCCCGATGGCATCATGGTCGGAAACAGAACTTTCTGCCACGGGGCGAACTTGGTAGAGGGGGAGTGAAAAAGCGACATCGTTGTACGCCTCGGCCTGGGGTCAACACCTCCTCCACGCACAGGCGACACTGCAGGCCTTTTATCCTTTGCATTCATTGCATACACCCGAATTGGATCGCTCCTTTAGGGGCGTAGTCCTAGTGTTCGGGCAAAATGGTCCGGACCGAGGCGTTCTGTCCTATACTCCTATTGTACCGTGCCCCTGTACAACACCCGATTTTGGTAATCTGCTTAAAAAGCTTTTAATGTTGTATTTGTGTAGCGTCTTAGCTTGGTTTCTAATTCGGGATGTGGTCAATTTGATAACCTGAAGCAGTGGATAGTTGCTTAAAGCACCTTGCGGAGAAACATTTAGTGTATTGTGGTTTGAAGGGTTATTTTTGACGTGTCAAAAATTTGGTTTGAGGACGCTTTAAGGCCACGGAGACGCATCAGTAGTTTTGGGTTGCCATGGGCAAGAGCAGTAGTGTTCGGCGGGAAAAGAGGAGGCCCTGTGTACGGCAGACTTCCCCGAGTCAGGTAGAGCGTTAGGGGGCTCTGACGAGCGTACGTGGTTCTTGATTCTTATCGCTATTAAGTGGTCGTTAGTTTGCAAAGGTGGATTTATCTATAGTTAGGGCTTTAGGTGTGGTAAATTTTTTAGAATGGCTGTGTCGCTTCTTCAACTGAGGGAACGCTTACAGACGCCAGATTATGCTGCTCTTTCGGCTGAGGAGAATAGAGAACTCACGAGCTGCATAGCTGAGAAAAACGCAGCTGACCGAGCTCGTTCGGAGGCATTGCAAGGCCTCGGGCCGATCCCCACCGGAATTTCAGCTCCTGATAAGGCAGCAAAGGACGCTTGGTTTGCTCAGCAAGAAGCAATTAAGTCCACTTACGACCAGGCAGTCGCTCAAATCAACATGCAGCACCCGGACTGGCGGGCCAGGCTCTTAGCTCGACAGACGCGTCGGGACCAGCTCCTCGAGGTGGTGAGGGCTGCAGAAGAAGCGGAGAGCGAGACGGCCATCGCAACCTTGCTTAGACCGGGAGAGGCCGGGCAACGGGCGGCTACGGGGGCGGGAACCGCAAGAGTCACCGCCAGCCCGCCAGCAGCGCTGAACGCAGTAGCCGAGGCTGAGCGCTTAGTAGCAGGGCTGCAAACAGAACTTGCGGGCAACGCGATATCGCCACAGCTGGGACGACTTGACGACCTCCGCAGCGATGAACCATCACCAACCCGCCCGTTGAAGATGCGGCGGTTTAACGTCGAGGCTTGGCTGCCCAGGGAGGGGGTTTGGCCCGCAGAAGAACCCGCTGGAGCAGCTGCTGGCCGCGTATGCTTCCTTGCGAACATGGCCGACAAGTTCACCTTCGTCCGGGAGATGACGCAGATGTTCGACGTGCAGCACGTCTCTCCCGACAAGCAACAGTTCCAGGCGTCAGCAGAACAGACAGTCCGGTCGCTTAAGGAGCAGGCAGCGTACCTCAAGCAGATGTCGGCAATGGAGGCAGACCCCGAAAGGGCTTTGCTCCTGCTAAGAGCCGCCTCCAAGGTTGACGATGACATCCAGCAAGCGCAGGAAACTCACCTGCGCCTCAACAAGGTGGCGGAAGTACTGCCATGGAAGAGCACCGTCAGGATCATGACCAAGGGGCAGGAGCAAGAACGTGACCTCGTCTTGGGCCTCGCGGGTCTGTCGGAGAAGGAGCGGCGGGAGATGCTCCTAGGCCTGACGTCCTCCTCGTCATCATCACCGCAGCCGCAGCTATCGTCACAGCAGCAGCAGCATGGGGACAACAACGGGGCGTAACCTTATTAAGTTGCGGTCTGTGGTGTTGTTTACTTCGGCCCCCGAAAGCGACGACGTTGTATAAGGGCTACTGCGGCGACAATGGTTATGGCCAGGGTTTTGACTAGGTGACGGGCCAATGTTCTCGGCCGGCGCAGCCTGCGGAGCAAGCAGCAAGGTGTTTAGCAAGCTGGTCGGCTCACGTACAGATAAGTCCCTTCCCCAGGTCGACAGGGGCGTCGGCTCCACGTGAAAGGCCCCCATCCTCTGGGTGACAGAGGCGTGAGCGACACGTGACGTGCCTTTGCTGCGTGTGTTCCCCTCCCCGGGTTGTTAGGGGCGTCGGCTCCGCGATAAAGGCCCCCATCCTCTGGGAGAAAGAGGCGTAGGCACCGCGTGAAGGGCCCCCTTCCCGCGTGGAGGGGCACAGTGCATGGTAGCTTGCGGATTCGTTACTTGTCCTGGCATGCGGTTTGGGATGGGGGGGGCTGGCACGCGCACTAGACCGGGGGACTTAGGAGTGTTTGCCTTGTGGACTCTTACTGCCTTACAGTGCCCGTGACACTGCTCCTTTGTGTCTTCGGCTCGTGTCCGCCATGCTATTGCTTTGCTGACAGGCCCGGCCATAGCATTGCTGACATGCCAATCAGGGACACCAACTCTGTAGGGGGGCCATCTCAGATATACCGTAACTGGAGGTGTCCCTGGGTTACGCCAGTCAGGGCAAGCATGTCGACATGCCTTGCAACGTGGCAAAGCGGTTTTGGAGCCGATGAGGTTCGAGTTGACACCTGCCGCCGATCCCTCAGTGCCCCCGAGCGAGTGCAGGTAGCTGGCCGACAGGGAGGCGTAGCGGGATCCATGGCACAGGATGTGTGCCACGCCGTCGCTATACGACGTCACGGCGGGCGCATGGTCGTACAGCGTACGGGCAGGAGCCGCGTCACACCACGCCGTCGCTATACTACGTCATGGTGGGCGCATGGTCGTACAGCGTACGGGCAGGAGCCGCATCACGCCACGCTGTCGCTATACTACGTCACGGCGGGCGCATGGTCGTACAGCGTACGGGCAGGAGCCGCGTCACACCACGCCGTCGCTATACTACATCACGGTGGGCGCATGGTTGTACAGCGGACGGGCAGGAGCCGCATCACGCCACGCTGTCGCTATACTACGTCACAGCGGGCGCATGGTTGTACAGCGTACGGGCAGGAGCCGCATCACGCCACGTCGTCACTATACAACGTCACAGCAGGGGACCGGTGCAACCGTACCATTGGCGACAACGTCGGGCAGCGGAGTGCCGGTGGAAGGGGTGGTTTCACGCCACCTGGCCCGGGCGCCAGCGGACGGAGCAGCCCCGGAACACCCCCTCGTCACGAGAGGCGCGAAGTGGGGCCTGCGACCCATGGGATGCGCAAAGAGGCGACTTCACCCAGCGGCTGCGGATGCTGCTCGTAGAGGTGCAGCGAGCGTACCCGCAACTTAAGCTAGACATGACGCGCTTTTCCGCCCACAGCCTCTGCCGCGGGGGAGCAACGGCGCGTCACATGAGGCCACGGAAGAGGGAAGTCCGAGGCGGTGAATGTATACGTGCACGTGCATGCGGTGCGCATGCAAATAGTGAACAGGATGTGAGTACTTGGTACGACTAGGTGGGGGGGTTGTCTCTGCATACGGCAGCGCTAGGCAAGCCGGATTGCAGGCCACCGCTGGGGATTCCCGGGCTCACAAGGCAAGGGGGATCTCCGGGTGCTATCCCCCCCAACTAGAGTTGGCAACTTCCTGGCAGCGAGGACATGAGACATGATGTAGTGAATATATGGCATGAGACACCGGAGGGAACTGCAAATAGCATGGATGCTTATTATTGCCTTGAGATGCGCAGACGTATTAGCGATTGAGACTTGAGCGAGCTTTCTTGTAAGAGGGGTTGGTCGTAGGATGAATGCCGGTGACAAGGGGCCTTGCGTACTAAAAGTGCGTATCAGATGAAAATGTACGACCGGCGGACCGGGGGCGGACCGAGACAACCGCGCGCCGGTCCGCCCTAAACATGGCCTCACATCCACTGCATATTTTGTTTTATGGATGGGGCAAACGAGTTGCTGCACCTGGGATGTATGTATGTGTATGTATGTCATCCGTCATTCGTTGCTGCAGCAAAACACATGGAACAGACATTGTGTTGTTCATGTAAGTTGAAGGATTGTTGGCACCTATACGGAATCCGCAAGCAGACGCCCGTACGTCGGGCCCAGGAAAAGGCCGGCGGCGGCTTGCTGTTACTCGCAATCTGTTGCACGTATGAGCAAACCTGGTCGATGGGTGTTACCACTTCAATGCGGGCTACAGTGGCATTCATACCTTTCTTACTCCTGTAAGTGTTATGTAGAGAAGGATTACCGTAAATAATCCAAAGACATCCAGCAAAGGAGTTGTATACTTGTATTTCCAGCTGACTTCCAGCTGACTTCCTTCTGTAAATCCTACCTTCAGGGCTTCATGGCCGGGAGTTAAGGCCTGGGCACGTAAGCCTTACTTATCTCAGTACTGTAGTGCTTTCTCGCTTCACGCCTTGCCACCTGGGTGCACTAAGCGCACGCCATACCTGGCTCTTTATGTTACTGCCCCCTAACGTTACTGGCTCTTCGCGCGTGCCCGCAGTGGATAACTTCGGCTGTTACATGCACACCGGCGGTACCGTCCCGTAAGTGAACATTCGTCGACGACTGTCTGTATGGAATTGAGCCACTGTACAGAATTGAGCCAATGACTTGTGGGGTTGCGCAGACCCTTCGCCAAAATTCCGAAGAATGGTGGAGAGGACGTTTGGTCCTACGCCGAACGACTTGCCGCCGCTTGTCTTAATACTACGTGTAAGATGTTCGACATATCCGGAAACATGTATGATAACAACGCCGAAGCCTGTATCGACGACCGCTACGGTGCGTTTTGGGAAAACGGGGATTAGGAAAACGCAAAAATTGACCCCAAGCCCCCAACTGAGGCCGCTTTGCATGGAGATTCCTATTCTGCTTTCGGAATTGTGTTTGGGGGTATATGTATGGAAAAAGGTATGGGCTTGCAAATTTGGCTGTACGGCAGGGGCAGGTGAAGTTCGGGGCCCCAACGACTTTTTATATTGGACTTTCGGAAAATATTTTCCGGGCCACAGGTCAGAGGTCTGGAAGCTGCATTGCAATCCTTTCGTTTATATACGTATGACTAGCTCTATCAACAAGATGGTCACTTTTCGGCTTCTGATAGGTCAGTCGAGGGCCTGCACCACATGGGAAAGAGAAGGCAGGGCCAGGGACGTGGGGCGTGGTGGTGCCGTCGTGTCGGTTGGTGAAGACAGAACTGGCGGTGGTAGGGCACAAATGGAAGGGCCGTGGTGCTTCCTAGACGGCCTTTTCCAGGGCGTTTTGGCAGGGTTTACAGGTTGTATATGCTTGCCGGTGGGTGGGTGGTTCCAAGGTCTTCCCTTTGGAAATTTTGGGTTGGGGTTTATTAGTGAATTTCTTACGTCCCCTGCAGTGTTCCTAAGTAGTCACTTACCTTGCTTGCAACTTACCCCCTGCTACACAGCTTTGACGTACATAATAAATACACAAGCAGTCCCTCCACTCTGCGACAAAGCATCGGAGGCTTGCCCAGCATCGCCACCTCCACCAAGCCCTCCACCCTCGCCTCCCCCCTCTCCACCACCCTCGCCACCACCAAGCCCCCCCCTTCGCCACCACCCTCGCCTCCCCCCTCCCCACCACCCTCGCCGGCACCTTCACCTAGTCCACCCCCCCCACCACCTCCGCCCCGTGTTGTCAGCCGTCCATCTCCCCCTCTTCCCCAGCCACCGAGCCCATCGACCTCAAGCCCTCCACCCCCATCCCCAAGCGTCACCCCTCCGTCCCTTCCTTCAAGGCCACCACCTCACAGCCCGCCGCCCCCCAGCAGCCAACCCTCACCTGTACCCCCAAGTCCCGCTTTCCCCCCGCCCCCAACAAACAGTCCGCCCTCACCATTCCCTGTACCCCCCACACCTTTCTCACCCCCACCCCCCTCACCACTGCCTCCCACTGCACCACCTCCGTCACCTCGACCCCCCTCACCTTCACCGCCTTCACCGCCTTCACCTTCACCTCCACCTCCCTCAAGCCCTCCACCCTTGTTGCCATCACCCCCGCCACCATCACCTCGACCATCCCCGCCACCACACCCCTCATCGCCACCGCCTCCTCCGGTCGTATACTGGGCTTCTTCTGCCTCTGGTCTCAATGTAGGTTCTGTTCTGTGTGTGTGGACGTTGGGTACCCGCCAGCCTGGTAACCGCAGGAGGGGGGTTTGACCTGATAGATAGATAGATGCCATCTTTACTCATCAGACTTTCCTTCTGTCTGTCTGCCTAACGCTAATGATCGTCATCTCAATCTTTGTTTAGGAGTGAACTTTTGGTTCTTGCCATGCCCGTACGCATGTCTACCGCAGCAGCAGGCTTTGCTCCAGAAAGGCGGCTCTGCGGCCCTTATCGTTGGGTCCCCCGGGCTTAAGTTTCGGACCTCACCCAAGGCCTGTAAACCCGCAGCTGACGTTAGCTGGGTGCCAACGATAATGGTGAGTACACGCACAGTTGTCGGATAGAAACCACGTACAACTCCTGCTCTTTCCCATACGCGCCCGTTACCAGTGATAATGATGATTGCTCTTTTTGGTCCCGCACGCCGGCCCCAGACTCCTCGTTACGTGGTGGCCTATTTCAACCATACCCCCGCTGCCCGGAGCGGCCAAGTGGCGTCAGTGGTGCTCTACGTCACCAACAAGGGCACCCTCAACCCCGCCATTGCCTCCATTGACCTGCTGCTACGGTTGGCGACCGCCGGTGGCGCCAACAGCAACAGCCGTGAGCAGGTGGGGATTAGCAGGACCGCTGTTGCACTTGCGGCCAGTCTCCTTGACATACGCATGCATGCAACCCAAAGGGGGGGTGCGGAGGGACTGGAAGGTCCCTGAGGTGGGGCGGGAGGGGAGGAAAGGGGTGAAACGTTCATAGGTGCCCGGCGGGGAGGGGGGGTTGGTGGCTGGAAGGTAAATTAAATGCATGGGGCAAGGGAGGGGGGGATGAAGGGTACCCGGAGGGGGGCAAGGGAGGGCTGGAACCCGTAAGCCATCGGGACGAGCAGCATGGATAGGAGTTCGTTCTGAGATGTCGTAAACTAGAGGGTGGATGAAGATGTTGGTAAAAAGCCAGGAGGGCACAACAGGAACGAGAAAGGGAAGTGGGGACAGGTAGGGGGTGAAAGTCGCATTCATTGGATGCAGGTGACCGCCGGGAGAATTCCAATTTGCGTAGTCAACCCTGCTAAGCCCGCTGCCTGCTTCGGCTCCCACAAAACATCTCCAGGACCCGTGCCATTTACACTTCACCTCTTTTGCCCCCTGCCACATTGTCCCTCTTGCCCCTTTGCCACGTCACCTACGTACCGTACCGCACCGCCGACCACCCAGCAGTGGGTGACTCTTTACAGCGGCAGCACAGGTCAGCAGCTGACGTGTCCGGGACTTAACTACTTTGCCGTATCTGCTGCCGCCGCGATGACGTCAGCTATTGAGTTCAACACGGCCGATGTCATTGCCGTACGAATTAACGTCAATGGTGCAACCGTTTCCATGAAGTCAGAACTGCCGCACCTGGCAGCAGTGGGTCTGCAACTTTCGTGAAGGGTAAAAAAAACAGATGCGGATCAATGCAACTTACCTTGAGCGGTTCTTCATGGCGATGAATCTCGTCGTCACGCTTCTATCTTGTTGGTCGAACATCTTAATTTATAGGTTTATTCGCACCGGAATCCCACCCATCCTGATGCTTGTTCTGTGGGTTTAGCCCTAATCCGTCTATTGTATCTTCTCTTGTGGTGTCAAGTTCGGCAGTGTCATCGGTGTCATCCTAGCCATTCATGAGGAATTTGCTTGTTTCCGGTGTCGTTGCATTCTGCCTTGCACTGAACGCACCGGTGTCGTTACGTTGCGTTATGCGTTGCAGTCAACCCGTAATAACACGTACGGCAATCCCTCTTCGCTTTAGTTGCTGCAAATTACTGCCGCTGCGCTAAGCGGTAATGCAGCTTGCTCGTTCATACGTTTGTTAAGAAATCTGGCCGCAGTCGAAACGTACTGTGTACCGTTTTGCGTGCCTTGTTGTTAGCGTTTGCCTATCTACCTATTCATAGCTTGCGTGCTGGCTGGTGGGCGGTTGGAGACTGCGCAACATGTTTACTGCTGCGTTGGTGTTACGTGGGTCGTGTGTTCCGTGTATCGTGACCCATGGGCCAGTGGGCTCAGTTAATATTACACTTACTGGCTTCGGTTGTCCTGGTGTACAGGAAACGGACACAATCCCACCGTCGGATGTGGGGAAAACATCTTACACCTCTCACAGCTATTCCCCTTTACCACACACCAGGGCTAAGTCCGGCGTAGTATAATACTAATACTTTGTAATGACATGTCCTACCTGCTCGTTGCCTACCGGTACCCATTTCCTGGCTTCAATGCAACATGGGCGGGCCGGTCGGGAGGAGGGCGTTACTGCGTGAGGACAATTCTACGTGTTGGGGGTTGTTGGCCATCCGTTCTGAAGCGCAGAGCATGTTGGGTGGGGAGCTGTACGTAGTATGTATTAACGGTAGGCGGCGGGCATGCTACGACATACAACAGAAAGATCATGGTTGCTGACTACCCCCCGGTGCTTTTAAACTGGAAAAGATAAATCGTTTCCACTACCACCTTGCTCCTTTCTCCCCTTTCTCCTCGTAAAATGTCAACCCTCCCGCTTTCCTCCTGTATCCTTGCGCCCATCGCAGGCTTCGCCGACGCCAACCCGTACCCTCTGGCGGCCCCTTCCGGCTATAAAGCCTTCTACAGAAATGGCTCCTTCAGAAGCAGTAGCCCCTTTTCCTCCTGCCTCGCCCACTCCTTAGCGTCCCTACCTTTCCTCTCCGTCCTCTTCCATCCCTCCCAACACTCCCCTCTCTCCCGCCCACTCGCTCCCTTGCTGTCCAGGCCCAGCGGCCCTCTATCCCGCCCTCACCGCTACTGCCCCCGCCCAATGCATTAATCTATAGGTGGCGCCCCTAACGGCAGGCGTGCCCCATGCAGCTCTCAGTGCCGCAGCCACCCAGCAGCTCCATATCGATCAGCTCCTCGTTCTTCGCCTTAACAGCCACCGTGACCGCCACCATCATCTGCAGCTCAGATGATGGCAGGCGACCTCAGGGCAGCCGCCGCCTATCCTCGCCACATCACCCTCGTGCCCTTGTCCTCTGCCCTCCGTCGTATTCAGGGCGCCTCAGGTAAGTGACCCATGGGTCACATGCACACGCAGGGTTGTGAGGGCCTGGGTTTGGGGTTGGGTTTGGGTGGCGACTTTGGGAGAGGGTGATGGCCCCTGTGGTGTGCAACTTGTCTCCATTCATTGCGTGCTCCTTTATACACGTTTCCCACCCTTCCTTCCCTCCAACCTAGCTTCTACCCCTAAGCCCACTTTCATCCTCATTCATTCCCTCCCGCTCTGCTGGCACTACAGATCCAGCCCAACCCCTCAGCTGCAAATCCTGTGCACTCACTGCCCGCCATGCCGCCTCCTCCTCCACTTCCTCCCCCTCAGACGGCGCCCCTCCTACCCTTCCTCTCCTCTGCCCTACTAGTCCGCCGCCGCTGCCATCCCCCCTTCACCGCTGCCGCCCCCTCTTCCCCACCCTCAACGTCGCCGCCGTCGCCTCATCCTATGCCGCCTCATCCACCACACACCGACCCCGCCGTCCCCCTCCCACCACCTATCCCCGCCTCCTATCCCTCCTGTCCCGCCCTCATTTTAGTTTTGGTTCTATGTAACCACCACCCCCGCCTTTACCGGCGGCACCATGGAGGACTCCAGGCCACCGGGTATCCGCTTCCGCTTCCGCCTCCAGCTACTAGCTAGAGAGGAGGAGGGTGAGGGGCCTGTGCGGGTGTATGGAAGTGGAGGGGCGTATGCTGCTGCGCTGGCGGCAGCGGCATCACCGCAGCTGCCGTTGCTGCCAAGGGCAGCCGCGGAAACCCCTTCCTGACTCCATCGACCCCACCCTTTACCCGCCGCCTCCTTAGCCGTCGCCGCCACACCCGACGCCACAGGCTGCTGCTGCTACATGCAGCGTTTGCAATGAAGGGAGCTACACCAATTGTTGTATATCCCCGGAGCCCGTAGTACACACATACGTTTTCTGACGTTCAGCCGCTGCCGTACGGTGTCTTAGATTGGTGTGGCGCCCAGCCCACTCCACTACAGCCACAGCCGCCGTTTCATTTGCCTCCTCTGCTGCCCCCGCCCCGCCATGGCCCGGTGCCCTGCGCAGTGCAGCACACCTGATGAGCTCTGAACAGCAAGAGCAGGGGGGGTGGGAACAAGGGTTGCGCTGCTGGGTTGCTGCGGCAATCTAGCTTGATTTTGTGATGTACAGCGGTACGGGTCCTTATGGATTGTCGTACCGGCATTATGGCCGTGTCTGGAATCCCTCGTGTGTTAACCATTGGTGTACTTCGGTTGTCGTCGGTTATGAGGCTGTAGACTGTAACAAATATACTGGTACCGGTATACACCCGCCATTGCACCTTCCAGGCAACGGATAAACAGCAGCGGATAGACAAACTTCCAAGCAATAGATACACAGATCACATTCAAAGCACAGGGTCTTGCCCCAAAATCGTGCCGTGCCACAGTTTTGCTGCACAGTGTACGAACATGTGTGCATCACAGCCACATACCGGCACATGACTGTTATGCCATCGTCGTACCACTTACCACAGTTGAGTCGTTTAGCATCTCAATAGCAAAGCTGTGCATACACACCTACCAAGGGTGCGCACCTGGGGTTTTCCATCGTCCTACAGACTGGCGCAAAACACAGCATTTGGCGTCTGCGGTTTGAGGCCGAAAACTCGCTGACAGGGTTCGAAAGAGTACGGGGCGCATACGCTTTACCTTCATCTTCTGCGACAACTTCTAGGTGGTGATGTGAGCCACGTAACCTGCACACAAGGAATGGCTGCTGTGATCTGACTGGGCATGAGCGGTGATCTAGGAGAACAGCGTGGCCCAGCCCACGGTTACGCCGTACTGCACGATTGTCGCGCGCACGGTTCGCCAGCTAAAGCGATGAACTTATTCATCTTTGTTATCTATGCAATTCCTAACTTTATTGTTGTCAATAAGGTCTCCTTATATACAGGTTGACTTGTTAGTTCCAGTCACTGCCCATACCAGCACCTCTAGGCACTCGTAGTTGAAGCTAACAGGGCTGAAAAGTCTATAAGACCTTGCTTCCTTAGGTTTTGGCTATTATGGCGGCTTTTGTGCCAGTAAATCCTAAGCCTTTCTTGCAAGACCTGACCGGAAAGCAAGTTATTGTTAAGCTTAAATGGGGAATGGAGTACAAGGGCTACCTGGTGTCCACGGACGCGTACATGAACTTGCAGCTAGCGAGCACGGAGGAGTACATTGACGGCCAGTTCACAGGGCAGCTCGGCGAGGTCCTCATCCGCTGCAACAATGTCCTCTATCTACGAGGTGTTCCAGAAGAGGACGAGCCCATGTCCTAGGCACAGTTACTCCTAGCGATCGGAGATGCGCAGTTAAGGCGCCAACGGCTGGCTACAATGAGAGGAGGAGCGCTACAGTCTTCGCCATCGCCAATGGTTGATACTGCTTTGCGACGTTGGTGTATACTTCGTTGCGGCAAGCCTGCATGGCCATGGGCGTCAAGTTGGTGGCAGCTTCTTGGTGATAGCCGAACACGACCTTCTTGACAAGATACTGGCGGGGGCCGTCTAGACAGACGAGTGTAGCTGCGGTGAGCGGCTTGGCTGACGAACAACCTGCTGCTGGGTTTCGTTGCTTTGGGGATGGCGGCTATTGCAGCCGGGCTGAACTATGACGCTGCCCGGGTCAGGGGCTTTTATAGATACCCCCTAACAAAGGTCAGCACTGTGCACGCTATCCGGGTTGGCTTTGGCATTCGTACAGTTGAGGGTGTGGCTCCCCGATGTAAGGGCATTGTATGACGATATGCTTGACGACGTGGGGATGCGTGCTGCATGGTCGGAAACAGCAAAAGGGGCATGGTTACTGCTCTTCTGCTTGGTGCACGCCGCGCACCGAGGTTGTTGCCGGGTTGAGGTAGTTGTACTACCGAACGTACGGATGAGGGGTGGACCGTTGGAACGTTTGGGTGTCTCTCACCCTTGTAACACGGTGATTGGGTATTGGTTTCGCCAATGGTGCGTTTCTTGCCGGTTTGCAACCCTGGTTGTCTCAGCTTGTCCTCCATACAGCCAAGTGCCGTACAACTAACTGCACAAAGACAGACTGACGAATACCGGAAGTATTATTCAGGGGTATCCGGAGCCTGCTGATATGATTGGGGAATCAGTGCCGTCTGAACAGCGAATATCATGTACTGATTTGTTGATACCTGCCATCCTCCACCGCAACCAAACAGCCAACAACCAACAACAACATTTCCTTGAGCTGTTTACTCAACGGCGCGGTAACAACAACGACGATACCAACAGAACCCCCCCCCCCCAACTGCCTGCACCCCTCGCCACCTGTTAACGACTCGTTGTCAGGCCGCCTAAAGCCGCATAGCGACGCAGTACAGATTGAGATGACAAACATCATGCTACCATGCTACTACTCGTAACAAAAGACCTGTCCTAAAGCAAGGGACCTCCATGCTACGACTGCTGCTGCTACCACTTTGCACCCATGTGCTTCCCAGTGCCCTCCGCCCACCCACACCAGCTCTCAGCACCCATCCACACCATGGAAACCTCCCAACTGCCGCGGACCCCAAAGCGGGAACACATATCTCTTTTTCTCCTCTGGCACTGTCCTCCCCTCAACCGCTCCCCCTCTTCACTCCACGTCTTAATCCCCCGCCCGTGTCACCATCCAGCAACACCATGACAACATGACATGGAGTCACAGCAACACCCGTTCTACACCCGGCGGGCTCATGCAGCTGCGGGTCGATGTACGACATGCAATGCAAGTAGTTTGATGCCGTACCCGCGGGAGTTGACCCACACGAATTGCGGCCACACCGCCACGTCCAGTACGGAAGACGAGGAGACGCCCTGTTTGGGGTCAAAGACCATACCAAAGCATAGTGAGACCATACCAAAGCATAGGAGAAGTTAGGGCAAAGCAATGAAAAGAGGGGGGAGACAAGGCAGTAAAGAACACATGACAGTAGAAAAGCAGTAGCACGTTAGCCATTAGGGAGGGATTGGAGCGGGGAAGGAGGACGGAGGCATGAGGAGCCCATACCAAAGCATAGGAGAAGTTAGGGCAAAGCAATGAAAAGAGGGGGGAGACAAGGCAGTAAAGAACACATGACAGTAGAAAAGCAGTAGCACGTTAGCCATTACGGAGGGATTGGAGCGGGGAAGGAGGACGGAGGCATGAGAAGCCCATACCAAAGCATAGGAGAAGTTAGGGCAAAGCAATGAAAAGAGGGGGGAGACAAGGCAGTAAAGAACACATGACAGTAGAAAAGCAGTAGCACGTTAGCCATTAGGGAGGGATTGGAGCGGGGAAGGAGGACGGAGGCATGAGAAGCCCAGGAACAAAGGGCCGAATCGCATGCTACCTGGCTTCCACAGTCCACACACTCTGCAAACCAGAGGAGTCAGCAGCACCCAGCCACTCAGCTCACCCCCATCAGGGAACACAAAAACACAACCCATGTGACAGGTCCCTCACCGGCAGTTGCGCCTCAATCCGCGCCAAGTTATCCTCCTTGATCCGCTGCAACTCAGGGTCCGCAGCACCAGCACCAGCACTCCAAACGGGCTGGGTCGAGCTGCTGCTGCTGCTAGCAGGAATGTACGACTCCAGGGGTGGCCAGGGCAGGGCCCGGTACGACGCCTTCTTCTTGTCGTACGTTGACAGTGTGGCCAGGGGCTCCCAGGAGAGCTGCCGGGGGGCGGGTCCGGGCTGCAGGCGGGCGTGCAGCTGCACCGTGAGGCCCTGTGTGTGTGTATTGGGGGGGTGGGGGTGGGGGCGAGGGAGGGCGTGTGTATTGGGTATGGAAATGTCGCAGTAGTGTATGTACGAGCAATCGTACACGTGCGAACCAGCGGAGTGAGGAGAGCAACAATCCAAGCAGTAGCAGTGATTAGAAGCGGCATACAGCCAATGATCACAGCAACGCAACAAGGGAGACATGCGGCCTTGTCCCTCCGTGTTACAAGAGGTGGCACGAGGGCACGAGGGCACCCAAACAGCAACAGCCCCCAACTCTCTGTGTTGTTGCCTGTCCAACCAGTCGGCAGCAGCCCCGACCCCATCGCACCACCACCACCTCCACCATCACCTCCGCTACCCCTCCACGCGCAATTACTTTCTCCCTCCTTACCCCACTCCCACCACTTCCACACCCCCCCACCCCCTCCTGACCTTCTTCTTGGTCTTCCCGTCCTCCCGCCCGCACGAGTAGAGCTGCGCCCGCGCGGCCGCATCCCCGTTGGCCATCACCGCAGCCTGACAGAGGGGGCGACAGCAGCAGCAGCGGCAGCAGAAGGGGAGGGAAAGGAGGTTGGGAGTTGTGTTAAAATAACTGGCCGCGAGGCGAAAGGAGGGGTGTGTGTGTGTAGGACAACTAGGGTTAGAAGGGGAAAAGTGGGTGAAGCATAAGTGTAGCAACGGAGTCGGAGAAGGGGGGAAGAGCAACACGATGTACCACTCGCGACACTTCCCCGAAAACTTTACTTAACTTTTTGCCGTACTTTGCCGTACGCCGTACCCACCTGCCTCGCCAGCCCGTCCAACAGCTCCACCAACTCTCCAAACTCCTCCGCACTCGTCTCGCCGCCGCCATTGCTGCTGCCGCTGCTGCTGGTTGCACCCAACGCCGCAGCGATGTCGCTGCTACCGGTACTGTCCGCGGATGCCTTTTTGGATCGAGATCTGGAACCACCGGACTTCCCTCCGGCAGCGGCGACAGGCGCGGGTGTGAGGAACATGTCCCACTTGGGCGCGTGGTTGTCCTTGTAGGCGTAGCTGCGGGTGGGGTGGGGGTGGGGCCGGGGTTGGGGAGTGCGGGGGTGAGACAGGAGGGAGGAGAAGGATTGGGAATGGGATTCTAGGGTTTTAATGGATGGGGAGAATTGCAGGGTAGGGGCGTGTGACATGCGGAAAGCGTGCAGGGTGGTAAGTGGTGTGCAAGGGTAAAGCAATGGGAGGAAACCCTGCTGCACTCCTACTCAGCCTCACCCTTGATGTCTCTAGTTGCCGTACAACCCTTTAGTGGAAAACGAAATAAAACCTAAAACCAAAACACCTTGCGCTCTGTTCTCCGACCCCTCCAACAAACCCAATCCCCTCCCTCCTGGCGCATGCATCCCACACCTGGCCTTGTTCATGTACCGTAGCTTCACCCCCCGCAACACAACCACAAACGGCAACAACTGCCGTACAAGCTGCGGTTGCGGTTGCTGCTGCGGTGGCGGTAGTTGTGGTAACGGTGCAGGCAACCCCCTGGGCGGCCACTGCTGCTGCGGCCACTGCTGTTGCTGCTGCGGCTGTGGCGGCGGATGCAGCAGTGGTTGCTGCTGTGAGGAGATTGCACCCGGGTGCTGCCACAGCTGCTGCTGTTGTGGCTGCTGCTGTTGTTGCCAATGCGGGTGGTGTTGCTGCTGTTGCTGGTAGGATGGCTGTTGCGAGGAAGACGACTGAGGCGGCACCGCTGCTTGGCTACTGGAACCCCACTGCTGCTGCGATCCCTGCGGTTGCTGCTGCCATTGTCGCGGCTGCTGCTGCTGCCAGTGTTGCGAACCCCACTGCTGCTGCTGTTGATACTGCGGCTGAGAATACCTACTTACCGGCTGCTGCTGCTGCTGTTGCTGCTGTGAAAGTTGTTGTGACCCGCACGATTGCTGATCCAGCGCCCCCGCCGCCGCTGCCGCCCCTCCTCCTCCTCCCGCTGCTCCAGCCACAGCCCCAGCAGCGGTCGCGGGCAGTGTCTGTGGCAGCGTCACCCGCTCCCGAAGCACATCAAACACCCGGAAGTCCCCTCCTCCTCCTCCTCCCCCTCCTGCTGCTCCACCCCGCTTGAGGTGCAGTCCGCCCTCCGCCGCCATTTCACGCAGCTGGGCGAGCGACAACACCACACCACCACCACCACCGCCGCCAGCAGCAGCAGCAGGACTAGCACCGGCAACAACACCCCCAGTAGCCGCCCCCCCTTGCAGCTGTTGTTGCTGTTGTCCCGGTGCGGTTGGTGGCAGCAGGGAGGGCGGCAGCAGGGGCAGCACAGCGGCCTCCAGGTGGCGGGTGAGGGCGTCGGTGCGGGCGGCCTGACTGGTGAGTCCCAGCTGGTGCAGCGGACCTGGGGGGCAGCAGGGAGGAGGGGGAGCGGGCAGCAGGGGGAGCGGGTGGGTGTTTCTCATACATATCCCGCCACATCCTCGTCCGCAATCCGCTAACCCCATCCTTCCTCACAGCCAGACAACTCCCTCCCTCCCTCCTCTCCCCCCCTTTCCCCCCACCTGCCGCCAGCACAGGCGCCCCTCCACCGCCCCCCACCCTGCTGCTGCTGCTGCCTCCGCCTCCGCTGTACATCAGGTGCAGGTGCGGCAGGGAGGGCTGGCCCAGCTTGTCGTACAGCACCCGCCACACAGCCGCCAGGTCCTCGGCATCCACTGCGGCCCTGTGTTGTGTGCGGACGAGAGGGGCAGCAGGCCCAACGTGGTTTATGAGAATGGCAAACAAGACGGCAAGCTCGGGGGGAGGGAAGGGAGGCACAGGCGGGCAGAGGAGCCAGTGGGAGTTGCTGCTATCCGTGTATCGACCCACTATGCCACCCCCCCACCAGGTTGTGTACTGTTTACACTCATGCTACCACCCCCCCACCACCACTGTCCCTCCCCCCTACCTGTGCGCCCTGCCGTTGCTGGTCACCCCCGCCCAGGCCTTGAGGGCCTCCATGGAGAGGGAGGTGCGGGGCCGGGGTGCTGAGGGGCACGAGTGGGGGGGGGCAGGAGGGGGAAGGAAAATTATAAATAAGTGCAACAACAAAATCCCAATCCCGAATCCCGAGGGGGGAGGAGGGGGGAGGAGGGGGGAGGAGGGGGAAGGAGAAATGGGGGCGCTGGGGGGAGAGGAGGAGGCGCGAGGACATTGGAGGGGAGGTGGGGGCGGTGGAGGGGAAGGCAGGCGGCTCCCGGTGGGCAAGCCGGCACTGGCTAGCGCAGCAACACATGCAGGGCACATGCGGACCACCTAGGAGCCGCATGGAAGGCATCAGCCAGCCCCACCAACCCTCCCCTGCCTCTACTCCCCCCCTTCCTCCCAACGCACGGGTCTCTTGTCCTTCTCAACACATGACGTGTTCTCCCCCCCCACACACACTCACCCTTGCCCCCAGCAGCAGCAGCAACCACGCCTTCCTCCTCCTCTGCCGCCTCCTCGCCTTCCTCGCCCTCCTCCTCCAACTCACCAACCCCGTCCCCGTCCTCCTCCTCATCATCATCCTCTTTGCCGCCACCTGCTGCCGATACTGCTGCTGCTGCTGCCGATGATGATGCCGGGGGTGGCATCCTCATTGTGGGAGCGGGTGTGGGTGCGGCAGGCGGCGGCAGGGTGGGCTTCTCACCCTTGGGCCACAGCGCCCTCGCCACCTTCAACGAGTCCACATACCTGGAGGAGGGGGGAGGGTCAGGAATGGAAACACATACACCGGCACGTGGCAGAGGCTACCTAACAGCAGCAGCAGCCCGCATGGCTCCCACTCCTCACTGCTCCCTCTCCGCCCCTAGCCTCCCCCCCCACCTAGCACACACACACACACACACCAGGCCAGTTTTCTTAACACACACCAGGCCAGTTAATTTAACACACACACCTAGCTTCCCTCGCTCCCCCACCCCCGGTTACCCCTCATCGTCATTTGCAAATTTCCACCCCCCCCCCGGGTTCTTTCTCTTTACCTTCAGTTCATCCCCTCCCCCACTTGCACCCCCCCACTCCCCCGCCCCCGCCCCTCTCACCACCAGTCCTGCGGCCAGTCCACTCCCACTCGCCGGCACTCGCACCACAGCACCGGGAAGTCGAATACGGCGCCGTTATGAGCCAACAACACGGGGACCACCTCCACCTCCACTTCCACCTCGCTGCTGTCACCTGCCCCCGCCCCTGGAGCTGCTCCCATGACTCCCCCCCCTGCAGCAGCAGCTCCCTGTGAAGAGCAGGCGGCGGCGGTGGTGGTACTGGCGGCGGCGCGAGCAGCAGCAGCAGCAGTAGCAGCAGCAGTAGCCTGGCAGCGGCTGCGGACGAAGTCAAAGAGCTGCAGGATGGCGGGTCCGGTGGGCGGCACGCCGGGGGCACTCACCTCGGCATAGGTGATGCCTGGTGGGAGGGAGGAGGAGTTGGGGTGAGGTGGGTAGAGGTCGGGGAGTAGAGGGGGGTAGGGGTTTCAGAGGGGGGGTGGGTAATCAGCTATTTACAGCGTTAATAGGATGCAGCCTTATTGCTTTCCGTGAGGACTCGGTCTCAGAAAGGGCCGCTAACCACCTCCCATGCCTTGCTGCTCCCAGTCGTCTCCATCAACTGAAGGGAGGGTGTGAAGAAGGAGGAAAACACACCAACAAACGACCGCTGATGGCTGACGTGTCGCGCATGCGGCGACAACCGCCCAGCGATTGGTATTAGATCCCAATCAACCTCATCATCAGCAGAGCCGTACCGTTGTGTGCCTCCGTCTTCTTGTCCTTGTACGCCCGCCCGCAGTTCACAAGTGTGCTGAACACCGCGCCACCAGCACCCGCAGCACCCGCAGCACCGCCACTGCCGCTTCCCGCAACACTGCTGCCACTGCCGCTGCTGTCGCTGCTGCCACTGCCCCTTCCTCTCCCCGGCGCCTGCTGCAGGTGACGCGAAAGGTCCAGGCCGCCGCCCCCCGAGCAGCAGGTGCTGTTCCCGTCCAGAGGGCCCATGTCCACCGCAGCGAGCTCAATCAGACGACACTGGTGCGTTGGGTAGCGGGTAGCGGGTTGGAGGGGGTGGGGGTTGGAGGGGGGTTGGAGGGGAAAGGAAGGAGGGACGGCAGATGTCAGGGTCAAGGGGCGCCATTAAGGGCAAGGATGGAACCGTGCGCCGTACACCCTACGCATACACCCTGTCGTACACCCCGCCGCAAACCCCGGCATTCACCCGGTAAACCCCTGTCGTACACCTGCGGCTGTATCGTACCTGGTCAGGTCGGGGGAACCGCTTCTGGTTGCTGCGAGGGGGTGGGATGTGGGAGCGCGGGAGCGGAAGGAGGCAGGGGAGAGGGGTAAGAGGGTGCGAAGGTGCAGGAGAAGCAAGCAAGTATTCCTATTGGAACCCCTCCCCTCCCCTCACTTCCAGAATATAGGCTTTCTTTCCCCCCTTGCCATTCCCCCCTACTCACTCTGCTCTCTTCATCTCCCGCATGAAATCCACCGTCTCCACATCAAACGAGAAGAGCTGGAAGACACGCTTGCTGCGGGCCCCGCTTCCTTCGCCGCAGGCGGCCTCCGGCCCCCCCTCCGCCCCACCACCCCCCGCAGCAGCAGCGGCCTCAGCGCTCCCCGCAGCAGCATCAGGCAGCGGCTCCCACCTGCCCGCCAGAGGGGAGGGGGACCACAGCAGGCGGGCAGTGAGCAAGCGGTTTTGGCACTCATCTAATTACACATCGGGCCATGGGGGTTTCAGCGGGCCTGGTATCCATACACAGACACGTTGCAAGGCCTCAAGGGCGTGGGTTGGTAACAGGTTTATCCACACCGCCTCGTACATGCCCCTGCCTTCGCTCTGCCCGCCCTGCCCTACCCGCTCTGCCCGCCCTGCCCTGCCCTACCCCCGCCTGCTGCCCACCTGCCCTAACTTCCCCTTTCCCCCCCCCCCCCTTATCCAACCCATGGTGAAGCCCCGTCTTCCAGCTCGTCAGTTTCCTCTTTCTACCCACTTGATCCAGGCTCCCCCCGCCTGCACCCGCTCCGCCTCAGTCAGCTGCCGCCACAGCAGCGAGCCGTCAGCAGTCAACCCCTGCGGCAGCAGGCCCTTCGCCGCCGCCAATGTCTTTTTGCCGCCGCCGCCGCTGTCCCTTGATACGTCACCGGTGGCGCCGCCAGCGGCAGCGGCGGTACGTGGCGGCTGCGCGTCTCCGCGAGCAGCAGCAGCAGCAGACGAGGACGCCGAGGTGCCACCCAGGAGAGCTTTGGGCGGCCGACCCCGACGAGGCGCCGCCGTCGGAGCTGCTGCCGCCACCACCGCCGCTGTCGTGGTGGTGGTGCCGGCGGAAGCGGCGGAGGTTGGTGCCGCTGCCAGCTGTATCATGCTTCCGCCGACCTCCGCCGCCGCCTCCAGCGAAAACGAGGCGGAGGTCGCTGACGTCAACGGAGCAGCGGCCGCTGTAGCAGCAGCTGCTGGCGCTGCCCCCGTAAGGGCCATGCGTGCTACCTCCCCCGCCAACACCTCCACCTGCACGTCTACTTCCCCGTAGTAGTAGGCACGTCGGGAGGTAACGACTGCCGTACGAGGTGCGGCTGTTGACGTAGGAAGGTCGTCGTTGACGTTGCCATTGCCGTTGGCGGTTGCGGCGTTTGACTTGGCCGGGGAAGTGGCGGCGGGGTAGGTATCCGTACTTGCTGCTATATTGCCGCCACCGCCGCCGCCGCTTCCTTCCCAACGGCTCGTGGCAGCTGTGTCCGTTGCTATTGCTGAAGCGGTGTCAACTGCCCCCGCCGTACTTGCTGCCCTCATCCAGTCGTCAGCATTGGGGACAGCGGCGGTTGTGCAGTACTGCCGTGTCGACTGACGATGCCCAATAGCACCGCTTCCGCCGCCGCCGCCACCCTCGCCGCTGCTAAAGCTGGATCGAGCAGTCCAGCCGGACTCGTTCGACGACCCGCCGAGGGATGATGGAGGTTTGGGGGAGGGCTGGGGCGAGGAGGAGGAGGACGACGGCGAGGAGGAAGAGGAGTATAGCGAGATGGGGGAATCCGCGTTTCCCCGGCTGTTGATTTTGTTGATGTGATGGAGAGTGGGGCCGGTTGCTGTCGTACCAGCGCTGGCACTGCTAGCGGCAGCAGCAGCTCTGAGGGCCTTACGCCGCTCTGAAAGAGAAACCACTTCACGATCTTCCGTCCAGAGGGAAGTTGTCTGTTGCTGCTGCGGTGGCGCTGGTTCCGTCTGCGTGACGAAGGAGGTAGAGTTGGTCGGCGCCGACGTTAACTGCGGCTGCTGTGCATTCTGAACCCGTACGGGATAGGCATGTTGTACGACACATGGCTGCGGAGGCACTGCGGAGGCACCATGCGATGAAAGCCTACTCGTGGTTTCGGAGGCTGATGGGGGGATGGGGGCAAGTGTAGTGGCAGGAGAAGGATGAAGAGTAGGAGGAGCAGGGACGGCGGCAGGGACGTTCTTAGAGGCGCGTGCGAAGACTTGTTGCAGCGTGGGCTGGTTGGGGTCGGGTGCGGCCTTCTTGCCGCGGCCTCGGGCGTTGGTTCTGGAGCCAGCCGCGGTTCCTCCGGCGCTGCCAGAACCTAAAGATGCCTGGCTATGCTGCATCTCCGCTTGGGGAGTGGCCGCCTGCGCGTCTTGCTGGTGGCTGCGATAGTGGGCGTGGTGCCGAAGCTGCAATGTGTGGTGTCGGTTCCTGGTGACAGTGACCACCAACACAGCAAAGGTAATTAGGATTCCAGGGACTACAATAGTGAGAAGATGTAAGACAAGTAGCTAGCAGGGACAGCCCAAGGAGGCAATTCTCACGCCGCTAACTGCTTTACACAAAAAACGATTGTTGCGGCGTTCTGCACAAATACATGCATAATATGCGTAGTCAATTTTACCTTACACTACCAAAGGACCATGATGATTGGCGGAACGTCACCTTGCCTGGTGAGCAAGGGCTTTGCCGAGCTACTTTCGCTGCTTGCAGTAGCCTTGCGATCATCTTGGCGCCATTTCGCAATTCAAAAAGTATGGATTGCGATGCTGTAGATGGACGCTACCGGTACACCAGCCGTATAGCGTGCGTTCCTTAACTGCAATCGATTCACTTAAACGAGTTCCTTGGGGAATCCCTGCGTGGAGCGCCGACATTTTTGTAGCATTCATGCCTTCTATTCCATCGCTAGTAATTGATTGTCACTGTGATGACTTTGAACCCAACATGGCTATGACCCCAGTGGCGCGACCGCAGTAGCGACATGCTTCATTCCATAAATCAACGACTGCAATGATGAACACGTCAGTATTTCAGCGGACATGGATGCAGTTTACGCGGCTGGATGCGGAGCCTGGGCCGACGGATTGGCATGGCCGCTCAATCCTGGATTACCCCCTGCTCCTTACCGTCCGATGCTTTGCTACGGGCATCGCAATTTTCCTCGCACATTGGTCCGCGTACGTCCGCTTCGTCCACAGCGTTCGCTCCACAACCCTACGGTGTTTGCTTGCGGCTGCGTCGACCATCAGCTACCTGCTCTGCGTCTTGTACCTTCATCCCTGGCAGCCGTACTGGATTCGGGAGCTGTCCGTTATGCTGGCGCAGCTCTTTGCTTGGAAGGTGTGATTGCGCTTATGGCGCCTGGTAGTGGTGCAACATGATGACATCCACGCGCGCGACTGGTGTAGTGGTGTTGCCATGTATGACGGCTTCGCCAACGCTGACAACGACCGAGCCGCTTTTACACAAGCTCCTTTTCCCATCCAAATCCACGCATTCTCCTCCTCCTCCCTCAGATAGCCGACCTCGTCCTCCTACGTCGCGAGGAGCCCCTGTCGTACGGCTTCTGGGGCTTCATCTTGTACGACGTGCTCGTACTGCGGCCAAAGGCCTTAGTGTTGCCATACGGCAGCAGTGACAATAGCAGCTGCAAGGGACAAGAGCAGCTGAAACACGGCAGCGAAAATGAGAGTATGGTAGGAGCCGAGGCGACAGCGGACCAGTTGGAGAAGAAGAAACAGCGGCTGTCGAAGAACGGGAGTGTGCCGGCGACAAAACCGAATGCCGACATAGCCAGTAGCGCCGGCAACTGTACGGCAAGTAGCGGCAGCGGCGGACTCGGATTGAAGCATCGCTGGCGAGCGGTGCAAGCTGGGGCTCCTTCTGCGGTCCGTACAAGCGCTGGGAGTGGTGACCCGCATGCAGAAGGTGGCTATCGCAACAGCAAGGGCGATACGAGCTGTGTTAACAGCAGCAGCCGCAGCAATGCTTGCACGAATGGCACCGGTGCCGCCCCCGCCGCAAGCCGAGTCGCCGTGCCAATCGTCGCAGACGGTAGCAGCGCAGCTGCAGTCGCTTCTCCCACGTGCCATCGCGCATGTGGACTCGGCAGTACCGGTACGACAGCAGCCGGCAAGGTGGCCGTTGCGAGGTCGTTATTGCTGCGGTTGCGGTTGGCGGTTGTGGTGTGCTGGCGACCGCTTGTGGACATGTTCGTAAGCTACAACGCGTGTGAGGCTGCCAATGCCTACCTGATGCACCGGTAGGCATGGTGGAGTCGTATGACGATGTGCATGGTGGCGCGGTGGAGAGGGCGATGATGCAACCCTGGGGGGGGTGGTGGTGGTGGTGGTGTGATGATGGGGTGAGGGGGATACATGTTCCGCATACATAGGGATACATGTTCCGCATTAGGCTGGATAGTTGGGTTGAGGATGAGGACCAGGGGCGTGCGTACCAAGAGCTGGGGAGCGCCCATGAAACAAGATAGCCTTGCCAGTCTGCGCCCCAACTTCATATCCCGACATCCCTTCTCAGATGACGTGCAACGCTGCCGTGTGCTGTCCGCACGCAGGCCGGCTGAAGACGTGCTGGCCGCTCCCTTGCTGGTGCAGGTGAGGCGGGGTGGGGCGGGCGGTGGCTTGGAGGTAGGAGGGCGCATGGTGGTGGGGGGGGTAGGTAGCATGGTGGGTAGCATAGTCCGGTTGCGGCAGCAGCTCCAGTCAGTGGGTAGCGTCAACCCATGAAACCAGGATTGCTAGCCCTTCTCCTCCTCACCCGCCTTCTTCCTGTGCGTGGTCTCCCATGCCTACTTGCACGCATGCAGGCCTGGCTGAGCTGTTGCTTCGCCGCGGCGCTCTACTTCCACTTGTCGTACTTTTTCTATTCCATGGAGGTAGGTGGGAGAGGAACCGATGCGATCAATGCGCTTTCTAGCTTGACGGACGTTTGACCAAACATTGACCAGGCAACGATCGAGCTTCAACCACCAATTTGTCAGACTTTTATATGGCATTCGCAAGCACTCCTCACTACCCCCCCTTCGCTTCTTCCCTTTTCCCCACTACCGTACCATAACCACACATACGCGTAGTTGTTGTGGCTGGCGGGGTTTGCGCTTGCGGGCGGACTGCGGGCAGAGCGCTGGGAGCCTTTGTTCCGCAGCCCGCACCTGTCGGAGAGCCCGGTGGACTTTTGGAACAACAGGTGGGTTGGGCTGTTGGCAGTTGGCTGGGCTGCTGGCGTGGAAGTGGATGGAAGGAGAGGAAAGGGAGCACGACACAGAGCTGTGATGCCGGTAGGGCAGCATGGGAATATGAGTAGGCGGTGTACAAGGTGCCAGAGGTGAATGTTGCATGGGATGTGAGAGGCAAAGGCATGCGGCTGTGGAGCGGGGGTGGGTCTAGGGAGCAAGGCAGGAGAGCCTTGCGTAGGTGGCTGGCAGACGGTGTCATATCGTACACGCTAGGTTGGTTTGGAGAGGGCAAGAGCATCGTTCTTGGGGGGTAACGGTAACACGAGCACACGCACCCATGCATGTGTCCCGCTTGTCTTTCTTGTGCCCCGCTTTTCAACCATTCGGGATGCGCATGCCCTGCTCCTCCTGCTCCTCTTCTTCTCGGCCCCCGCCTCGGTTCGTTATCGGGTTTCACAGTGTCGTGCGTGACAGTTGGCACAACGACTGGCACTCCAAGGGCAGCGGCATGTGTCGTCTTTCTAATGCTTCCATGGCTAGGCGGAAAGCCTCTTCCACTCGCCATTAGTGGCATGGCATGGCATGTTGTTGATGTTGGCGGCCATCCCGCCGTCCTAACCCTTCGTCTTTGCCCCTCCTTGGCTGTGCTGGCCCCGCACGCGTATCTTTGCTACCCAGGTGGCACCAGGCCTTTCGATGGTGGTGGACCCGACTGGTGTTCCAGCCGTTGCGGGCGGCCCTCAAACGGGGCCTGGACAGATTGGAGGATGCGCCGGGAAGCGGGAACCGGCATGCCTCACTGTGGCCTAAACAGGCCGCCTGCTGGCTTGCAAGGCGGAACCGCAGGCTGATCCTGGCGGGTCTTCCTACGTTGGCGGTGTTTGGCTTCTCGGCGGCTTTCCATGAGTCACTGCTATGGATCAACTTTGGGCGACCCACGGGTCAGTGCGGGTCTCTCTTGGGGGCTGAGAGCAGGTTTCGGACATGGATGCTGCGCCTTGAGGTGAATGGCGTGCCTGTAGGGTGCCATCCTTATCGTGTGGGCGCTGGGCACTGCAGAACTCATTACGTTGCACCTGCAGGCCACGGCACGCCTCTTTGCATACCGCTACATACATACCTGCATGCAAGGTCCCAAGCCATCCGTATACGTTGGCTGGTTGCCTGCATGTGCAATCTTAACGAAGCTCCTGCCTGGCCCCGCATGTGCAGGCGAGCAAGCCCTGTTCTTCCTCTTCCACGGCCTCCTAGTCATAGCCCAGCGAGGTCTCGAGGCTGTCCGGGCCCCAGCAGCAGCAAGCACCGGTACTCGGCACGTAAGCAAACAGCCAAGCCGGGCCGCAGCCAGATCCAAACCCTCCCGATCCAAACCCGCAGCGCCCAAGATGTTGCTATTTAGGGCGACCGCAGTAGCAGCTAGGGTTCTGCGTGTCGTACTGTTTATGGGCCTTATGAGCTTTACCTCTGTGATCTTCTTTAGGCCGTGGTTTCGGAGCTCGTACCACAGGGAACTGCGGGTACTGCTGTACGGCCCCACGGGCTGGGCCGTACGGGTGTGGGTGCTGGGGCTGCCGGCTGAGAGCGTACGGTTGCTGTGGTAGTAACTGTGGTCCAGTTGTGCGCATGAGGAGGTATTTATTGCGGCCTGACAGGTGACCATGGAGACGATACGACTTGGGTAAGGGCAATGTTGTCGCTGCCGTCCTTGGACCTTGTTTTGAATTAATCTATTGCATTTTGTACTTCGTGGGGGCACATCGTGATCTTATGTTTCTTATTTACAATTGGCAGTGCGGTGCGATTACCGGCGCCGTGAGCGTGGCGAAACGTGTGAGGGGCATCCAAGCCATCCCATATTCCCATTGCCGTGTTTCCGGGTGTGCTGGCCGGCATGGCAGGTGGCGCGGCGCCCGCGCAGGTTGGATGCGTACGAAGCGCGGTGTCAGTGAGCAGCTGGAAGGGGAAAACGACGGTACTGCTGCCCCGGTATTCCGAGGACCGGTGCCGGAATGTCGCTGCTTGAGGAGCCTCACAGGTTAGGGAGATTGGGGCAATGTTTGGTGACGCAAGCCTCAATTGGTTGAAGAAGCTATTGCAGGAGCGCGGAGGAGGGTGCACGGCGTAGGAGGACGCTTGGGTGTGAGAGGGCGCGGGTCCATATGAGCGCTGCTCACCTCGTTTTAGCACTGTGCGGGAGGATGCCTTGATGTGAGGTTTCGGGAGCTGTGCCGTCGTAGGTGTTACACTGCGCCTACCCAGCACCCACCTAGCACGGCTAAAACCATCTGAAGCTTTTGCAAGGGCAGGCTGAGCCTTGCTGCTGTAGCCAACATTCCTCATTCTCATCCTCATTCATCATCATCCGACAACCCAACGCCGAGTGTCCCTGAACTTCCCGACTGCCGCATGCACAAGCGCTGACGTCCGCCATAATGCTCGGAACATTGACGGTATCAGTACGTCAATCCACACACGGTAAAGGCACCGGATAGCCGTACGAACAGCAGGGTGGGTTTCCCATTGGTGAAACCAATGCCGCCAATACTACCACGATCTACACAACCGGTTGTCCCTGCATGTTTCATGCATGGCGGCACATCCACATGCAGAGGAACCGGAAAGCCCGGGCTAGCTAGCCACGGATCGCTTGTTTGCAAGCACACGGCTTCCCGCATGGGCATGCCGTTAATGCGTGCGTGCAACACGAACACCTGGTGGGCTGCACCCCTATCCCTGGCGGGCTCCTCGTTTGCTTTGCTGCTTCTGGTCTGGCTGGTATGTTGCTGGGTTGGCGATGGCACCCTGCTTTGGCGATGAATCGTACGACAGGATTGCTTTGTTGCTGATGCCGCTTCATGTGCCGTACGAGGGGCCGCGGTCTGCATGGCGTTGGCGTGGAGGACCAGGCAGGCGATGATTTCTCCTTTGCAAGAGCACTCGTGTTTGACAGGGCCGTCGGGGCTGGCAGGTAGTGGTGCCTGCTGGATAGAGCGGGGCGCGTACCAGGTGAGGGCAACACAACACCAGCAGCGTCTAGGTCACGACGTTTTATATGTCATGACCTAGACGTTAAGTCCGTGATGGCCTACCGGTATTGAAAGAACAAAACCCAAAGTTTTTGTGCTGCAGGAACACCACGCGTGCAAGCCTACCTGGCGTGGATGGCCTGTTGCAGGTAAGCATGCTGCGCTCAGCAGGGTGCGCCAAGTAGTCAATCAGTCTCGGGGGCAGCTGAAGGCAAGAACGGCCCGTTGCTGTGTCATGGACTTCGCGCCTGCAGCTAGCTGTTGAAGTACCGTTGCCGTTGGTTACCTCCAACGGCTGTCTGTACGGATGGCTGTTCCACTGTTTGCTTTTCGTTGGCAGGGCGGCAGCAACGGGGGCTTCCAAGACCCGATGCGCTGCCCTTCGCTACTGTTGCCTGGTTCCAAGTCTGGATCCAATGCTTGCCGTACATTCCTCTTCTCACCCACGCGGCCAAAACCAGGCGACAGCCACACCCGCCAAGGCAATGGCGCTCCCAATCCAGTCGCCTCGATCTGGTCGGTCGCCGTCAACAGCCCAGCCCCAGCCGTAGCTCATGGCAATGAAGATGCCGCCGTATACGGCGTACACACGTGCGAAGCTGGCACCCTCAGGTTGGAGAGTAGGGATGAGACCATATGCGACGAGCACGATGGCACCTGCAAAACACCACGGCATGGGAGGAGCAGCAATCAAGGGTGGTGGGCTAGAGGACGTCTCCTTTAAACGGATGGGGACAAGGGAAGCCTCACGTAGCCAGTCAGTATGTAAATAATCAACTCTATGCACTGCTGGCTGACTAAGCTATCCAGAATCACCTGCAACAAAATAGTACCAGGGCCTTCTGTTCCGGACGGCTTGCCATACAAGCCAGCCACCTCCGATTTCTGCGAGTCCAGCGAAGATGAAGACACCAAGAGTCCAGAAAACTTTGCCGATCGTCCATTCGATCCCTGATGCTACCACCGTAGGAGCTAGTGGTGGAGTCGATAGGTCGGATGGACCCTCAGATGATAACGGATTTGGGGTGGGATCATCGTTATTTAGGGAAGGCGGCGTCATAACAAGTGTTTGACTGTAACCTACGTAGCTGCGCATAGCAGAGTTTGCAGTTAGGAAGAAGTAAAGCCGATTGTACGGAACGTAGTCAACGGTCAACCCCTTCGGGGCCTTCGCGCCTTCGGCCTTGCTAGGTACGCTAGTTCCTGCTGACGGATAGCATATCAGGTCAAAGGTTTTTCTAGTAGAACGTGAGCGCTACTTGATCTTTGTAAGACGCTTCACACACAAACCCGCGAGGGCAACCTAGTCCTACAGTTTGTATACAAGAACGTTTATTTAACTCCTCTAGGCTATCTGAAAGTACTCTCCTCCAGAGGCGCCGAAAAGCTTTGCCAGAAGGCGCGCGACCTTCCAAGTCTCATGCAAGTAGCAATTCCTCGGTCGATTTCTGGCGCGTAGTGCCACGGAGCAGATGGAGCCTGGAACGCTTTTCCACTTCTTCCTCATAGAAGGTTACCTTTGGGATTGGTTAACGGCTGGAGCAGCAATCGCCGTTAACCTGGTGGTGCCTGCCAAGGCGCTGGATCCGCTAAGCCGTTACTATGAAACAACGGTGAGGCCAAATATCCCCACCTCAGTACACCGGGCTTACATGGCGTGCATTAATGCTGGATAAGGGTAATGACTTTCACCCATCCCTGCCCATCCCGACGTTTGCCCTTCCGCACACCAAACCCAACCACGCGCGGGTTGTAAGGAATGCCAACTCTGCTGTTATCCTGGAATGTTCATGGGCATTTCATACCTTAATGCCCACCGGCTTTACCGCAGCTTCCACCGCCTTCCAACCTTTACTGCACATGCCCCACCCTAACCACGAAGCTACTCACTTCCCACCCTCCTTTCACCCATCTTTCCTTGTTATCATCATGGCTCCTGGGTCAGGATCCAACCTTGTCGTATCCGTACCGGGACTCTTCCGTACCAACGTACGTGCTGTACATTTTGGTGTTTGCGCTTCCCGCTGTGGTGTTTGCCGTAACGGCAACCATCAAGAGCTTCAAGAGGCGCCGAGAGAGCTTCGTTGACTGGTGGGTTGTTATGAATAGTAAGGAGGTGCTGATTTAAAATTGATTCAGAAATGGTGCACGCGCATTAATTGGATGCCATGGATCAGTAGCGGCGGCAGCTTTGACGCGATTTGCTGCAGGGATGTGGGTTGCTGCTAGGGTACTAGGGAACTGCCGTACCTGCGTTGCCTGATGACATACAAAGTACGACACAAAAAGGTATTGGCCGGCTTGTAATGAGACATTTCGATTTCGTTTTAGAGCGGAATAGCTGTCCGAGACTGCAATATGCGTCATTGGCAAGCGAACGAAATAACCTGGCCGGCTGACAAGTATAAGAACAACCTGCCCTCATCCGCCACCACACAGGCATCATGCAGCGCTGAGCATCGCGGAGGGCTTTGCCTTGGTAAGATAGTGACCCATGGGTCATTCGTGGGAGAGGATTGCATTGCGTGGGAGTTCCTCTGCATGTGGGCCAAGCAGCAGCTGCGATGCATGCTTGCCGTCCTCTCATGCTACCGAACGGCAAGGCAGCAGGGGTCTGCTGCAGCGGGTCTTGCAGCGGCCTTAGGTGCCCCTCCATCCTCCATGTAGCTGTTGCTGCCACTTTGATGCCACTTTGATGCCACTTTGATGCCACTTTGCTGCCACTTTGATGCCCCAATGCTCCTTGTTGCCCTGAGGTTGCTGCATCTGACACCCCAATGGATGCGTATTGCTGAGGCGGCTGCTGCTGATGGCGCTGTTGTGTGCGCAGACGACGGGGTTCAAGCGCTGGACCAACCTAGTGGGTCGGCTGCGACCCAACTGGTGAGATGAGAAGGGAGGACGAGGCAATCAGCCGACACTTTGCAGGGCTGCGGAACGCAAGCATTGCTACTAAAATAGCCAGTAATCCCCACTTCGCTCTTCTCATTGTACCCCCCCCCCCCCGCCCATGGTATCGCGTGCCATCAACTCCCCGCCCCGCCAATGCCCTTCAACCCGAATGGGGTACACGCTACTCTCCCTCCCTAACCACCCCCTCACCTCCCTAACCACCCCCTCACCTCCCTAACCACCCCCTCACCCCTCTTAACCACCCCCTCACCTCTCCCACCACCACCCCCACCCCCCTCACCACTCCCTCACATCACCACCCCCTCCCATCCCCCCCCGGGCTCCCGCAGGCTCGCCAGCCTCAAGCTCAAAGACCCGGCGGAAGTGGACGACGCGCGGCTGTCCTACCCCAGCGGCCACTCCGCCTACATGTTCTTCTCCATGACCGTGGTCTCACTGTACCTGCTGGGAAAGCTGGAGGTGATGCACCGACCCAGCCAGGTGGGGCTAGGGATAAGACCAAACCAGGATAGGAAACCCCAAAGTTAGGGCAAAGCAGTAGGGATAGGAGGCGGCGGCAGGGTGCCACAAAACAGGGTGAGGGTCACCGGCGCCTACGGGGCGGGGCTGGTGCACATCAGTTGGGATTCACGCAACGGTGGGGCCTTGCCAATGCCGAACCGCTTCCTCTTTACCTCCCCCCACCGACATCTTTCTCCCCCTTACCCCCCGACTCCACCCCCCTCCTTTCCCCATTTTTCCCCTCCCCTCCTCCCGCCGCAGCCGCTGTTCCTCAAATGCATCCTGGCAGTGGGCCCCCTGGCCCTAGCCACCTTTGTGGCAGTCAGCCGCATCGCGGACTACAAACACCACCCATCCGACGTCAACGCAGGGTGGTGGGTGGGGAGGGATGAATAGGGAAGGGAGCTGCGGGGCGGGTGTTGGATGGTGGATGGTGGATGGTCGGGAGCTGGTGAGAGGATGAGGTTGTTATCTGCTTGGGCGGCTTCGACTGGCAGGGGACGGCGGGGCGGAGTGGCAGTGGGGTAAGGTGTACCAGACTGCGGCTTTGCAACACTCCCGACTCCCGCGAATGTTGGTAGCTACCGGTGCTTGCTTGCTGTTCAAATCGCACTTCCATATTCCTGATTCACATAGCCTGTCACCTTGTAGCCCGCACGACTCCCCGCCGCTCCCCTTCTGCATGCCACCCTCCCTTCCCGCAGTTTCATCGGCACCCTGTGTGGCGCTTTCGCCTACTTCCTGAACTACCCCTCGCTCTTCGACTCCGCATCAGCCCACCCCAAACGACGTGGGGAGGCCGTACAGTGGGGCGCGGGGGCCAGCCGCGGCAGCAGCGCATCAGCTGCTCCCCTGAACGCTCCGCTGCATCATGGGGTGGTGGGGGACGTGGAGGCCAAGGGCCGTTGAAGCGGGGCGAGAGAGATGCCGTACTTTTGCGTACATTGCCGTACACTGGGATGGCAGTGGATTACGACATAAGGCTGCGGTGGCTTGGTGAGGCTAACGGTATAGACTAGGCTAGGCTGCTTTGTTCCCAGGCAGAGGGCAGGAGTGCGGCGGCCCAGGTGTTGTTGGTAGCTACCCAGGTGGCCCCTTGTGACGTGGGCGCTGCCGTAGGGGGCAAGAGCAGCTGAAAAACAACAACAGCGGTGGCAGGATATTACAGTAGAGGGTATCTTTTGCTTAGGGAAGGAGGGAGTTTCTGCATTTACGGATGCTAAATAAAACAGCAGGCCTGGGCTATCCAGGGGATTTCCTGCCGCTAATGGCGCCGTACCGCATTCACGGCATACGAGTGATGCCCCTTGTTCCCGAGCTCCCAAGGCACCGTGTGTGCAGCCCAAGGCAGGGAGACGGGTCTCCTAACATGGGGAAGTAGGGGAACCAACGGATGTACGGTACGTGGCCCAAGGGGGCCCGCATTCGCACTAGTGCAGTCATACGTGCTCGGGTGGGGCCGAAGATATAGTGCGCACGGTGACCTACACGGCTACGTGTGTAAGGTGAAGGTTAGGTGAAGTCAGCCGGCCGCAAAACTGACACGGTTGCGTGTGTACCCTCGTATGCCAGACGAGGTAGTTTGTTGGTAACAGAAGGGGTGTAGGTTGCGTCGTACGATGCCGTACTGAACCATCGGAGTTATGGGACCATGCCGGCTGAGTGTTCGTGAAGTGGTGAAGACAGGGATGTGCGCTAAAAGGGTGTGTCCTTTACTACTCCTTTTCGTAGCTAGCTAGGCAGTTTCCATGCGGGCTAGTATGCCTCTCAATGCCCCCCTCAACACCCGCGTACACCTCGATAAGCGCCGCGGAGCAGGCGGAGCGGCCAGGCAGGCAGATGGCAAAACCATTCATGTAGCAATAATCAAAACATAGCGGCGTGGTTACAAAGCGTGGACACCGCTAGCAAGTCCCCCAAACTGCAGCCTGACAAGACCTCACGTGCCCCATCCCAACCTGAGCGCGATCCCCGCCTGCCCGTACGGCACAGCTATTCTTAGGGAACCAACGGTCATTCAATAAGTTATCCTGCAGTACACACCCTCCCCCAACCTGCAGTAATCCCTGCCCTGACTGCCCTCCAGCAAACACACCTCCTCCTCACACCCTCCTCTCATAGAGCCCCTGCTGCTCGACAACAGCAGGAAGCCACATATGTTTGAAGATACACACCTCCATTAGCGCCATGGCAGCTTAGCGATATACCCTACACTCTACCGGTATGCAGTCCGCCTCGTCCCCTCCCTTCAGTACCCGCAGGCACCACTTTGCCGATACGAACAACGTTATTTCAGTTAGCCTACCCTTGCAACATCTCGCTACCAAAGCCTCACTCCTTCGCAAGTTGCCGCTGCTGTGCGCCATCCAGCTCGCCGTGCCTACAAGAGAGGCATGTGGCGGGAAATGCCTCTCCCCCTATCATTCCCTAGGACGCTATCCGTACCCTGTCGCACCGCACACCGACCGCCGTACCCTACCGAAGGACACCTCACGCCTCATCTCCCCGCAACGCCAGCAATCTTGGCGAGCGCGAAGTCCAGGGTGTACATGCGCGCCAGGGAGTTGTAGCCGCGCGTGTCACCGAATCGCAGCAGATTGCCTGAGGTTAGGAGGGACAGGGAGCGCGGAGAAGGATGGGCTGGAGGGTGCAGGAAGGTTGTGTTATGGCCTTCAAGAAGGGGGGGGTCCTGCACCTCCCCAGCCCCAGCCCCCACCCCGCAGCAGGCAGCAATAGCTCCCCCGCCCCCCGGCGGCCCCCCCAAGCTGCTGCGCCACCCCCAGAAGCTGCACCCAGCCGGTCCCGCCCCACCTGCATCGCAGTTGAGTGGGCTGTCCGGTGCGGGATCACTCATGAGCGCCAGCACCGCCTGGCACACCGAGTGCAGCGTCCAAGCAGGGCTCCAGGCGGACTTGAGGATGTCTAGGCAGATCTCTCCAGTCTAGGGAGGGCGGGAAGGAGAACTGGTAAGGAGAGAGGCAGAAAAGGAAGGTTTGAGGGCAGGAGGTAAAGCAGGAGGCACACACCTTGAAATGCACGTTGGGATGAAAGATGCGCGTGCGGTAGCGAACGGCGGGAGGCTGAAGTGGGTACTGCTCTGGAACGTTGATGACTAGTTCAAAGTTGCCGCCTTCAAAGGGCGTGTCCTTGGGGCCCTGCAGTTCGGCGTTTGGACAAATGCAAATCAGATTGGAGCATCGGGAGGTGTTGCAGAAGCGCAACCGATGGTGCTCAACGCCTTCGACAAACACCCCAAGAACTTACACGCAGTACTGCTCTCCACGCGAACAAGTTGGTTTCGTTGGGTATCAAGGTAATGCCCGTATCCTCCGGTTTGGCTTTAAGGGCCTCTTTGTACTCCTGCGATCAAGACGCCGGGGCGAGTGTCAAGAGACCATACAGTCCGCATATGAACTATATGCTTATAGCTACCTTGAGCAGGCGCTGCCGAGCAGTCGCCATTCAGCCCTAACGCTTCCTTATAGAAAAAAGGCGACTTTGCTCGAGAGCTTAACGTTAGGGAAGGTGTCTAAGTTAGATCCACTCCTGCAACGCAACAAGCAAAGTCCTAATTCCTTGCTTTTAACAATTGAACGTTGGAGGTCTTAGGGTGATGCAGGATAGGCCACAGGCTGTAGTCAACTTCCTACCAGCGGTGCGGTTTCAAGCAACAACACCTCTACCGCACGTGAGAAGCGATAACGGGTGAGTAAGCCCTCCGAAACCAACCGAAATGGCTTACAGCTTCAAGACACGCCCAAAAACAGAAGACACTGTCGACTATAATGCTTTGTATGTAATTGGCATGTTGGCGGGGACTAGCGCTTTTACGCACCTTTTAACTGGACCGTTTTCTTTGTAGGTGCAGTAGGCATTCGTTGACAGCCATGCTTTCATCTAAGGCTCATTTGCGACTAGGATCGTGCCATTCTAGCCGTCAACGCTGCTTGCTAGCTGGTCGAACTGCCGGTCGGCTAGCTAGCGTAAAAATGGCCGCCAACGTAGCACAAGCGGACGCCGCAGCCCAACCAGTTAGCAGCAGTCCAGCCGCGAACAATGGTGCTCCTGCTCGTGTGTCAACCGTTAAGCGAAAGACGAAGGAAACGGAGGTTGAGGTCAGCATCAACCTAGACGGCACGGGCGTCTGCGTCGCTGAGACTCCCGTTGGCTTCCTGAACCACATGCTTGACCAAATTGCCTCGCACGGGCTTTTCGACCTAACCGTCAAGGCCACAGGCGACGTGTGGATTGATGACCACCACACCGTGGAGGACATCGCGCTAGCGCTGGGTACAGCATTCTCGCAAGCTTTGGGCGACCGCAAGGGTATTCACCGCTTTGGGGAGTTCAGCGCCCCTCTAGACGAGGCCTTGACGCACGTCGTCCTGGACCTCTCGGGCCGGGCGCATCTCAGCTGCAACCTTGCCATCCCGGCGCAAAAGATCGGCACCTTTGATACCGAGCTCGTGGAGCACTTCTTCATGTCTTTCTCAAACACCTCGGGCACAACGCTGCATATTCGGCAGCTTGCCGGCAAGAACTCGCACCACATCGTGGAGGCGACATTTAAGGCATTTGCACGGGCGCTCCGACGCGCCTGCGAGTTTGATGAGCGCCGTGCCGGCCGTATCGCCAGCTCCAAGGGTGTGCTCACGCAACAATAAGCTGCTTGCCAAGTACGGATACGTACGGCATGTCGGGCTGTCCTGAGCTGGTGATGTTGCACGCATGGGGAGATGGGGCAAGATGAGCAAGGCAGGACCGCTGCAGGACCTTCCCCACAGCGTCGTGGAGTTACTAGAGCCGGGCGTGTGCCTTGAACGCAAGTGCGGACAGTTATGTACTTGTGGGCTGTGCTTGCAGACCCTCGAGCCGCGAGCAGGATGGGTGGGGTTAGACGGCAATCGTGCCAAACACACCTCGCGTGAAATGTGATGTGGGGGTACTTGTGTACGGCAATCGTTGGAACCTGATGCACTGTTTGTGATTGTGTGTGAGGCGCATACCACGTTGCGCTGCCCATGTATACCAATGCTGTTGTTGGAATCTTTCGGTAGGGTGATTGTTAAAGTCCCAAGTACGGTAGTACGGTTAGCTTGCGGTACTGCCGTACCGTAAAAGGAGAGCGGGACAAAGGTTAGCTGGATTCACTTTGTATCCCCTTCACTCCTGGTTCGTAAAATTAAGGACATATCGTGCCGCGGGAAGAGGCCATCGCACGTGTGTTGTTGAAAGTGTCAACAGTCACGGCTAGCATGTACGGGTGCGTTTGGCTGTGTTACCTAGGCGATGCGTGAGAAGCCAACAATTGCATGGGATGCTTGCCGGCAGGGCTGAAAGAACGTCAGATGACGTGCGTGGAAGTAGTACTAGTAGTAGTAGTAGTAGTAGTAGTAGTAGTAGTAGTAGTACTAGGTGTTTCAGCTGCAGCTGCAGAGGTATGTGGGTGACTCCTTTGTGTAACGGGGTTAACCCTCCTTGGTCTTGGAACCGATGCATCAGGTGGTGCGAGGAGGATGGTCCCCTCCTTCGATTGTGGTCCTCTCCACGACACTGGCCCCAACCTGTCTCGTTCAGGTTTGCTGCTGTCGAGGTGCTAGAGTTGGTGAAGCTCTGGAGGTATAGCGCGGTATCCTCGTACGGTATCTATTTCTACAAAGCCGACTGGGGTCTGGTGTAAGTGGCACACTGCTTCCTCCTGCCGCACAGGGGTGCAACCGTAACAATGTTGGTTGCACCCCTGTGCATGTTGATTGCTTGTTGACTGCCGCCTCGCTCGTGACCGCCGCGTCAAGGAAGAGTCTGCAACGACCCACGGGTCAGTGTCTGCATATTAACTCACGTGACGGTGGTCAAGTTACCGGTACCTATGAAACCGCGTTACTTGTGACAACAAGCATCAATCCCTTGATACGGCCACAGATCTGTCAAACTATGACACATTATTCAGGAACGCCCCCCGTTTTCTTGCTCGTCTAGGGTTCATCTAGTCCTGTCACCTTGCATGCAAGCTCGCAAACAGCTCACCGAGTACGGTAAGTCACCACCGTAACCCTAGTATACATAATAAGGGTAACACGCAGCTCCCTTCCCTCTCACCTACTCAACCCTTACCACCCCCATGTCTTGGAGTCATCCGCTGGGTCATCCTGCATGCGCCCACACACTCCTCCTCAGCATCATCATCCTCCGGCAATCACAGTACGTTCCCACTCGCGGCCACCCACACACTCCTCACTACTTGGCTGCGACCTCCTCCTTTTGAGCCACTTCAGCCACTGCCACCTCCAGCAGGAAAGGATACCCCCCTCCTGCTCCCTCTCCCCCCCCTTCCCCCTCCTTCAATACCACACCCCACACTAAACGCAGCTGCTGCTCCTCAGGCCTTGAACCCAAAGTGCTCGAGCCCCTCCAGTATACCCAGCGCCTCCTTACGGGTGGCCTGGGTGTGTGTGGGGGGGGAGGGTCCCAGCGGGGAGGGGGTCAGAGGTATACCAAACCCACAGGTTAGGGCAAAAAGCATGTGGGTAAGCGTGTGGGTGGGTGGGACACGTCACACAAGAGTCACAGAGCCACACAACTGCCGTGCGCGCGTCAACAGCGGGGTTGTGCAACAGCGGGTGTGTGACGTCATGTCGTCATGAGGTCGCCTCTTTCACGCCTCATGGTGACCCACGGGTCTCTCTCTTCTCACCAGCAGCAGTCGGTGTTTCCCCGAGGGCAGCGGCGGCTCGGCTGCCTGCCGCTGCTGCGCCCACTGCCGCAGGTCGGGCTGCGCGTTACCCACCACGATAGCCAGGTTCTCACCTGGCGGGAGGGGGAAGGGGGGGGGGAGGCGGCAGGGTGTCGCAGGTGTGTTTGGGGGGGGGGGGGGGGGCACCCGCGGGTGGGGAAAAGGAGAGTACCCAATGTGTTGAATGAGCATGGCAAAAAAGATGACAAGTGCGGATAGCGCCGCGCGTAGGTCCCGGTTGGGTTCTACCTCTTTCCCCACCTAGAATGGGTCCACCGGGAGTGTGCACACAGGAGCGGAAGCGCATGCACAGATAACTACGTGGTCTACATCAGGTGCAGTGCAGTGCAGTGCAGTGCAGTGCAGTGCGAAGGACAGGGAAGGGCAGGAAGGGGTGTTCGACAAGGTACGGCAGCGCGGTAATAGTCTTTCCTATGACACGCTCGCGTGCCTGTCGTACCGTTTCCCCTCCCCCTCCCTCGGCCCTCCAACCCACCCTCCCCACTGCATGAGTCGGGATATGGGATTGGGACTCGTTGTTTCACTTATATAATTTCCCCCCCCCACACACACACAGCTCGTCAGTTTCCTCATCTTTCATCACCCACCGCTGAGCATGAGGATATCGTTGCCCGAGTCCCCGCACGCCACGGTGGAGGCGCTGCTGAACCCAAAGTGCCGCCTCACGTGGTTGAGCGCCTGCAGCTTGCCGGCGCGGAGGGGGACGATATCCAGGTACCTGGGGGAAAGGGAGGGGAGGGGGAGGGAAGGATGAGGGAAGGAGGGAGGGAGGGGTGGTTCGAGAAGGAGAGAGGGAGGGAATTGCTACCTGCACTCAGCATGCCCTTGTCGGCGTCCCTCACCAGCCCCGCCACCCACCCCTCCCCCTCACCACATACCCACCGGCTCCCCATCCCATCCCATCCCCCCACCAACCCACTCCAGTTCCCACTCCTACAATGCCGTACAGTACCCCGATACAGTGCCCAGTACGACTAAAACCCCATACACACTCCTCCCCTCCCCTTCCCCCCTCCATTCCCCCTCCCCCCCTCCCATACTCACTTCCAGCCTCCATGCCCGCTGGTGATCACATTCGCGCCCACCCCCGCCGCCGCCAGCTGCTGCTGCACGCTCGCCACCACCCGCCCCACAGCTCCGTCCGCAACCCCGCACGTCACTTTGTGCGGGTTCTGCTCCTCCGGGGGGCGGAAGTGCATGGACTCGGAGCCCACCTGGGGGGGTGGGGTGGGGGGTGGGGAGAAATTCCAATATGTGGTGTGTGGGGTGGGGTGGGGGGGTGGGGGCAGATGCGGGTGGAATGCGAGGGTGGGGGGGTCAGCGATACAATCATACATACCACAACCACATGTTAGGGCAAAGAAACGGGGTGGGGAGTGGGGAAGAGATGCGGGGGGAGTAAGGGGTTAGGGAGTTACATGGTATGTGTTTTTCGCACGCTATGCAACTCAGCCTAAGCGCCCTCCGGCTAAAAACACACACGCCCCCCCGCCCCCCACTTACCTCCCCCAGGGCCTGGTAGCACGCGTCCCGCACCGCCTGCGCCATATGGCACCGGGCAGGCAGGCGGGTTTGGGGGGGATGGACGTGAGCAGGAGGGTAAGGGGTGCCGGTGCCAGAGCGCGATGAAGGGTTGAAGGTCAGAAGGGGGAAGTGGCAGGTCGGTCAACTCACAGGCCGACTAGCGAGGGTCTTGTTACGGTCACCCCCCTCCTCCCCGCCCCGCCCCTCCCCCGTACTTTGAGGTTCCAGCCCTCGTTTAGAGCGGCGGACCACTCCGCGTCCTCCACCCACCCCTGGGGGCTGTCCGGGGGACCGCCGTGGGGGTGGCGCAAATACACACACGTGCCTTCCAGGGGCGGGGCCGGGGGGCGTGTGGGCAGCAGGGGAGGGAGTGTGGCGGAGTCAAGACATGGTGAGTGGGGGTTGCGAAGGCGGTGGCTTCGCTATGTTGTCTTACCGGTCGACATGCATGCTTGTTTATGACTCGCTTATGCTTGCATGCATGCTTGCACCTCCCCCCACCCAGGCACCCCCACTTCCCCCCCCCCCCCCATCCCCCCCCCCCCCACCCACCCACAGCCAGCACCAGCGCATCCGGCACCCCCATGCAGCCGCTCTTGGTCCGCAGCAGATCCAGAAAGGAGGACAGAGACCTGGGGTGGGGGGTGGGGGGTGGGGCGCGATGCGGCGGGGGGGGGGGTAGTGTGTAGGCAGCAGGAGGGGAGCGCAGCCGGGTGGGGTGGGTGGGGCATGTCGCTGTCCCTGTGTGCTATCCGTTACACCCCCCCCCCCGAACCTCCACACCTGACCCCTATCCCGCCATACACGCCGGTCAACCCCCCTCCCGCCTCCCCCCCTCCATTCCCCCGCACCCAGCTTGTGTTTTCCTGTGGTTGGGTCTCTCCCCGACCCCCTCCCTCTCGCTCTAACACACGGTTCGTTACTCGTTTCCTCCCTCCCCCCCCACCTGCCGGTGTTGTACACAAGCACGCCCCCCCGCAGCGCCCCCGCCTCCTCCCACCAGCTGCGGAAGGCGGCCGTGGCGCCGTCGTCACCCACCATCGTACCGTCCAGGTCACTGACCTGCATGACCGCAGGTGTGGGATTCAGCACTGGCCGGATGTGTGTGTATGTGTATGTGTATGTGTGTACGACGCTAAGGGGTTTAGGAGCGGGAAGGAGGTCAATGTACGGCATGGGGGAGAGCAAGCTCCATCTGCCCTTCCCCGGTTTCTCCCCTCCCTTACCCCCCTCCTCCCCCCTTCCCCCCCACTATCCCACAGCTCGTTACATGCCTCGTCACTTTCTTCATTTTACCCCCCCCCCCTTCCCACTTTGTCTTGTGGCGCCCTGCCAACTCCTACCCCCATGGCTTTGCCCTCACTTGTGGTCTCCTATGCTTTGGTATGGTCTTTGATCCCCCTTCCCCTCCCGCCCGCTCCACACTTTGGAATTTCTTTTTTCCCGCCCGCTCACCAGCAGCACTGGCCGCCCGCCCACCCTCCTCAACGCCCCGCCCCGCAGGCTGAACACCCCCGGGGAGTCAAGACGGTAGTTGCCGCCTGGACGGGAGGGGGGAGATCTCAAGTTAGACCAACCATAGGAAACCAGGGATGAGGGCAGGATAATGGGGAAAAGAGGCGGCAGGGCTCTACCAGGCAAAGGGAGGGCCCCTAGCGGCCCCTGGAGAGTGTAGCAGCGCGAAAAGGCTTACTCGAGATGGCAGGAACCCCCTAGGTCTTGGAGCTATTCGTGGGTATTCTGGGGCTGGGGCGGGTGTGCCCTGCTACAGAGGGGCTCCCATCCTGCCCCCATCCTACCCTCGGACGGCTTGTCCCAGTTGCGCCTGGTCGCGTCCGCCACCACGAACTCCAGCAGCGGACCCCCGTTGCTAGCGCCCGAGGAGGAGGTGGAGGAGGAGGGGAGCGGGATCTTGGCGACCAGCCATCGGTCAGGCGTGCCTGAGTCCTGCGTGGGTGTGTGTGGGCGTGTGTTAAGGAAACTGGTCGCGAGTCAGAACGTACTGTGATTGCCGGGAGGTGGCGTGGTGTGTATGTTAAATGGAAGAAAAGAGGGGTTAGAAAGGGAAGAGGGTAAGGGGGACAGGGCTAGAGTGCCCTCCTTGTCGCCTGGGTTGTCGGCCCGAACCGAACCCTTTGAAGGGCAAGACACCAACCAACATCACCACAAACAGCAACAGCAACCGCTGCTGCTCACACCCACCGAGGTCAGTGGGAAGTCCTGCCAGGGGCCGCCAGAAACGGAGCCGTGTACCACTGCGCGATCCCATCCCGTGCGGTAAAAGAGCTTTACGCTGGGGGATTGCACCGAGCTGGATGAGTCTGTCGACCGCAACGCTTCCACGGCAGCCGATGCGATACAAGACACCGGGCGTCTGCTCCTTGCATGGATAATGGCTGTCGCGTATGTCCGGCTGCGGACCTGTGTTGAAAGCACACGATGGGAACTCGTCAATGGCCCTACATGTGAATGGGTAGCTCGCCTGTGGTCGTTTCAATTGATAGCATCTCCAGCTTCTACCTGTAATACAGTTGAAAGTCCTCGATCTGGGCGTAAATGCGCGCTACTGCTCATTCTATCGTATGCCACAGCAGAGGACTTTCTGTGCGGATATAAAATATTGAAGTCGAAAATATATGTATATGCTAATGCCATGAAGTGGTCAGTTTGCCTTTAGCTTCGCGACGGTTTGACGTGATCGGGTTTCGGGGTAACCACGCACATGGATAACCAGCTAACCATGGCTGGACACTGCGTTCATATCGTATGAACTAGCACTTTCTGCACATTGCAATGCACTAAGCTATGAAGAAGGGCATTCGCCATCGAACACATGCTTGCTTTGACATTTCCGCCGAGTATTTGCTTCCACTTCTCTTCTTCCGCATGGTACACTGGGAGAAATGCGTGACATCAATGCATGCATTTTAATGTTAGGTAACGCACGTCCATGTGACTGACCAACGGGCCATGTCATTGTCAATGCCGGTGCGCTCTTTGCCTACAACTCTAGCATAGAACTCGTTGAAAGGCGCGGCTAGGGCTTTCATTCTTTAACAGTCCATGTTCCTCCGGATACCTCGTACACCTTTCTTGCCTTCTCGGCCCGGCCGAATGGCTACGGCCGGTGGGCGGCATGTCATCTTCTCCGCCGGACCTTGTCGCCCGTCATCTCCGCCGCGCCCGGCCGTCACTCCTGCAACGCCATACGCCATAGAATAAAAGAGTCTCCCATGGCTCAGCCATCACCAACATTTCCTACCATCCTCAACAGCGCGCTCAAACAGCGCAAAGCTCCCCTTGCCTTTACCGCGATCCCCGGCTAGGTCCGTGATCCACCCGCCGAGAGGCGGTGCCCGCGATTTACGCCTCCAGCCGCGACGTTTCCGCTTCTCCTTTCCTTGCAAGCACGGTTACCCTAACCGGCACATCACCTGTCGAAGCTATAGCCAATACTGTGCTACACCCTGATCTCCGGTTAGGAATAGTTAGGGACTCAACGAAAAGAGTCAAATAAAGCACACGTTATCCCACCCGCGTCATTAACTCGACAGGGGATATAACCATGAAGGCTCGCACCGTCCTTTGCAGCCTCCTGCTCTTCCTCTTCGTGGGAGCGGTCAGGGCTCAGGACGCGGCCACCGCAGCGGCGCAGCTACCCTCCTCCGCCACCATCACCGCCGACCCTATTGCCACCTCCACAGCCGTCCCTGCTGCCGCTACCTCCGCTGTTCCTGCCGATATCACCACCCCTGCAGCCAGCACCACCCTTACAGCAGCACCCGCTGCAGCCGACTCCACAGCTGCGGCCGAGTCACCCATAACAATAACACCGGCAGCAGCTGTGGCTGCAGCAGCTCCTGCGCTCAATGCAACTGCCGGCGCCGCCAACACCACCACTGCTGGCGCTGCCGCAACCCCCACCGCCACCACCGCAGCTGATCCTGACGCCGCTGCTGACGATTCAACTTCCCCCGCCGCCGCTGCTGACGGTTCGACTTCCCTCGCCAACATGCCAGCTGCCGCCTCGGATGCCTATGCTGCCTTAGTCGCCGCCCTCGCAGCTGAGGCTGCCAACTCCACCACCAATTCCTCCGCCCACACCTCCTCCTCCGCCGCCGCCGCCACCCCTGTCGTACACTCCCCTGCCGCCGCCAGCTGCCAGTCGTACACTAAGAGCGACTCCACGGCGCCGCCCGCCGCCGCCTCCGCCGGGCCGCTGCTGTCCACCATTGTCGTCCCCACCAGCGATTCGTTCAAGGTTGGGAGTGTGTCGGTGACCGACATTGGACTCAAGCACAGCCGCATTGGCGCACTCAAGGTGAGGCGCTAGGGAGGGGGCATAAGGAGGTAGGGAGCGGGGATAAGGTGCTAGGGAGGGACGGAGAACATGAACCATACCCTAGGAAACTAGGGACGTAGGGAGGAGGGGAGGGGGTTAAGGAGCTAGGGAGGATGGGGGGTGCAGGATGCAGGGTGACTTCCGCCGTGTGGCTTCCCCCACTGGAAAGACATGGTGTCCGGACCTTGCACCCGCCTCGTTACCGCATGTCCTGCCTACTGTAATTTGGTACCCCTCTAAGTCACCCTCCCTTCTCCTATCCCACCTCGCCTCCTCGCCTTCGCCCCGCCCAACGCAGATCTCCCTGCTCGCCTCCCCAACTCCCACCGCCACCAACACCTCCGCTGCACCCCTGGCGTCCGCCGTGCTCAAGGACGTGCGAGCTGGGTCGGCGGGCGCGGATCTGCAGGGCACTGGGTTTGCGGATAGCGGTGAGACGGCACCGTGAACCGCTTTCGGTATCAGTCGTGTCTTATCCTCCAAAAACCAGTCCCGGTAATAGTTGTGTCTTATTACCCCTTCAAACACATACGTGTGGCAAACTAGCAGCACAGGGAGGTGCATTGGGGTCTCGGGGATGTGCGGGACAACTTTTCCTTCCTCTCTCCCAAATCGCGGACCAACCCCAACCCTTCAACCCTTCCCGCTCCCCCCTCCTCCCCTGCCTTCCCCCCCTTCCCCCCACTCCTCCTCCCCCAGCCACCGCCGCGTTCCCCTCCTCCTCCTCCTCCGCCCCCTTCACGGGCACCTGGAGCCCCGCCGACAGCCTCACCTCCGCCTTCGCCGGCCTGCCCTCCGCCGCCGCCTCCTGGACGCTGCGAGTGGTGGATCTGGGGGACAAGCGGGACAAGTAAGGGGGAGGGGGGGGGAGAGGAGCAGCGGGGGTGTGTCTCATCATGCCTTATGCGTTGCCCTACCACAACGCTCCCTTTTGCCACCCTCCCTCTTACCCCTCCTCCACCCTACCCCTTTCCCCCTCCCCCCCAGCCGCACCCTGCAGCTCACCAAGTGGACTCTGGTGCTGTGCCCCGAGGGAGCTGCTGCCGCCTCAGGTGCTGCTGCTGCCTCAGCTGCCCCAGCTGCTGCCGGAAGAGCGACGAACAGCACTGGCCCCGTCATCAGTGCCTCCGCCGGCGCCGCTGACACCGCCTCCACCACCTCCACCGCCACTGCTGCTCCCGCCGGAGGTATTGGCGGCATTGGCAGCCTGCGCAGCAGCAGGCTGGGCGCTGCGAGCGGCAATGACAGCGCCGCCAGCAGCACCGGAGGCATGCTGGAGCAGCTGCTCAACAGGATCAACCGGTGAGGGGCTGACGGGGCTGACGGGCGACCCGTGGGTCGAGAAGCGAATGTAGAAGGTAGAAGGTTGTCGCAGGCTTCGACTGCATGAAGGGGTATGCCACACCTTGCATCCCCACCACCCCCTACACATAAGAGGGCGCCCGAATGCATGCATGTGTCTGGCTCGCATTCAGCTGCAAACTGCACATGGCAAACCTCACATGCCGCCAGCAAAACGAAGCCCTAAGAACATCCTAAGAACCGCATCCTTTCCCCGCCCCTCCCCTCCTGGGGTCCCTGTTCCCCGTTACCCTATTGCCATCGCAGTGTCGAAACCCACAACACCACCGCCGCCACCGCCACCTCCCCCGCTGCTGCCACTGACGCTGACGAGGACGCCGGTCTCGTGCAACGCCTCCTCAACCGCCTGACCGAGCTCAACGGCCCCAACCACAACTCCAGCACCGGCACCAACTCCTCTGATACCGCAGCAGCCGGCATCATTCCTCGCAACGGCCTGCTAACCACCGCCGGCAGCAACGGTATTCGTCCAACCGTGCGCGCCGGCGGCATTCTGGGCAGCAACGCAACTGCTGCCGGTATTGTCGGTAGCGCCGCGGGTGCTGCGGGCGGTGTCAACAGCAGCAGCAGCACTGCCGCGACCCCCATGTGGCGTCTGGGGAATGTGACGCTGAGCGACTCCGACGGCCTGGTCTCCAACTTCCTGTCCTCCCTGTCGGATCTGGTGAGAGGGGGGGAGAGGGGGGGCATGCGAGAGGGACCGGGAGAGGGAGATGCGAGGGGCTGCTACGCTGGAGCTCCCCTAGGGCCCCCCAGCAACTCTCGTAACGCCGCTCTCGTAGCACCGCTCTGCCTCTGCAGCATCCAACAAAGCCAACAAAGCCAACAGCCAACCTCAACAAACGAGCGTGTCTGTCCCCTGCTGCTGCCAACCCACCTCCCTTACTCCCCCTCAGCTCTACGCCTTGGCCGACGACAACGCCACCACCACCGCCGCCTCCGCCCTCACCTCCGCCGCCTCCTCCGCCAGCCCCCTGGCCGCCAACATCACCGCCATGGCTCAGGGCGCCTTCGACACGCTGCTGGCGGAGCGGCCCGGGGCGCTGGACGGCCTGCTGCGGGAGGGGTTCACGTGAGCAGGAGGGAGGAGGGGGAAGGGAAGTGAAGGGAAAGGGGGAGAACGTAGGCGGGGTTGGATGGGGGCCATTCATATGTTGCACAATGGACTGGTAAAAAGGGTACTTGCTGGGGTTTCGTTCCGCTTCCCCACATGTGTTTCACACATGTACTTCTCCCAGCTCCTAGGTGTAAGCTCTGAACAGCATATGCATCCCTCACTTCCCCCATGCGGCTCCATCACGTGGTCCCCCCAGGAAGACGGGCTCCATTTGTTTGCAAGTAGCGAGGGGCTAGTGAGCCCGCAAGATTACACCGCTCGCCCCCCACCCTCCTGCCACCCACCCCCCTCCTTCAACCAGGCTGAACCGCCCCCAGCGCATCATCGACCGCCTGCCTGGTGCGGGCCAACAGCAGCTGCGCAAGTCCCTCACCGCTAGCGGTGGGTGGTGGGTTGAAGATCCTAAGTGACCGCATAGCTGACACACTGGCACGTTCCTTGGAAAAGCGGGGACGCTTTTGGCTGTTCTTCATTATCACCACAGCACCCTCGCCGCTTCCCGCCTCACCCACCCATCCGTACCCCTACCCCCCCTCCACCTCCACCCCCACCCCCCCTGCAGCCGACCGGCTCTCCAACGCCGCCCAAACCGCCTCCTCCGCCTCCTCCGCCCTCCGCGACTCCCTGGGTTCCCGCGTCTCCTCAGCTTCCCAGTACGGAAACGCCGCCCTCTCCGCCAGCACCAGCATGGCCCAACAGGCCGCGGAGTACCGGGGTGGGGTGAGCGAGCTGCGGAGCCAGCTGGTGCAGGACCAGGTGGCGGCGTACGTGAAGGCGGCGCAGGTGTGTGGTGGGGTTGTGGGGTGGGGGGGAAGGGTGGAGGCAGTAGGAGGGGGGAGGGGGGAGGGTAACACGTCATCCAAGCTCCCTGGGCTGGCATCATGCACAGTAAATTGGTAATAAACCAGATTGGCGGCACTGCCAACCGATTGCAGCGAACTACCGAACCGAGTAGTCCAACTGACCTGCTGCTGCAGGCTACCATGCAAGCAGGCTGCCTCACGACCCCTCCTCCCCTCCTCCCCGCCCCCTTAACCCCCTCTGCCCCTTCTCTCTGCCGGCCCCCCCCCAGACCGCCGCCTCCGTCACCTCCTCGCGCCTCAACAGCGCCGCTGACAAGCTGACGGCGCAGCTGCAGGACGTGCAGGCGGCGGTGCGGGGCATGGCGCAGCAGGTGGGTGCGCGTGTGTGGTACAAAATACTCCTTTGCCCCTGCCCCGCCCGTCACTCCCCTTCACCCACCTGCACTCTCCTTCACACCCCCTTAAACACCTAATCACCCCATCGCCCCAACTCTTACCCTCCACTCCACCCCCTCCCTGCCCCCCCCCTGCCCCCCCAGATGAACGGCCTGCGTCTGGCCGACGGCTCCTCCGCCTCCTCTCGCCTGGCCCCCGCCATGCAGCAGCTGGAGCAGAGCACCAGCGGGCTGCGGCAGCTGGCGGGCGAGATGTACGGCAATGCGGCCGACAGCGCCAAGAGCGTGGCGGAGGCGTACAGGGCGAGGGTGAGAGAGGGGAGGGGCGAGGGGCGAGGGGGAGAGGGCAGAGGCAGGGAGGTTGTGATGATAAGGCTATAACATTGAGACCCGTGAACTGCCATATCTTGCCATGCTTCTTCCCAGAGGGCGTGCCGTTAGGTCTCTGTCTCTGCCAGCCAACTCCTCCCCCACCCCCGCACCCTGGCTCAGTTGAATACCGCCCCAATCCACCCCACCCCCCTGCTCCCCCCCTACCCCCCTGCCAGCAGGTGGGTGCCGCTCGCGACGTGTTGTCCGCCGGCACCTCCGCCATCACCGACGTGCGGGGCGCGCGGTACGGCATGTCCCTGGACGCGCTGAGCTCCGCGCTGGGTCGGCTGGGCAGCGGGCTGGACTCGCTGGCGACGCAGGGGGGGCCGGTGACGGCGCGGGCGGCGGAGGCGCAGAAGAAGGGGCTGGACATGATGCAGGTGTGTGTGGGGGGGAGATGGGGTGTGCGGGGGGTGTGCGGGTTAGTTCGTTTCTCCCCCTTCCCAACTCCCCCCCTCTAATCTCCCCGCCCATTTCCCCCCAACTCCCAACTCCCCCGGTAACCCCAGGCCTCCATGGCCCAGCTGTCTAGCCAGCTGCGATCCGCCCCGCAGCCGGGCTCAGCGATGCGGCAGGCGGTGGGGCGGCTGCTGGGGCAGATGGAGGGCGTGCAGGGGCGCATCGCCAAGCTCAGGAAGAGTCTGACGAAGTGATGAGCGAGATGATGTTGATGTTGAGAATGACGAGAGGTGGTGGTGACAAGCAGCAACTGAATGCTGTTGGCTGGCAAGGCGTGTAGCTGCTGGTTTTGCAGAGGGTTCGCTCCCCTTGTTTGAGGGTACTGCTGCACTTTGTTGCCTTACCTCCCTGCCGCATCTGTTGGCAAAGAAGTAAGCAAGTGACGGGTACCTCCTAGGGGTGTTGTATTGTACTAGATAGGGGACCATTGTAACGACCATTCGTTCGGTTTGATTCGATTCGCCCTGTGAAGCACCACCATGTTGGCCCTCCCCTCACTCGCACCGTCGCTCAACCTCGAACCACCGCTCTCTTTCCAGTGTGCAGTATCGTGCTGGGAGTACTCTCGCCGCTGAACAACGAGCACGTTCTGTGCGTGTGTGTTGCAGTGTTTGTTGTTCCAGGCGCGTTGTTTGACGCTGCTGGTGGCTTGGGCAGTGTGAATGAATGGCGGGCAGTGCGTCCGTAGTCCGTTGCTACCGTCATAGGGCGACGCGCACGGCGGGTGACAGCTGACAGCTGGTAGGGGTGTGACCCATGGTTCTGTGGTCAGCAAGCAGGGAGTAAGGACGAGAAAGTGATTAGGAGGACGAAGGACTGATGTCTTTATTAACTACTCATCATGTTATTATTTAGCAACAGAAGTAGGGTGATAGCTGATGGCAGCCAACTAGTACCGCACCACTTCGCAGCCGAGTTCGTTAGCCCAATACCGGTATGTAAGCACCCTCCTCGCCCGCCCATGTCCCCCCCAGCCCTTTGTTGTGCTGGTAGCACAACTCCCACACATATCCTTAGTTCAATCCCATCATCGTCATCATCATCATCAACCGCTCTTCCCGTTTCATCCTCTCCCGTTTCTTGCCCTGCCCATGACACCCTCTTAGCGGCCCCCGCCACTCTGGCCTACCTTGGACCCAGGGGAAAAAGAAACCATCTCAGCCCGCCCATAGGGCCTTGCATGTGGGGCCCTGAGGGCCTTGCATTGGGAGCCCTGAGGGCCTTGCATGTGGAACCCTGAGGGCCTTGCATGTGGAGCCCTGAGGGCCTTGCATGTGGAGCCCTGAGGGCCTTGCATGTGGGGCCCTGAGGGCCTTGCATTGGGAGCCCTGAGGGCCTTGCATGTGGAACCCTGAGGGCCTTGCATGTGGAACCCTGAGGGCCTTGCATGTGGAACCCTGAGGGCCTTGCATGTGGAACCCTGAGGGCCTTGCATGTGGAGCCCTGAGGGCCTTGCATGTGGAGCCCTGAGGGCCTTGCATGTGGGGCCCTGAGGGCCTTGCATTGGGAGCCCTGAGGGCCTTGCATGTGGAACCCTGAGGGCCTTGCATGTGGAACCCTGAGGGCCTTGCATGTGGAACCCTGAGGGCCTTGCATGTGGAGCCGGCACAACACCAGCTACCACATGCATTGCGGAATAAGATGCTGCTGCGGCGGCGTGGGGGTGTTCAAAGAAATACCAGAGACCACAGGTGAGGGCAAATAGAAGCTGCTGCTGCTGCTGCTAGCTAGCACGGCTAGCGCCTGTGCCATCGGTGGTGAGTCCAACCGGCTGCCAGCAGCCTCCCTACCGTCGTGTGAACCGCTGCTGCCGGGGCAGGGGGACCAAGGCGCATGGATGGATGCCAGGGGTCGCTGTAGTCAGTCTATGTCGCCGCAGATGGGTGGGCACTTGCAAGCGGGCACTTCCAGCAAGTGGGCACTTCCATATGGCGGCTATATCCCTTCCTTGATGAATCAATCAAACTGGTTGGGACTTGGGAGGGGTCGTTAGGGAACATGCATACAGCAGTCGCCTGTGAAACGGTAACCCTGCTCACTAATACCCTGAAACACATTTCTGGAGACCTGCACGAATGTACGGCAATCGCGTCATACACTTCTTCCACGCCTCATTCACCACCTGTGGCAGCCCGATGGCAGCCGGTTCACGAACACCCCTTCGCCCCACCTCGCTGGTACTTCCCTACCCGGCTCCCCTACGCCAACCCCCGGTAAGTTCGTTCGCTGTTTCCTCTTAACCCCGCTGCTGCAGCTTGTGACCCGAGAACGTCCCTCCGGAAAATGCCATTCCAAGCGTTCCACTCCGTCCAATAGCAAAAGGCGCCTACGGTACACTTAAGCAACACAACCATCCTCCTCCTGATCATAATCGTCGTCTCGCGGGCTACAGCTATCTGCCGCCCTGCCACACCATCATCATCATCATCATCATCATCATCATCATCACCATCAGCAGCAGCAGCAGCAGCAGGTGCAGCTCCGGGCCGCCTGGCCACTCGGCCGCTACAGCCGTAGCAGCGCCGCTCCGCTGGCGGGCTTGGTGGCGAAGAGCACCTCGGGTAGCTGGGAGGCGGGCAGGGAGCCGCCGGAGATGCGGGGCTGAGCATGGGGGAGAGGGAGGCGGGGGGGGAGGATGGGTGAAAGGGAGAGGATGGGTGAGAGGGGGGCGGGGCAGGGAGGAAGCCGTGCAAGGTTGTCGGGTTTCACAGCAAATCACACGCACATCCAGCCGGGGTGGAGCACTCTGCCCCCAGCAGCACCGCCCCTCGCCCCCCCACCCCTCCTAACACTCCCGCTTATCGTGCACCGCGTGGTGCTTCTCCTTCTGCTTTCCCCTCCCCATCCCTCTCCCTCTGTAAAGGCCCCCCAAACACCCCTCCCAACACCCTCTCCCTCCACTCCCCCCCTCCCTCCGCCCTCTCCCTCCGCCCTCTCCCTCCGCCCTCTCCCTCCCCCCCTCTTCCCATCCCCCCCACCCACCTGGTAGTACTGCTCCCGCACCGCCGCCAGGAAGCCCTCCACCTGCTCGTCACCAACCAGCGCCACCATGCAACCACCCCACCCGGCACCTGGAGGGGGAGGGGGGGAAGGGGGTATGTGTATAGTGGCACTACATCGGCACACACGTGCTCTCTTTCTTACAGCACCGGTGCATTTCCTCCCATAACTCCTGCAGCCACCCCTATCATGCCACCCACCCACCCACTCACATGCACCTAAAAACACACATACACACACGTTCCCCCCCCCCCCCCCCCCCCTTACCCGTCAGCCGCGCCCCCAGCGCCCCCGCCCCCCGCGCCGCCGCCACCAGCTCGTCCAGTTCCGTACAGCTGCAGTCGTACAGATCAGCGCATGAGGCGTGTGAGGCGTTCATAAGGGCCCCCAGACGAGACAGCCGCTCGGCGGGAGGCAGGGAGGCGTCCTGGCGGAAGGGGGGAGGTTGGGGGGTTTGGGGGAAGAGAAGGAGGAGGGAGGAGGGGTCAGGAGGGCAGCCAGGAAGGGAGGGCGACTGCAAAAAGGGAAGGAGCAGGGCGGCAAGAAAGGGAAGAGGGAAAGAGCCAAACAACCCCCTACCCCGTTCCCTTGTTCCCCATCACCCCCACCACCCTACCTCCTCACCTCCACCTCCCCAACCCCGCCAACCCATTCCCACCTTCCCACCCCCCCCCCCCCCCCCCACCCCACCTCCTCCCCCACCCCACCTCGCACACCGCTCGGAAGTCCAGCACACGTTGCGCCTCCGAATACACATGTACGGCACGCTTCCGCAACGGGAAGCCGTACTTGTCCTTCTCAGCCACACGTAGGGCCCGCAGGGAGCCCGGCTCGTCCTTGAACAACGCCTCCAGTACGGCAAGGTCGCTGCTGCCGCCCTCTCCTGCCGTACCATCCCCTCCTGCCGTACCATCCTCAGGGGAGGGAGCTAGCGCCTCCGCCAGGGTTTTCATGTCGTACTGCTCGGCCAGGAGCTCCGAAACCGCTGCGGTACAGGTGGCCCCCTCGGAATTGCCGTACTTGGAGGCGATGAGGGGCTCCACATCACGCAGAGTGCGGATCTGCACCAGGGTTCGGGGTTGGAATGGGAAAACCGTTGGCGTTAAATCCTCCCCCATGAATCCTCCCCCAAAAGAGGCCACATCGAGGTGTCATGGCGCTTCCCGCTGACATCCTGTTTCCCTCACCAGTGCAGGGGCACATCCCCGCTTGACTGGAGTAACAACTGGGCACTTTAACGCAGAGTGGGGGCTGCTGTTTCTTCCTCGCTTTTGCACCCCCCTCCCTACGTTCGTCACCGCCCCCCTACCCACCATCCCGCCACTCCCCTACCTTGGCCACCGCCTGCTCCCCGCTCAGCCCCAGCGCCCGCGCCAGCAGCAACGCAGCGAGTCGGCACTCCACCACTCGCAGGTTGTAGCTGGGTGGGGTGGGGGTGTGGGGGTGTGTGTGTGTGGGGGTGTGTGGAGGGGGGGCGAGGGAGAGCGGAGGGTGGCATACAGAAGTGCTTGTAAATTGTCGACTGCTGACTGTCGTAATTGATCTTGGCCCATGTTCACGTTTTACTGCAAATCACCACAAGCGCACGCATTAGGAAAACAGTTTGTACGACAAAACGAATAACTAGACATGTACACTATACACAGCCCGTACAGAGCTATTCCGGTAGATATTCCAGAAACAATACATACGGTGTCATAACCACAAAAGTGCCCGGCAGTACCGTTATGCCGATGAGGGTCTGTCGTACCACCAGAAGTCGTTTTAGCCCTCATTAGCAACATTTGAGTATGTAACAACATTTTGGTTATGCAACATACACAATGCGGTACAACCAACACAACAGTTGCAGCGCCGCCCCACTGCCCGCATGAGAGTAGTCGCTGGATAGATTGCGCTTGTCGTACTACAGTAAGTCATGTCGTACCATTTTAGTCATGTCGTACAACCGCACTGTCGTACCGTTTAGGCGCCGTCTCCGCCTTGTTGGACACGGCGAGGGAGTTTGCGATGACAAAGGTGGCTCCCGGGGGTAGCACAACACACACGCCGCGGACCTTTTGGGGGGGGGGAGGGTTCAAAGATACACCAGAACCACAGGGTCAGAAATATAGTATAACCACAGGTTAGGGCAAAGCAATGGTGATAAAATGTCTTGCCCCGACCTGTGCTTTCCTATGGTTCGGCATGGCCCCTGACCCACATTCCGGGTTGAACTCCACATAGGTGTTCTTCTTTTCCGTTTCCCTCCACCCTCCCCCAAACACACACACACACACACACACCGTGTTCCTACTCGCGGCCAGTTATTTTAACACACACCGGGTTGAACTCCACATGCATGGCCACCCCCTGCTGCCCCATCATGCTGATCGCCTGGTCCATGCCGCCGCTGGTAACGCCCACGTAACGCTCGGCCTGGGGGGGGGGGAGGAAGGCGGGGGGGAGAGGTGGGGTTCAACAGGTAAACCCCGGGGGGGGGGAACAATGAATGAAAAATGAAGCCGATGGGGTGGAGGGCCTGCTGCGAATGGTCAGATAGGCTCCCCAAATCATTTCGCCGCACCACGCCCGCCACCTCCCTCCGTCCCCCACTGCTCCAATCCCTATTCCTCCCTCCCTTCCTCCCCCCTCCCTGCCTCCCTCCCTCCCTCCCCCCCCACCTTGCATGCCGCCTCCGCCACCTGCGCCTTGTCCAGCCCCCCCTCCGGCGCCACCGCACCACTACACGCCAGGATGGCCAGCATGGAGGCACACACGATGGCGGCGGAGGAGGAGAGGCCGGAGCCTGGAGGGGGGACGGAGGGGAGGGGAAAGAAGAATACTCAATGTGTTGAATGAGGATAGCAAACAAGCCGGGGGGGGGGAGGAGCTAGGCCGAAAAGGAGGGCCTGCTCTACTGCTGCGGGCAGGCAAGGTGGCCAGCGTCAAAGTTCTCCTCTTTCCCCTACACTCTGTATCGGGGCACCTCGCCGTATCCTATCCCCATTGCTTTGCCCAAAACTGTGGCTTCCTATGTGGTACGGCATGGTCTTTGACCTCGCCCCCCCCCCCCCTCCCGCCCTCACCTGTGGGCACCTGCCCCTGCACCACCGCTTGCAACCCGCACGGCTCCGGAGCCCCGCCCGCCCCGCCGCTGGACAGCAGCTCGAAAGCGCCCTGGGGGGGGGGGAACAGGAGAACAGGGGGGTTGGGAGGGAAGGAGGGAGGGAGGGAGGGAGGGAGGGAGGGTGGGAGGGAGCAAGATACGGGTGGGGAACCACACCATGATAGGAGCAACAGTGGCAATTCATTAGAGGAGGGGTAGGGAGGGAGGGAGGGAGGGGCAGGGGTGTGGGATGTTATAACACACCCCCGTATAACACTGCCGCACTCCTGTCGTACACTGCAGCGGTACCGCAGAAGTACTATTGTCGTGCTATTGTCGTACTACATTAACAGTACAGTTGTCGTACCTTGTACGCGGAGAGGAAGTAGTTGGCCCATGAGTGGTTGGCCACATCGACCGGCTGGGCGGGGTCGGCTGGGAACTCCTGGGAGGGGGAGGATGGATGGGGGGGTGGGGGGCGGGTGGGTAAAAATAAGGAGGGGAGGAGGGGTAAGGAGGAAACAACAATGTACGTCCTCGCCCCCCCCTAGTCTCGTCCTGCCTCAATCCATCCCGTCATTTCCTTTCCCCTCCCTTCCTGGGATGAGCCCTGAGGTGTCCTACGTCGCCACCATTTCCCCTCTCCCCGCCTCCCCCCTCCCCGTCTCCCACCCCCTATAATTCCTATGGTTCGGTTTTAACCCGCCTCCCCTCCCCGCCCCCCTCCTCCCCCACCTGTGTGGGGTACTTGTCCGCCTCCACATTCCCCACCACCAGCTTGTCGCCGCCCGGGACACGGCGGATGGCAACAACCGTGTCCTGATGCAGAGGGGAGGTGAGGGGGGTCAAAGACCATACCGAACCTCCCCCCGAGGTGGGGGGGGGGGGGTGATGCAGGGGAAAGGTGAACAGAGCCGCGAGGAAACACTTCGGGACTGTGACTACGGGAAGACCCGTTGAGGGTGGTGGGATGGGGTGGGCAGGGGAAAAGAAGATTAGCCCAATGCGTTAAAGGCAATGGCAAACCGGATGACAAGTTCCAGGGCGTGTGGGGGGGTTGGGGGGGGGATGGGAGGCAGGCGGTGGGGTGGGGTGAAGCCGGCGGGCTGTTGTTGTCCACAGGAGGCAGCTACTACGGGTGCAGCAGAGAGGTGCTGCGGCCCCTACGGCCCCTACCAGCTGCCCCACCCCCAGTCTTTTGAGCGACCCATGGTGAAGCCTACGTGTCATACAGCTCGTTGGTTTCCTCTTTTGACCCCCCCCCCGTGTCTTTTACCCCCCGCCCTGATGCCGGGGGGTACCTGCTGGATGGCCATGGGCAGCACTCCGTAGCCCTCATAGTCGATGTGCTCGCCAATCAGGTTGACACGACCTGGGGGGGGACGGGGAGGCAGGGGAGGGGGGGCGGGAGGGGCGGGAGGCAGGGGGGAGGAGGGTAGGAGATATGGAGGGAGAGGGGAGCAGGCAGGAACGGGCGTCGGGAGTTGGCAGCGTTAGGAGCAGGAATGGTGCCACGGGTACGTTTGGGGGAGCAAAAGCAGGCCTGGGGAGGCACAGCATGGGGATATGGAGGTCAAGGATACATGCAGTTTGTGCATATCCCGTACGATGCTCGGCTGAGTTACCCATCCTATGCCATGCGGTGGCAAACTGGCACAGCGAAGTGTTCCAAGCACGCTCTCGCACCCACCGGGAGCCCGAGCATAGAACTCGGGAGCGCCGCCGTAGGCCAGCTCGAAAGCGGTAGCGATTTGCTTATAGCGCTCGGCAACATCTGCAGCACAATGTCCGTCCGCGGAGCTTAGGTGAGCTTTGGGTTGTGCGGAAAAGCGAGTAGCTAGTAAAGACTTGATCGAGGTGTGCTGCATCGTGTTATTTGAGAGGTAAATGAGGTCACCTGGGGCATTGCTGTAGACCTCCCCGAGATCGGTGTAAAGGGGCACGGTGGGGCTGGGCTTAAACGACAAGGCAGCGCTCTCCTCCTTCGTGGCTGTGGCAGTGGTCGCTGCCATTGCGGGCAATGCGCTAGGTGCCCAGCGGGGACTAATCGGAGTGCGTTACGACGAACGAGGGACTGCGTTTAACCGGCAGCGCTCAATATCAGCACCTATAGTTTCTTTGGGTCTTCAGTCCGGTTGCATAAGGTGAACAATAGATTGATCAACTGTCTGCGTCAGCGAGCTGGCTCCAGAACCAGTACGGCACATACGTCGCGGCTCTTGCACTGTTGCTTCTCAGATAGGCTACATTATAAGTCGTTTTACGGCAGCTACGTTTCCTTCTTACCTCAATTTTTAGAGTTTATGTTATAACGGCTTATACATTTACAATCAGAAATGTCTGCCCTTACTTGCTGCACTAAGATTGCTCACCCAACCTGCGGGCGATCTACGCAATTGTCCCGGCGCGCACGTATAGTTTTGCCACGAGCGGTAGAGGTGAGTCGGTTTGCTTGCACCTTGTATTGCTACCACCATACTTGCCACCACCCTACTAAGCGCACCTCGTATCAGAAGGCATGGCCTTTTATAGCGAAAATCAAAAGTTGGCGTTCAATAATAATTAATAACTATTCGCTCAATTCCACCCGATGCATCCGCCGCAGCCGAAGCAGCAGCAGGGCGCCTCACCGAGCACAAACGGAACCGCAGCAGCTGAGGACTCCAAACCCACATTCACGCGCGAGTTCACGTCCTACGGGGCCCGCATCGTAGAGAGCGATGGCAAGCTGACTGGGCCAGAGGATGAGAAGGACTTCTGGGAAGGGGAAAACATGGAGGTGCGTTCAGTCGAATACTTTTGGCAACATGCACCTATTTTGTGGCTTCCCCTCCTGTCCCCTCTTCCCTTTCTTTTACTTCGCCCGTCTGCAGATTCCTTCGTTTGGTGCCGTCACCTCACCCCCGCCATGACAACCCACCAAGTATCCTTCTTCGTGTGCTGCACTAACCCGACAAGTTCGACTACCCGCAATCCTAAAACCCAGACTAATGCGGAATGTCGTATCCCTATTACCCCTCCTCCCCGCCCCTCAGACGCTGGGCAAGCTGGTTGAGCGCTACTTCCTGCCCGCCCTGGTGGTGCTCGGGCTGCTGGCGGGTGGCATCGCAGCCCGGTCGTACAACGAGAACGCTGACGTGTTCCTGGCGCCGCCCAGTGGGCCCGATGCGGATGTGAGGGTGGTGCCGGCGGGGGCGCTGGCGCCCACTACCGTGGTAGCTGCACCTGAAGTGGGGTCCTCCTCGCAGTGAGGGACAGGGAGGGTGGGGAAAGAAGGGGAAAGGAGCTGGCCACCTGTGTAACAAGGGGGTCCTCAGAGGGGGTGAGGGAAGGGGTAAGGGTGAGGGAAGGGAGGCAGCAAGTTCGATGGAGGAGAGTGTGACACGAGGGGGAGGAGGGAGTCATGTTGCTGTGCTGCATGTTGCTTCCAAAACGGGGGAACGGGTGGTGAGATTGAAGCGGAGGCGGCGGGGGAGTAGTTGTTACAGCTGCAGCTGCAATACAGCTGAAGGGGCGCATCTTGCATGCTGCTGGGGCGCATGGGTGCTGCCTGCTGCTGGCTGGTTGGGTGCGTAGGTGCATGGATACATGGCTGGCTTGAGGGGCCATAATGCGATTGGAAACGCGCGGGTTGAAGGAAGGGACAGCGATGGGGCGGCTGCTGAGGAGGAGGGTGCGTTACGGGTGGCACATGGCAGCTGGCGTGGAGGGTTTGGAGAGGAGAGGAGTGTTACCATGTGAGGGGAAAGGGGGCGGTGAGGGATAGATGAAAAGTGAAGCAACGGAGTCCCGATCCCATATCCCGGTGTGAGGGGGTAGAGGTGGTTCACACCGGGAGGATGGACAGGATGAGGGGTCCGGAAGGCGGCAGGAGAGGGGATGATGTGCGCGTAACGGTGCGGTGTGTAGGTTGGTTTGGTTGACAGCTAGGCTCTATTGGGGTCCTTCCAAACCTACACTGGTTAGCTGACCTTGTCAACCTTCAAACTGCTAACGATGAGATGCTTACCGTACTACTCTCCCTCCCTCAAGACTGTTGGAGTGTTTGTGTGTTGATGCATGGGTGTCACGAGAAAGACAGAAGAAGCCACACGTGCTTTCTAGACCCTGATGGAGGTGACAACCCCGAGGGAATCTAGGGGAACAAAGGAGGATGGGAAATACATGGAACGGCATTCCGAGCATTCGTATTCTGGTACTACCCACCCTTCCTGCCTGACGAGTCGATTGGTGACGTGATGCACCGTATACGGTACCATGCGTCCCCTGTTGCTGGGTTCTGATTGGCCGGCTGCCGTACATGTAGCCCCCAGCTGCACGATTCTTGACGTTCCTGGGGGTGGGTTATTTTCATCATTTGGTGTGTGGCCCGCCGACACCCTGATGGCAGGCCAAGCATGACTGCATGGGAAAGAGGAACAAAAGCGGCGGTGTGTGTCAAGAATACTGTGTCAAAAAAGCTGACCACGAGGAAGTACGGCACTTACCGGTGCCCGGTGTGTGGATACAGCTGAGTGTGGCATGGGAGCGACAGCAAGGAAGAAGAAAACGAGAGGTAGAGGAAAGAAATGAAGTGAAGACCAAGCGAGTGGAGGCGGTGGTGCCTCCGGTGGTTTATGTTACCAGCATTTTCCGCTCCGTCATTGTGTTTCAGAATGCTGAAAGTGGCGTAGGAAGAGCCGCGGCATGTGTGCATGGGCAGTCGCTGTCCGGGCGTTACAGAGCATCAGCTGCCTCGACGATGACCATCATGGGAATGGGAAACCGCCATACAGGCCCTTGCCTCCAGCTGGCCAGACCCATGGGTCATCAGGTGCGCCAATCGGGTCAGCCTTATCCCCCTGAATGCCAGCGCCCTAGGCACACCAAGTCCACGGAAAACGTAACGGTGTTGCAGTCTGTCTGCCCAGCTGCCACCTCGCTTGACCTAAACTTCCGTTATGCAGCACACAGCGCCCAACCAACATCGGCCCTTCCGTCACCGCTGAGCAAGGGCTGTGCATTGGTCTCTTATCGTGGCATTGGTCTCTATCGGCTATATATCCCACGCACATGCACTTAAGGTCCCTGCCTCTCTTAATGTCGTTCCTGGTTCGCCGATAGCATTTGAGTTTAGCACAAACGGTAACAACCACTGCAAACTGTAATGGCGACGCAATGATGTGTTTGTGAAGTTATGATACAACCCCAGTAGGATAGATAGAAGACATACATCCCTCGTTGCCTTGCCGTGTAAATCATTTCCTGTGGCCTCCTTCCACACACCCACCGCAACTGCTTCTATGTTGTTCCCCCAAGACTCATAACACCACCACGATGGTTCACTATCATGTGGCACCCATGCCACCTCTCTTACTACGCACACTCCAAACTCCATGCATTGCCCCCCTCAACTGTCGTACACACTACCGTACACATCCGTACGGCACCATATCACAGCAGTCACACCTACCGTACTTGTCGTACGGTCCGCTGCTCCAGCCGCCCCAGCTGCTCCAGCATGCGCCCCACTGCCGGCAGCCCCACCTCGCAGTCCTCCCGCACCGCCGCCACCACCTCCTCCAACTCCTCAGCAACCAACTGCATGGGTGTGGGTGGGGGGTGGGGGAGGGGGGTGGGGGGGCATGGGCATGTCATGACGAGCCCTAGACTGGTAGTAAGCACGCAGCACCTCAACCCCAACGTGGTTCCGCCGTTCCTACCCCTGTGCTACCAAATGGCTGCTGCGGACAGCCCGAACGCCTAGGAGTGTGGTCGGTCCTACCTCTGCGCTCTCTCGCTGCCGTACCAGCATCTTGGTAGCTGCCGACATAGCTGGAGCGCACCTCTGCACGTGCTCCTGCAGTGCAGCGGGGGTACGACACAATACGCGTTGTACTTACGGTGTGCGCATCCGTTGTGAACTCGCAAGTGAACAATAGTACAAAGTATAGAGATGTACTGCAAAATGTCATGATGGTGACAACGTCCTACCGAGACTGCGACAAGCCCTTGCTGTGGCTCCGATGCCACGAGTCGAGGTACCAAAAGCGCGCTTTGACTGAGCTGGGTAACTGTAGCCAGTCGTTAGATAAATGCAGTCATTACACAGTAAAGCAAATAGTTACATATTGGGTAGCAACGCCGAATGTCTCTCAACGCTTTACCGTTTGCTTCTAGTTGATCAGCAGCAGATGGGCGAGATCGGAACATTGGTGCTCCCCAGCAATAGAATATGGATTATCTATGCATTACCTGTCCTTATTGAGGTAATACGTAATAGGTGTTATCTGCTGTGTTGCCGTGCAGCTGCCTTACCCGGCACTGAGCAGTGTGTCCCCTTGTGTCTGCGCGCTGGGGGATGGGTGTGGTTGACTTCTCACTTTTTCCTCGTAAAGCCCCCGACACGGACACCAACTATCCCTTCCCGTCGAGTCCGTCGAGAAACCAAATGCCTGCCTTGCCTGCTGTAAACACATCGTAGTTTGCACGGTCCTGCATTTACTTACAGTTCCAGGTAAGGAGTCCGGACAAATGGAGGTCACAAGTTCACATCTTGTAACACAAAAAGAGTTATTGGAGGCTGTTTGCCAGAGCATAAACTCTGAACTGAATACAATACGGTACGACGAGACATTGTCAGCTATGTGACGGTGACTCTTGACATTTATGTACTTCCTGTGAATGGCGTGTGTGACACACGCATGCAAAACGAGGCGCAAGGTTGGTCACCAGCGCTGCCGAAAAGGAATAAACGGCACCTCCCACGCACCACACCCTAGCCTGTTTCGGCCTCTCCTGCCTCCCCTTACCCCCCAGCCAGGAGGGATACGACGTCTACAGCCCGTTGCAAATCAAACCCAAAATCGTTATCCACAGCCAAGACTCCGGCAAAAGCGTTGATGGGCGACTGCGCTGCAAAAGCGGCAGTGCACATGCTTTCTTCCTCCCTTCCTTTCTTCCTTGCCACGCATGCGCCTGCTGCACCTCGCAGCTGCAAAACGCAAGCAATCACCCACTGCTGTGCTCCGTGAACCCACCTCGCAAGTAAAACACCACACAGCAACGGCCACATCGCGCCGCACTTCGTATCACCTACCCACAGATTGTGAAGGGAGACGCATTCGTACCGGAAGAAGCCAAGCAAGCAGTGAGGCCAAGAAAGCCAGTTTCATCCCACCCTCTGCCCCTTGCAACCACCTGCAAACCCCATAAATGTTTTCAGGACAGCAAAAGGAACACAAGATAGCCATGTGTCACCAGCATCAGACCAACCGCATGTAAGAGACAATGCCGTCTACAGCCCCCCTGCAGCAGGCTGCCAGCCTGCAGTACAACCCCTCCTGCTCTCCCCTTCAACTCTTGGCGTTGGTGAGGGCCCCTCAAGCTCCGGGGGCCCCGCCACACCGCAGAAAGCAGCGCTTCTCTCTGCACAGCAGCATGCACAGCCTAACGGAGATGTAGAAGCAACCCCTGCCTGCGACCCGGGACCCGCAATCACGCGTTCATGCATTCAGCATTCCTTTTCTTGTACACGGTCCCCATTCCACCACCTGTGGCCCCTCCTGCTACTCAGTATGACACACATATCCGACATGTTTGGCAAGAGCGGCATCACATCCAGGAGTCACAAAACACACCTGCGACACACACACCATCATCTTTCGCCAATCACAGTACGTTTCGGCTCGGCAGTTACCCACACACACATACCACCTGCACGCAACCATGTATAACCCTTACACGTCCCTTAGTATGCACGCCAAATTGGTAGCGACAGGAGCTCTGTAGGAAGGGTTGGCCCGCCGACTAACGCAGTTCCCGCTGTCACGGCACTGTCCCTGCTGCCGCCGCCTTGTTGCTGCACCCTGATGCCCCCTCCCCTCCCCTCCTGGGTGGGTGGGCGCAACCCCCCTTCCTCCTGCCCCCCCTGCCCGTGCCGTTGCATGCATGCTGGGGCCCCCTCCCCTCTATTAGCACTACTGCTGCTGCTGCTGTTGGCACCATACACAAGGTAGGCATGTGTGGATCGGGCGGTAAAGGCCAGCGAGGTCCAGGAGATCCGCCCCAAAGTAGGAAGCCTCTCAGAGAGAGACGGAGAGGTTGTTGCTAGGGGCGCTGCTACCGCCGGCCGTGGTAGAAGAGCAGCGCGGGGTCCATGCCTGTGGGCGTGCCCGCGGTGCCGACCTTCTCATTCGTGTACTTGTTTACCTGAGGTACGAGGAAAGGGAGGAGGGCGGCAGGGGAAGCAACGTCAGGCTGAGTTGGGGAAATGGAGGAGGAAAACGTGAGGTTGGGAGAGGTGAGGGATTGCCGGAAGAACCGCGAGGTGTGAGGCAGGTGGCGGAGCGGGAGGTTCAGGTGGCGGTGCGGGAGCAAAGTGAGTGAGGCCGGTGGGTTGGGAGGGCTAGCCGTGCAGTTGCGGGCGGAGAGGCGGGCTTGAGGAGGTAACTGGTTGGGGGAGGTAGGACGGGGACACGACACGGGCTTGGGCCCAGGAGGACACTGTGAGCTGTATGAGACGCAAGATAATAGCAACGCTGTAGCAAGGCTACAATATAAGTCCTAAAGGGAAACCTCACGACATCTCGAGAGGCCTTTTAGGACCGTTGTTACAAACGCTGAGGGATAATACACTGGGCGGGGCGCCGGGCGCCACTCCTGACGCCACCCTTCTGCCTGCCAGACGTTCCCAAGGCACCCCTTTCGAGCACCGACTCTTACTTTTGTGGTGTTGCGCAGGGTCTGGATGGTGATGTCGATGTCCTTGTCGATGTAGAACTTGCGTGTGCGCATGAAGCCGTTGGCGGCTGCGGGGGTCTGCAGGACGGCGGCGTCGCCGTGATAGCGCATGGGGGAGCCGGCAACCGGGTCACGTACACCAGGCCTGGTGAGGAGCGGTAAGAGGGGGGGGGAACAGAGCAAATTAACGAGCTGGAGAGAGAGGGAGAGGGCGATTGGGAGGGTGGGCAGTCGAGAGACTTGTCGCGAGGATGGGGGGATGACGGGCACCGAAAAGGGCAGCATGAGGGGTTGAGCAGGGGGTAGCATGGGCGTTACAGTCCTCCACGCCTGACACTCAGCGCTGGGCCCCAGGTGCAAGCGACCCCAGCCCTGCTGCTGACGTTGCCGAAGCACTCCACCCTACCCTGCTGCACCGCTGGACCGGTAGCTCCCCGCCCACCCGGCCCCTGCACCCAAGCCAATCCGATACAACTTGCGGGGCAGCGAAACGTAGCGCCCCGCCACCACATACCTGTTTTTAGCCACGGGCGTAACAAGCAAGTCACCGCTAATAGGGCTGTGTACCCGTAGGACGGCCCCCGTGTTGTCGAGCGCCACCTCGCCTTCATTTTTGCCGTATAATGACATACGGCAAGCGGTGCTGTTGAAAGTTTGGGCTCCACGAAACGTGTCAAGCCCTACGCAATCCATGCTGCGGCCAGTCATGCGGCGAGGGCTGGAAGAGGCCGGCACGGCGGGCATGGACATCGTGCCGCGCATGGCGCCTACTACGGCGTGGTTGCTTGTTCCGCTGGGACTCATGCGGTCAAGGCTGTTTGTGATGGCCCGACAAGGCAATGGACGTTGTCCTCGTCAAGGATTCCACGATGTCCTCCTTATAGATTCCCGATGCGCTGATGCGCCTTTTCAATTAGTAAAGCGCCCTTTCCTTAGTGCACCGAGGGCGTGGCGCGAAGTAAGATGGACGTTTCCTGAGGGTAGGTCACAGGGTAGGCCATGTCGCGTCGATTCAGACAGTTACGCATACCGCACCGCTTACAAAGTATTTATTTGTAAACTAGTACTACATGAAACACATGTACATGTTAAGCGTACGCCTTGCTCAGATGTGCTTGCTCAGGGTTTTGTAAGAGTGGCAAGCATCGAAGCCTCAAGGTAGCCGACATGCTGCATTTCAGCGCTGGTTGCTGGCAGCGAGTGTGTCTGGATGGGACTGCCAGCAAAGTGTGAGGGGCCAATTCTAAGCTTCGAAGCGAGAGTGCATGCGGCGATAACCCCCAATTTGGGACATAACGGAACAGAAAGCTGCTGCAATATGAAACGCAGCATCCACTTGCCTCTTGTCTATGAGGACTGCACGGCGAGCTCCTGTTCCTTATGTAGTCAAGTATGCGTGAACTGGTGGCTACCTCGCGGAACTAATTAAAATGATAGGGATTGCGACAGCTTGTTGTTATGCAGAAAGGGTCACCAATATGGCTTCAGTTTGGAAATGGCATAGTTTTGCATGGCCAAGTACGACAAAGGATGCCGGTTAGCTCTCCCACCTCCTCGCACATATGTGGAAATTCTTTCAATCGACGCGAAAAGCCAATTGGATACAGCAGGAGCCTTGCCTTGTAACTGTCCGAAAAATGTCTGAACTAGCGATGCCCCTGCTTGTTGTGAACTTGGGTTGTGAAATGGTGTACATTTTAGAGCAACGACTCAAAGCGCAAAACATTCCAGCGGATAAGAGTTGCAAAGTCCTTAACGACGTGATCAGAACCATGTTCGACGCTGAGTACGTGGACAAGCTGTTCGCACCACAGGATATGTACTCAGTGTCAAAAACGCGGAAGATTTTTGATCGGCTGGCACATTCAAGCATCATGCGGCTAAGCGAGTCCAGGTGCGCTCCAACGCCACAGAGCGTGTGATCAAGGAAATTACAGCTTCCGAATTACAGGTTGCTTGTTATATCGGTGTGATGCGTGCAGTGCTAATTAGCACGGGCTACATAGGCCTTTCCAAAGGAGACGACCGCCATGGGTCTTCGCTACGCTGCTCAAACAAAACATGCGGGGATGCAATCAAGAACCCTGATTTGTAGCGGAATAATTGGGTGCATAGATATCCTTGACACTCCTGCGTCCCCTTGAGTATTGGGTTGCTACGTGCGGCCCCCGACTCCCCATCTACCGCTCAGCAACGAGCCTCCATTTCCTGTTCTGCCCAGGCATTTGCATGTCGTTTCTGTATGACCTCGTATCATTGCTTTATGACACCCCTCCCCTCCCCCACGTTACAACCATTTTCTCCTCCTCTTCGCTTCTTGCCCTCCTGTCACTTTCCCTTCGCCTGTACGACACACGCAAATGTCGTACACAATCCAACTCTCCATGTCGTACACATCTGCGCAGCATGGACAAGCTGTACGACCTGATGTTGATGGGCTTCAAGTACCAGCTGCTGTGCGCCACCAAGCTGGAGCAGATGCTGGATGTGAGGGGGAACACATGAGGGGGAGGGGAGGCGAGGACGAGAGGCGGGATGCTGAGTGGGGGTTGGCGAGGGAGGGGGTGACGGGGGATGGAGGTGGCGGGCAGAGGGAAGAGGGTGGAGGTGGCGGGGAGGTAGGGGCGCGCCCCCGGGTTGGGGTGTTGGGGTGCTGCGAGGGCGGTGTTGGGGTGGTGCGGAGTGCACGGGTGGACACCCCACACACTGTTCCGCTCACATCCTCCTCCGTCGCCACCTCACCAGCCCCCCATACTACACGCCCCCCTCCCTCTTCCCCCCTACTGGATATCCTTCTTTCCCCTCCCCATTCTCCCTCCTCCCATGCATTTCTCTATATCTTTCCCCTCCCCCCTCCCCACTGCATGAGTCGGGATATGGGATTGGGACTCGTTGTTTCACTTATATAATTTTTCTCCCCCCTCCCCAGGTGTCGCTGCTGCACCTGGTTACTGTTCGCTCCATCGTGGAGGGGCTGCCGGACCGCAGCAGCCTGCCGCTGATCGCCACGGTGGAGCGGCTGCTGGGGCGCACCTACCGCGGGCTGGGGCAGGGCGCGCTGCACCTGGTGCGGCAGACGCTGCTGCGCTTCTTCCAGGACAAGCGGGTCAAGGTGTCGCTGTTCCTGCAGGTGGGGGGGGAGGGGGTCAAGGGACCATGCCAAACCATAGGAGACCACAGGTTAGGGCACAGCAATGGGGGAAGGAGTTGCAGGTGTGGGGGGGGGGGGGAGGGGGGAAGGGAGGTGGAAGACCCCTAGATCTCCCCCCCGACTAGCGCGGGAGGGGGGTCAAAGACCATACCAAACCATATGAGACCACAAGTTAGGGCAAAGCAATGGGGGTAGGAGTTGGCGGGAGGGGGGGAGAAGAAGGAAACTGACGGGGCAACTGACCAGCTGTGTGACATGTAGGCTTCACCATGGGGTGCAAACATGGTGGCCCATCCCGCTTGGGAGGGAGAGGTGAAGGAAGACCCCTAGACCCTAACCCAACGACTAGCGGGGGGTCAATAGCGACGTTGCTTTTTGATCCTTCGATGTCGGCTCTTCCTATCATTACTTCAGAGAAGACCATACCGAACCATAGGAACCACAGGTTGGGGCAGATTGATGGGGGAATGAGGCAGCAGGGTGCTTCAAGAGGGAGGAGAGGAGATGAGTGAAGTAGGACCCCGTGTTCCGACTCATTCACTGAGCGCAACAACCGAGGCTACAGGTACGCTAGAGACGCGCAGCACAGGGGCCAAGCGTTGCCCCTCCATCTTCGTTCGCCCCCTCCCCTTCCCTCTTCCCCTTCCTCTCCGGTAAACTATACGGCCAGGGTCAGTGCTTCCGCGGCTCAGTTTGCCCAATCCCGCCATCTCCCTCCCGCCCCCCTCCCTCTCCCTCTCCCTCTCCCTCTCCCTCAGGAGGGCATCCAGTCTTCCATGGGTCGCATCATCCTGCCCTCCCCCGCCAACACCTACGTGGGCACCGTCACCACCTACGACATGGCGGGAGGGCTGGAGAGCCAGGAGAAGTTCAAGGTCAAGAGCAGCACGGTAGGCGGGGGACGTAAGGGTCAAAAGCAGCACGGTAGGGGGGGGACGTAAGGGTCAAAAGCAGCACGGTAGGGGGGGGACGTAAGGGTCAAAAGCAGCACGGTAGGGGGGGGACGTAAGGGTCAAAAGCAGCACAGTAGGGGGTAAAATTATATAAGAAATGCAAACAACTAAGTCCCTATCCCATAGCCAGGCAGTCAAGCTCCCTGCCGTACGGTGTGTAGCTGCCGTACGGTGTGTAGCTGCCGTACGGTGTGTAGCTGCCGTACGGTGTGTAGCTGCCGTACGGTGTGTAGCTGCCATACGGTGTGTAGCCGCCGTGCTGTGTGGCCGCCGTACGGTGTGTAGCCGCCGTCGTGTCCATGTATTGGCATGCCCCTCCCATTCACCGCATGGTTCTTTTTTCCCCCCTACCCCCCTACCCCCATACTTTGGAATTTCTTCTCCCCCCCCTCCTCCCTTCCCCCCCCCTCCTCCCTGCCCCCCCCCTCCCCCCCTCCTCCCTTCCCCCCCCCTCCCCCCCTCCTCCCCCCCCCACCCCCCAGATCGACCCACAGGAGTTCTTCGTGCACCCGGTGCCGCTGGGCTCCAACCTGTACAACAAGGAGCGGCCCAAGGTGGTGCCGCCGCCGCGCAAGGGGGACGCGCTAACGGCGCCCATCAAATCGGAGGACGACTACAAGACGAATGTGGGTGGGGTGGCTGGTTGGGTTGGCGTGCGTGGGTGGTACACCGGGCCGCGAGGAGGGTATGCCACACTGTTGCTTACTTACTTTGCCTATTCCTCTTTACCTCCCCTTCCCCTCCCCCCCGGGTATGATCTTTGTCCCCCCCTCCTCTCCCCACCGCTCCCCGCCCCCCCATTGTTTATTACCCGCCCCCCCCCCCCAGGCGGATGACGAGGCGGACCGGCAGCGGTGCGGGCCGCAGTGGGGTCCGGGGGGTGCGGAGTTCGCGTACCTGTCCGCACTGCTGAACGTGAAGGCGCCGCCCGCGGACAACTTCAAACTGAACCTGTTTGGGGACGAGGGGGACGCGGCGGGAGGTGAGGGGGGGTGTGGGGGATATGGGGGGTCAGAGGGCACAAGGTCAAAGCCATGGGAGGGAGTGAGGGAGGAAGTGGGTGGGAGTGAAGGAGGAAGAGGGCGGGAGGGAGGCAGAGTGAGGGGGGCTCTGTCGAATGTGTTTGTCTTTGTACCCCCCACCGCCTCCCCCCACCGGATGGAATTCGACGTCGGGAACTAATCCCCATCTCCTTTTTGTTACCCACCCTATTGCCCTCCTTTTCCCACCTCCTACCCCCCACCTCCCCCCCGCTGCTTCACGTTTCTTTCACTTCTTGTTATATTTCTGGTTTGCCATCCTCATTCAACCCATAGCGAATTCTTCTTCCCCACCCCCCGCCCCCTTCCTCGCCACCCCCGCAGGCCCCGCCCAGTCCAGCAACCTGGCCTTCAGCGGCGCGCAGGCGGACGCGCACCTGGCGGGAGTGATGAGCGAGATGCGGGTGGGGGCAGGCGGGGAGAAGGGGCCGGGGGAGCGAGACCTGCTGGACCTCATGGACAGCGCGTAGGGGGGAGGTGAGGGGAAGGGAAAGGGGTGAGGGGGGAGGGGAAGGTGGGGAGGTGAGGAAGGACAGCCGTGCGTTGAATGATGGGGGAAAGGAAGAATGAGGGGGGAAAGAGGGACGGAGGGGAGGCGTGTTGGTATTCCCACAGCTGCATGTGAGCTGTCTCTCTCGCAGGGGTGTAGTGGGTGGCTGTGTGGTAGGGTGGATAGCCGTGTGGTGCCGGGTATGTGGGGACGGCGCTCGGCGGCACACCCACCTGCGCCAAGAGGCGCCCTGTCTGGGAGCAGGAGAGGTGTGGCGAGAGGTGGCGGGCCAGTTGGAGGGGAGGGTTGGCGCCGTGGGGTGGGAGAAAGAGGAATGCGGAAGAGGAAGGAACGCACGGTACCGCGTACACATGACTGGCTGGCTGGGTGCGGGCGGGGGCGGGGGCGGGGGGGCCGTGTGGGGGCTTAATAGGGATGAAGATTCCGGAGGAAGAGGAGAAGGAGGAGGAGGGAAATTATAAATAAGTGCAACAACAGGGAGGGAGGGAGGCTGCGGTGCATGAGCGGTGTGCAGTGCGGTTATGCCCCGGCGTGGGAGGGGCGGTGCGCTGCTGGCAGCTGTTGCGGGGGAGGGGCAGCATAGCTTGATAGGCTGATGGAAGGAAGGAGGGGAGCTGGGGGCATTGCTTGGGCTTGGACGCGCTAGGTCTGTTACCGCACATCTGTAAGGAGTGCGAAGAGGGAGGGAGGGAGGGAGGAGGGTATTAGGATACCGGGCCGTAAGAGTAGGTAGGAGGGGAGGGCACATCACGCCGTGCGAGTCTTACTGCTGAGCTAAGCTGTGTGTGATCTCCTAATTAGGAAGTTATGTACGTGGGAAGGAGGAAGGTCATAATATAAACATGAACAGCCCAGGTTCCCATCCCTGGTGGCCGCAGGCAGCAGCGTGTGTGCTGTTATTCTTTAGGCGAGGCGAGGGAAGAGGCTTAGGAAGCAGGCAGAGTAGGAGGGGGTGACGTGCGCCGATAGGATGCACAATGACTGTGAATCTCCTGGGCTAGTGTCAGCAAAGTTAGCTCATGAACTGTACTAGTATGCGCACTGATTTAGCCCTTGGTTGGGGCGGGGAAGCCGCCTGGTTAGTGTTGGGGTACCGGTATCTGTGCAGGCGGCGTGCCTGGGCGTCAGGCTGCTAGGTTCTTCCGAAGGGGGCAGCCCTGTTCTTCAGAAGGGGGCAGCCCTAATTACTGGTATGTGGGTGGTTATGTGCATCCAGGGTGTGCGCGTGCTGTGACTTGTGAGGAGGGGAACAGCTCCAGGAACGGATGGCTGGACTCCAGCGCGCCGCGGCGGGCCTCTTGGCTGTGTAAGCCAAGCACTGCTGTGCGTGCGACTTACTACCAGCACGAGTGCTCCTATCTGAGCTGATGGCCTTAATACCTATGTGTGTAGTTGAGTAAAACAAGAGCAAGCAGTTGGGATAGGTGTGTGTTTTTGAGCAAATCAAACATGCAAACCTTGTTACAATGTGTTGCGTGCGCTCAAGCATTCTTACAAGAACGTCTTTTTCTTCGCTTGAGTGTGCCAGTGCCGTGGATTCTCCCTGCACTTGTTGCATGCGGCGGCGAGCGTTGCAAGGTACCCATGGTCCGTTGTGTAAGGCCCATGGGTCGTTGTGGCGACTGCTTGTGTGGGTATGCATTACGTGGGCATGGGGGACCCGATTGGCGACCCCCCACGCGTGCAAATGGATACGTTGGCAGACCAATCCGAGTTACTTCAGTTGCCTCATGAGGACAGCGCAACTCAACAACAGCCCTCGGGACTACAAAGAACACATGTTGTGTATCCCCCACAGCATTGACGGCTCAACCAATGGAAGGCAACCAGCCAAATATCGTTCTTTTATCTTATCTGTACATCCTAACTACCCGGTACGGTAACGACCATGTGAAGTATACAACAACGCCGTGCTGTGCTGTGCCAAATAAGGCGCACTACAACCTACAACAGAAACAGAAACCACATGGTCTGAGTAACCTTGACTGCAACATTGCAACATACACAAACACCAAGATGAAATATGTTTAATTGAACGAAGCGCAAGACAGCAGCTGTAACATAGCCGCTCCTTCACTTCCGAGCTGCTTGCTGACATGTCGCTCGTTTGTACTACTGTCCTTTGCTAAGCCTGCGCAAGTCCGAGCCGACATGGTAGGTATCGAACCTTTTACTTGTTAGCTAGCCCTGAGAAAGCTCAAGACATGTGAGCTCTTAACTCTGTGACTTCAGCCAATCCAATCTTGTAAAGGTCTAAGCAGTTCCCCGGTTCAACAGTAATAGTCCTCCTGCAAACACGCATGCTGTACTGCTAAACTGTATTGTCTGCGACTGCCTCTCATCCCCTCAGCTGACCTGCCTCTGCTGGTCCAACCTGCTGGCATGGACACGTCCTGCAACGCTCTCTCAACTGCAACTCCGCCCCAGTAGTGGTCCCTCCTGCATGTCCACATCCCCCCCGCCCTCCGGCCCCACTTCCTCCGCCCCTGCCCCTCCACCCCATGCCCCAATGCCCTCATCCCCATCCCACCCCTCCTCGCTGCTGCATCCCTCAGGCATCACCTCGCATGCAACGCCAACCCCAAGCCCCCGCACCTCCTCCCCAAGCCCACCGCCGCCCTCCTCTTCTCCAACATCCATCAGCCCTGCTGTGGCAGGCACCTGCTGGGCGGTGCTGCCCCTTCCACCACCGCCGCTGCTGCTGCCTCCAGCCGCTGCTGCTGCTGCTGCCGCACTGCCCACAGCAGCAGGTGCCGCCACCACAGCAGCAGCGCCACCACCACCACTACCATCGCAGGAGGAGGCGGCCTGCAGCTTGCAGCTCCTCCTGCGTCCCCCCGCCGCCGGCTTGCGGGTGTGGCTGGCCAGCCTGCGGGATGCGGGGGGCGGGGAGGCGGCCTGCACACCATGGAGGGGCGGGGAGGCTGCTGCTGCTGCGTGGGCTGCTGCACCATTCCGGCCTGCATGGCCACCATCATCATCACCATCACCAGGCACCACCTCCACCTGCTCCACCTCCACCTGCTCCACCTCCACCTGCTCCTCCTCCATCTGCTCCTCCTCCATCTGCTCCTCCTCCATCTCACCCCAGGTGCGGCTGCCACTCAGGCAGCAGCTGGCAGCAGCCCCACCACCACCACTCCTAGCCGCTTCCATTGCCACTGCTGCTCCTGTCACTACTCCTGCCCTTGCTGCTGCTGCTGTTGTTTCCGCTAGCAGTCCTTCTTCATCGGCGCCAGCAGTCGTCATGCCACCGCCGCCACTGCCACTAGCCGCAGTGCTGCCGGAGTCTGCACCCACACTGCCCACCTCCGGCTCTACCTCCACCACCATGCGGCTGTCGCTGCCCCCCAGGCGCCGACGAGATGGGCTGCCTGCAGCTAGGGTGTGGCCCGCCCCCTGCTCCCCGCGGTGCCGCTTGGCAGCAGCAGGAGCAGCAGCGGCAGCAGCAACAGTGGCCGCAGCTGTTGCAGCAGCTGCAGCAGCAGGGGTACCAGTAGCAGGGGTGATAGCAGGGCCCGCCGAGAATGCAGCTGTGGTGCCACCAACAACCGCTTCTGCATGGGACGAGGCAACTGCCAGCATTGGTTCTGCTAGCAGGGCGACTGTTCCTGCCGTTCGTGGTTGTGGTGGTGGTGGTTGTGCGAATGTGAGGGTGCTGCCTCCTGTCCTCCTCCTCCGGTCGGCTTTTCCCCCAGGGCTGCTGGCAGCAGTGGCTTCTCCCCCGAAGGCGACCTCCTTTGCCCCACCTGTACCAGCCGCATCACCACCAGCATCGGCCTCCTCCCGCTGTCCACGTCCACGTCCCACCGCTCCTGCTCCTCCTCCTCCTCCTCTTCCACCACCTCCTGCTCCTCCTCCCCCCCGTGCTGCTACCCCTGCCCCTGCCGGGCTGCCAACTGAGCCGGCACAGGCGCTGCTGTTGTCGGGAGCCCCTCCCGTGGTGACGGCAGCGCTGGAAGGCGCCTCCAGCCCTGACTGGCCACAGCTGGCACCCCCTCCAGCACCACCACCACCACCACGTCCTCCTCCTCCTCCTGCATGGTAGTGGAGAGAGGTTCTCCCCTGGCGGCACACAGCATCAGCTCCGGCAGCACCTGCTCCTCCCCCTCTGTTGCTGGTCGTGGCTGCTGCCGCTGCTGCACCGGAGGGGCAGTGAGAGGGGCCTGCCACCACCCCAATGGCTTGCCGGGAGGACCCCGGGCGGCCTGGGGGGTGCTGGTGGTGTTGGGGCGCCCGTCCGCCACCCCGCCCTCCGCCGCCTGCTCCCCTTCCTGCTCCTGCTCCTCCTCTTCCCCCTCCTCCTCTTCCTCCTGCTCCTCCAGTGCCACGCTGCAGGACCCTATCCTCGCCGTCCACGTCAATCCGTGGAAACACGACACCAAGGCACTTCGGGGCACCACACCTGCGGGATGGGTAGTACCGGTATATGGGTAAGAAAGGATGGCTTCTCCAATGTTTCTTGGATGCATGAAACGGTGCCACCATGCCATGCTGTGTAGCGGCACTGCTGCGGTGACCAAGTAAGGCCCGGACAGGCTACACTCAGAACCAGCCGCAGAACCCCCAGAGTAAGTAGCCAGTGAGTAGCTGGTAAATAGCCAGTAAGCTTTGCCCCTTGGAGAAGGTTAGAAGAGCCAAGCAACAGGGCCCTGCACACCCAAATAAACCACACCCTGCCAGACGGGTCTATTACACAGACGGGTCATCATCGGAGTGATCATACAAGTGCATCTACATACAAGTGTGACTATACAAGGTTGATCATAGATGTGCGAATCCCACAAGCGTAATCATGCAAAACGGAATCATCCCTACCCCCAACCACCACCTACCACCACCTACCTGCAGCGCACCTCGCCCCTGGGGTTGGCTCGTATCTCCGCCTTCACCTCAACTGACCGCCCCTGCTGGTAGTCTAGTGTGAGCTCCTCGCCCGGCTGCAGGGCGCGGAGGGTGCGCAGCAGGACGGCCATTTGGGACTCATCCAGACCGCCTGGGGGGAGGACGAGGGGGGCGTGTAAGGGCGGGTGGGGTGGGGTGAGGTGCTATAGGCTGGCGGGCAGGCAGGGGCTTTCAACGCTCGAAACACGTTGATACACGTTGCTCATATCCCAGTAGTCTCACCCATGCACACATTGACCGACTTCAGGTTGGCTCCCTCGCAACGGTGGTTGATGAAGCGGGACACGTTGCCGATGTGTGTGCCGTCCACCGCCATCAGCGCCGTCGCTGCCTCCTCCTTGCTCAGCTCGTGCCGTTGTTCCATGTCGTACATGTAGTGCAGCCCGACTGGCTGGTAGAGCCGCTCGCGGTCTTGCACCTGCACAGCGCACATGGTGAGCGTGGTGAGGGACACGTCCTTTCCGAAACGTTTGAAGCGAGTTGATCACTCGAGTGATCGAGTTCCAGGAGCTCCAACACACATTACCGGTATATGTATCCACCATCATACTTGTATGCTGCCGTACATAACGCATAACGCATGGGCCCTGAACACCAAGGGTCCTTGATGTACAAAGATGTACAGCTAGCGGATGTTCCATTCCAGCAACCCGGCTTTAGCAGGAATCCGGCTTGCTCACCTCCATGCTTGTGATCCACTCCCCCACGTATTCTGCCAGGTAGGTGCCCTCGGGGATATACTCCAGCGCAAACACGCCCAGGTCGTTGCGATCCCGCTCCAAAGACACGCGCCGTATCTCCAACTTGTACTGCACGCCCTCGGAACGCAGCTGCTGCAGGGCTAGGCGGGCCCTGTGTCGAGGTGTACGAGGGGGTACGATACACACAGAGAACATGTTGAGCAGGCACGGCAGAGGTAGGCCCGGCTCAGTTGTTTTGACACGCAGCATGGTGACGAGCCGTTGAGCAGCGACTGCTCACTTACCTGTTCTTGCCGCAGCAGTTATCCTCACACGCGCAATCCCCCCTGGGCAGGAACCCCTGGTGCTTGTCACCGTAGACCGGCTCCTTGATGGCAACCCCCTGCAGGACAGGCAGACCCCGCACCGGCGCACTTCACCAACATGCCCGGTAGCATTTCACCACGCTGCTCGCTGCTAGAGGGTAGGGTAAGGTGCGGGTTTGGCCGCGACAAGCCTCACAGGCATGTTGGTTAGACGTTCGGCGCGTAAGGACATACCCGGCTGCTAACTAGGGTTGTTTGCTGTCCAAGGAGACTACAAGTGCCCACTCATATCTAGCTAGCTGTTTAGGTTCACGACAAACTGCTTCACTCTATCCCCATTGCTTTGCCCTTGCCTGTGATTCTGGTATTACTTCGACCCACCCCCTTCCCCCCAAACCAGCAGCCGGCCCACACCCACCCACCTCCGGCGCATCTGGCTTCAGCCGCCAGGGCCGTGTGGAGTAGTAGAAGCAGCCCCCCGTCAACACCGACTCCACTAGGCCGCAGTGCATGGGCTTGCTGCTGCCGCCCGCCGACCCCAGGTCCCCGTAGGCGTGCAGGGTGACGTTTCGCTCCGCCTCGGGCAGGCCGGTTGCCGGGTGCACCCGCCAGCGGCTGCGGTCCTGGCGCCAGGCGTGCACGTCCCGGTCCTGCAGCCGTGGTGGGGGCGTGGTGGTGTTGTCAGGAGGAGGTAGGGGGGTTGCCAGGTGGCGTGGTGTTGCGGCAGGAGGGGGGGATGCGGCAGGGGGCTGGTTGCCAGGGGGTGGTGGTGCAGTTATACCAATTACATGCACCCCTGTGTCTGCCGCACATCTAGATCCGCATACGCACGCTGGGAGGCATGCAGGCATCACAGCGAGTTTTGCCAACACCCCGGCACCGCCGTACCTCCCTTACATCCCAACACCTCGGCACCGCCGTACCTCCCTTACATCCCAACACCCCGGCACCGCCGTACCTCCCTTACATCCCAACACCTCGGCACCGCCGTACCTCCCTTACATCCCAACACCTCGGCACCGCCGTACCTCCCTTACATCCCAACACCCCGGCACCGCCGTACCTCCCTTACATCCCAACACCCCGGCACCGCCGTACCTCCCTTACATCCCAACTCCCCGGCACCGCCGTACCTCCCTTACATCCCAACACCCCGGCACCGCCGTACCTCCCGTACATCCCGGTGCTGCCTCAGCCTCCTGCTCAGCCAGGAAAGGCACAGCGGCTCGCCTTTCTTCACGTCGCTGGCGGGGTTGAAGGGAAGGAAGTACGCAAAGAAACAAGGAACAGGCGACGACGCCGGCGGAGGAGGTCGTGCCGCACTGCTGCTGCATGCTGCGGGTGAGGAGGCCCCGGCGGCAGGGCCCGCCTCGGGTGAGGAGGAGGTGCTGGAAGCCGCCTGGCGTCCAGCGGCGTGGGGGGCTTTGCTGGTTTGCGGCTGGAGATGTCCCGCAACCAGCAAGAACTGTGTATGTGTATGTGCGTGCGGGGGAGGGAGGGGGGGGGGAGGGGGGAGGAGCAGCACAGCGGGACCAACGGGTGATAAACAGGAATTGATAGCATACACGACAGTCCTAGTACCAAGTGTATGTAGTACCATGTGAATGTAGTAAATGTAGTACAAGGTTGTCACCTACTTGTGAAGGTCCAGCATCCTCGGGTTCTGTATGCCATAATATTAAATATAACATACCTTAATAGAACGTAATACCATTTTGATTATGTAACGGCGTGTTAAATACGTAACGGTGTTCAATTGCACAGTGCACGCACCATTATGCCCGACGATACTTACGGCGCCTCGCTCACACTTACCGCCCACTCCAGGTTGGGGGTTGACACGGTGGTGGTGAATTTGAGTGCCACTTGCTTGTCGATGTTGTCGATGCAGCTCGAGTGCCACGATATGAAGCTGCTGGCATTGCTGAAGCCCTGAGCGGGGCGATATATGATGTGGGGTGTGTGCCCAGCCGGAGGGGCCAGGATCCCCGTCTTCGGGTACTCCCATGGTAACAGGCACGGCTTCACTCCTGCGGTTGTCCAGGGAGTTAGTTGGATGGGTACAGCACTGCTTTAAGAAGGTTTGGCACGGCTTCTGCTTTCCACGTCTGTTCGCAGGTTGTGTCTTAACAATGCAAACCCTATGAATTATGACTACCAGATATATGCAAGCTACCTTGATAAGGGGGGGAGGTCTTACGGAAAGGAACAAAGGTTGCGCAGCATACACACCGAGGGGCAAACAAGATGAATGCAACTTCAAATATCCCGAAAACGGAAATATCATGACCATGGATATTGTGTAATGTCTTTTGCAATGGCTCAAGGCCGCGGTAGCAAGGACTTCTATTTCTACTGCGCGCCCATGGCAGGCTCATACCGGTACTCGCTCACGTGTGCCCACCTTGTACCCATTGTGGGATGTCTTCCAGAGAATTTAGATGTCTAGGCCTTGCACAACCGGCAAGGTCGGCCTTGAGGATGGCTCCTTGAATAGCCACCGTATTCCAACCCTTGTTGGTAATGAGGTCACTCCAAGAGGCCTCTAGCGCCGATGAATCCCCTCTGTCCGCCATGTGAAAGACATGCAGATATGCCTACATACGGTAGATGCTTGGCGAATTCTCCGTCTTATGCCAAATGCCAATTACCGGTGTGTGATATGACGTGCCATGGGTGGCCTTAACGTGCTATTCTCGGGTTCAAATCTTTAATGCACATACAATTCTGTGTTTACTATTTTGCAACCTAACAGACTGTAGCGCTGCGGCAGGTTTCCGTTGTCCGAAACTGACGTACTTCACTGCATGCACCCCGCACGCGCGCCCCCTGTGTTCTCTACTAAGCACTTGTTACGCCGGGCGTAACATCGTAGCCCTTGCTCATCTTGAGGAGGACGCACAAAAACTGCCAGCACCACCGCCGGCAGCAGGTTGGGGTAAGTGTTAGTACCGTAGGTTTCACCCGTCCCCTCTAGACATTGGGGGCGTCGTTTCCCGTTCCCGTTCCCGGACACGGTGACGCAGTACAGTTATGTGGAAGCGGTGTATAGCAAAGTGGTGCAGGTTGTCAAAACATGCGGAGGCATCCCTGGAGGGACACCTCTGGCTTTTGACACTTTGATTCTTGGCATGCCGCTGTGACACCCTCCCTTCCCTTCCCTTATTGTCAGCAACTTATATCATTATCACACCACACTTTGGAACTTCTTTTTTCCCCAATCAGGTGCTTGCTCTCGGCGGTGTTCTGGCCAGGCGGGTGGCCGCAGTACGGCTGCCCTTCACCACGTTGTAGCTCAGCTGATCGGCGGGGGGTGGGCCTAGCGCGCCTGTTAGCGTGGGCTGTGTTAGTGCAGTCTGCTGCTGCTCCTTTGTGGTTGCGGCGGCAAGGAGGAGGGCGCAGAGCAAGGCAAGATGACAGCGACGATCACAATGCCAGTGCGGCGGAGGGGGCTGCCTTTGATCCTGCCTCTCCATAATCAAACGTTAGACACGCACGCCTTAGCAACGTTACAGTACTATGCAACTGATCATGCTCGGTGCTGCTGGGGAGATGAGCCGGGCGTGTGTGCAGCTGGTAGGATGTCTGGGGAAGCAGGTCGAGATGGTTATCTACAAGGTCATAACCACAATGTCTAGCGTGAGGGGTATGAAGCGTATACTAGCGTACGGCAAAGTTGGGTAGTATCTTTGTACCGGTACGGCGTGTTCGTCATGTATGATACTACCATGCTACGAGCAAAGCTACCAAAGTCCGTAGGTCGATGCAAGGCCACACATCCCTTCCCATCTAGGTGGGGCTTGTGGAGGCAGGCCGTGTTGCGGAGATGAGTGCGTTAGCATTTTTCTGTCTGGATGACGATGTCTGCTCTGATGAAAGAGAAGCATGCAGTTCGATTTTTTCTTCCTGCCAAAAAACTTGGCGTGTTAAGGAAGTGTTCTAATTCCAGATATCATGTAACTTTTTGTGCGGTGCCTTGACGGATGGGCAGCACGAGCCACGGCATTCACGGCATATGCTGTACACTTCGCAAGAGATAATCTGGCTGGATATCCTGTTTATTGTTGTACACTTTTGTTGCCTCTCTTACCTGGTTAAACTGGTTAACGTTTTGCCTCAGTGCAGCGCACAATAGGCGCGTGATTGCTAGGGCCCGGGCAACCTTCTGCTATTAAATAACCACGCAAACTCGGCTTAAAGTTATCTTAAATTTTAATGGAGCCAGCCTACGATGAGTACGAGTACTTGGAACGCCAAGTAGATGCTCAGCGTGGCGACCCTTCATCGTCTGTGCATCAACCGCCGCACTCCTCCCGTAGCAAGTCAACTGGTGGGACAGCAAGCGATGATGATAACAACCGACGGCGGCGCTCAAGGTCACGTTCGCGGGACCGCAAATCGCGTCGTCACTCGCGCTCGCGCTCACGGTCCCGAGACCGGAGGCGCCGGTCACGGTCGCGTTCTAGAGATCGTTCACGATCTTATTCAGACCGCTATCGGTCGTCATACCGTTCGCCGCCCCGCAGGTATGTTTGTAATTGTGCTACTAGAACCGTCTTAAGGACCTAAGACCTTGTGCCTTTGAAGCCTGACTTGGTTTTTGTATTGCAGGCGGTCTCCTACACCACCTGCTGAGCGCATGGCTCGTGAGAAGGAGCGCGAGCTGCGGGAACTCGAGCGTGCCACTCGCACAATCTTCGCCTATAACCTAAGCCTGCGCGCTGATGAGCGTGACCTTTTCGAGTTCTTCTCAAAGGTGCGTTGCATCCTATAGATGCACGCCCTCAGGCTTTCACCGGGTCGCAGAACAGCTCGCCAGAGTAGCTGTCCTAAATTCTCATTTGTATCTGCATTAATCGGCTTTCGAGAAAATATATGAGCCGTGCAATAACGCAACGGACGAGTTTTGCTTTACCTCCGCAGGTTGGTCGCGTGGTTGACATCAAGCTCATTACGGACAAGAACACGAAGAAGTCGCGAGGCCTGGCTTACATCGAGTTCAGCAAAGTGGAGGAGGTCATCTCAGCCGTTGCCCTCACCGGGAACATCCTAAAGGGCCAGCCCGTCATGGTGAAGGTAGGAAGGAGGTTGCGCCTCCCAATGGATGTTGCAGTTCTTGTGAGTCACAGCAGCCACGCTTTCATAAATCCTGTCCCCCATCAATTTAACAACCGTATTCAACAACCGTATTGCTCTTAACCCTTTTGTCACAAATGTTACAACGCAGGCGTCTGAGGCTGAGAAGAACATGGCTTGGGAGGCAGCCCAGCAGCAAAAGCAGTCGGCACAGGCTGCAACACAGCAGCTCCTTAGCTCCCTAGCGTCCTTAGGCGGCGGGGCGCAAGCAGCAGCCTCCACAACAGCCGGCACCGGACCCTGCTGGCTCAACATCAGCAACCTTCACAAAGACTTGGGGGAGCCGGAGGTCCAGCAGCTTTTCGCGCCGTTCGGCACGCTGCTTGCCGTACAAGTCGTACGGGATTCGGCCGGCCGCAGCACCGGCACCGCACACCTGCAATTTGCTCAAATGGACGCTGCTGCACGAGCCATGGCGCACTGGCATGGCCGCAAGCTCATGGACGCGCAGTTGACGGTTACGGCAACAGCACCACCGGCGGTTGCAGCCCTGCCGCTGATTTCTGGAGCCGCAGTGCTGCCGGTAACAGCGGCAGCTGGGCTCCCCTCGACGGCCTCGCAGCTACCTGCTGGCCTCGCGGGCATCACGGCAGGGGCGCCGCTGCCGGCCGCTGTGGCGCCAACAACAGGGGCTGCCGCTGTCACTGCCGCCCCGCAGGGTGCGGTGGTGACTCCTGGCGAGCTGGACGAGGATGACGAGGGCGGCGGCATCCGGATTAGCGCGCAGGGGCGCGTGGCGTTGATGTCAAAGCTGGCGGGCGCGGCCGGGCTGCCGCCGCCACCTACTCACGTGCTACCCACCGGGGTACCTGTGGTGGCGTCGGCAGTGGCGCCGGTGACTGCTGCGGGACCTGCGGGGCTGCAGGCTGCAGGTGGTCTGAGTGTGGATCCAGTGCTGCTGCTGCAGCAGGGCGTGTTGGGCCCGAGCTCCCCCATCGCGACGCCTTGCTTGCTGTTGAAAAACATGTTTGACCCGGCGAGTACGGCGGGCGATGCGGCGACTCAGCAGGCGGCGGCGGCGACGCTGGCGGAGGAGGTGGAGTCGGATGTGAGGGAGGAGTGCGCGAGGTTTGGGGAGCTGGTGCATGTGTGGGTTGACGCCAAGGCAAAGGTATGAGGGTGGTGTGGGGCCCAGCTTGTGGGTGCTGCGTGCGGGAAGGATGGATAGGGGACAGGGATTAACGTGGAGTCAGCCTGGGTGGTCGCATGGGTGTCAAGGGATGCTGAGGTAGTGATGCGTGAGGTACTGGCGGGCTGCTCATATGTTGTTTGCTGTGTTTGCATGGCGGTTTGGGCACTCCATGGGCTACAGCATGTGCTTGTGGGTGTGCGCAGTCCATGGCACGTAGTTGCCGTGTATAGGTGCCCCGTCTCAACGCCCCATCCATCGTTTCCCCAACCTCTCCCACGTCCCCCTCGCAGGGCTTTGTGTACCTCCGTTTCACTACGACGCACGCAGCGGAGGCTGCGCACCGCGCCTTGCATGGCCGCTGGTACGGCGGCCGACAGATTGTTGCGGAGTTCCAGTTCCTCCAGGTGTATAACAGCCACTTCAAGCTGGCCGCGACGGGGACCAAGTGACGGCAACCAAATGACCATGGCGGCGGAGCTAAACGGCAACAGCAACATCGCTGCTTGTGGTGATGGCCTTTCTTTCCACGTGGTTGGATTGCTGCTGCCGGCTAAGCAGGCTTTCGTCGCAAATCAGCGCTGGCCAGCATGTACGGCATAACCGTCGTACCGTCTTACAATATGTTGCTGACGAGTACTCGTCTCATGCAGGCCGGCGGGACAGCAGCTGCTGCCGTACAACCGCAACAACAGCATCCGAGAAAAACGGAACTTTGGGATATCCGATGGTTTGGGCGGTCTAGCGGGAGTCAAGAGGGGCTGATGTGCAGGGGCGGCGGGGCTCATTGCTAATGGGTCCACTTCGGGCACCATGGGATTAGAAAGACTAAAAATTACGATTGGCTTCTGACCGCAAGGCGTCGGGGCTTTGGGGCAGTGTTCGGGCCTACTGGACATGCAATTTATGCATGGGGCTTGTGCCTGCTAGGGCGTGCGTCTTACGCTCACCCCTGCTTGTTGCACTCTCGTATGCACGCCACCAATCGTAGTTGCTGCCCTTGCTTAGGTGCCCGCCTGCCACCTGGACTGGCTGTGACCCACGGGTCGGGCCTTACACCTAATGGTCAAGATCAAGCAGAGCAAAGGTATTTAAGGCTGTTGGCTCTTGTTACCGTTTACGAAATGGGCTTCTTTGCGTTCATCTGGCACACGAAGCCACATGACGTCTTTAACGTCTTTGCGGGGTTGCTTGTCTGACATTTCACACTTGTACAGGCGGCCGGCGGCGACACGTGGCAAGTAAGCAGAGTAGGCTGCAGCTGTTTGTGTTCGTACTGCAGGGATTGCTCTGTTGACACATCTGGGTGGTTGCATTTAAGACAACCCCCTTATGAGTGAAAAATGCCACCGATGATTGCTGGAAATGGTTTACCTTGTTTTTTGAACAACCAGAGCAGTGCTTCGGTACTGATGTAGTAGGTCGCCTTTGCAAATGAGCGGAAGTGTGCTTGAGGGCTTTCGCAACGTACACAGCTATTTTATATTATTACTTTTGGCATTCCGCAAGATATTACATGGCATACTCCAGCTATGGGGCTGAGCGTGTTCGTTTCACCAGGTGCAGCATTATCAAGTAATTGTAACTTCTGGTGACATGCAAGGCTTTCTAATCGTAAGACCTAAGAACGACAACGTGCAACGTGTCCGCTTCTGTCACGCGCAGCTTTTAATCCGTTTTAACACTCTCCTGCTCGTCCCCAAGCAGCCCAACGAATGCAACTCCAGTTCACAGCATCGCCACCACATGTAAGCCGATATATTTAAAGTGGCATCAGTGCTGGGCAGTGTCAGTAATGCATGGAACAGTTATATAAGTCTTATGACACATGTGCAGGCGTTCATTGATGCGTCACACCCTTGCCTGTCGCATTTGACGAACACCAAGACACGTCACACAGCCCCCCTAGCCTCCACAGCCCTCCTAGCCCCCAGACAACCCCGCCCACCACTCCTCCGCCGGTTGCGCACCAAACACCGCCATCCAGCCATCCATCTGCCGTACCGCTGCCTCGGCCACAGCGTCAACATCATCATCCTGACGTTGCCGAGGAGCACAAGCAAGGACGCCGGTACGCACACTGGCTCCAGCCTGTACGACACCACTAGCTTCACCCACACGAGGGCCCTGTACGACACCACTAGCTTCACCCACACGAGGGCCCTGTACGACACCACTAGCTTCACCCACACGAGGGCCCTGTACGACACCACTAGCTTCACCCACACGAGGGCCCTGTACGACACCACTAGCTTCACCCACACGAGGGCCCTGTACGACACCACTAGCTTCACCCACACGAGGGCCCTGTACGACACGACCTCCTTCACGGGGTTGTTGTGCCGCTGCCGTCACCGCAACTGCCGCCTCCGCCCCTCTGGCGTTGGCGTCCACCGTATCTTTACCTGGCCATAACCTGTTGATGACTCCCAACAAATCCAGTTGTTGCTGAGGTACCGGCATGGGCTTACAGGGAGGTGGCACCCTACGGCGGGATGCTGGCTGCGGTATCATCACGCTTTGCCGTTCTCCTTCTAGTCCGTGCCGCAGCTCCTGCTGCCCCTGTGGCTGCCACTGCTGCTGCTGCTGAGGAGGCCGTTGCGGCGGCGGTAGTGCAAGCGAAGGAGGCGACCGAGGCAGAGGATGTGGCTGTGGCACCTGAGGCGGTCTTGGTTCAGGCTGTGCTTGAGCTGCAACAGCGGGTGCGGGGTTGGCAGTAGTGGTGGCATCCGCAGCGGGATGCAGCGGCGGTTGCCCTGGACTTCTATCCGGCTGCTCCTGCTGCTGCCGCTGCGGCGGCGGTGGGGGTTGTCGTTGTGGTGGCTGCATGTGCGGCGGCAGTTGCAGCACCAGACCCGCAGTACATGCTCGCGTGTATGGCGCCGCCACAGCAGCCCCCGTCGCCGCCGCCGCCGCCCCTACCGTGAACTCCGTATCCTTGACTGTGGGTACTGCCTGCGCTGCTGCCTGCGCTAGCTTCCTACGTTTCACCGGTCGTTCCCGTACACATCTCTTGAAGGAGTGCGCCGCTAGCCGCACCTGCAGGCGGTGTTTGGAAGAGCCTGCTAGCTGAGAGGCAGATGGAAGGAGGCAGAGGCACGGACTGGAGGGGCGGGGGAGCAGGATGGGATGCGCGGGAACATGTCCCACTGGGCCGCGCCAACATGTCCAACAGGAAGGCGGCGGAGTAGAGGTTGGAGTAAGGTGGTAGTAGGAAACAAAATGTGTGGAGTGTGGTTGACATGGCATGAGGCACGAGGGGAGGAAATCGCCAGCATTCAAGATATACGTTGGACAAGATGCACGCTTAAATACTCCTACTAAGTCCTCTAATCCTGCACCATATCTGCGCCTTCTGGGCTTCCTTCTTCCCTATTCGCCTACTACGGTTCGCCTTTGCCTTAACCCGCTACCCCCCCTTCCCACTCCCCCTGGGTCCTGAGACGCTTCACCTTACCCCGACACTCCACCCACCCCAACCCCAACACACACGCACCATCACCGCACCTGCACCTCACCTGCACCAACGCCTCCCGCACCACGCCGCCCTCTCCAGCTGCGGCTCCAGGCGCCCGACATGCGCGCAGCGATTCCGCCTCCGCCTCCGAAACCCGTAGCATGGCGTCGTACAAACCCACGGCAGCGTACGACACCGCCTCCAAAAGCGATTGCCGTACTCGGCCCTGGTCTGCGACGCCAGGTGCGACGCACTTACCGCCAGCAGCGACACCGCTCATGTGGCAGCCATTCGCCTGCACGCCACCATCTTCTCCAACAGCAGCAGCAGCAGTAGCGGTGTCCAGGGCAGGGCTTCTGGCCTGACCACCCCTGCCGCTTGTCGTGAGTGTAGCCGGATTTGGAAAGGCGCAGGTCTTGGAACGTCTAAAGAGCTTGGGGACGGATGGATTGGAGGCAGAAGCTGGCCCATGGGTCACATGGGCCCCGGGTGGCGCTTGGTGGTCCAAATTGCGGCTGCGAGGGACGCCATGTGACCCGTGGGTCGTTTCACGGGTCGTGTCCGTAACGCATGTCCATTCCAACTGTAGGGTCACCTTGGCAGGCCAGCGATGCTCCTGGAGGCTGTGAGGTCGTCACAAGTACGGAAACAGAATATTGGACTTAGATAGAGCATAGGACGATGCTACAAAAGTTATCGAAGAGTGTATAGCAAAAGTTATGGAAGCAGGCATAGCAAGCGTGGCGTTGATGGAACGGTGAAGACGGCTGGAAACCGCTTGGAAACGGATCTGCCGGGCGAAGTTGGCGCGCAGTTGGGGCCAAGAGGAGCTAGCAGCTATAGCAAATGTACTGCTAGCACGTTGCTGTGACGACTAATATGTATAAGGCATTGCTATGAACGTATACCCGTATTTGTGACAACCCCGAATCGTACCATTCAAGCTCCACCCTTGCTAGCAGGTCGCCTGCCATGCGCCGCAACAACTGCACGACGCGCACCCAATCGCCACCCCTTCCTCCATCTCCTCTTTTTCCCATCCCGTGCTTCTTTCCGCCGCTGCTGTCGCCAGCGTCAATGTCGCCAACATAGCCGCCTGATCCCACCGCCGCCACCGTCGCAGCCGCCGCTACTGCTGTTGCTTCCGCTGCTTCTTTGTTGCCCTTATTAACCAAGGCGGGTTCGGCGATTGTCGCCGTCGACGGGACGGCGGGAAGCGGTGGACAAGCGCCGAGTGCAGAGGGTGCTCCATCCATGGAGGTGTGGGGTGGCTTGGAAGCGAGGGAGGAGAACGGCAGGAAGGGGTTGGGTGCGGATGCTGCATCGAGGGTGGCTTGCACCTGCGGTCGGGGCCCCAGCAGGAGCGATAATAGGCATGTTGGGCATGTGAGAAGCAATCAAGAGCTCACATGGGGGCAGAGCAGCAGAAGACGACTTGGAGGAAGGGAGGCCAGGGTTTGCGGGGGCAGCTTCTTCTTCCACGTCCGCGTCAGAAAGTATTTACCGGTATACCTGTAACCCTGCAGCATGCCTTTACAGGGCTTCGCAGGCGGTAACGCCCCCTCGGTTCCCTCGCCAGTTCAGCCCTCTCCGTCCTCCGCCGTGCTCCCCCCACCCGCCCCCTCACCTGAACCGCCCGCAACCTCTCATATGGCGCTCTCACCAGCGCCCCCAGCTGCAACCTCCCCAGTTGCGAATTAACGCCCGTGGACCCGGGCGGCTGCAAGAGTTGTTGTTGCGCCTGTGCTGCCGTGCCTGTTGCTTCCGCCGGCTTCTCCGCCGCCGGCGGTTTCCCTCTCACTGGCAGCTGTTGCGGTTGGCCTCCCCACAGCCCCAGTACTCGCATCCCCTCCGGCCGAGCGGCTTTGCAAGCGCGGCGAGCAAGGCGGGCATTGGGGCCCAATCCTACCTGGGGTGAAGGCAATGGGAAGGCAATGACGAGGTTCGCGCCATTGTTCGCATGTGGTTCAGTGCGTTTTGGGGGTCGGAGGAACATTGCCTCAGTGCCGCATGCGGGTGCCAGGAGGCACCGGTAGCTTGGCATGCACCGCACATTTGCAAATAGCCGTCATATGACATAAACAGGTAGTTAGCATTGAGACGCTTGAGACATGGGCAAACTCATGCGCATGCATGGTAACCACAGCACACCGTATTTCGTCGCCAAATACCACAATACACGGGTATACTAATACAGTGCGGTGCCCGCAGCCGTACCGCGACTCGCAGGCCCAACCGCTCTCGGACCTCCCGCCCAATGCGCTCCCCCAGCAGCCTGGCCTCTTCCTCCTGAATGACCCGCGGGTCACTCGGGGCATCCAAGCCGGCAGTGGCATCCCGTGCAGCTCCAGCATCAGTAGTGCCGCATCCCCCCGCTGAGGTCCCCAGGACAATGTAGGCCGCGTCTAGGGACGTCTGCCGTACGATTGCGCCCCGGGGCAGAAGATCCCGTACGAGCCTGTGTCGTGCAACCGTACAGTCGGACGCAGATTACCGGTAGGTGTACGAAAGAGGTTGGCGGTGCTACCGTATGAAAGCTTCCAGTGTTTGCTAGCGAAAGCGAGGGAGCGTTGTCCCGGTTCGGACCCACGCTCTCCTTATTTGGAAAGCTGATACCCATGTCAGTGATACGGGCGTTATGGACGTTATGCACAGGCTTGGAAGTGCAGGAATGAACTACGGCAGCTGGGAGAGCAGACCTACACCGCTCTGTTCATTTCCCTGCAGTTTCCAAATAACATGAACGTACCATTCGTACAGCTACACAGCTAGTGTGCCCCACCCGCATACGCCTACATGTTGCGCTACCGCTTGCAATGCAACCCGCATAAGCAAAACGTACCTCAGCAAAGCCACGCAGGCTTCACGGTAGGGTTTGTACGACGGTCGTACACTACCGGATTCATCCAGATCGCAGTACACTTGTACGACACGCCCCCCAACGGCCGCCAGCAGCTGCTGAGCCTGGTAGGCATGAACGGCTTGTTACACATGCGCACATGTTTACCCAAGTGAACACAAGGAAGTCCTGGGTGGAGGGGAGCATTGAGGCCATTTAGGACAAGGCGTCTGTATGCACGCTTAGGAGCTAGGAGAAATAAAAACAGGTTAGCGGACACCAAAGTACGTATGCCAGCCCAACACCTCACCTCCGCCGGCGCCATGTGCTTCCGTACGCCCGCCTGGCGAGCTGCGTAGTTCATGGAAATGATATCCTGGGCCAAAATGTTTAGGAGTTAGCCAAAGCATGCGGAATCTTCCGCTCGTGAGCTGGTTGTCGTGCGAGGTAGATAGTAATAAACAACGGGAATTAGTAACCCAGACAGCAGCGGAACGCATGCAGGACCTCAGCAAGCTCTGTATTTCGGACACGCCTGCAATTAAAGCTCTGGCAGAGGGCCCCATGTGTGCCGCTGACCTGGTCTTGCTGCATGGCTAGCGGCAGATGCGGTTGGGACGTCTCCTGGCGACGTAGGGCCTCAACCTGCATGCAACAGGGTATAAGCAGCGGCCGTCTGTGCGCGGGAAGAGATTCCTTCAGTGTTCTAACGCCATGTAGTGCGCAACGGGAAAGCGTGGGGGCGTCCGGGACCGGTGGCGGAGTCTACATCCATCCAAGGAGCATCCCCGGAGAACGTTAACGCGTTGACGGCGAGACTGTTTTAAGATTCCTGGTACGCTTTGGATGTACCTGGCAGAACAGCGCATCTACTTCGACATGGAGCACTAGTCGGTCGTAACTCGCGTGGAGCGTGGAAAAGCCCTGAAGTTGGTTATCCATGGCCACCACGCAAGGCAAACGGCTGCGGCCAGTGGCCAACTGTTTATGTCATGACGATGTGTTGATTTTAGAAATGACAATCATGTAATCTGGAGTTGCTGCCTGCATGTGTACTGGATGACGGATGTACGGGCTTCTATGGGTGTTGCCCTTACAACGTGATCGACGGAGACGAGAGAATGAAGTGGCTCGCTTACCCCCCTTGTGTGCACAACAGTAACAATGCGTAGTCAGCGGCTTCTAAGGTTTCAAGCTGTCGCGAGGCAATGGCTTGGTGGGGAGGCCGTGAGCGGAAGCCATGCCGCAAGCACATCCTCATCGGCAAGCTCTAGCTATTCATGCCCTCTACTATCTCAGCAGAGAAGCGCACTCCAACAGCGGCTTGGTTTGCACACAACGCGGCTGCTTGCATCAGAGGCGGGGTCGCGTCCTTCAGCCCGCGAAGTCGCTCCAGTATCTATGCGGACTCTAATTCTGACGCTTATGGCTGGAGCGGGCATTACTTATGCCACTCGCGTCTACACGGACCAGAAGCTGCAGCAGGTGGCCGTCCAAAGTCAGCAGGTTGTCGGCCAGGCGGCAGTGGGTGGACCTTTTGAGCTAATAGACCAGGATGGCAAGCCCTTTACGGACAAGGATTTGCTCGGCGAGTTCGCGATTCTTTACTTCGGGTTTACGCATTGCCCTGACATCTGCCCCGACGAGCTGGAGAAGGTGTCGGAAGCAATTAACCTCATAGAGAAATGGACAGATGTGCGCATACAGCCGGTGTTCATTTCAGTGGACCCCCAGCGCGACAAGCCGGCGGTGGTTAAGGCCTACGTCAATGAGTTCCACCCGCGCATGATTGGCCTGACCGGCGACATGGAGAAGGTCAAGAAGCTCAGCAAGTCGTACCGCGTCTACTACAGCAAGACCGGTGACAGCGAGACCGATTACCTGGTTGACCACTCGATTATCCACTACCTCATCGACCCCCACGGCGACTTCGTGACCTTCTTTGGCAAGAACAATGACGCGCAGCAGCTGGCCACCCAGATCGTCCAGCACTTGGCGGACTGGCAGAAGGAGCACCCGGGCTACCAGCGTGGCAAGGTGCTGAAGGCCCCCGCAGCGGTCAGCAACGGCAAGTAGGAGGAACGCTGATGTGAGTTGGCAGCTGGGGACGCCGCAGCTGCGTTTGGGGGAGCGTGCGAGAGTACGGGTGGTGTTGTCAGCCGCGGTTTAAGGGATGCATGCATGTAGGGTCTGGTTGCGCGGCGTTAACAAAGCCTGAGGCGGCGGGAGGCGGGTAAAAGGAATTATACTGAACTGGCTTGGCGCGGGAATTGGACTTGCCGTGACGGGGGAGTGTGAGGAGGCGCATGCTGTGGTTGCTGCTGACTACTACGGCGCAAGGATGTAGCTTGGGTGCAGCTGGGTGCAGTGTGGTTTGTGCCTCGTGGGCTTTGGCACCTGGATATTGGATTGCATGTTAGCAACACGGACTTCCAAACAAGAGACCAAGGGCGCTCTCCCTCTGGTGTCGCTACCAGGGCGCTGGGCCCCAAGGGAGGTGCTGTGACATCTATGTGTTCGGCTGACTTCACCTGTTTCATAACTGCCGTTCATGCAAATGGCGTGACGTACTGGTATATGTTTCAACCTTTGCATTCTTATTGTGGGACTTTTGTTCCCAGGGCGTGTTTACCTAGTTAGGCAGCCGGCATGTTGGAGGATACACCGTGGATGGGAAAAAATCCCGTGAAAGGGATTGGGTCTAGTGGGAGTCCTTGGGTGCTTGGCGTATACCGCAGCAGGCGGAACTGTGTGCCCTGAAGTACCCTAGCCTTCATGCGCGGGGAGCACATGCCCAAGGACGGCGGGATTGCATTGCGGGCTTCCCCCTGGTTTGATGCCCAACTGGGTAGTACCCGCAGTTTCGTGCAACTAGGAGGTGGCATGCCCTGCCAGCAGAATGAAGGGGCCTTTCCTTCAAACTGCGGAATGGTTAGGGTTTAGGGAGGCCTCCGAGGATGAAGAAAGCATGTGTGTTTGCGGCTTGGTTGACCTAGTCCGTTTGAATGGATGCCACGTGCTGCTGTAACGGATTCGGTCAGTCAGTCATTCAGTCAGTCAGATGGCATGCTTTTGTCAGGAGCGAAACCTTCTTCATTGCTTATAGCGGGCATGCAGTACCAACCCTTGAGGAAATGGTACGGTGTGCAGCATGCAGCATGTGTCCGGGTATCGAGGGCAGGCAAGAACACCAACGGTTGCCGCATCAACAATCAAGTGCGTCCTGAAACCAAAACCCCGCGTGCGAACCCTGTTGGGTATTTTTTGCCCTGCCTTGCTTAGTCACTACCTGTTCCCCAAAGGGGACCCACGGGTCGCCTTCACAATGCAGACAGCCGTACTAGTTGTGTTTGCACAGCCCTAACGCCTGTCGCCCTAATTGAAAAAATGTTTAATAACCGAGTGGCTATCCGCTATACAGCAGGTTGACGCTCGCATTGCTTAGCTCTCCGAAGCATGCTGTCCATACGGCCTGTTATTCCCACGCAGTGACATGAAATCGGGGGAGTTCAAATCGTGTGTTTTATTAACACAATCACTGACTGCAAGATCCCAGGGCACTGCTCTCCACGCCTAGGGTTCCGTATATACGGCGTTCCTTTCCATACCGACGGACCACTACAAAGTGTTGTACACTACACTTCGATGCCAAACACTAGTGCGGACCGTACGTTAACCAGAGTTCCATGTTGGGAGCGGTCAGAAGCTGGTCACGTATGGACACCAGGTTACGGATGAGCTGCTGCCGTGCTCTGCTGCTGGTACGGGCTTAAATGGAAAGCGGTGCCCGTAGTGATTGCTACGGCTCAGAAACCCAGTTCTCGCAGGACAACGGGGCGACGTCAGAAGCAGCTTTCCCCAAGCTACGTTTAAAGTCGCCCCGGTAGGAAGGCTGCCGGGAACCCGGCCTGCCTCCGTCGTGTGATTGAAATATATATTAAAGCTATAACGGGATCTTCTGTTTAATTTTTCTGCATCTAAAGGTGGCCCTGACTGTCTTGGCTTCTTGAAAGAATCCGCCGTAAACGTACTGTAGCCACGCTGCCACGCTGGTATGTACATAGCACTTCCGTGTGTACCATCACGGCACTTTGCGAAGCAGGAAGTCTGACAGAGCTCTCGTGTAGAACATAACACGAAGCTGGCATGCCGGCCCAACGCCGTACCGGTACCTCCTGGGGCGCCCGCCCCAGGCTCAACCAGTATGTCGCCATTGGAACGCAGCATTGGTATAAGCTTGTAGCGATTGGCGTTTAGTTCTTAACTTGTAAGTTTGAAGCAGTCGTCTCCAGTCTTGCGGGAGTTGCAACATTGGAAGCCCTGTGTCGTAGTCTGCGACAAACACGTGCCAGCTACATGAAAACATGGCTGGCCTTTGCGTTCCTTTCGGTCTTCGCTGCTATGAGCGTGGCAGGCTCACAAGGCAAGCAGCTTGAGCTTTTTCGTAACAGTCGCTCGCGCGCTCGCCCAGTTAACAATGTGAAACGGTAATTATAATACAATTTAATGATCAAACGCAGCTTGCCCGGGCGTGACCGGCTACACATTTTATAAGTCACAGCAAGTGGATGATGCAGTTGTCCTGCCCACCCAAAGTTCAGCGCAAAGCGTCTCTGGCATCGCTTCTGATTGCGAAGACACACCCCGCTGCAATGCTTTCAATACACGTGGGGATCTTATGATAGTTCCTCTAGCACCCATCCTCACCAACGATGTTGCTGCTATTAAACCGTGTGACGGCATATACATTGCCCCGCGATCTCTCAGCGGCTTTGTACCACCGGTGAGTCCTACATAGCTGCTGTTAAGCTCAGTCATGCATAAGCCGCGTATACATGTAGCCAAACTGTATTAAAGCCCAACCGTTTGCAATCAAAGCCCCCAAGGAGGCCATACGTGCTCACGCTGGCCCCATTGCAGGACGGTATTGATGACGCCACGCTCCATGTCGCGAGCACCATGACTTACATGAACATGGCAGCTGCCATATCTGCAGCCCAAAAGGTAGCTTCTATCCGAATGTGCTGGTTGCTTGCAATGATGATGATGATGATAATCTTGTTGGCTGTACTGGCATCCATCTAAGAACAGGGTCGGCCCATGGCGTTCGAATCCAATACCAATTCGACAGTGCTCTGCCCTCCTTCTGTGCGGTCCATCCTTGCAGGTAGCAGCCTCCTTGTCCTCCGGCGGCTCCAAGGTGCTAGATGGGGGCGCTGCTGCTACAGCCGACATCTTCAGCGCCTTCCAGGCTACCAAGGTGGGGAGCTTTCGTGCATGGTTGCATGCATGGCCTGGACGGTAGGGATAGTCTCCTCGGGTGCACCCCTCCATTTTTTTTCTTTTTCCCGATGTGGACTGTTACAGAGGAAGGACAGGAAGACCCTACCTTTCTTGTCGGGGTTGGCTTTCCTGTCGGCAGCAGCATCGCATGCCGTCCTCTGCTCACATCACCAGCAGCATGTCGTGCTCTGCAGGTCTCTGCTCGCCCAGGCTAAGTGATATACGCCTCGAATGAACCTGCCTGCCTGCCTGCCTCCCTTCCGCATGCATGCAGACCCCGATGGCTCAAGTGAGCAGCGTGGCTGGCAACTACACATTTGACGACGTCGTTGCCGCCATCATTGCCCCGGCCTGGGATTCCCGTAACGCTTTTGATGGCAGCACCCACAATTACATCAGTGCGGTCAAGGACCAACGCAGTTGCGGCTCCTGTGTTGCTTTTGCGGCCACAGCTACTGTGGAGGCGGCGGTTGCAGCGGTTAGCAAGATGATAACCAACACCAACGACTATTCGGAGCAATGGTGCGAGCTCTGGAGGGGACGTGTACGCAGGGCCTTTTGAGACCTTCTTTGTTCGTATTGTGCATTGGACTTGTTAGGAAGACGTGAGCCCGGTCGTCCAGCCCTTTACATTACGAATCGTACGAAAGAGGGTTTTGTTATGTTATGTTATGCATATATTATAAATATACGCTTATTAAGAGAACTACCCTTTATGCACATCCTTTCGTCAGGCTTTTCTTCTGCAACGGCCTCTATGCGCCGTCTTGCAGCTACGGCTGGCACGCCGGTCAGGCAGCTGACGTCATCGTACGGAAAAACATACCGTACGAAATCAACTACAAGTACACTGCGGCCCCTAGCTGCACCCTGACCAGCCCGCCGGAGCAGCGTGCCGGCGGCAGCTTCACCAGCATCCGTTACAGTGACCTAACCCTGGTAGGTGTGGTGTGGATTGGTTTGCTGTGGTGTGGTGGGGCGGCAACAAGGATTGGGGCTCACCCAGCCAGTAGTGCAGCCTAGTCATGCACAGCATTACACCCGACGTGACACATATTGACGTTACCGTTGCATGTCGTACTGCCGAGATGTGTGCCGTACCCTTGCGCCCTTCCTTGATTGCCCGAATATACACGTGAACAGGCCAAGCAGCACATCCGTGACTACGGTTCTGTGATGTCGTACTTTGCGGTGTACAACGACTTCTTCTATTGGACCGCGTCCTCACCGTGAGTTGTATTGGATAGAATTGGGAGCGGTGGGGGGCTGCGCTTGCTTCGCGGGAATGGCGCTTTCCGGTGCTGGCCGCGGACCCAAGTGTAACAGTGATGCATGCATGCATGTACGGATGAATGAAAAGATCACCGGGGCTCATCAAGAAGAAACAAGTCTCCCTGATCTCGACTGCCGGTACCTCCTGCGATCCTCCGCCGACAGGCCTTATGTGTGGAACAAGGTCAGCGCCTTGGCAGGCTTCCACCAAGTTTCCGTCATTGGTTACAACGACACGGGGTAAGCTGCGGAGTCCTGGGCCCATGAACCCCATGCATGGACTACCTAGCTACGCTGGTTCGCAAGGGTGACAGGCAGGCTTTTTGGACCGAATCTTGCCTTTGGCGCTACGTTCTCCTCCTCCCAACACACTCGTGATCCATGCAAATTCGTTCGCACATGTTCGTAGTTCCCTCCTTCGTGCATACCTGCTGGTGGGTGGTCCTGGGGCCTTCCGGGTTTGGACCTTCTGATGATGGAAGTTATAGCTGTCACGTTTAAGCCTTGCGTGCCGGTGCTCAAGTCCCGTTTTCTGAACTCTTCCGCTGCCGATATGGCAGGTCCTACTGGATAGTCAAGAACAGCTGGGGGACGTCCTGGGGCGACAAGGGCTACATCCGCATGTCGTACAACGCGGGTGTGGGGCTGATGTGCGGTACGATGGATAACATCATCGGCTTCACTTGGAAGCCCTCGGGTCCGTTTTCCCCTCCCCCGCCACCGTCGCCTCCCTCGCCAATGCCTCCCTCACCCAAACCTCCTCCGCCCCCACCTTCCCCGAAGCCTTCGCCCCCACCATCTCCCAACCCCAACCCGCCACCTTCCCCGAAGCCTTCGCCCCCACCATCTCCCAACCCCAACCCGCCACCTTCCCCCAAGCCCTCGCCACCGCCTTCTCCCAACCCGAATCCGCCGCCTTCTCCCAAGCCCTCACCCCCACCTTCTCCCAACCCGAATCCGCCGCCTTCCCCCAAGCCCTCACCGCCGCCTTCTCCCAACCCCAACCCGCCGCCTTCCCCCAAGCCCTCACCACCGCCTTCTCCCAACCCCAACCCGCCACCTTCCCCCAAGCCCTCGCCACCGCCTTCTCCCAACCCGAATCCGCCGCCTTCTCCCAAGCCCTCACCCCCACCTTCTCCCAACCCGAATCCGCCGCCTTCCCCCAAGCCCTCACCCCCACCTTCTCCCAACCCCAACCCGCCGCCTTCCCCCAAGCCCTCACCACCGCCTTCTCCCAACCCCAACCCGCCGCCTTCCCCCAAGCCCTCACCCCCACCTTCTCCCAACCCCAACCCGCCACCTTCCCCCAAGCCCTCACCACCGCCTTCTCCCAACCCCAACCCGCCGCCTTCCCCCAAGCCCTCACCACCACCTTCTCCCAACCCGAATCCGCCACCATCCCCCAAGCCCTCACCCCCACCTTCTCCCAACCCCAACCCGCCACCTTCCCCCAAGCCCTCACCACCACCTTCTCCCAACCCCAACCCGCCACCTTCCCCCAAGCCCTCACCACCGCCTTCTCCCAACCCCAACCCGCCGCCTTCCCCCAAGCCCTCACCACCACCTTCTCCCAACCCGAATCCGCCACCATCCCCCAAGCCCTCACCCCCACCTTCTCCCAACCCCAACCCGCCGCCTTCCCCCAAGCCCTCACCACCACCTTCTCCCAACCCCAACCCGCCACCTTCCCCCAAGCCCTCACCACCACCTTCTCCCAACCCGAATCCGCCACCATCCCCCAAGCCCTCACCACCACCTTCTCCCAACCCCAACCCGCCGCCTTCCCCCAAGCCCTCACCACCGCCTTCTCCCAACCCCAACCCGCCGCCTTCCCCCAAGCCCTCACCACCACCTTCTCCCAACCCCAACCCGCCACCATCCCCCAAGCCCTCACCACCACCTTCTCCCAACCCCAACCCGCCGCCTTCCCCCAAGCCCTCACCACCGCCTTCTCCCTCGCCAAAGCCGCCGCCTTCCCCTAAACCACCAGCCAACGTCGGAAGGAGGAGGTTCCGCAGGCACTTTGAGTAAGGCCTGGGAATAAGCATCGTACGTGTGCAACCCACGTAGCGTGAAGCTCAGCTTTTACAAGGCCTAATGCACGGGCATAATGTACACAGTGCTGGGGGCGCTCTTGTAGATCATGCGCATAATCCCGTTCATTGTTGACTGTTGTTGTTGGGTTGTGACCGTCACACAGCTACCGGATGCGAAGCCCTTTTCAAGGCCTAAAAGACAGATGACGAATTGCAGGGGTAGCTAGACAGGTGATGGCGTCCTAGAAAGCAGCATGCCCCACTCGTCTTGCTTGGTTAAGTCATATCGTGATTAGTTCAGCTGGTTGCGGCTAGCCCTCCACCGCTAGCTTTCGCAGCGTTCGAATCTTATTTGGCACTGTTCGTGAAGACTGATTAGGTTTGTTAGCTATTGCGTTACTGCATGTGCGCCACCGTTGCGTGCATAATCCATGTTGTAAACCATTGTTAGGGCACCAGCGCACGTACGGCGGGGGTCCGGTATGATGATGGACGCATTTGGTGTCACTGACCCATGGGTCACGGTCTCATGCTTCGCTAGCTACATACCGTACGGACGCGAGGTTCTGTTAATTGCAGTCGGTATGTTAGGAAGCCCACTTCCAGCGCAGGCGGGCTCACCGCTAGGTGCAATGCATGACGACGTTTTCATGGCAATGCATGGTTTCTGGGCTTTGCGGCAATTGAATGAACAGCGGTTGATCACTGAAACGTTTTGTGGCGTAACAACACCTATATTTGCTAAGGGCATACATGTACTGTGACCAAGTCCCGCCTACATGCGGCCGCTGCAGATGGCCTGCGGATCATAGGCCGGGGGGAGGTTTTAGGGCAGGGGAGGTTGTTGAGGCAAGGGGCGTATTAATATACCCGTTAATTAGGGAGAAGAGGAGGCGTGGGGAGTAAGGACGTGTGCACGCCAAAACACCCAACTCAGGTCTACCGGTCTACTCGTGCGACCGGTCCCCTACGTAGTGGGTAATGGCTGCTTGGGCTCGCGCGCTGACGTGTGCCGCTGCTGTTCCCGGCAGGTGGTGGGGTCGCAGCCCCCGGTAACAGGTGAGGGCGGCGGCAGGCGGAGCACTACGAAACCACTTAATCTTTACTCGTGCGTGTGTAATGCTACCCATCCCGGTGATTGTTAGCTGTGTACCAGGATAAGTACGAGCGATAGCGTGGCTTGTACGCAGGGCCTGTGTGAGGACGGTGCGTCTGTCCCCCACCAAGTGCCGGAGCTATGCTCGCTGCATGTATGGTGTGCGTAATTGCGTTAATGTCATAGATGCATGAGGGAGGGTTTGTAAGAGAAATATGTGCGGAAGCGGAAGAGCACGCACGCTATGTGTGGACAACTGGACAGCTGGGGTTGTGACCGGTGAAGGCTGCTAGCTGCTGGGCCTGGTTTGCCGATACTACTGCTGTACCGCCCATCCCACCTGTACCACTGCGCACAGCACAGGCTTGATGAACTTGTGAGCGATTGCAACTGTTGACAGTTGACCGTGTACCTGCCCAGGTTTGTAAGGATAAGAAGACTCGGCTTGCTTGGGCGTCAGTGTGAGGGTCTTGGATGGCCGGCAGGTACGCACGCACTGCTGGCAATGGCGTCCGACAGAAGAGTTCGTACAAACTGTATCTGCCGTACGATGTAACACACTAGCTAGCAGTCTAACTGACGACCGTTACTGTCTAGTATCCGGTGTTGACCGCCACTGAACATGCTTAAGCCACATCCAGGCATGCGAAGGCAGGGTTTTACGCAAGACGAAGCACACATATGCAACGCCTTGTACGTAACAGGGATGAAGGCATGCGCCCTAGGTTGCATGTGTCCTGCTGGCCCGTTTTGTTGTTTTTACGGCGTGTCCCGTTTCTCTTGCAGTGTAGGGTTGGGTTCATCACCCGTGTTTCTTAGGGAACCACTGCAATGTTCCTTGCTTCATTGCAAGTCCTCTGACGCGGATGTCCGCAGATAGAATCACACCATCACGAATGGACCCGTCTCCAGCAAAGCCTTACTTACCGCCTTCTAGAAGGCTTGGTGCGTGTAACGGTTCCACATTGGCCATTCGCTACCGGTACTCAGCTCAGGGCAAAGTGGGCTGCAAAGGGACGAGAGTGCATGAATAAGTATTATATCAATGCTTTGTAACGAAAGGTTTTGGCTGTGTTATAGGCCACAGAAGGACGGGGCGTCGATTTGGATCCAGCGGATTGGAATAGCTGGAACCAGACATAGCCAGCCTACCGGTAATTGGCCGGCAAGCGCGTCTACTGACAGCTGCCATCTGATACGTTTTGAAGTATATAGTTGACGTTGCGTTGCATAGGCGCGCCCAACAGGAAGAGCTTCGCCGGCGTATGAATGGAAGCATTTGACCTTGATAGGGAACGCGAGCAATTGCTATTAAAGAATGCGCAGAAGTTGAAGGTAAGATGCCTTGGCAATTTCCAGACGTTTTGCGCGCGAACAGCAGGATCGCAGCGACGCACGCTTCGTAACTGCAAACCTCTGTAGGAGCTAGGCCTGGCAGCTGCAGCAGCTGAATGTAAAGCGGCTATTGCAGCCGAGGCAGCGGCTGCCCGGCCTCCTCGGCCACCTAAGCAACCGAAACCAAAACGCGCAGAGCCAGAGGGCCCCAGGGAAATCCGTCGCAGTCAGCGAGCGCGTGCTGAGGTATAAGGCTATGCGAACTAACCATTTAACACTTGTAACGTGAACAGTCGAGACGCCATATCCCCTTCGCCATGTTCATCCATCGCAACAACTCCGTAATCCGCTCTTTGCCCAGTCTTCGCGAACATCTCTCCGCCAGTCTTCTCTCCGCCTTTACCTCGCCGCATCCTCTTTGTCGCCCTTGCATTCAGGAATAGTCACCTTAACTTGTGCAATCCCTCCAGGTGTCGTACAACGAGGATGCTGCCTTCCGCGAAGCTGGTCCCTCCTCTTCCCGGGGAGAAGGGGGCTCAAAACGGGCGCGGACGCAGCATCTCACGGAGGACGAGATTGAAGCGGTCCGGGCGCTGCATGGGGCCAAAAGGTGAGGCAGGAAGGTTGCGGCAGGGTTTACCAGAATTTGGGGTTGTGAACCAGCACGCTACGACGTAACCCCTTGGCTAGACGGGGTTCCTGTCGATAGGGCTTGCAGGATTGTAAAGCGTTGCAGGAGAGATAACGAACACCCTTGCTGCGCTCATGCTGACTCCCTTGCACATTCCTTTTTTGGCAGCAACGGAGAGGAGGGTGGCACGGGAGCCGGCGGGCCTCGTGACTCGGGCAAAGGCTTGCGTCGACAGGTAGGTACGCGCACGTGTCACGGGCGGGCTACTAAGTTCCGTCCAAAAGATGCCATACCAAAGCGTTTATGTCGTGCCTTCTTGTTTTGCTTCATGCAGGGGGGCAAATGGTATGACAGTAAAACTGGTGTAACCTGCCATTGGTGAGTTTGCCATAGGCGATGGGTACCTTGTAGCCATGGCAAATACCGTGCGGGTCATCCCATGATGACATGAATGTAGTGAAAGAGCCTATATTGGCTAATTTTACACTGCTCTTGATGGGAACCCAAGAATACTTCACTTCGTAACCCGCCAGTTGCACTTGAATGGAATGCTGTCATGGGCCTAGGTTTGTATAACTCCACTTAACCATCACCCTGACCCCGTTGCAGGTGCCGCCAGAAGACGATCTCCCTCAAGGTAAGCCACAGCTGAAATGCCCGGGGGGGGGGGCGTTACTGCTCGATACGTGGCATTAGCAACGACGCACTCTAGGAAAGCCTGAACGTAAGAACGGCTTGGCGAAACGACTTCGTAGGCTGCCGCTTCATGTCTGCCAGACCGGATTGCCCGGTATGGAACCTCGCTGATAAACATTATGTGCCAGGTATCGCACCAGCTGGTGTAATGGGCTAATGGCAGCATTCATGTTGGACAAGCATGGACCCTTCCACTTCTGTTCTCTTCTAACCCTCTTCTGTCCCTTGAAGGTCACGTGCACCAACCCCGAGTGCGGGCACCGGGGCAGCCGCGGCGGGATGTGCATGAGCTTCTGGTAGGTCCGCTGCGCATCGCTGCTGGCATGTAGTAGCTGCTGGTGCACGCCCATCGTGTCTTGGCGTACCTTCCATAGCTAGAATGAATGAATGGCCGTTGCAATGGTTCGCTTCAAGCTAGCATGTTGCTGCTGTTGGTGTCCTTGCTGCTCCAATCCGTGTCTTTGCATGTGACACAGTACGTAGTCCTACACGCACGTGTGGACTTTGGCTAGCAAGTCTTGGACTGTCACATACATCCCCCAATCCTTGTCATGCCTTGCTGCACTACCAAGCTGCTTTACCCACCCCTTTCTTTCCGCACTTCCTTACAACCCCTCCTTATCCCTGCCGCAGCGAGGGCTGCCTGAGAAACCGGAACGGAGGTAGGGACCACCTACACCGTGGTGCACTCCTGTCAGTCTTGTGCTCCTGTCAGTCTTGTGCACCACTTGTTCTGACTGTTTTTTGCCATGACGTCATCCCCCGGAATCCTAAATGCTTTGTGCATCTGCGCACGTTTTCAGTGCTGCTTCGTTTCCCTGCCAGCATATGGCCCTCCTCACCAACGCTCACCAACACCCTTTTTCCTGCTATGCTCTTTTATTCTGCAGAGGACGCTGCAGAGGCGGCGGCCAGCGGCACCTGGGTATGCCCCCGCTGCCGGGGCTCGTGCGGGGAGGGCTGTGTGGTGTGTTGCAACTGCGGGCCGTGCCGGAAGCGGGTGAGTTGGGGGGGAATGCATGACGGTTTACAATGACTGGATGGACATGTACACCATGGGGGCCTGCTTAGCTGGCGAAGAAACCTGCATGTGTAGTTGAATTTACCGGCACGCTAGTTTTGTTTTTGCACCCGACGCGTCCCTCCCATTGATGGTAGGCGGGGCTGGAGCCCACCGGGCAGATCATGCCCATCGTCCTGCGCGCCGGCTACAACAACGTGCACGACTACCTGGTCGGCAAGGCCACAGGTACGACTCGCCGTTGGAAGCCGTGGGTAGGACACAAACGCCTTGAATCTTTTGTTGTCGTGCTTCTCTCCTTATCCCTGGAATTTCACGTCGGCGCAAGTGCATACGTGTTTTTGGGGCATCCTGTACTGTCACTTTTTGTCCTGAAGTCTTTGGTATGTGGTGTATGCCCGCTGCCTTTGCATCCACAGGTAAGACACAGGAGCAGCTTACGCAGCGCAAGCTGCAGCAGCCATGGGCTGCTTGGATGCGGCAAGAGCAGCCACAGCAGGAGGAGAAGCAGGAGGAGGATGAGGAGGAGAAGCAGCAGGCTCCCGGTGGGGGCAACACCGTAGGCGATGACGCCATGGAGGGTGAGGGCGACGAGGACGAGCAGGAGCCACAGCAAGCTCCCGGTGGGGGCAACACCGTGGGCGACGACGCCATGGAGGAGGGTGAGGGCGACGAGGAAGAGGAGGAGCCGCAGGAGGAGGGCGACGAGGAGGAGCAGGAGCCGCAGGAGGAGGGCGACGAGGAGGAGCAGGAGCCGCAGGAGGAGGGCGACGAGGAGGAGCAGGAGCCGCAGGAGGAGGGCGACGAGGAGGAGCAGGAGCCGCAGGAGGAGGGCGACGAGGAGGAGCAGGAGCCGCAGCAAGCTCCCGGCGAGCACAACGCCGTGGGCGATGACGCCGTAGAGGAGGAGGAGGAAGAGGAGGAGCCGCAGAAGGAGGGCGACGAGGAAGAGAAGGAAGAGCCGCAGGACGAGGAGGAGGAGAGCCAGAAGGAGGTTGGCGACGCTGATGAGGAGGCCGCTGTAGCTGCTGCTGCCCCTGCCCTGGAGGATGGGCTCGTGGAGCAGCAGGGCCAATGTGATAATGAAAGCAGCGGCAGCGAGGAGGACAACGGGCGGCCGAAGCGGAAGGCATGCAGGGCCAAGGCAGCTGGGCGACAGGCCGCAGCGGCCACCGCGAGCGCTGGCAAGGCCAGGTGAGCAACGGGGCCCTTATCGACTATAGGAGTTGGGGAGGTAATGGGAGACCGTATATGGGAATGATGGGGGTTGTTATCAAGAGGAGCTAGAGCATAACTTCACAGGGCAGCTGGAACTCATGATTTTGTTCCTTGGGTGTACTCAAACTTGTAGGCTGGAGCTCGCCGCCAACAAGACACGGGGACGCAAAGCTGCTGGGAGGAAGGCGGCTGCCGCCTGATGCGGCTTAATGCCGCGTGGTGTGGTTGATGCCGCCGTTGTGGCTTGAGGAGTGCACGACGGTCGTGGCCCCCACTGCCGTGCAGCGTACCTCGGGTAGCATTGCAGTTACAGCGCCCCCCCTCCATTTCTCGTCAGTTTCTCAATATTTGGTTACCCCTCCCATTGCGCAGTGCACATCGCACATGGGGTAGCATCGTTCATGTGCTACCTCACTAACCGCAAAACCCCAGAGCGCATGTCAGGTTTTTGTCTAGCTTACAGATAATGGATGTGACAATGGGCTTAGCTTTAACGTGTATTGTGGCAGCTTTGGTGCCGATCCAAGGCCTCGATTTGGTCTGGTGGGGTTACAGGGTCTACTTGTTGTTTGGGGACTCGTGTCTGTTGGAGTAGGCTGTTGATTGTTGCTGTCAGCTTTAGGGGAGGTGGAGTTGTCCTTTTCCTGACTTCTTAACCAGAGTGAGGTTGGACTTGAGCGTCATGTCGCCCATCCATGTCCGGTCTGGTGTGTTTCCGTTGCTGTGTTTCATCCTCTTTCTTCAGGTGGGATTGCAGGGATTCTCTGGAGGGTTTTTCCTTCCCGCTCGTTTGGCTTGGTCTCTCGTCTTCATGTCCTATGTCTGTAACAGTCCGTATCGGAAAAGAAACTGGGGCGTCTCCTGGCCTTCCGTCTTCAGGGAAATGAACGGGTGACGTTTTGAAGACGCAACGGGCACGAGCACTAGGGGCCCTATAACTTGTTGAAGCCAACAGTGTCCCCACTCAAGGTTTGTGTTTGTAGCCCAGCGCCATCGTCCCGACAAGCGTCTTTTGCCAGGTCCGATGCACTGCGGCAAGCTTCAATGGCTTCTATGTACGACCCATGGTCCGGTCCATATATGGATAGGGGTTGTCTCTAAGTTAACATTGCACTACGTTTTGTGATATAGTTGATTGAATGGGGCTTGCGCTTACAATACAGAAGTGCTCCGAGGCGCTAAAAACGATCAACCGCAAAAGGATGTACGGCGATAGGTCCCATCAGCGAATCGGCAATCATTACTGTTGAAAGCAACGTTTACCGGTAGCACTTTTGGGTTATAAGTGGAAGACCGAAGCAGCGGCTACAGTAAAGGCAGTGCGTACCTTACCTCTCTAACCGAAGCTCCACAGTTACCGAGCAAAGAGACTCACCTTGCAGTAATGCATAAACCGCTTATTACAATAACAGCTTGCTAGCTTTGCCATGCGAGTCCTTAGATGCCACGCGCGCCTTATCGATGGACAGCGAATGCCAATATTTGCAACGCTTCTTTTCATCCATGTGCTTGTATTACTCGCCAGAATTGCTGGCAGCAGCTCAGTGGTGTTGCGCAGTGGTGTCGTGAGCCTGAGGTAGGTAGAGTGCTCCTTGGGTAGGGCCTGCCTTTCAGGCAGATTTGATTTAGGAGATATGCAGGATGTCCTATGGGATTACCTTTCGTCAGTTTGAACAACCAAGATAGGTCGGCAGGTTGGGAAGGGAAGCAGAATGCGGCTTTCGTGAAGAAGCGCTCCTTATCCAGTTATGCCCTGTAATTACTCATATCTGCATCAGGTATACTTTACCTGATTTATTGACACTTTTTGCCCGGTGGGATCGCACGTTCATGGCAGTTACTCACCGTTGCGAGCGTCAAACGCGGTAGATGAGTTGCAAAGCCTACTCACCTATACCCGCAGCAACACCTATATACATACAGAATACCTTTCTCCATTCGAGGAGGCCGCTTATTACCTTTGCCCACGGGCTGTCCATGGGCCGTCCTGCTTTGCTTGGCGATTTGCTTTATACCCGTAGCTGCTGTACGCCCATGCCCGACGTTTCTGTTTGTTCCCCCTCTCAACATTACATGTGCAGTAAGCCTACAAGCTATGCAACCGTTGCATCAGCTGGCATCAGTACAAATGCCTTCATGGCAGCAGATACTGCTGGACGGAGCCTGTATCTGCTCCAATATTCAGCCGGTGGGTGAGCACCGGGCGGAACCTACGTGGCGCTTTCTGGCCCTACATGGCTGTGTCCTATAGCTCAGTGAAGCCGTGCTGACATTTCGCTGTTGTGTCTTTTATACCATGCCTGACATCCCCACACACGTTTCACACATGCACATGGTTGTGCACCGTACCGCTTACATGTAGGCACCGGCCACGCATTGGGTGACGATCTGACTTCTCAGGGCGGTAGCGTGGTGTCGTACATTCCAGACGACACGTTGCTGGTGTTTGCAAAGCCCGAAACTGCAAAAGCGGTTGCGGAGCGCCATGCTGCACTCATGGTAGGTGCCATAACCTATCTTATCGCGCACGTGCGAGGTAATTCCACAATGCGTGCAAAGGTATGCTGATAAGACCGAATCCCTCACCTAACCAACTACAGGCAGAGTATGCGGGTGACCTAAAGGTCTCCCCGGAGATGTCCCGCTTCATTGAGGCATCCAGGCCAGTTGCACAGCGCCACCGAAGTCAACGTCGCAGAAGCGCACTTGGCATCACTGGCAGCAGCAGCGACAGCAGCGGCAATCTGGGATCTGGAGGCATCACGGAGGACCTGCCTGACGCCGCATATGATCCAGATCAGCTGCTGCTACACGCAAAAGGGGCCTTGCAGCACATGCAGACCTGGAGCATGCACCGGCAGGGCCAGTACCCATGGCAACAAAGCCGTCGCACTGCTGCTGCCGGGACAAAGCTACAGGGTTCAGGGAAGAAGACGCATCGGCGCAGGAGACTTGCTGCTAAAGCATTTACAGCGCCCGAGCTGTATGCTGTCCAGGCTCACATGGTTCCTGGCTTGGGCGATGAGGTGCTGGCAGCTGCGTACGACACATGGCCCGCGGCGCTGGCATCCGTGCTTGGTCGTACGAGTGATGCAGATCCGTGCTGGCCTCAGGCCTTGGATTATGCATTGTACGAGGCAAGCGCTGGATGGATGCAGGTGTACCTGTGCCAGGAGGTAAGGTGTAACGGATGGTGTAGCTGGTGTCTTTATAGCAAAGCGAAACACCCTGTGTGTGCTGAGGTTGTAACTTCAACCCATTCAAGGTTATGTTACAACCCAGGCGACCCCACTTGACGCTGCGTGCATTTTTCTCCTGTTGAACTTGCTTTTCGGCCCACAATTAAATCAATGTACGACCTGGAAGTTGTTCAACTTTAGATTGGTCATTGGATCTACGCTCGTCACAGGACATCGAGGAAGGCTCGTTGTGGCTAGCCAGCCAGCCAACCGTAATGTGGGTCTCACCCATGATCAAGACAGCGCTTTCCAATGTGTACGCTGGCTGGACGACGCAAGCAGGTATATATGGCCACTCCCAAAGTAATAATTCGCCACCGCCAAATCTTTTGCTTTTGGATTTTATTTGGTTGAAGGCCGATTCTCAAGTGTGTCAGCTGCCGTAAAACCGGGGTCTTAATCCCCCGATTTGAACTTTGTTTGCTAGCAATTGTTTTGGGTACTTTATTTAAGCCCCCGGGCTTTCCTACCCGTATTCCGGCTTGTACCCTTTTGGCGTTGGATGTTTAACGTATGGGTGGCCTCTTCACGACGTCTGCAACTCTCCTGGGAGTCTAAAAGTCCATAAACCCCCTGTCCTAGGCCATGGACCCCGCATGAGTTTTGCTTTACTCCAATTGCTCAATTGCCTGTTCACCCTTCTAATTATTCCAGGGGATATCAGTACGGCACGCTACAATGACGTTGCCAGCCTTCTTAGCGAGACTCGACCCTACTGGAAGGCTGGTATTCAGGGCGAAAACATCATTGTTGGGGTAAGTACGGCATATACCTGTGCTGTGAGGCAGCGATTTTAAGTGCAAGGGGACAGAGCTATGGTTGACTGGGTTGGGCCTTCTTGGGTCTTCATTAGTAACTTTCACAAAGGTCACCCGCATGCTAGACGGCCGCAGGCCGATTGAGAACGAATTCGCTACTTTGCTGTGCATCGTACTAACGCAGGTTGGTGACACGGGTGTGGATGTCGGGCACTGTTACTTTTTGGATGACAAGTACAGCCCCTCCGCGCTCAAGGCCCTGCTCAACAGAAGCGCCACCACGGAGCTCTACCGCTGGTCCCTGCCCGACCACAGAAAGCTCGCGCAATACGCAGTTGCAGGTTAGTTCTTTGTTCCTTCATGTTACCACTAGCATTTGGCTGAACATGCAATATCAACAATATGCTAATTGTGCGTAGCGTGCTGGGTAGGTTTTTATTAGCCACGGGAGGGGAATTCCTGACGTTGGGTGCATCTGCATGCTTCCCCAGCAGCTAACGAGGGTATTTGTCTAACCGACACTTTTTGTTGTCTTATTGTTGTGGTTGTGCCCTTCCCTGGCCCTGTATGTGGGGCTTGCATGCTTGGTCATCATCTAAAGGTGACACGAGCTATTTCAGTGACGGCAGCGGTGGGCATGGTACCCACGTATGTGGGAGTGTTGCTGGAGCTGTTTCCAGCGGCTCTAGCAGCGGCTTCAAGACAGATTCCTCAACAGGCTCGGCGCCGCTTGCAAAGATCAGCATGCTTGACCTGTCATCGGCTTCTTCGGGCTTGAGCATACCCCAACCAATAGACACGGTCTTCCTCAAGGTGCGGTATGGGTTCTCAGCTATGTCACCCGCTTTACTTGTTCCTATGACGCGGTCTGGTGTGGGCGCTCTTGACCTGGCGCGCCATCTACTTGATGTCGTGCAGTTTCACTACTCTGGAGGAGCTCGGATCACATCAGACAGTTGGGGCGAAGTGGGATCAAGCGGCACTGCGTACGACTCGTTGGCTCGTGGGTACGACTTCTTTGCTTGGAGGAATCCGGATATCCTGAGCGCAATAGCGGCATCCAATTCTGGTAAGTCCACAACTAGCACATTGGCCCATGCGTAAGGCTTGAGGATTTTGTCTTTAAAACGGTGCTTGCCAACAGCATCACGTCTTGCACACAGCTTAAGCACCTCCATTTACAATGCAGGGGCAAACGGCAAAATACCAACAGTCTCTTCTCCAGGAGTTGCAAAGGTAAGCCCCTGTGTGTACAGCCGTTAGTTGCTTTGCCAGTACTTGTTTGAAGTTACTGGGGCCTGTGGCTGCGGTAACCTGGTGAGTAAGGATGCATGTTGGAAAATGCCCGTGCATGTGCCTAGGTAACCGCTTGCTTTGTTTCTTTGGTCCTTCGCAGAATGTCATGACAGTTGGAGCCTCGACAAATCACCCCAAGGATGTTACAAGCACGTACGACCAGTTTATGGTTCTCTTCCGATATCGGGATAAGAACATGACCTTGCAAGAATCTGGGGTAAGGGCCTTACTAAAAACCTAGCTATTTTCAAGGGCATGTAATCTCTAGCGTCCTCCTTGAAATATCCTGAGGGACGTGTAGTTTCTTTTGGGTCGTCGGCCCATCACTGCCAGTTCTGCTTTCAGGTTTCTCTGCCACCTTTAATCATCCCAATATTTATGATGCAAGGGCACCCGCCAATTAAGTGCAAATGGGTTTCTATCTTGCAGGTTTGGCCCTTTGGTGGATCGGCATTTAGCACCTGGCGAACCCTTTTGAGCGGCCAGGTGAGTGCATGCCTCCCTCCGCTGCATCGTGATGTCATCCCAACTGCACTGCATGTTGGGATATCCGCAACCTTCCAACATTGTACGCATTGCGCCTTGTTCGTTGGAAATTTGCGTGGTCTGGCCCGGGAGCAGGTGGGCTTACATTGAAGACGTAACGGGCTGCGTAGAAAGTCTGGATGTGATGTATACGCCATGTAAACTGGGCTTAAAATGCCATTTCTGCTACATTTCCTCGCTCATGACCTTAACGTCATAACACGTGATTTGCATGTTGTTCCACAGGAAGTGCGGGTCGTGTTGGCGACCCCACGGGGAGCCTGCAGTACACTTGACAGCACCACAACAAATTACACGAGCGCCATTACAGTAATCGACATGGGCGACTCTACATGCAGCTATGACACACGGCTGGCGTACGCAGCCAGTGCTAAGGCCGCGGCCGTACTACTCGTACGGCCGGATGGTTGCTTCTACGATGAGAGCTTGTCGTCAACCATATCAGTTACAAACATCACATATGCAATTGTTACGAGGGTAAGTGCTTTGGTTCGTTTGACGGAATTAAGAAGGCAAAGAAGGGCCTCTTGGAAATTTCATTATCACCCTACCCTCTAATGTTTTTGACCGAAGCTGGCGGAAGACTTAGTAATGTTCCATGCTCATGCAGGCATATGGCCAATGGATCACCGGCGTCTTGGCAGATACAACCAACACTAAAGCCATCATGACTTACGTTTCTTACGTAAGTTTTCGGTTTTGGCACGGCTTATGATTTTGTTGCCCGAAGCATCGATGTTTGTTGCTTGCTAACTACGAACCTGCTGCCGTTTCGAAGCCCCGTACTTAGTCCTAGCCTAGCCTAGTTAACCAGAATAACCAGAATTGGTTCACTTATTAACGTGCGTACCAATTTGTGCGCATGCATGTGCAGCCTTCCGTAAATTTTGGTACTGATACCGTTGCGTATTTCTCGAGCTACGGCCCGCTATCGGATGGTCGCCTGAAGCCGGACATTGTAGCCCCGGGCGCTGATCTCATGTCAGCAGGGTCGACGGGGAGCCTCAACACTGTCACAAGTAAGTCGGGGGTGCTGACTCTACCGAAATAAACTCCGTGCAACCCCTTGATTTATTTGTGCCGAGTCGTTAAATGCAACTATAGCCAATGTATAAAAATGGATTCTGGTTTTTACTTTACTTGGTAGTTCCTTCGCATTGAACGTTAGCGGTCTTGCCCCAGCGCTGGGGTATTACCTTCCTGCCTACGCGTGAGCTATGCATATGCCCATATTTTAAAGCAAGCTATGTAGTTTTGCACTTCGCACGTTTAGTGTATTGCCCGGATACTGGCTATCACACCATAGGGTTATTTAGAGCGAACCTAATACCTCACCCGCCATCAAGTGGCACGCTTAAGTATCAGGCCTTGCCTTACTTGTGTTTATGGTTTATTTGGATCACGTTCTGCCGCTTACGCTGATTCCCACAGGCGCTACTTGCTCATCGGGCACAATTTCGATGGCGGGCACGTCCATGGCGACACCGGTGGTGGGTACAGGGGTTTATCCTGCTTGTTAGGGAAATACGATGCTGGCATGTTCCGGAGAATGCTGGCTGCACATGATTTGGTTGCCTGCCTCGAGTGTTTTGCAGTTTTTGCTGCTAACATCCAACATCCAAAATGTCCACTCATGTAGGCATCTGGGCATTTATCCCTCATGCGGCAGTACCTCAGGTGAGCGTTCTGGGCTGCACACTAGAGGCCACTGGGGCGCCTTGCGGCCAACAAACAACAATGCTTAATGCCGTGCGCCATCCTCAATCTTTAGTCACGGAAACGTGAACAGTTTTGACCGGTACCTTTTGTACTGGCATGTAAGGAAGGCCAGCCAGCCTGAAGAGCGATGTGCGAAGCCAAGTCTGACGGTTGAAATGTTGCATTGCGGCAGGGATGGCTTCTACCCAGCTGGAGACAAGACAGCGGCTGATGCGGCCAGCTTCGAGCCATCTGGAATGCTAATAAAGGTTTATTTACTGCCCTCATTCGCGAACCTGTTCAGAGCTAGAACTTCTTTTTCGTAATAGGCTAAGCTTGTCTGCTGCTCATAATTTGTCTTAGTGCCCAAATTCCGTACCTCAAACGTCCGGTGAATGGGCAACTTACGAGTCGCCGTATCAAGAGTTCCGTTAGATAGATAGGCAAAGTAAGAATTAGACGCATACAAAAAAATGAGAAATTCCCAGGAAGAGTGGTTTTTGTCCACGGTGCTAACAACAGAACCTCCCATTCCTACGTGCAGGCTGCTGCTATTGCAGGCGCGAGGTCCCTAGAGGTGTGTCAGTCAGTTGCTTGCGCAATGAGAGACTAGGCAAAATTGTATATTGAAGTCGAAAATTGTTTTTTAAACGGATTCGGGGGCAGCGGACGTTTAGGTGTTGATGAGTGTTCATTGTACGGCTTTGGGACCCGTAGGCGCATTTTACAATTCCATTGCGTGAACATTTACATTCGACTAAAGTCGTGTTTGGATACAAATCTGTTCTTTCATTTTGCGCTGTTAATACTTACCCCAACACTTCTTTGCCCATTGTTTCCTACCTGCCCGTTTCAGGGAGGTTACGCCAAGTCAGCTGGGACCGTGCTGAGTGCACCACCGGATGGCTATCAGGTACTTTATTTCTACATACTTTGTTTTTGAGGAGCTGTTGCGAGAACCTGCCAAATTACCGGACTAGGGAGAAGGCACACTCGACACAGCGGAGATCACGCCCAAGCGTGGCAACGTACTTTACTCATCCTGTTTTGCAGGGCTGGGGTCGTCTGGACCTGAGCGGTGCGCTGCCCCTCTCCGGCCTGACGTCCTCCAACTTGCGGCTCCAAGTGGCCGACATGGGCACCATCAAGCAGGGGGACGTCATCTACCTCAAGGGCTTGCGGGCGACTGGAACGGGGTGAGCATGACTTGGAGGAGCTCAGTGCTGCTGCAGTTCCTGACACAACCCGTGACCGCTTGGTTGCATGCCGTGCTGCGTTTGGGGCTTTGGGCAGCAGCCAGGGTTTGCTTGCGATTGGCCCACTACCACCAAAATGAGGTGCCAGCCATGTTTCGGGAAATTGGGAGTCGGAAATTTAGGCATCTCTTCCACGCCGTACAACGTTCTAGGGTAACGAAACCCAGATGTTGGGACAATCGTTGGGATATCTTTGCATTAATAGTATTTAACTAATGTCGCCACTGAATTATGTTGAAACACACCCGCAGCCCCATCCTGGCCGCGCTCGTGTGGTACGACTACCCTGCGTCCCTCATGGCGACCAAGACGTTGGTCAATGATCTCGACTTTGGCTACATAATTAACCAGCAGGCTGCAGCGACCAACCGCGATGGTAAGGCAGCTGTCCGTAAGCCTTGTTAGGCACACGCCCAACACGGAAAAAGGGGATGCTGGGGGTCATGGCCTAGGACAGGGGTTATGGATACCCTCGACTCCAAGACGCGACTGCCCTCCGCCATGCGCATCTTTGCCTTCGTGTGGAGTGGCTGGGGTGGGGTCACAGCTGGGGAGGGGTCACAGCTGGGGAGGCTCTCTAGGGGAGGCCGCCCACCCGCAGAATGCATACCCGCCATGAAGAAGTCATGGAATATACTGCCCATAATTTTAATTAATATTCTTATTTTTTGTCAATGGAGCTGGCCTTGTCAATTGGGGACAGAAATTCGCTGGCAAGTTGTCAATTGCGAGTATAAAAGCCGGGGGCCCCGGATCCTCACCGGGCCATGCATGCCCGTAAGGCTCCTTTTGGGACATTTGGCGCATATAAATTGGGGCTATAAATTCGCCAATTGTGTGTCAAATGGGACAGAAAATGCTTCCGAATCGACAAAATGGGCTGGAAATTAGACTCCAAAACCCATGCCAAACAGATTATGAGCAATATGGTACATGGAATGCCTGGGGATTAGATACTGAGCCGCGGAAAATACTGACCCTGATCGTAATAAACCTGGGGACGTCTGGGGAAAGCTCGGGGCCTCCCTAAAAATCATTTTCATGACAGCAAAAGATGATTTAAGATGCTTTTAATAAGGAGCATTCGTGTTACAAACACCTTGACAATCTTCCATCGCCTTCGCTCCGCAGATCATGTCAACAATGTTGAGCGTGTGGAGTTGAGGAACCTGCAAGCAGGTGACAACGTGACACTGGTCGTAACTGGCAAGAGCATTGTGCACAACATCAACTTCACTGGCGCTGACGCCCAGCTGCCTCAACGCTGGGCGGTCGCTGTTGTTGGCAACTTTATCGGGACGCTGCGGACGCAGCTCAACCCTGCCTACGTACGCCCACAGCGTCTGCTGGTAAGGTTTCGGCTTGGGGGTTCTTTAGGTACCCCCGTCCTACCTCCGTTCGATCGGCCTTTGTGTGAGGCACCGAGCTTTTTTGTTGTGTAGCTAAGCTGTTTGTTCTGTTTTCTCCCTTCTTTGCTACGCACCCAGCCATTCGCACAGGATGCAACTACCACTGTCCAAAGTATCCTGATTGGACTCTCAGGCAGCACTTGTGCCAGCATTCAAGATACGTCGACATCGGTGCTGGTTTCCTCGAGCTGCCCGCTGTCAAACATCAACACATTCACGTTTACCGAGGAGAAAGGTATGTCACAGTGTCCCTTCATTTACTTCAGTCTTGCACGGCCTTTACAGCAATTAATTAAAGTCAATACAGACAATAAAGGAATGAACTCAAAATTGATACATAGATAAGAAATTATTATAAAATCAGTACAGTTAAATTGTTAATATCTGTATTGGTATACAGATAACTACATTCAATGTCATGCGTATGCTTTAATTTGCATGGCATGCACATGGCGTACGACTAATGCATTGAGATGGCTAGGCCGTTCCCGTACAGACAAGGGATGCTTTTCATACCAACACACCGCCGTGTTCTCGCAGGCAGCAATGCCACCGGCGGCGGTTACGTCTACGTGTTGAAGGACTATCTGGGCCGGTGCCTCACACAGAGCGGAACCTCCTTGCTGCTGGCGACGTGCAACACCAGCAGCACCAGCCAGAGAATGGCGTTCTTCAAAAACCCATACTCCACCTCCGGGTAGGTATTAGTTTCTTTCCAAGGTGCACAGGTCATTATGTAAACACCGGGTTGCTCACCCGCAGCCTTTTAGCGCTCATGGTACACTGGATACCGGTAATGTTACCCCAAGAAATGAGCTTCCTTGCTTCCTTGCCTCTCTGACATCATTTTGAGCGCATGTTTTGAGCTGGTCCTCAACAGTGTATGTTTCGGTGTATGTTTCGCTCCTTGGACCTCTTGCCTCTTTCAGGACGCTGTACCAGTTGGTTCCTGTGCCGCTCCTTGGTAGTGGAAGTGACGACCGGCAGTGTGTATCACGGTCTGGTAGCACCCTAGTGCTTGTGGCGTGCAACGCCGATGACACAAACCAAGGGGTCTCACTCTACGTTACGGCTTCCCTAAAGCCTCCTGCGCCACCAGCACCTCCAAGCCCTGCGCCTAATCCTCTACCTCCGTCCCCACCGGCAATGCCGTGGATCCGCTTTTATACTGAGTGGACTGTTAATGGAGGTAAGGAACACTGTTTATTACAGGAGGGCTATCTGCAACAGGAGGAGATGGACTGTGCTACCATGTTAAGCAAGTGTTGTTAAGGATTGTTTCCTTGAGGGGTTTTCCTTGATGTAGTAGTAAACGGTGTCCCCAGGTTAATGGGTTTCTATGGCAAGTTCAACATGTGCCGCCTTCCAACCAACCCTTAACCCTGAACCCTGAAACTCTGCCCTTTGCGCTCGGTGGCCCCTTTCAACCACCAGTCGCCGTGGCGGATGACCTGGACATATTCGTTGCATGGAGTTATAGTGGTGCAGGCTACTACATCACTTACAACCGGACCAGCCTTCGCGGTGGTTTGTACGGCGGTGACAACGGAGCCACCAATCATGAGGCCGTCAGTTGGGGCACTCAGAGCTCACCACCTGACTGGGCGGACTACCGTGCATGTGTGAAGTTTTGGGTCACTGGCAAAACATACAATGTCACCCTCACGGTTTACATGGGGTCGAGCATTGTTCTCATGCAGTCCAAACTCTTGAAGTCCACGTCAGCTATGGACTGGAACTGCACAACCGCCTCTAACGGGTACCTAGGAACCTTCACGTACCCACCAACCACAGCATCACCCCCACCCCTGTCACCGACACCAGTTGTATCTCCTCCATTGTCGTACCTTCCCCCAAGTCCCAATCCACCTCCTTCTCCTCCACCTCGTCCATCAACCCCCCCTACGCCAAGCCCCACTCCACCAAGCCTCTCTCCCTCTCCTCGCCCTCCACAACCACCATCACCTCCTCCAAGCCCCCCGCCCCGTCCTAATCCATCTCCACCTCAACCGCCGTCACCTCCCCCAAGCCCCCCACCCATACCTTCTCCATATCCACCTCAACCACCGTCGCCTCCCCCAAGCCCCCCACCCCTACCTTCTCCATATCCACCTCAACCACCGTCGCCTCCTCCAAGCCCCCCGCCCCATCCTTCTCCGTTCCCACCTCAACCGCCGTCACCTCCCCCAAGCCCCCCACCCCTACCTTCTCCATATCCACCTCAACCGCCGTCGCCTCCTCCAAGTCCCCCGCCCCGTCCTAATCCATATCCACCTCAACCGCCGTCACCTCCCCCAAGCCCCCCGCCCCTACCTTCTCCATATCCACCTCAACCACCGTCGCCTCCTCCAAGCCCCCCGCCCCATCCTTCTCCGTTCCCACCTCAACCGCCGTCACCTCCCCCAAGCCCCCCACCCCTACCTTCTCCATATCCACCTCAACCGCCGTCGCCTCCTCCAAGTCCCCCGCCCCGTCCTAATCCATATCCACCTCAACCGCCGTCACCTCCCCCAAGCCCCCCACCCCTACCTTCTCCATATCCACCTCAACCGCCGTCGCCTCCTCCAAGTCCCCCGCCCATACCTTCTCCATACCCACCACAACCTCCGTTACCTCCTCCAAGCCCCCCGCCCCGTCCTAATCCGTACCCACCTCAACCGCCGTCACCTCCCCCAAGCCCCCCGCCCCGTCCTAATCCATCTCCACCTCAACCGCCGTCGCCTCCTCCAAGTCCCCCGCCCCGTCCTAATCCATATCCACCTCAACCGCCGTCACCTCCCCCAAGCCCCCCACCCCTACCTTCTCCATATCCACCTCAACCGCCGTCGCCTCCTCCAAGTCCCCCGCCCATACCTTCTCCATACCCACCACAACCTCCGTTACCTCCTCCAAGCCCCCCGCCCCGTCCTAATCCGTACCCACCTCAACCGCCGTCACCTCCCCCAAGCCCCCCGCCCCGTCCTAATCCATCTCCACCTCAACCGCCGTCGCCTCCCCCAAGGCCCAACCCACTACCTATGCCTTCTCCTCGCCCACCTCCTCCCGTCCCATCACCACCGTCATTCCCTAATCCGTCACCATATCCGTCTCCTCGCCTCTCCCCATCCTCGCAATCACCACCTCCAAGCCCACTTCCATTGTCCTCGCCCCCCAGCACCAGCCCACCGACCTCCGCTCCACCAAGTCCTCCACCCCTAGCGTCTCCAGGCACCAGTCCACCACTATCACCACCTCCAAGGCCGTCCCCACCTCCACCCAGAACATCCCCGTCTCCACCCAGGCCACCACCTCTGCCACCTCCAATGCCGTCCCCACCGCCGCCTCCAAGGCCGTCCCCACCTCCACCCAGGCCACCACCACCGCCTCCTCCAAGGCCGTCCCCACCGCCGCCTCCAAGGCCATCCCCACCCCCACCCAAGCCGTCCCCGCCTCCACCCAGGCCACCACCGCCGCCTCCTCCAAGTCCGCCCCCACCGCCGCCTCCAAGGCCGTCCCCGCCCCCACCCAGGCCGTCCCCGCCTCCACCCAGGCCACCACCACCGCCTCCTCCCAGGCCCTCCCCACCGCCGCCTCCAAGGCCATCCCCGCCCCCACCCAGACCACCACCGCCTCCACCTCCCAGGCCCTCTCCACCACCACCTCCCAGGCCATCCCCGCCCCCACCCAGACCACCACCGCCTCCACCTCCCAGGCCCTCTCCACCACCACCTCCCAGGCCATCCCCACCTCCACCCAGACCACCACCGCCTCCACCTCCCAGGCCCTCTCCACCGCCACCTCCCAGGCCACCACCACCATCGCCAAAACCCTCGCCACGTCCACCCCCACCGAAACTATCACCACCCTCGCCAGCACCAAGACAGTCTCCACCAGTGTCGACAACAAAGCCGTCACCACCACCGTCCCTGAGCATCAGTCCTCCGCCATTGACTTCACCACAGCCTTTGCCAACGCCAGCCTTGAACCCTAGCCCACCACAATCGCCAAGCCCGCTCCCTCCAAGCCCTAAGCCCCTACCACCTCCTAGCCCTGTTATGCCATGGCTTCAACTCCAAACGTCTTGGACGTTTGAAGGTTCAGGTTAGTCTGGGGGCCTTTATAATGGTGCCGATTAGTTTTAGGGCTAAACATGACGCTTGGACATTTCGGTAAAAATGCCCAGATGAATAGATGCGCTTGCGGGTAGCCACAACTGCTTTACTTTTAATCACAGACGATACCTCAATTGATGAACTCAACTGCCCTACGGCTGCTTGAGGGGATGATCATAAAGGTAACGGAGCAACCTCAATAACAACTTTGTGCACAACTTTCCTGCTCTTTTCAGACACCACGGACGCTGACTTGGATATCTTCGTCGCTTGGACGTATAGCGCGTCCAATTACTATATCACTTACAACCAGACGAGTCTCCGCGGCGGATTCTACGATGGCGACAACATGGACGCTTTGACTAACTCTGAAAGCGTCACGTGGGATGTGGTTTCCGCGGCCCCTGATGCGGCTGAGTACCGTGTGTGTGTCAAGTGGTATGTGTCCTCACGCGGCCCCACCTACAACGTGAGCCTCGCGGCGAGCGTGCATGGGAACCTAATCAGCACCCTGTCGACACTGGTTGCCACTGCCACTGGGGCTTATGACTGGCAGTGCACCTCCACTACACCTGGCTACGTCGGCAGCTTTGTCTACCCACCTTAGCGACTGCCATCTATCTACCAACATCGTCGTCACTGCCACAGAGGCGGTGGCTATGTCATTAGGGTCGTCAACTATCTTTGGCAGCATACATGTCGTATACCATGGAGGCAGGAAAGGGATAGGCCTGTTTGGGAGATCGTGTATGGAGCCTGGTTCCTCAACGGCGCATCAATGTTTCCTGAAGCATCAATAGCTGCCGTGGCGGCTGCTGGTGGCATCAACAAGTTGACTTGTATAAAGATAGGCAAGATTTTTGTACTGCACGGAGGAGCATGGCACGGGTCAAGCAACATGCAGGTAGCATTGCACAGCTTCATGTGTAAGTTCATTGGTAACATTGGTGTTTGAGTAGCGTGTGATTCTACTGGATATCAGTATGTAGGTAGTGTGCGTGAGCCACTATTCGTACTTTTACTTTTGGGTGGCACGCAGTTCTGTTGCCATAATACCGTAGGTGGTCACCGGTTAGGCCTTTGCACCCTATCTACGTCAAATACGGCAGCATGGCAAATGGCAGGTTTGCAGTTAAGCACTCGGCATTCCTTGGATCCACTGCACTTTACGTTTGGGTTGTGCTTGCGGAGGCGAGCAAAGTCAATTGAGGAACTGCAATTCATGACACCGGCAGGGGTTGGTTTGATATGTATTCTTCTAAGGGAGGTTTCAGAAATCAAGCATGTCATGCTGTCATAGCGTGCGTTGGGTTCCATATCGTGGCTAGATGTATGCAGTCTGGTTCACGTATGTTGCTATTCATAGTCCTTGCAAACAGGCCTTCTGTGATGAAGAGGTAGCACCGGGGGGGGGGGTAACTGTGTGTGCAAGCTGTCCTAAACGGCTCAATCGTGCTGTTTTCCGTGTTTTTAGCCGTCCTGTCGTTTATCTGTTTCCACACAGGTTAGAACCCAAAGCATACGAGGATTCCTTGGCGTACACTGTGTGGATGATGCGGATTGGGTAGATGTGATCAAGCGCAAGGTGTAGCTGTTCATGTTCATGTTTATCCACAATGTACCCCTGTTTACCCCGGAGCAAACATGTTGTGTACGCTTGCCCCAGGATTGCTAGGCAGGCTTATGAATGTGGGGTGTAAGGTGCAAGTGTTATGGATCTGTGGGGCTATGGATTTATTACTTGTTTGCGCAGGTGTTATCTGGGGGGCTAAGTGTTTATGGAAATGGCCTATTTGAATGCCATACACATGCTGCTATCTTGCAAATCTCAATGTGGCCGTTTACTCGCGTTCAGCCACCTTCGCTGCGTTGGGTAGCCGCTTGCAATTTAATTCGTTCCAGAGCGAAGCGTCAATGTACCGATGTATGGTGGTCGATGACTTTAAAAAATCGACATTAGCTGAGGAATGAGTGTCTGCTCCGGATTACACGCTGTAAAATCTAAGCCCCGTTCTGTGATTCACCATAAACACTCATCCCGCAAGATCATTGGTGCCACACATACGGCTTTCATGCTCAGCGTGCGTCCCCACATGCGCGCCATCACTGGCAGCATTTTGCAGGGAAAGCCACGTGCACACTGACCCATGGGTCTAATTTCCCAAGAACTAACACTACCAAGGCCGTATTTATCTGTTATAAGCCAGGAAGCAATAGGATGAATGGGCTTACAAAAGCGGGGTGGGCAGGGGCGGCCATGAGGCCACAGACAGGCCACGGCAGCAGTCAATTGCAGTATTGGCATGTACATCATTTGTCGCCGTTTGCATCCGCTGTTCTAGAAGCTAAACTTAGCAACTACCTTTGTAAGCTATGGGCGCACGTCTATACGGCAGGCGACCTCTTATAAATCGTCGTCGGGGATGGGATCGACCATGGTTACCGGTAATCCGCGAGGTTCGTCCCGTTATCTCGCGGCTACGGGCCTGCTGGCCGCTAATACAATTGTACAGATTTGTGTCGTTCTTGCGGTAAGTAAGGTTCGGAAAGCCCATAACTGAGTAAGTCATAACGAGTTAACGACACAAACGCAACGTACTATAGCTACATGCCAATTGCCAAATACTCTTTTTGGCTGAGAGGGAAAAGGAAAGCATACCGGTAGCTAAGCGCCGTCGTTAATAGCTCAGCACTGACTCCTAGCTCTTATGGAAATTTAGTAGTTCCCACGAACACTTTCTTAAGGCATGCTTCTATCAGTTTTTATCATTCGGGAAATCCTTTTATGCTCTAAGAATGTTACTGCTAGGATAAAGTTGTTTGACCATGAGGTCTACCCTAAGGAGTGGCTGGAACACACGAAAATGGTGGCTGATTTGTGTAACAGCACTACTATGTGTTCTTATACCCAACTGCGCTGGCAGCGGAGGCGCAAACAGCGCGGTGTGGCTACGCAGCGGCGCAATTACTCTGAGGTGTGTACTACCTTCGCCCTGCAGCCAAGTGTACTATTTAGAGTAAATCTATGAAGGACCATCCGATAAGTACTGCGAAAGCCGGGGCGAATCCACGTTGTCATGTAGCTAGACGTCGCCTATCGGTACCCTCGGCTGTCCGTGTTCTCCTTGTTTCCACGGCAAAAGCATATTTGGCCGCACCGTGGTGCTTTCCGCGTGTATTGTACGTGCCCACTGAGAAATGTGCACCAAACACCCCCACCTTGACTTGGGAGCATAGGAGCCCCGACCCTCTACCAACGGACGGCTCATCAACTGAACGGAGTCTGCACATCCTCAAGCACCCAACAGGTAAGGACTAAGGGAATCCCCGTTTTTCCTGCCTTCTTTCCCCCGCAGTACTCGGCCCAGCAGGCTTGCTTCCCCACCCAGCAGCAAAGCCTGACGCCAAATTACGCGATGAAGCACGTCATTCCTGCGCTGTCGGTCTTGCACAGATTGGCGGGTTTCGTTATACCAGTCGCGCACATGTTATCCATCTTGTCCTGCACGTGTGTGCTCTTGCATGCAGGCGCCGGCCATGTGCTGAGTGGGGACCTAACCTCCCAGGGTGGTAGCGTGGTGTCGTATGTATCGGATGATACATTGTTGGTTTTTGCAACACCCTCAACCGTCAAAGCTGTTATGGAGCGGCATAGTGCTTTAACGGTAAGGTGGATGGAGTCAGGTGGTTGACGGCCCTGCCCTGTCGCTTTGGAGTCATGGACGTGGGGCCCTGGGAAGCAGCGGGTAGTTATGCTCGCATAGCGCGCCTTGGTGTCCTGTTTTCGGGTTCAACTACACCCACGGACCTACTACAACTTCCAACACCGGGTCCCCGCCCACCGCTTCGTTCACTACAGGCGGAGTACACGGGCGAATCAAAGCTTGCACCCGAGCTGTCTTCGTTCATAAAAGCATCTAGTGCAGCCACGAGGCGCCGCCGATTGAATCAGCGCCACAGGAGCACGCTTCAGAGCGACAACACGCAAGAGAGCAGCAACAGCCACAGCAGCAGCAGCGACATGGACGGCAGCAGCGACAGCCGCATGGGGGGCATGGAGCCCGAAGGCACCAGTACGGCACAACTTGGCGATGCCGGGGATGAGGAGCAGCAGCTGCTGCTACATGCAAAAGGGGCCTTGCAGCACATGCAGACCTGGAGCATGCACCGGCAGGGCCAGTACCCATGGCTACGGGCCAACCATAGCGGTGGTGCGCGCGCTGCTGCACCTGGGGCGGCGGCTGCAGCCTGGGATGAAAAGTGGCAATCCAACGTGACCGCTTCGGACCAAAGCGGTTTGAGTCATGGGACGGCTGCAGCTGCAGCGGATCTGGCTGCAGCCGGCCATCATCTGCGTAGGGGGCTCGCTTCTGATGCAGCATCCCAACCCGAGCTTTATGCTGTCCAGGCTCACATGGTTCCTGACTTGGGCGATGAGGTGCTGGCAGCTGCGTACGACACATGGCCCGCGGCGCTGGCATCCGTGCTTGGTCGTACGAGTGATGTAGATCCGTGCTGGCCTCAGGCCTTGGATTATGCATTGTACGAGGCAAGCGCTGGATGGATGCAGGTGTACCTGTGCCAGGAGGTAAGGGGCCTTTGTGTTCCTCGGTCAGTGATGCGGCTACACCCTATCCGCTCCGATCTTACCCAACGTGATTCAAAGGCCATGCAAATTGCACCTGGTGTTTCATGCGGCATGGCTTGCCACCCTTACGTTTGTGCGAACTGCACAACAATCCTCAAGTGTCTGCCTCGCCCATGCATTCCAGTCTGCTAAGTGCTAGCTCAAGCCGTTGGAACCCAAGCTCGTACCTTTATGGGCCATCCTGCACCGCACGTGAGCCGAATGGCTAGGGCACGGCTAATATACATGCTGTGCCAATGCTGTGCCATACCGGTGCAATGCTACATGTATGCCTCTCACCCGTAGCGTTGTCACTGGTGCACGTTTGCGTCACAGGACCTCCAGGACGGGTCATTGTGGCTAGCAAACCAGCCAACCGTAATTTGGGTCTCACCCATGATCAAGACAGCGTTCATGAATGTGAATGCTGGCTGGATTACTCAAACAGGTAGGAAAGTGGGTTTCGAAGCATGATGTAAGCCACGGCCATTAATGCCTTTTCCTTGTAGTGCCTTCAGAACCATTAAATAGGGATTATGAAAAAACGCCATGTGTCACCTAAGTAAGCCGCTTCGGTTTTGCAGGCAACCTTACACTTGATCAGCAAGCCACGACAGCTACTGCTCTGCTGGGCGTGATGCGCCCATACTGGAAGGCTGGTCTCCAGGGCGAGGATATCATAATTGGGGTAAGCATGCGTTGATCAGCAGGGTTGTGCATTCTGTTTTGGGCGGCAGTTCCGACTCTTCATGCCACGCTGACCACAACACGCATGTGATATGCCGGACAGTTGGGTAAGGGTTTTGCCCTGGATCGCCTACCGGTATATGGCATGTCATGATAATTGGGAATACTTCCGTGGAGCACTTGAGCTCCTTAAATTAACTAATACGGCAACGCCTTGTACTAACGCAGGTTGGTGACACGGGTGTGGATGTCGGGCACTGTTACTTTTTGGATGACAAGTACAGCCCCTCCGCGCTCAAGGCCCTGCTCAACAGAAGCGCCACCACGGAACTCTACCGCTGGTCCCTGCCCGACCACAGAAAGCTCGCGCAATACGCAGTTGCAGGTTAGCCGGTGTTGGTTTCAGTGCAAGCTCGTGTCCCACTCCCATGAGTCTGGCCCTCCACCTTTTGTAACTAGGTGTGGTAAACCCCAACTGGATGTGTAGTATCTCCTTGCGTATGCCCTCATGAGACCTAACAAGCCAGTTCTGCGGGCACACGTATGCATGCGCCCAATCGCAGGCGACACTAGCTTCTTTGGGGATGAAATTCCCCATGGCGGCAACGGGCACGGCACCCACGTGTGCGGCAGTATTGGGGGGGCCATCTTGAATGCCACCTTTGACAGCGGCTACTCCATTGACAAGGCCACGGGAGCAGCCCCGCTTGCCAAAATCAGCATGGTGGACTTCTCGTCATGGAGTGCAGGACCGACTATTCCGCAACCGGTAGACACTGTCATGTTGCAGGTATGTACGTGCATGCACCTTGTGAGTGCTGATGTCCGCCTTTGTATAGGATGGCGACGTGCTTGATTAGGAGAACTGCAGTCCACGACCTCGCTAATGAAGGGAAAGGGCATCATGTGGTGCCAGGCTGCCAGCTGTCGGGGTTTCGGGTTTTTGGGCCCCGTGCCTACCCCAGACAATTTTGTCATGTTTACCTCTTGCAGTTCCACTACTCTGGAGGAGCACGCATAACGTCGGACGGTTGGGGCGAAGTGGGATCGAGCGGGACTGCATACGACTCGTTGGCTCGGGGGTACGACTTCTTTGCTTGGAGGAATCCGGAGGTGCTAAGCGTGGTGGCCGCCTCTAATTTTGGTAAGGAACATATATGCGTCAACGGTCCACCTGGTGACATCCTGTTAAATAAATTTATTTCTGTTGCGTTTCAGGAGCGAACGGTATGATGCCGACCATCACCTCGCCAGGAGTTGCAAAGGTATGGCCCACATTCGTCCCATGGTATGAATCGAAACCCTACCTGGTTTCCCAAGCGTCGGTATAAGAATGGCTAGACAAGATGTGACACAGTGCTTAAGGGGAATGGTGTTTAAGGGGAAAGGAGTTTGGGCGACCGGGCCCAATCATGTTTATGCTGCTATTCTAAATTGAGCCACGACGTCCCTGCATGCTGCATGCAGAATGTCTTGACCGTGGGAGCTACCTTCAATTTTCCAACGGACGGCAACTTGAGTTACTCACAGACGGCGTTTCAATTTAAGTACCGAGACAAGGACTCAACCCCACAAGGATACGCCGTAAGTGAACCCACCGTGTGGAACCTGTCTACCCAAAGTAATATTGCATTCAAATTTTGGTTGGTAGTATCCGGCACATCAGAAGTGCCCCGCAAAAGGGTTTAGGGGCGTCTTTAGCTGCACTAGCTAACCTGTTTAGCCGGCATTTGCCCATAGCTGAAATTGATTTCTTCCTGATAACTCTTCGGTCATTCGTATGCAGTTCTGGCCGTTGGGTGGATCAGGCGAGCCAGCCTGGGCATTGCTTCTAACAGGAAAGGTAGGTTTTGCATGAGCAGGTGGCCCTATAGGCTTGCCCTTACCAACCCATTCCGACGAACCTCTTCAGCGATGTCATTTACGTCCTCTGGGTTTTTGGCTTATGGGGAATTTCTGTACCTCCTTACATGGCGATATTTGTCTGGCCCCAGGACCATGAGATCTGAGAAAGCGTGTAAGGGTTTCCGGTCCCGGATTATTTTAGGTATTCTCATCCTAGCGTTGTTTACCTGGTCCGTAGTGTTTGCGCGCCCATTGCCAAGCCAGCAGCTATGTCTCTAGCCCACCAATCCGAATACGTGTCCAACATATATGCATGCAGGAGTACTGGGTTGTGCTGTCGGAGCCACGAGGAGCCTGCAGTGCTCTTAACAGCACCAGCACCAGCTATGCAGACGCCATCGTTATAATCGACCTTAACGATGCGACCTGGTGCAGCTACGAGACACGGTTCACGCATGCGTCTAATGCCGGGGCCGCAGCCATCCTGCTTGTAAGACCCGACGGTGGCTTCAGTGACGAGGGTCTGCCTGGCTGGTCTTCAGGCAACACAACGATGCCAGCTATTACATATGGAGTCCTTACAAAGGTAAGCGCGTGGCTTTTACTTAGTGAAGCTTGAGACCAACAGATGTGCTCCCTCGTCAGGTGCTGCCCCACGTCCTTGCGGTCGCCCATGACCGGGTAATTGCAACCAAGGAACACGGTCACTGCTTGATAGCATGGCGCCCTCTGCCCGTTTCCGGCTGCCGCACACGCAGGCTTACGGTGAATGGATTATAAGCGTCCTGGCCAATTCTTCAAACACAGAGGCTCTGATGACGTTAACCAAGACTGTAAGTGAATGAGTGATTGTTGCATTAAGTGATGTACACTCACGGCTTAATGTCGTCTCGGGCATGCAGAGTTGTAAACCTGGGAATACAGCTGCACCCATTACCCACATCGTGGTTGTTGAGCCCTTACCAGGTTATGGAACATTGTCCCCAATTTTAAGACCGACAGCAGGCGAAGGGCGTCCTTATCCTGTGTCTTCACTGTTTCCACCACAACATTCAGGTTGCACAGGGACCATATTTTTTTATCGACACCGCATGGCTGGCATGGAAGCATGGCATGTCCTTGGGTAGCCACCCACGACGTTCATCACGTGTACGTGTGCAAGCATCCGCTAACCCATGTACGCCTTCTTTCATGCCCATGTTCGCAGCAGCCGCTTACGTACGGTATCGACACCGTCGACTATTACTCGGGCCATGGTCCCTTGTCGGATGGCCGATGGAAACCAGACATTGTAGCCCCGGGGTCGTATGTTCAGTCGGCAGCAGCGACGGGGACTTGGGACTTTGAGCCTAGTAAGTGTGCCCCGGAATCCGTATGGCAAAACTTTGTATGTCTGTTAGATCGCATTGGTGCAGGCATGGCCTGCATGCACCAATGCGTGATAATAAATGGAACGGCGATCGAAAATTGTGCATTTGTACACATCAATTCTTGATGTCTTTCTTGCACATTCCTTACCTCCCGCGGGCTTTCTTGCACGTTCGCACCTCCCGTCCCTAACTCACGCAGACGGCACATGCTCATGGTATACCAGGGAGTTATCAGGCACATCCATGGTCACAGCAACGGTGGGTACCGTGGTTGTGTTGGCTACTAGCGGAAGGCAGCAGTGCGTTATCGGTTAGGGCCATCCGTCCGTATGCAATCTAAAACTAAACTCAGCGCAAAATAGCTCATACATAATACTCATGGCTTGACTGGTCTAAAAAATGTTTCTTGGTTATACATGCGAACGAAGTACGCGGGTGACATACGCACATGCATGTGAGTACGAACCGCACGATAAGGCGATACTCATGCCGGGTTGCATGTTGGTATGTAGGTTTTAACAGACCTGGCAGACGAGCCACCGTTCCTCTGCCACCTATCGGTGGGCTTGTTCATTCTATTACTCCAACAATCCCACATGCAGGTATCCGGACACCTGGCTTTAATGCGGCAGTACTTCAGGTAATTGTGTGCCCAGTGGGACCGCATGCTGCTGTTGGTGGGGCCTTTCGTACTGCACGTATGACTGCTGTTACGACGGGAACCCATAAGCAAAGTTGCTACATAATAGGCGTACTGTTCCATGTGTCGGGCATGGTTCCTGAAATGTTATTGAACCTTTAATTGGCTGCCTTCCATACCAGAGATGGTTTCTACCCAGCTGGAGACAAGACAGCTGTCGACGCGGCCAGCTTCGAGCCATCTGGGATGCTTCTTAAGGTTTGTACTCCTTGTAATCGCTTATTCCCCTTGTGTAGTACGGTATTGTGGATAATTGACCATGGAAAAATTAAATGCACTGTAATTAACCAAGGTAGCTTGCGCCGAACGCAGGCAACTGCCATTGCAGGAGCAAGGTCTTTGGAGGTACGCCAACATGAGTCGTCGTACAACAGTAATTCTTTCCTTGCTTAACCCAACATGGTGTTTGCTTGCACAACATTTTCGCTAACATCGGCATCCCTTTGTGTACAATCGACCACGCCGCTTTAGCCAGCACCGCTACATGTACTGGTCCCCACATAGCCCCCAGCGTGACCGAGCGATAGCGTTTCTCCGGTATCCGCTTGCACCGAAAAATCACCAACTTCCTGCCTTGCATGTGTGCCCTTCATGCACGGCTCAGGGAGGCTACTCCAGGCAAGCCGGGGCAACATTGAAAGCGCCTCCGGATGGATACCAGGTAAGGGAAATCCTCTGCGTTAGTAGTCTCTGCATGTGGCCATAAGGAGCACACAGCTTGCTGGTCATTGATGGATGCACTTGCAAGACAAACGGCACATTTATGCACCGTTTGCCGGCCCAACTATGTGAGCGAGCGGTAAGCTGTGCATGCGTGCCCGTGCATGTTCTCTGCAGGGCTGGGGTCGTCTGGACCTGAGCGGTGCGCTGCCGCTGCCCGGCCTGACGTCCTCCAACTTGCGGCTCCAAGTGGCCGACATGGGCAGCATCAAGCAGGGGGACGTCATCTACCTCAAGGGCTTGCGGGCTACTGGAACGGGGTAAGTACATCTGGCTGTGAAAGCGCTGATAGTGTTGAACGCATGCATGGGTCAAAGCAGGAAACCGTATATACAAGGAATCTGAATTGCAGGCTAGGGTAACATGCAGCGGGACTTTGCTAGCTCACATAAATGTGCATAAACCGTTAGCGATGGCTGCATGCGTTCCATGATGATCAGGTACTGCTGTTTGCCTCATATGCCCACAGACCCATCATTGCGGCGCTTGTGTGGTACGACTACCCTGCATCCCTGATGGCGACAAAGGCGTTGGTTAACGATGTCGACCTCGGCTATATGGTTAATGAGGAAGCTGTTGCAACTACCCGCGATGGTACGAATGTTGTGTGCGGGTATGATCTGTAGTAAGAAATGCTACCCCTCCTTACAGCAAGCACTCCTAAGCTGCAGATGTTGTCACTGCGCATGCCGGTATGTGCCAGTCCTGTCCCCATGCCATCATCTACGGGTTTTGCTGTGGTCACGTTCAGTGTTCCCCTGGGGCTCAATTTACCTAGTCCCCATGCCATGGAACGTTGTCAAAATACACAATATCTACAGATCACGTCAACAACGTGGAACGAGTGGAGCTGCGGGACCTGCAGCCCGGCGACAATATCACGTTTGTGGTCGCCGGAACAAGCATTGTGCACCACACCCAGTTCACAGGCGCTGACGCCCAACTACCACAACGCTGGGCGGTTGCAGTCGTAGGCCACTTCATCGGAACGTTGATGACGCAGCTAAACCCGGCTTACGTGCGCCCACAGCGCCTGGTGAGGTCTTTCTTGGGGTTTAGGGCGTCCATTCATGTAGGGCGTGCACTCCAGTGCTGTATTGGACATACACGCGGTTTGTATTGCTTTGCATGGAGAGATATGAAGGCTTGCAGCAGCGACGTGGGGCTTGTGCCTTGGGGGCCCCTGTTTCTTTGATAGCGGCTTCTGGGATGGCTATGTTTTTTCGGAACTCCTCGGGCTCTTTTTCTTCAACACATTGACCCTTACTGACCCTTTCCTGTCACATGCTTGCTTTGCTGCGGCCCGTCAGGCATATGCGCAGCAGAATCCGCCAGCAGCACAGATTGGATTGCCTGGAAGCGCATGTGTTACCATTCAGGACGAGGTGGTGATTGGTTCCTTGAGCTGCGCGCTTCGGAGCGCCAACACCTTCACTTTCTCAGAAGAGATAGGTACGTAGGAAGGTTGGTTTAGGGTAAGGAGCCACGCTTAAAACCTATGCTGCACTTTTGGGCAGGGTTCGAGGGAGCGGAAGATATGGGTATATATCACAACACTTTTCATGCGGATGCATGCAGTGTAGCAATTAGTTTGACAGCGTACCGTATGGGATTTCCCTACCGTTGGAGGCCAAGAGAGAGATGCGGTCCGCAGCTGCATATCCAGCGCTCCATAGGTGCTGCATGACTAGCTAACATACCTCCACACGCATGTTTGGTTTCAGGCAGCAATGCCACCGGCGGCGGTTACGTCTACGTGTTGAAGGACTATCTGGGCCGGTGCCTCACACAGAGCGGGACCTCCTTGCTGCTGGCGACGTGCAACACGAGCAGCACCAGCCAGAGAATGGCGTTCTTCAAAAACCCATACTCCTCCTTCGGGTAGGTCCTCTTGTGTGCTTTCAACGCTGCTAAAACACTATTGTCATGCGTCCTTCATGGCAGGTGTTAGCCGTGCCTAGTGCAATGCGTTTTGCGGGCCCTGCTCCACACTATATGTCATTGAAAGACTTCCATTACTGCGGTGGCAGCTTATACCCATGCCATTCGAAATCCAAACAGCCCCAGAACAGTGTGACAGCCACTTCTCTCCATCTGTGCCCACAGGACTACATACCAGCTCGTTCCTGTACCACTTCTTGGTACTGCCAGTGACGACCGGCGTTGCTTGGCGGTGCCAGCAGTTGCCAACACTCTTACACTTACTGTCTGCAACCCAGACGATGAAAGCCAGGCTGTCTCCCTCTATGCGACCGCCTCTCTAGAGCATCAAGCGCTGGACACAACATCGGAGCCAAGCCCACCGTCCCCGTCTCCCAGCCCACTTCCTCCTCAACCATCACCGCTTCCGCTTCCTAATCCAGAGCCGCCGTCACCGTTCCCACCCACTCTACCTCCAAGCCCGCCTTCTCCCCTGCCTCCTCCGAGCCCCGCGCTGCCGTCACCTTCCCCAACGCCTCCGCCCCCAAGCCCGCCCTCACCCCAGCCGCCAAGCCCTCCAACTCCGCCGTCCGTAGGCGGCATGCCTTGGCTCCGCCTGTACACCCAGTGGGCCGTGAATGGAGGTGCGTACCGGTACATGAAGCAGTGTGCTCAATTCTTCACTTCAATGAATGCTCGTTCCTTGCTTTAGATTAATGCTCGTTCCTTGCTTTAGAGAAGCCTACAGCACCTTGCAGGAACACGCTTGCTGCTTCGACGTTCTCAACGCACTTCACCCGTTACTCACTTCCATCCTGCTGTGCTCTGTCACGGCCCCGGTGCCCCAAAACGCAGCTAACAGCACCAACGATTTGGACATCTTCGTCGCATGGACCTACAATGCCACGGACTACATCATCACTTACAACGTTTCTAAAGTGCGCGGCGGCTTGTATCAAGGAGATAACACCGCTGCTGTTCCCAAGACGAATTACGAAAGCGTTGCTTGGACCAATGTGTCCCGTCCGCCTGACAAAGCCGAATACCGAGTGTGCGTCAAATGGTACGATAGCGGACCTACCTACAACATAACGTTTCTGGCCTACATGAATGGCATCTTAATGCAAACGGTTACTGCTGGATGGAAAAGCACCCTCGTCTTCAATTGGAACTGCACCTCTGCCTCTATTGGGTACGTTGGCAGCTACTTCTACCCTCCCGGCAGCCCGCCGCCCCCATTACCCCCATCGCCTCCGTCACCACCGCCCTCGCCACCTCTACCACCCTCGCCGCCACCACTACCACCTCCGGACCCCAGACCGCCATCCCCCAGACCCCCAGAACCGAAGCCACCACCCTCGCCGCCACCAAGCCCAATGCCACCATCACCACTTCCACCAAGTCCCAGTCCACCATCTCCTCCTCCACCATTTCCTAGCCCGCCTTCTCCGCCACCTAGCCCGGAGCCTCCATCACCCAGCCCACCTTCTCCGCCACCTAGCCCGGAGCCTCCATCACCCAGCCCGCCTTCTTCGCCACCTAGCCCGGAGCCTCCATCACCCAGCCCGCCGTCTCCGCAACCTAGCCCTGCGCCTCCATCACCCAGCCCGCCATCTCCACCACCTAGCCCGGAGCCACCATCACCCAGCCCGCCTTCTCCAACACCTAGCCCGGAGCCTCCGTCTCCCAGCCCGCTATCCCCACCACCTAGCCCGGAGCCACCATCACCCAGCCCGCCTTCTCCACCACCTAGCCCGGAGCCACCATCACCCAGCCCGCCTTCTCCACCACCTAGCCCGGAGCCTCCATCACCCAGCCCGCCTTCTCCGCCATCTAGCCCGGAGCCTCCATCACCCAGCCCGCCTTCTCCGCCACCTAGCCCGGAGCCTCCATCACCCAGCCCGCCTTCTCCGCCACCTAGCCCGGAGCCTCCATCACCTAGCCCGCCTTCTCCAACACCTAGCCCGGAGCCTCCGTCTCCCAGCCCGCTATCCCCACCACCTAGCCCGGAGCCTCCATCACCCAGCCCGCCATCTCCACCACCTAGCCCGGAGCCTCCATCACCCAGCCCGCCATCTCCACCACCTAGCCCGGAGCCTCCATCACCCAGCCCGCCATCTCCACCACCTAGCCCGGAGCCTCCATCACCCAGCCCGCCATCTCCACCACCTAGCCCGGAGCCACCATCACCCAGCCCGCCTTCTCCAACACCTAGCCCGGAGCCTCCGTCTCCCAGCCCGCTATCCCCACCACCTAGCCCGGAGCCACCATCACCCAGCCCGCCTTCTCCACCACCTAGCCCGGAGCCACCATCACCCAGCCCGCCTTCTCCACCACCTAGCCCGGAGCCTCCATCACCCAGCCCGCCTTCTCCGCCACCTAGCCCGGAGCCTCCATCACCCAGCCCGCCTTCTCCGCCACCTAGCCCGGAGCCTCCATCACCCAGCCCGCCTTCTCCGCCACCTAGCCCGGAGCCTCCATCACCTAGCCCGCCTTCTCCAACACCTAGCCCGGAGCCTCCGTCTCCCAGCCCGCTATCCCCACCACCTAGCCCGGAGCCTCCATCACCCAGCCCGCCATCTCCACCACCTAGCCCGGAGCCACCATCACCCAGCCCGCCTTCTCCACCACCTAGCCCGGAGCCTCCGTCACCTAGCCTGCCATCTCCACCTCCTAGCCCGGAGCCTCCATCACCCAGCCCGCCATCTCCACCACCTAGCCCGGAGCCTCCATCACCCAGCCCGCCATCTCCACCACCTAGCCCGGAGCCTTCATCACCCAGCCCGCCATCTCCACCACCTAGCCCGGAGCCACCATCACCCAGCCCGCCTTCTCCACCACCTAGCCCGGAGCCTCCATCACCCAGCCCGCCATCTCCACCTCCTAGCCCGGAGCCTCCGTCACCCACCCCGCCGTCTCCGCCACCTAGCCCGGAGCCTCCATCACCCAGCCCGCCTTCTCCGCCACCTAGCCCGGCGCCTCCATCACCCAGCCCGCCATCGCCACCACCTAGCCCGGAGCCTCCATCGCCCAGCCCGCCATCTCCGCCACCTAGCCCGGAGCCTCCATCACCCAGCCCACCTTCTCCGGCACCTAGCCCGGAGCCTCCGTCTCCCACCCCGCCTTCTCCGCCACCTAGCCCGGCGCCTCCGTCACCCAGCCCGCTATCCCCACCATCTAGCCCGGAGCCTCAATCACCCAGCCTGCCTTCTCCGCCACCTAGCCCGGCGCCTCCATCACCCAGCCCGCCTTCTCCGCCACCTAGCCCGGAGCCTCCATCACCCAGCCCGCCTTCTCCGCCACCTAGCCCGGCGCCTCCATCACCCAGCCCACCTTCTCCGCCACCTAGCCCGGCGCCTCCGTCTCCCACCCCGCCGTCTTCGCCACCTAGCCCGGCGCCTCCATCACCCAGCCCGCCTTCTCCGCCACCTAGCCCGGAGCCTCCGTCTCCCACCCCGCCTTCTCCGCCACCTAGCCCGGCGCCTCCATCACCCAGCCCGCCTTCTCCGCCACCTAGCCCGGAGCCTCCATCACCCAGCCCGCCTTCTTCGCCACCTAGCCCGGAGCCTCCATCACCCAGACCGCCGTCTCCGCAACCTAGCCCTGCGCCTCCATCTCCCACCCCGCCTTCTCCGCCACCTAGCCCGGCGCCTCCATCACCCAGCCCGCCTTCTCCGCCACCTAGCCCGGCGCCTCCATCACCCAGCCCGCCATCGCCACCACCTAGCCCGGAGCCTCCATCGCCCAGCCCGCCATCTCCGCCACCTAGCCCGGAGCCTCCATCACCCAGCCCACCTTCTCCGGCACCTAGCCCGGAGCCTCCGTCTCCCACCCCGCCTTCTCCGCCACCTAGCCCGGCGCCTCCGTCACCCAGCCCGCTATCCCCACCATCTAGCCCGAAGCCTCAATCACCCAACCTGCCTTCTCCGCCACCTACCCCGGCGCCTCCATCACCCAGCCCGCCTTCTCCGCCACCTAGCCCGGAGCCTCCATCACCCAGCCCGCCTTCTCCGCCACCTAGCCCGGCGCCTCCATCACCCAGCCCGCCTTCTCCGCCACCTAGCCCGGCGCCTCCGTCTCCCACCCCGCCGTCTTCGCCACCTAGCCCGGCGCCTCCATCACCCAGCCCGCCTTCTCCGCCACCTAGCCCGGAGCCTCCATCACCCAGCCCGCCTTCTTCGCCACCTAGCCCGGAGCCTCCATCACCCAGACCGCCGTCTCCGCAACCTAGCCCTGCGCCTCCATCTCCCACCCCGCCTTCTCCGCCACCTAGCCCGGCGCCTCCATCACCCAGCCCGCCTTCTTCGCCACCTAGCCCGGAGCCTCCATCACCCAGCCCGCCGTCTCCGCAACCTAGCCCTGCGCCTCCATCTCCCACCCCGCCGTCTCCGCCATCTAGCCCGGAGCCTCCATCACCCAGCCCGCCTTCTCCGCCACCTAGCCCGGAGCCTCCATCACCCAGCCCGCCTTCTCCGCCACCTAGCCCGGAGCCTCCATCACCCAGCCCGCCTTCTCCAACACCTAGCCCGGAGCCTCCGTCTCCCAGCCCGCTATCCCCACCACCTAGCCCGGAGCCACCATCACCCAGCCCGCCTTCTCCAACACCTAGCCCGGAGCCACCATCACCCAGCCCGCCTTCTCCACCACCTAGCCCGGAGCCTCCATCACCTAGCCTGCCATCTCCACCTCCTAGCCCGGAGCCTCCATCACCCAGCCCGCCATCTCCACCACCTAGCCCGGAGCCTCCATCACCCAGCCCGCCATCTCCACCACCTAGCCCGGAGCCTCCATCACCCAGCCCGCCATCTCCACCACCTAGCCCGGAGCCACCATCACCCAGCCCGCCTTCTCCAACACCTAGCCCGGAGCCACCATCACCCAGCCCGCCTTCTCCAACACCTAGCCCGGAGCCACCATCACCCAGCCCGCCTTCTCCACCACCTAGCCCGGAGCCTCCATCACCTAGCCTGCCATCTCCACCTCCTAGCCCGGAGCCTCCATCACCCAGCCCGCCATCTCCACCACCTAGCCCGGAGCCTCCATCACCCAGCCCGCCATCTCCACCACCTAGCCCGGAGCCTCCATCACCCAGCCCGCCATCTCCACCACCTAGCCCGGAGCCACCATCACCCAGCCCGCCTTCTCCAACACCTAGCCCGGAGCCTCCGTCTCCCAGCCCGCTATCCCCACCACCTAGCCCGGAGCCACCATCACCCAGCCCGCCTTCTCCACCACCTAGCCCGGAGCCACCATCACCCAGCCCGCCTTCTCCACCACCTAGCCCGGAGCCTCCATCACCCAGCCCGCCATCTCCGCCTCCTAGCCCGGAGCCTCCATCACCCAGCCCGCCTTCTCCGCCACCTAGCCCGGAGCCTCCGTCACCCAGCCCGCCATCGCCACCACCTAGCCCGGCGCCTCTATCGCCCAGCCCGCCATCTCCGCCACCTAGCCCGGCGCCTCCATCACCCAACCCGCCCTCGCCACCACCTAGCCCGGCGCCCCCGGCGCCACCGTCACCCAGCCCACCCCTCCCAGCACCTCCGCAGCAAGTGCCACCTCAAAGTCCTTCGCTTCCTGCACCACCTAGGTCTCCACCGCTCCCACCCACTCAACCGCCATACCCGAGGCCACCTCCCGCACCACCGCCAGCCATCATGCCCTGGCTTCAATTGAAGGCATCATGGGCATTCTATGGTTCAGGTAGGGTTGGTAACTGGCTGTGTAGCAAACCAGCTTAAGGAAAGGATGGTCTCTGCTACTGAAGTTCAAGCTTTGGGTACTCCTCGTTACAAATGTATCATTGATAGGCATATCCTACAGGACGTGTGCAGCTGGCGTTAGGAAAGCCAAGGGCAGGGAATAGCTTATAACATTAGCCTAGTGACATGGATACCGAAATCGACTGTCTACCATGCGACAGCGTAGCTGTGAGGTTTCAGTGGCTTCCCGGCAACTTGGGCTGCATTTTTGGAGTCTCATTGTTAAGAGCCTTGACCATTTTGCTTCTTTTCTTGGCCTCCTTGCCGCAGACACCACGATCGCTGACTTGGACATTTTCGTCGCGTGGACACTCAACACGACAGACTACTACATCACGTACAACCAGACAAGCGTTCGCGGGGGCTCCTACGAAGGCGACAACAGGTTTCTTAACACAAACTATGAAAGCGTTGCATGGAAGCGGATTTCAAAGCCCCCGGACGCTGCGGAGTATCGTGTGTGCCTCAAATGGTACCCCCCTTCACGCGGCCCCACGTACACTGTGATCCTTACGGCTAACGTGGGTGGATACGTCACAACGGTTCAAGAGGCGCTGCTAGGCACAGCTGTGGGGCGTTATGACTGGAAGTGCTCACCAGCAACAAAGGGTTACATCGGCAGCTTTGTGTATCCTCCCGGCTTCGCACCGTAAGAGCCATCATATCCGGGCTGCTCCCTTGGTATCCGTATAACTGTCAGCCGGGATTACCGGTAGCTGCAACTGTCGACAATATTGTTCTTAGAGGCCCCCTTACAATGCACGGTGCTCTCCTACTAAGATGCCTAGCGCCTTACACATGCTGTACAGTACGCTACATGACAGGAACATTATAGAAGCAACCAGCCGTTTGGTATTTTACCGGCTGTTCCTCTCGTAGTGCGGATGAGGGCCGCAATGGTATGGGACTTTCCTTCATGTCAATTTATGGTGGAGCTAACTGGGGCAACCGTCAAGGCAGTTGCCGTACAGGCACGCTTAATGCTGTTTAATTGCCGTACAGTATCAATTAAGGTTATGGTTCTGTCTGCACTTACGGCCATGTGCGTCCTGTAAAGTCGTAGTCTGTAGGCAGCAGCACACGTGTTTTTGGGGTCTGCTGCAATTATAGCACACGGGTGCAGCTAGGAGGTGTGGTGCTGGAATGAGCGCATAATGTTAAACTGAAAATCTATTTTTATTTCGTTGGGGTCGCCAACGGTCATACCGGATGCCCAAGTGCGCAGCATTGGAAGGGTGTAGATAGCAGACTGTGCCAAGCATGATTGCATTATTTCATGTGAGTCTGTACTTTGCTACGAGCTACGGGGGATCCCGGGAATGGGTGGATATTTGTGTTGAGGCTAACTAACAATGCTGGGGAGTTCGTCCTTTTATACTTCACCTGATTGTGGCGCAGGGACGCACCTTTACCCATTGCGGAATAAGTGTGGCGGCGTATAAATCCTTACGTAGCCCTGACTAATAACATGGCGTCGTGCTTTTTAAAAGTTAAACAGTACGAGACAATTTAAACGGCTGTATGTGCCTATGGTTCCAATGATGTCGTACGGCCTAGATACATGGTCATACATGGCCAAATTAGGGGCGGCATTGTCCACGCCCTCGTAGGCCGTTATTGTTTGTTCTTGCTGCAACTAGATAGCCAGCAAAGGTTCTGAAACTGCTGTTGCATGCAATCAATGTGCTATTTGCTGGTCGGACTGTGGCTTGTTTCAATGCTGCGGGTCTGTAGCGGCCTGGAAAGGCGGTTTATTATCCCTTGTAGCATGCACGGCTTCATGGCGTTATTACTGTCGTGCATAGCGTCCTCCTTGCATGCCGGCGATCTTTGCTGGGGGTGCGCCTGAATTGCTCAGTTGTGGATGTGGGGGTGTTTCTCTTTGCAAGAAGATGTGGGGTTCTGGGCTACGGCCCTGCTGAGGTGCCCACCGGCCATAGTTGGGCTAGCATGGTACTCATGCATTGGTACTGACGGATGGACATATGACGCACGATTCAGTTCTCGCGCCTTCACATCCAACCCTGTGCATGTAATTTATAAACCAGGGAAAGGCACGAAGGCATATTTTGACGTAACAAGAGCTGTATCGTTAGCAGCTACCTGCCCTAAAGTTCCTATTAAGCCGACACACAACGTGTGAAGTCCAGTGAAGTGTGAAGTCCATACACGCAGGAGTACCGGTACTTGCAAAGTACACTTCCGGACCAATGCGCCAGGGCAGCAAATGTCTTCTGCGGCATTATAACCAGGCCACCCTCACCATACAGTGTCATCCGTGACAGCCCCAATTGCAAAATACACAGCGTACATCCGCTTCACGCCTACACGGCAAGTTACGTGAACCGCGCTGCATTCGTTTTTGCCATCTTGTTACCGTCTGTAGCAGCGCTACGCGCCCTGCTGCTGCCTTTCATACATGTACAGCACTCTGTGTCGATTGCACCGTACGTCTCAAACAATGGCTGCCAGACCAGACCGAGTTGTATCTACGGCCCTATCAGGGAAATAAATGAAATACCTGTTTTTTGCTTGGGGACAATTACCAATAGTCACTGGCCAAACAACTACCTCCTACGAAGCCGCACGTAGCTCAGCTGCCGTACTTTTTCCAAGCAACATGACACGCAACATCGTTGCACCCAGCCACTTGACACGCACGACTGTGACCCACATATAACTGAGCGGTACCAACCTGCCAACAAGCTATCACAAACCCCGCAATACTTCAACACTCCCCCTGCCACGATAGCAAACGTTTACCGTACGCACTAGTCGACTGCTCATCCTGCTTCGTGCATGCTGTACACATTCTCCAAATTCGCCATTCAATAACACTCGAAGCGTCCTTCAACTTTGCTTTGTGTCGTACACAGCATCGCCATCTGTCGCTCTCAAGCCGGTCGCTTATCCAGCAGCCTCAGCACGTCCCCTACCAGGTACAGGGATCCCGTCACCAACACATGCAAATGGACCCGTGGGTCGTTTACTGCGGCTGTTCGCACAGCCGCGAGGGCATCAGGAAGCGATGATGCCACCGACACGTACGGCAAATCCGGAATCGTACATGCGCCGCCCCCGTCCTTCGCCAAGCCTACCGGTGTGTAAACTGCCATACCATCCATCTCAGGGACGGACCCTTGGCTTGTCGCCCCGGCATGCGGAGAAACAGCGTACCACACATCCCGCATGCGCACCTGCCAGCTCAGATCTACTGCCGGTTGTTGTTCTTGTTGCTGCTGCTGTTGCTGCTGCTGAGAACCTTGTCCTGGAGGAAGCAGCACTCCTCCGCCAGATAGCATGGGAGTAAAGATGGCAGCCTGAAGCTGCACAACACCCCCTACAGCAGGCCCTGCATCTCCCATTCCGCTCTTCACGCCTATCGCAATGGAGGCCTGTACGGAGGGACGCGCCTGGGCTCCAGACGATGCTGCCGGTTGCTTTGTTGGCGTGACTGCGGCGGTGACTGCCGCTGCCTTCAGCTCAGGTGACGATGGTGGCGCTAACAGCGCTGACGCCAGCGGCGGTAGGAGTACGGCAGGGTCACGGTCCCGCATGCAATTGAAGAGCAGGACGAGGGCGTGCCGAGTCGCAGGAGCATCAGTGGAGGCTGTGGTAGCTGCGGGGAGGGACATGAGGTGTAGGGGAGTTTGCAAATGACCGGACACAAGGGGGCATGCAAACGGAGCAAGTCTGAGCAACACAATAAGCTACAAGCCAGGCAGCACGTGTGTGCATCAGGTTTATTATACCGGTAGGCATGCGCTCATTCTTTCTTTAGTGAAAGCCCTCCACCTTCACTCTACTTACCTTATATAAGTAAGTGCAGGCAAGTTAGCACGTCGGGTGCCAGATAAATCTGTGTTTTTACCCGACCGGTATTAATTCGGCTGCCTTAGCCCCTTGCATGCAGCCAAAACACCGACGAGCATCTACGCACCTGCTGTTGTTGTTGTTGCTGCTGCTGCTGTCGCCAGTTCGCCGCGTAGCCAGGCGGCGCACGCTGCCAGGCTCTCCGGCGTGTGAGCCCCATCCAGATACCAGGTCAACTGGCCGCCTTGAGAGGCCACCTGCTCATCCCGGACCACCTGTGGTTGGGGGCGAATAAAGCGATTTAGACGCAATTCAGGTTACGAGGAAGAGCTCAGATAGCGGTAGCGGGATTCCGCCCCGGTAGCGGATACGATGACACCGATGATCAGCGTCCTCCGTACCTCCGTTACCTAATGCCGTCCTCAAACGCAGGTAATGTAAGACACGGTTAACGTCCCTTGGCCTTCCATAGGGCCTTCCGAACTCATCAAGCACTCACCTGGCTTCTTCCAGGCCAGCTGACGCCCCGCAGCCCCTCCACGTAAGGCCCCGGCAGCACTGACATCCCCGCAGCTGCAACCGCCTCCGCCCGCTGCGCCGCCTCAACCGCCGCTGGGCCCCCAGGCGCCAGCGCCAGGGGCCGCCCAACCGCCGCCTCCACTGCCGCCTCCACTGCCGCCGACTTCACCTGTGCTGCACCCTGTGTTACTGCTGCCGCTACTGCTCCACCAGAGGCCGCATCGCTTTCTGGCGCCGCTGTCTCTGACACTACTGCTCCTCCTCCTGCGGGAGCTGTGACTGCCCCTGAGGGGGCGCCATCAGCTGAAGCGGCGGAGGTAGCAGCTGAGGCTGCTGCTGCTGCGGCCGAAGCAGCTGCTGCGTACTGTCGCTCCCATTCCGCCGCCAGCGCGACCGCTAGAGAGGCATTCAGCCGCATGTGCTCACCACCCAACCCCAACACCAACATGCTGTCACCCTCTGCGTGCGTGGCATCACCGCCGCCGCCACCGCCACTGCCGTTGTTACCTCGACCACCGGCGTGGGCAACGTCGACAGCGGCGCAGCGGCAGCTGCTCAACGACAGTCGGTAATGCTGCAGGGGTGGCGGTACGGCTAGGGGCGCTCCCACTCTAGCGGACACCTCCTGAGGTGCGGGAGCGGTAGCGGTAGCGACAGCAATGTGCAGTACAATCAGCAGGCTCGTAAGAAGGAACGGGCATGAGTATATCAAGAAACGACACGTTCACCAGATCTCGTCTGGATGCCACAACAAGAAAGCCGTTATTCGTAGCCTCTAGTTGTTGCCCGAAGGCTTATCCTAACCTCCCGGCGACCGCATCCTTCACCCCAGGCTTCCTGCATGATCGCCGTCATTTGGTTTCCTTATATTTTAACCAACCTCAGGTCCCTCACACCCTCCTCCGCCCTTGTTTCGTCCCACCACCCCCTCCGCCCCCCACCTGCAGCGCCTGCATGGCGTCAGGCTGCTGCGGCGACACCAGCACCGGTCGGCCGGCTTTCATGATGCCCGCCTTCTCACGCGCGATCTTCTGGGGTTGGGGTACAGAGGGGGGGGGGTAAATGAGAGGGATATTTATGATAGGGGACCCGATAGGGAGAAAACTAAGGGAGTGTGTGTGAAACGGAGCAGTCACTAATGGGGTGACAAAAGAGGTACGGCGGTCAAGGGGCCAGCAATGGTTCTGGGGCCAAATAGCGCAGCACTAGGTTACCCCACTGTACGGGAGGAAAGCCATGCTCATAAGCGCTTAAACCTTGTCCAGTGAGCTTGGCAGTGGTTAACGAAAATGCATAACTGGGTCCAGGCCGGAAAGGTGGTGGTCTCCAAGAAAATTTGGATCACTTCCTGATGCCAGACAGCCACACGCACCGGCAGTGTGTCGCCCAGGAGCTCCACGTGATCCATGCCCAGAGAGGTAATGCCGGCAGCCGCAAGTGACCCGTGGGTCACCACTCCGTTGGTTGCGTCCAAGCGGCCCCCGATTCCCACCTCCAGCACCACCACATGCGGCCGCAGCTCGGGCGGCCGGGCGAGGAATGCATCCAGGGCTTCCCACAGAAACGGAACGAAAGGAAGGTCGGGTGAAGCGGGCGCGGGAGGGGGGACGTTGGAACGTAAGAGTCAGAATTCTGAGCATGCGGTTGGATGGGGCTTAAGGAGTGGGGTGTCCTAGGCGAACAAAGGGTATTGGAAACCGGTGAGTACCTGGCACACGAGGTGCAAGGACTCCGTCCTAGCCCAGCAAAAAAAGACCAAGCAGTGATAATAAGCAGCAACAATGCTTGTCGCCTCCGGAGCTGAGACACACACGCGCACACGTTCCTACTCGCGGCCAGTTTTTCTTACACCGAGCCGCTTAGCCAGGCGCTAGATACGTACGGTACGGTGCTCATCCATGTGTCAAAGTATGCTGTTCTGTTTGTTCCATAAGCAGCAGTTAACCGAAGCACATTAGCCCCAGGCAGCCCGTCAGGCGTACCCATGCTACCTCCCAGAACGGTCAAAACATTGCTGCTGCTGTTTCTGTTGGTGGCAGCACCACCTACCCAGAAGCGTCATGAAGGTGAAGAAGCTGGGCATGCCCACGACCACCCGCCCTCCTGCTGCTGCTGAGCTGCTGAGTGCAGAGGAGCCGGTTGGGGGCGAGGAGGCCGAAGAGGAGGAAGACATGGAAGCGGGGCCCGCGGAAGAGGAGGAGGTGGAGGAGGGGGGACAGGCGAAGGGCGGTTGGTCGTTGGTCGCTGCCTGAAGTGCGCCGTACACTCGCCAGAAGGAGGCTGCGAATTCTGACCGGGGCAGCATGTGCCTGCAGGTGAAAGGAGATGAAAGGGAAGGGGTAACTACAGGGAAAGGGGGCGGCCCTGACAACGCGTGTTGGCCCTGATGGGATGGCGAGTTATGAACCCGAGCGAGCAGCGAGCGGTTGGAATTCATCGACTATTAACCGTAGCAATCCTTCGTCCTTGTCCTCGCTGCTTCTTAAGGCGTCCTCCTTAAAGCCCATGCGCACGACGAATGAGTGTTCCTACCTGCCATGCACCGAAACCGCAACGACGCCTGCATGCATGCGAACATCACCACCAGTTACCCCAACCGCCCGACCAACCAAATCCTCAACCCGTCAACCGCCCCCTCTCCAGGTACGTACGTTTTCCAAAATGCGTTTCCATGCCTTGTATGCGTGTCTGTCCTTTTGCTCTGTTTCTTAAGAATTGGTGACAGGCGGCGCGGCACATGTCTTCCTACGCGCGGCGGCTCCTCCCGCACGTCTCCAAAGGTTCTGGTAAGCAAGCCTTCGGTACGTTACGTTCCTTTGCGTGTTTCTAGGATAGCGTCTCCGAATGCACTCACTGCATGAGTCGGGATATGGGATTGGGACTCCAGTTGTTTGCATTTACCGGTATTATATAATTTTCCCCTCTCAGCCCCCCCGCCATCCATCCGCCCTACCCGTCAATCCGCACCCTCTCCCGCACGTCCACCAGGTGGGGTGAGGTGTAGAGCCCCGTACGGTAGCCGCAACGCCGCAGAATGGACTCCACCATCGCACATGTTGAGCCCTGATGAGGAGTCAAGAAACACACACCGAACCATAGGAAACCAGAGGGGGGAGTTACGCCATGCATCAGGCACCTGATAGGGGGAGAGCGAGGTACCAGTACGACAGCATTACTAATTATTGAGAAGTGCGACCTAGGGTGTGTGGCTTGACGCCAACACACGCACGCGTGACACGGGGAAGGACACTACCGGCAGTAGTTCTAGCGGACCTAGCAACGTAGCAAGGAAGTAGCTGAATGTATGTATGTTGCCAAGGCGACTAACGCCCCCGAGCGTGCGGGGTCCTCCTCTTAGCCCTCCCACCATGGCAGAGCAACATGACGGTGGCGAAATGTATTATGCACCGTACAGTGAGACAAAGGAAGGCAGCGGGCTGGTCGCCAGGGTCCCGGCAGCTGCAGTGAGCACGGGTCCCTCCTGCATACCGCCACTTTCAGCCTCTCACCTTCCCCTTGGTTCCAGCCACATGAATGAAGTTGAGCGACGCCAGTCGTTCGGGGGTCAGGCCGGCGCGCTGTGCACAAGAGCAAAGAGGAAGAAATGGGAGAATTGCGTGGTGCACATGACCAACATGAGTGCTCAGGCCGAAGGCTTTCGGTTTTCGCAGAGAGAAACGGAGGCACCGACCAGGCATGTCCTGGTCCCATCTGTGGTCTATCTGTCCTTTCAGCCCTCAGCTCCCAGGGTGCTGTTGCTCCGGACCACCGAAACCCTTCGCTTCCCTGCTACCTACCTTTCCCGCTACGCCACCACCGAGAACCCGCTTCCTCCCCGCTACGCTACGCCACATCACACCTTCCTGGCAGCCATCCACAACCCTGCAGTAATGCCTACAGCAACCCCACCATCCAACACTCCCCACACGGTCAGCTAGGTTGTTTCCTCTTAACCCCACCTGCAAGTGAACAGGCAGGTACTCGAAGGCGTCCCGCCAGCCACCGCCGCCTGCTGCCACCCCCGGTCGCAGCTTGTTGGCCGCCATGCGCCCTAACAGGTCCACCACCTCGCCCCACTCCGCATCGCTAATGGTGCGGCTGTCGCTGTGACTGCTGCTGCTTATAGCGGTGCTGCTGCTGTCGCTGTGTCTGTTGGTGGCGGTGCTGCTGCTGTCGCTGTTTCTGTCGGTGGCGGTGCTGCTGCTGTCGCTGTTTCTGTCGGTGGCGGCGGCGCTAATCGTGTGACCTACATCGGTGCTGGTGTTGCTGCCGGTGGTGGAGATGGTGGAGAAGCTGGTACTGCTCCCTGTGCTGCTGCTGCTGCAGACAGCTGTGCTTGTAACGCAACAGACGGTACGGAAGATGTCTCGGCTGTTGAAGCTAGGGTTGCTCCGTGGGGCAAGGGTGTGACTTCTGACGTGGCTACTGCTGCCATGACCGGAGCTACTGTAGCTCCGGCAGCGCAGGTCGTTGACAATGCTTTGACTAATGCGAACGCGGTTGTTGGGGATGCTGTTATGGATTGTGCGGTCGTAATTGTAGGTGGCAGCTATCCTTGCACCGCCGGGATGTGCTTGACATGGTGGACATTGGAGCAGAGGTAGCGACACCGCTGTGTGCATCGCGGAGGCTTTAGTGCAAAGGGAAGACGAGGGGAGCATCCTGGACTCGAGGGTAAGGGAAAACCGCGATTGATAAAGCGCCAGAAGGAACTGCAGCGGCGCTGATGGTGGACTGGGAAGCGCGTGTAGCAACTTGCGACTTGAACGCAGCGCACTAGTAGGAAAGACTGTGTAAGAAGGTTGAAGATGACACTTTATAAGCCCAAAGAAGCACTGGCACATCCTCTGCCGCCTGATAGCTGCAGTTGGATGGGCCGGCGGTGCGCATCGCCGGTGGCGGGTAAATGTATCTCCGATGCGCACAGCTTCCTGATCTACTAATGATAGAACTCCGCTTAGCACCGAATGCAGTGATACAGGATACCTTACAAAGCGGTGAAAATGTCTAGTCCAAGCAAGCGCCGTGCGATGCGGTGAAGTTTGACTAGTAGCTTTATGTGCCAGTAAAAGAAGGTGGACATCGAGAATAAGTATTATCCGGCGGTTGCATCGCAGCCCTTATCATCATCAGAGCGTCCTGCACAAACCACCAACTTCCAAGTACTCAGCTACAGTGCTTTTTAGGTTAATGAGCGACAACTTTATGTCCTGACGTCTTACTATACTGGTACACTGAAAAATACCATGGCGTTAAAGCTGTTGCCGGAGGACTTGAGTGATGTCCCCGCCCATTTAGCAGGTAATTTGCTTGCATAAGGCGGCGCACTACTTTAAAGTGCAACGTGCAATGTTTTTGTTTACAAAGCCGCACAGCGCACAGTCTCACAGTGCGTCGGTGCTGGCGGCCATCTGGGCCGTCGGCGTCGACTGTCGCATTCTTATACTATAGCCCTTCCAAGGAGTACCGTGATGCATTCAATCACACGAACTCGACTACGCCGTGAACCGTTTTTTTAATACACAGCAAGACCTAACCAACCATTTCCCCAACCCGACAATTGCACACAGACCGGTACGAGGTCCAGGCCGGGCGCTATTGGGACCTCTTCTACCGCCGTAACACCACAAAGTTCTTCAAGGACAGGCACTACCTGCACAAGGGTGAGTCACGCAGTGGGGGTGGGAGAAGACACGGCATGCAGGAAAGGTCAGTCTTTGCTCTAGCTTCTGCATCCTTTCGTCCCTCTGCACATTTATCTTTCATCTTTCAAAAATGCTCAACCCTCTTTGACTCTCCTCGCTTGTAACATTTCCTTGCAGAGTTCCCGGATCTGGTTGCGGGCCCAGCTACGCTGCTGGAGGTTGGCTGTGGCGTGGGCAACACGGTCTTCCCCTTGCACGAGGTGGGGCAAATTAAATTGGCCAAACCTGACCAAACCACAGGAAAACACGGATGAGGGCAAAAGACGGGGGAAAGGGCGGGCATGTGGGGAGGCAGGAAAGGAGGAGGGGGGGTGAGTACGGCAGCTCGAGCGTTACGCCTGTATGTAGATTTTCAGCGCCAATAGCTGTGTCACCGTTTTGGACGACAGCCGTACTGTACCCCGTCATAAGAAGTCTTTCAGCAAACCCTACTTTCCCTGCGCGGGCGCCTCCTTAGCACCTTCCTGCCCCCCCGCAGCTCAACCCCCAGCTTCGGATATACTGCTGCGACTTTGCGCCGTCTGCAATCGAGCTTGTACGACAAAACCCGTTGTACGGCGCTAGCGGAGGCGCCGTAAACGCCTTTGTCGCGGACATCACGTCAGACAACCTGTCGGCACCTGTGTCAGAAGGCGGCTGCGGCGTGCCGGCGGGAGGGTGGGTTGGGAAGCACACATGGACGTATTGGTTTCCTTCGGTACTCCTCGTGTACGTGTGAGGCTCTCAAACGGTCTTCGGGTTTGTGTGTTGCTGCTGTGTGGCCATGGAAGCGTTGATAACGGCGGCGATGATGTGGGTGCTGCGGTCGCGGCTGGTTGTTGCACTGTTGTTGTTGCTGTACATGCATGTTGCTATCCACCCGCGTCCTCTTGCTTCCCACTTGCTTCATACTTGCTTCCCGCTTTACTGTCCTACACCCCTTCCGGCGCGTGTCTGTACGACCAGCGCAGGTGCGATATGGCCACCATGATATTCGTGTTGTCAGCGATCAACCCGCAACGAATGGCGGCGGTAAGGTTTTAGGAACATGTCCTGGCCACATCTGCGGTCTATTTGTCCATTTAACCCTCAACTCTCGGGGTGCTGCTACAGACTACCGAAACCCGCGGTTTGGGGGGTTCTACCAGCTCAGCCGGCTGCATCCTTACTTGGCCCGTTGGGTTCTCCGCTCACTGCATGCGTTGGCCCAAGTGGGATTTGGGATGCCTGCTGCACCTTTCTTACCACCCGCTCTCCCACCGGTACCGGATTGTCAGCAACTTGTATCATTCTCACACCACACTTTAGAATATCTTTTTTTCCCACCGGTACCTCCACCGCAGGCTGTTCACAACGTGGCCGCCTGCCTGCGACCAGGCAGCGGGCGGCTGCTGTTCAGGGACTATGCGGAGGGCGATCTGGCGCAGGTGCGTGTGTTAAAGAAAACTGGCCGCGAGTCGGAACGTGTGGGTCTGTGTGAGGGAGGGCCCATCCGCGGGTGGGGAAAAGGAGGATAGGGTACCCGCTGTGTTGTACGAGGATGGTGAACAAGGTGACAAGTTCCTGGTATGCGGGTGGGCAGGGCGTTAGACAGGGCGAACCTAAAGGGGTGTTCCGTCTTAGCGGCATGCATGCAATACCCGGTACGCTTTTGGATACTACGGATAGGATGTTTGCTATGAACGGGTGGCTATGCGGATGCAGACCCAAGCTATGGGTCCCCCCCCGTGAGGTCCTGATTGCATTCCTGCAATAGTCCTGTGTGGTTCCCTTCCTCTTCAGCCGCCGTTCAGTTGTTCCCTCACCTGCCTTCACATCCGCCCCGTCCCTCCTCCTCCTCCACCTCAGGAGCGGCTGGCGGGAGGTGACCGGCCCAAACGACTGGGGCACAACTTTTACGTGCGGGGAGATGGCACACGATGCTACTACTTCGAACAGGTAGGAACGCACAACCCAACTTCCTACACGCGGCCTGATTTCTAACCCAACTTTGTCCGCGAAGCAAGCAACACCCCGTCTTGAGGCCCAGTTTGGCTGTGGGTATCGTGACAACTGGACTCGGCACATACATGTCTTTGCCTGTGGCTCGGAGGCTTCATCCAACCACGACTCAGTACTTTGGGCCATAGCGGCATCCGTAGCGGCCCTTTTCCAAACCATGATCGTATCCTGTATCGTTCACTCACAGCCGACCATTAGCACATCACCAGCTTGTTGCTTTCTCTTTAACCACCACGCCACCCCACTTCATCCCATCCCATTCCATCTCCTCCCATCCCAACCCGGGTCTCATAGGCGGAGGTGCTGTCGCTGTTCGCGGCTGCGGGGTTCCGCTGCGACTCCCTCACGCTGCACGAACGCACTGTGGTCAACCACAAGCGCGACATTGCCATGGACCGGAGGTGGCTGCAGGTACGGCAGGGCGCTGGAGGGGCAGGTGGAAGTGTAAGGGCGCACGTGTTACGAGGACTATGTTGGAGCTTAGCCGTGTTTCAACACTGAAAGCTTACCGGTACCTCCCCCGCAGGCGATTTTCACGTTACAGCAGCCGCTGCCGCCGCCCCTGCCGCTGCCGCTGCTGCTGGCGCAACCGCCGCCGCTGCAGACTCCTCATCAGCCGCACGCCTCGACGCCACAGGCTCCCAGCAACCCCCACCACCAACAGCAGCAGCAGCCGCCTTCAGAGGAGGGGCAGCACCAGCAGCAGCAGCCGGCTTGGGCAGCTGCAGGAGCTGAGCCGGGAGGAGGCGGCGGCGTGGGTTGCGGGACGCTGGGCGGAGGCGGGAGTTGGCTTACGGGAGCGGCGGGACGTCTGGTGTCGCATCTGTCGGCGGGGCCCGGTGAGTGAGCGATGGCAATAAGGGTTGGGTCGCCGTGCACGTTTTGGAAGACGTAATGTTTTGGTTGCCTCCTGAGGAGCTTATCTTTTACAGGCAACCCTGCAGTCACACCAATGTTACCACCGTACACTGGGCACCCCATTTACTGCATACGTGACACTCACTGGACCCTTTGTCCAGTTGAGCGTTGCCTTTGCCCCTCTCCCAACAATCCCACTCCGCCTCCCATGTCCCCTCTCTTGAGACGTGATATCCCAGCGCCTTACCTATTGCCCTATCTTGCCCTACCCTGCCCTGCATAGTGTCTCCGTATGCGCTCACTGCATGAGTCGGGATTGGGACTCCGTTGCCTCACTTTCATTTCCCCCCTGCCCCGCCCCGCTTCGCCCTCTCTCTCCCACCCACCAGGCCACCCCACCGCCAGCGTCCGCGCCCTGTTGCCCGACTCCCTGGACGCTGCGGACGACCTGAGGGCCGAGCTCTCCCCCTCGCCCCGCTGTGCGGACAGGCAGCACCTGCACCCGCAGCACCCGCGCCACAGCCCCTTCACGGAGGACCATCAACAGCAGGGGGAGCATGGGGAGCAGCAGCATCCACAGCAGCAAGCAGGGGCAGCAGGGGCTGCTTCCGGCTTGCACAGCTACATGCAGGTGGATGGATGTGGCGGCAGCAGCTGCAACAACAACAGCGATGGTGGTGGTGGTGGTGGTGGTGTGGGAGGTGCTGCTGCTACCGGCATGATGCTGCAGCAGGGTGGCCTGGGGAGACGGCGGAGCAGCGGCAGTGGCGACGTGGCGATGGGGGAAGGCGGCGGGGAGGCAGCGGCAGCAGCAGGGGGCGGGCGGTCGCTTGAGAGTGAGCTCGAGGTGAGGTTGCTGCTGCTGCTGCTGCTTGTTGCAGATAGGCGACAGTGGGTGAACAGGGTGGTCCAGTGTGGGTTGGGGCCCTTGTGGCTTTTGCCTGCTTGCTTGAAGGTCACATTTCGCTTTTTGTGAACGGTAAAAGTCGTGACGGCTTTCCGTGACACGTGTGGATGTGCCATGGCTCCCCGTGCGGTGTTGGATGCGCCGGGGTGGTTAGGGAGACTGGGTCGCAGCCACACAGCCGTCCCACAGCCGTGTAATTGTCTGCTCTGCCTCATGTTGTCTGCTGACCTACTGGTCCGTACTACTTACAGGCGGAGTTCTTCGCAACCATTTGCCGAGACAGCGCAGAGGTGGGTGAAGGGGAAAGGACTAACTGACCGTGTGATATAACTCTGATAAGGCGTGGGTGTTTGGGGCCATGGCCAGGAAACGTGCTGTGGCATTTGCATGCGCGTGAAAGCATGTAAAGCACATGATTGCTGTGGCTGCTACATATGCGCATCTGCCCAAACTACTCACCACCGGTACGTCGACCCCAGGTAACAAACATCGTGGCGGATGCATGCACACGGCTCCTATCCTCACCTTCCCTGCGGCAACCCTCCGCCCATCCTCATTCTCCGTTCCATTCGTATTTCCTTAGGTGGTGGCGGAGGAGGTGGTGGCGGCGGGAGCTGCCCTGGCCAGGATACGGCTCATGGAGGTGGAGGACGTTGCCGCCGCCAGACTAGCTGCGGCGGCTGCCGCTGCTGTTGGGGGCGGTAACGTGGACAGCAGCCAACCTGCCACCGCAGCGTCCCCACAGCAGCCGCCTTCGCTGTCACAGCAGCAGCAGCACCCACAGCTGCTGTTGCAGCAGCAGGCGGCGACGGAGCGGGAGGTGGAGGCGGAGGTGCCAGTGGTGTCGGGAGTGAGCTTCCGTTGCTTGTGCGGCGTTTCAACCAGCACAGGTGAGGCGCGTTGGGGAACCCTGACACCTGGTTCTTAGAGCAGCGACATGTACGGCAGCAGCGGGGCAATCTAAAAGGAACAGGGTGTTCGCTGTTCCTTACTTTGGCAGACATCGGGCCGCATCCCAGGACACAAGCGTGCGCCAACATAAGTTCGCTGAAGCGCTGTTCTATACATAAGACTGGGAAATAGCAAAGCCCGCTTAGGTTTGGGGCAAGGTTGGCTGCACTTCTAGCCTGAAGTACCCAGTGACCATCTGCGTACACCTACTCCGTGGCCTTTTTAACCCCTCTCCGTGGCCTTTTTAACCCCTGCCCTCCCTTGCATGCACCCCTTATGCAGGCGCACCTCACGTTCCTCCAGCAACTCTAGCCCTTGCTCGCATCTTCCTCACCTGCCCGAAGCTCCTAGCCGGCAAATCCGCTCTACAGCTAGGACCAGCAGCCCCTCCTGGTCCGTACGGCAGCATTAGTTGCGGTACGGCCTGCCGTACATTGCCCAACGCTCCGCCGACTGCGGCTGCTGCTGCTGCTCTACCGGCCATGGCTGCCGTACGCAGCTCAGCTCGTCGCGTCGTGGTTTCGGAGCCAAGTCGTGAGGGCCTTTCGGCGGTGGCGTCGGACCTCCGCCGGAACTCGCATTCCCTGGTCATTGAGCGCGTACGGTTGTCACCATTAGATTGGGTCGCATCGGCCGCTGCCAGCAGCGGTGCCAGCCCTCTACCTGCAACAACCGTCGGAGGTGGTATTGCCAGCGGCTATACGTATGTATCCGGAAAAGTACGGCAGGTACGGGATCTCCTTCAAATTCAGCCCGGTGGGTACGACATAATATACTCCGCGGATCCCCTTTCGGATCTCACAGCGGCCGCTGCGGCTGCTGCGGAGACGTCTGCGCAAGAGACTGCGGTCGCCGCGGCCCGGGGCCTGTTTGAGACCGCAGGGCAGCTGCTGAACAACAGGTCATCGTCCGAACAGCAGCAAGCAGGAGCCGGCAGCGGTAAGCTGCTACTGCTTTGCTTTCCAGGCTCGTGGGCCGCGTCTCATGGGCTTGGGTTTGCAGCTCTCGCCGGGTTGTATGGCTGGGAGCTAGTGGTTTCGGAGCAGCTAGGTCTCGAGATTCTGGGTAGGGCTTCGTACGGCAGTGCCTGCTGGGGCAGCAGCAGTATGGTGGGAGGTAGCACTGAGGTAGCAGCAGCAGCGGCGGCGGCAGCAATGGAAGGGGCAGCGGCAAGTGTTGGGTGCGCGGTCATGTGCTTCCGCTTGCGCAACAAGTCCTCCTGATGATGGCAACTCTGGCGTTGGTCACGCTTCCCAGGCAGTGTTTTGTGGCTGCTGTTTAGCCCCTTTGGGCAATGGGCGGCTGGCTTTGCAGTGTAGGATTGTGTTGATTAACCGTATTTTTTTCAATGCCGCTGTGGAAAGGAAGCTGCAATCTACGGCATTTAAATCTTACTAACCCAGCACTTGAGTCGTTTGCTCTTCGTCTATGGCCAATTGGGTTAAGTCCTTGGAGCACGTTTAACAGCCCCTAACAGTTGCCTTGCTTTCGTTGCGGGCGCATGTAGCTAGGCCTATCGGGTATGTTCGGCTTGTGTGCCTTGATGCTACCTGGGAGGACATGTGAGGACATGAGTGAGGACATGAGTGAGTCCACATCACAAGTTCACAACGTATTTCCAGTTAGGCCTGGTTAGCGTAGCTGGGTGTCGTGTCCGGGGGCAGTACTAATGGCTGGCTGGCCATCACACGTGATAACACGCCTTTGGATTTCTTTAACAGAGCAATTCACGCCTTCATATATGTTTTTACAAAACGCAATACGGTACGTTCTTACAACCTCATATCCGCTAGAAGAATCACATGCAAGCAACGCACTTTGCACGCAGCATGTACTTTTAACCAACATTGTTAACACATCCGGACGAACCAGCATTCGGTGCACGGATTGCTAACCTGTCGCACATACGCACTGCATAAGCAAGGGGAACACTAAAGGGAATACTCCTAAGCGCGCGCATGATCCCCCTCACATCTTTTGGAAGCCTTGCCAACGTCGGCATTGTCGGTAGAAGGGAACCCAGCCATGCATGCTTTGCGCGCATTTCATTCACATAAGGTATGTAGCACACACCCACACGCTCGGCCAACTTTTTTCATAACACACGCACGCACAGGGAAAGGTAGAGCCCTCTGTCCAGCCAGCCTCCAGAAGGCAATATCGTCAGGGAAATGACACATGCACGGAGAGTGGATCCCAAACGGCAACAAAAAAGCGTGCACAACATACCTCCCAACTTTGGTCCATAGTCATCATGTATCAATCGCCGGCATGACGGCGCCTCCCTCTTCGCATCAATGTGTCCATAGTGCACTACTTGCCCTGTATCCATCCACCCATCCACACACACACACAAGTCAACTTCCAAATGGTAACGACACTCTCGTGTCACGCGCGTTTATGATTAAGGACATGGTATCATGAGCCCGGCCCGGAAACGCAAACCCAGCAGTGCTAGCTGGAGGCAAGCTGGACATGCCTCCATCTAGCTAGCCATGCTACCAAGCAAAATTCCTGTAATGACATCAGCAGGACAATCTATCGTCGAGGGTTACCGCACATGGGTCCACACATGGGTTCAGAACGCGGTGAAGCCCTGCTAGAAGGACAACCCAGTCATGTTTTGTCTTTTAGCCGTTGGAGCAACAAAGTGCGCAAGGGGCGGCCTCTCCTAGGCATGCTGCAATTAGCACCTTTTCATCCGCTGGTACGCCCATCCAAGCACAACACTTGGTCCTTCCACAACCACAACCCAGCGTTCGTGTGAAAGGTACACCAAAGCAAACAGTCATAAACCGATAGCAGCGTTTAAGTAATAGAGATACTTAACGCACGCACACGGCACGGCACGACACGCTTGAAGGAAAAAACCTATAGAAGAATAAAAGCCGTAACGGTCATTCACTCAATGCCGTGCTAGTTGTACCAGCTATAGCAACTGCCGTACAATCGGCAAGGCCATGGCATGCATCGTAAGGAATGCACACAGCCGGAATCACAACAATTGCAACCGCAAATCGTGAATGACTGCAGAGATTAAGGTCCCAGCACACCGAACTCCTCATAGCACGCCACAATTGTGCAATCAAGGAGCAAGGATGGCGGTGTAATCCGGCGGAGTTGCAAAACAGCCAGCAAAGGAGGAAAATGGCCCAATTTGCCCCTAGATTATTTATTAAGACGTGCGATCGGGTGCTTATCTGAGGTCCGGTGACAGCGCCAGACATGGACGTCTACTTGGGACCGTCAAACCACGAAAGGATACGCACATTGACGCCTCACAAGCGTCGAAGGTCGTGCAGCAGTTAGTTGGACATGCATTGGCGCGAGTGTCACACCCCGGCGCACATGGCTAACGACCAACCAACCAACCAATTCAATCCACAATCCGCACTCCTGAACACGGAAAAACATCACATGCTCTCCGCTGTGCGAAGTGCGGCTTCCCCTAACAGCCTCCGCATCCTGTCGTGTCACGTGGGGTACGTCATACTATTGTCTGTCAGACTTCTCATGCAAAGGGCTTCGGGCTCCGGATGACCCATGGGTCATCAAGAGCGAAGACGCGATCCCTGAGAAATAATGTAGAGGACTATTCATATCCCAATAGCGCCTCAAACGGACTTTTAATAACGTTATCACATTGTCAGAATGCCAGCAGAGGGCGCTGGACATCGGTGCGGTTCATGAGATCAGTAGGCAACAAACAAACGTACGGAATCGTACAGAAACACCAAAAGTAGTAATCCCGCATCAAGCCGTCTGTCACAGGTTATGAACATCAACCGTTGCCCAGGTCAACGTTATTTCCTTTATTATTGCTTCACAACGGCAAGAGCCGTACACCCATAAAAGAGCACCGCACAGACCCGCCTTAACCCCGCCCATGGATTGTTTCCTGCGTTCCATCTTGGTTTCCTGTGTGCGCCCCAATGCAACAAATAAAGCGCCGACCCAGATCGAACCCCAAACAAAACATGGCCGAGCCACAACGCACCACCAAGCCACCAGGGACCCCGAGGGAAGCCGAAACATCCCAGCATATGCATATTGCACGTCAGTGAGCGCACCTTCCCGCACCTCCAACACATTCCTTGCTGCCGCCCCCCCCCCCTGCGAATTACCCGAACATTATCTGCTGCGCATTCCGATGATCCGCTCAGAAGATACATAGCACCCTATGTGTAGCACCCTATGTGTGTATGTATACAAACCGAGGCGCAACAGTGATCGACAAGCACACCTGTGCAGTCTGTGAAGTCTGCCATCCATTCAAGAAGACTAGGAAATAACTTTAAACTAGCCGGACAGCAAGCTATTTGCTCCTTCCCCTCCTTTACCCAACAACAGATCACACCGGTATATGATGCCACGGGTGTCAAGAGAAGCGCTGTGATCGTAGCCACATTTTTGTGCGAGTCACACACCGTCGACGCGTGTCAAACACACACACGCCTCTTCACACCACGTTTCTCATGCCCGCAGCCTTACCCAGCCCTCCTGCACCAACACTGTTCCCCTGGAGGCTCACCCTCCTACCCGGCGACCCAGCCATTCCATTTCCCGACACCCGCCTGCCTCCCTGACCCATGGGTCCGCCACCCGCCCCCGTGCCGTCCTCGCTCGTAATCGCCACCTGCCGTACGACGGCACGCGTACGGATGTAAAGCCTGGCATGCGCCCGCAAAACCTGCCGTACATGGCTCACGACATCCATTTCCGCGGGCACGTGACTCAGCAACCCGGCGAGGCGCTCCGCCTCGCGCTCTACGGCAGCCCGGTACGGCCGCAGTATGAGGAGGGCGTACGACAGTACGAGCAGGATTGAGACGATGAGCAGGATGGAGTGCATGGTCTTGATGAGGTTGTACCTGTTGGGGGGGAGGGGAAGGGGGGGGAGGGGATAATGTGTATGTGGGAGGGTACGGCATGTTGTGGATGTGCGTGGGGAGGTTGGGTAGGATGGGAGGGAAGCAGGGGATGCAGGGGAGGACACAGGCAACAAAGCCCAAACTTGATGGCACATACACACGACCACGACCATGCCCACACACACCCTCCCCCTCCCCCTCCCCCCTCCCCACCTGCTGAGCATGTAGTCCATGAAGAGCTGTGCGGAGCTCTGCAACCCCTCGTACAGGTCCTTCATACCCACCATGTACCTGCGGGTGGGGTGTGGGGGGGCCGTGGGTGTGGGTTTTTTTATAAGGAAACTGGCCGGGAGTAGGCACGTGCTGGAGTGTCGTACTGGAGTGTGTTCAAACTTTGTGTGTTAACTTTGTGTGCGAGGAAGGGGCGGGAGGAAGGAAGGGTTTACGGTAAGAAGGCCCTCGTGCCCTACCGCTAATGCTGTGGCGGCCTCCCACGACGCCCCCTCTCCTCCCCTCTCTCCTCCCCCCCCATTTGCTTGCCACTACCGCTTCCAGCTAGGTTCCCTCTCCCCCCACTCCCCTCTCCCACCTTCACTTTTCAACTATTTGCCCTTTCGTCTCTCCCACCCCCCTCCCTTCTCCCCCTCCGGCCTGCCTCCTCACATGGTGGTGTATCTCGTGCCGTTGTACACCGCATCCGCATCCGCGTCCTGCACCAGCAGGCCCATCTCCGATATGATGCGCCGCATCATCACGTCCAGCCCGTGATGGGTCACCTGGGGGAGGGGGGCGGGGAGAGGGAGGGAGGGAAGGAGAGGGTAAAAGATAAAGAAACAGACGAACTGTGCGACGAGGCTTCACCATGGGAGAAGCGGGAGGGAGAGAGCGAGGGAGTGAGAGGCAGGGGATGCGGGGAAGGAAAGGGGATAGGTAAATGATGGGAGATGCTGGGGTAGGTAAAGAGGGAAAGACAACTGCGTGACATGATGTCTCTTCAACCGGGTGTGTCATGTGCCATGTGCAGCCTGGTTGCCGACGACGACCTCTCCTGCAACCCCGAGTAGGGACGACAGAGCCGCAGGGCAGACGGACTTCCTACACCTCTCTGCCAACCACTCTCCCTACCCCTCTTCCAATCCCTCTTTTCCTCTTTTAAGTTTCCTCTTTTTACCCCTCTACCGCACCCTTCTCGCCCCCTCAGCCCCACCCCCCGCTCCCCACCTCATAGTACGGGCTATCCGGCTTGTAGCACTGGCTCTGATCCCAGCGAAAACATCTCTCGTCCTTGAAGTAGTTGCTCGCAAAGCTGACACTCTCAAACGTGGACGCGGGCACGGGGTGCTCAAACACCGTGCCAATCTGTGTCGTACTCAGGCCGCCGTACATGAGCGTGTCGTACTCGCTTTCCAGATTTGCTACCTCAGTGGCTAGTACGGATCGCCACTGGGATCTGTCGGCGGGGGTGGCTCCGGAGACGAGGAGGAAGGAGGCCATGCGCACGCGGGTGTAGCGGTAGATTACGCGGGAGGCCATGTTGAGGGAGGAGAGAGGGTCCTGAGGAGGGGAGGGTAGGGGAGGTTGTCGCTGGGGGCTGGCCTAAACAAGCTACAATCAAGTCACCGCCTCCTAGCGGAGATTGGGAGAGGCCTGCTGTTTCATGCGACAAGGCAGTGGTGAAGAGGGAAATGGTGGGTGCTTGTATCCGACCCTTTATTAGCCCTCCTATGCCACTCCCGCTCCCAGTCCTTCCCTCCTCCCTCCCTTCCCCACCCCCACCCAGCAACTCGTCAGTTTGGTCCCTTTACCCCCCCCCCTCCCACCACCTCTGCCTCCTATCCCCATTGCTTTGCCCTAACCTGTGGCTTCCTATGGTACCGGTATGGTCTTTGACCCCCCCCCTCATCTCCTATACCCATTGCTTTTGCCCTAACATTGTGGTTTGGTTTATTCTACCCCTCATCCCCCACCCCCACTCCCCCACCTGCATCCCGTCCAGTCGGTTGTACGTCACCGCCAGCACCACCATCAGCGCCACCTCCCACAGCACCAGCGGCGCCATGAACTTAATGACGTGGTTGAGACTCGAACTGAGGACCTTGCCGTTCACCTGCACGCGCCCCCCCGGACCCGGCCGAACCACCGCGCCGCGCCGACCGCCGATATGCGCACCCACGCCCCCGCCGACGATGCCCACTCGTTCCAACACCGAGGCAGCTCGCTCGTCGGCGCCAGAGGTGGGGCCGATGGAGGCGTGGTGGGGGGTGGTCTTGCCGCCGCCGCCCAGGCTCCTACGGCCGTTACCGTTGTCGTTATCATCGTCGTCGACACCGCTGGCGCTGGACATTTGGCGGGTGAAGGAGTGGGGGTTGCTTGCATCGTCGCCTCCGCCTCCGCCGCCGCCTAGGGTACCCCCATCTCCGCCCCTGGGTTGGGAGGACAGAGGAGAGAAGGGAGGGAGGGGAGGGATGTGGAGGGGTGTGTTGAAAAAGAGGGTTGTTGAGGTGTGTTGAGGGGTTCTTTTTTCAACTATTTTTACAGTTAAAGAAAGAAGTGAGGTGGGAGCGCGTACTAAGCAATCAGGAGGGAAGATCTGAGGAGAAGTGACGAAGTGAGGGGGGCTGGGAGTGAGGAAGGAGGGGGTTGGGGGGAGTGGTAGGTGGCACCCAGGCGGCACCCCCAAGTGGCACCCCCAAGTGGCACCCCCAAGTGGCACCCACCCGTCTCCGCCCATCTCGCCCTCCTCGTCGTCTCCATCCTCGTTGTCGCTGTCCTGTTAGGGTAGAAGGGGGTTTGGCGAGGATGAGGGGGTTTCAGGAGGTGTTGTGCAAGTCGGAGGATGTTGTGCAAGACGGAGGATGTTGTGCAAGACGGAGGATGTTGTGCAAGGCGGAGGATGTTGTGCAAGTCGGGGAGGACCCGTGGGAAGCCTTCCTCCCATGAAAACACATAAAACCTCATATGAGGTGGGCTGTCCACCTGTTCATGACGGCTTTCACATCCCATGCCATTCCCACCTTCGCGCCCCTCCATTCACCCCCTTTTCCCCTCTCTGACTCCCGCCCCTTCCCCCTTCCACCCCCTGCCTCCTCACCTCCAACACCACCAGCGGCTTGCTGGCCAGCACCCGGAGGATGGGTCCCGGCAGCCCCAGCCCCGCCAGCAGCCCGCCCCGCCGCCCCAGCTCCACCCGCCGCACCAGGAACCACTGCGCGCAGATGCACGCCAGCTGCACCAGCGCCGCCTCAATCACCAGCAGCGCGAGGATGGCTGAGTGGGGACGGGGAGGGATGAAAGCGAGGTGGGGCACCGTTATGAAGTAAAGGAGGAGGAGAAGAGAAGGAGGAGGCGGCAGATGGGAGTAATGGTGTGTACAGAATTAAAGGTCTGTAGCGGCCCCTGCCCGCCTGCCCCCTGCCCCTGCCCCCCTGCCCCTGCCCCCCCTCACCCTTCTGCAGGCTGGTGATGTCCTCCCATGCGCTGCGTGTGAGGTAGTCCAGGGAGACGGAGTAGGCGGAGAAGAGCGACCAGGGTCCGTTGGAGAGCAGGAAGCGGAAGGGGCGCAGGGCGCTGATGTCCCCCTCCCTGCTGGCGCCCCACCAAAGCAGCTCCCGGCCCGCAGCTATGAACCTGTTGCCCAGTTGCCACACGCCCGCAGTCAGGTTGGTCCAGTGGGGATCAGCCACGTCCATGTAGAGCTGAGGGAGGTGGGGTGGGGGAAATAATCAAGTGAAACAACTAGAGTCCCAATCCCATATCCCGACTCATGCAGTGAGGAGGGGTGGGGGGGGTGGGGGGGGATTTTTAGGGATACATATTCAGCAGGGGAAGGGGGAGAGGAGGGATAAGAGGGAGAAACTATGGCAACTAATAACCCTATATATTACAAGGCGGGAAGGCAGGGGTAACCAAGATTCGACTGTAACCGAGCAGTAAAGCAGGATGTGGGGATCCTCCAGTTGTGGGGGTCCTCGCTAATACCTGTGGGGGCCTGGTTCTCTCCATCACTCCCCCCACCCTTAAACCTCCCCCCCCACCCCCACCTTGTAGCTCTGCGTCTTGCTGGTCCACGTGTAATGCAGCTCTGAGTCGGACTGAGTGCGGGGAACCGCCTTCTCACCCAGGTAGATTGCCTGGAGGGAAGGAGGGGAGAGGGGGGAGGGAGGGAAGGGTGGTCAAAGACCATACCGAACCACAGGAAACTACAGTTTGGGGGGGGAGGAGAAGAGGGCTTATAAGGATAAAGGAGTGCTCCGTACACCTAGGGGTTCGTTGTACGTCCTGCAGCGGATGAAACGGCCCCCCTACTTCGCCTTTGCCAAACATCACCACGTAACAGTACAAATCCGCATGTCAACACTCCTTTCCCTCCCCCCCTACCCCCATGGTTCATGTTTCCTCCTTACCCCGCCCCTACTCCCCCCCAATGCGGAATTGTATCCCGCTTAATCCCCCCCCGACCCCACCACCATTATCATACCACACCTGGTGGTACACCTCCAAGTCATCCAGTGTTGCCGTCAGGTCACTCAGCGTGTCCGCCAGCGGCGCCTCACACACGCTCACATTGGCAATGTCCTGCTGGCTGCAGAAGGAGGCCACCTGTGCTCGGAACACCGCCAGCTGGCAGCGGTCGGCGGCAAGCGCCATGCGGTGTACAGCCCGCACGTTTCCGAACTGCAGGTTGACCAGGTTGACAAGCACCACGTAGCACACCTGAGAGGGGGGAGGGAGGGGGAGGGGGGAAAGATGAAAAGTGAAGCAACGGAGTCCCAATGAGGGGAGGAAAGGGAGGGGAGGGAAGGGTAAGGAGGGGAGGGAAGGGGAGGGGATGAGGGATGCATTGAGGACGGCGCGCGCATTTTAGCCATCTGACCTCGCCGAATTGCTATTTCTCTCCTCCCCTCCCCTACTCCCTACTTCCTCCTACGTATCCTGCTCCCGAGCCGATCTCCCGTCCTCCCCTCCCCAGCCTCGTAACATGGATGGCGCTTCCTCCCTCACCCCTGCCCCCTCTCTCCTACCCCCTACCCCCCTATTCCGATTGTCTTGCCCCAACCTGTGGTTATCTAGGGTTCGGTATGGCCCTTGACCCCCCTCCCCCCCGCACCTCTGTTACCCCTCCCCCTCCCCCTCCTCCCCTCCTCCTCCCCCTCAACCCTGTCGCCCCCTCCTCCCCTCACCGCATGTGACAGCACCATAACCGCCAGCAGCAGCAGTGTGCGCAGGTGCAGCCGGGACAGCGGCTCAGCCAGGAAGGGACCCGCCAGCGCCTGGGGGAAGGGGGGGAGGGAGGGGAAATGAGTAAGGAATGTTGCCAGTGGGGGGGGTGGGGGCGATACCCTACCAGCAACGACCCGAGAAAGCGCAGGGTAGGGCAAACAGACAGAACCAGGCACTCTCCTCTCCCCACCCCCCACCCACCTTGCAGGAGTTGCACCCCCCCCCCAGCTCCCCTCACGCCCCCCCTCCTCCTCCCACCTTCATCATCCGCTTCAGCAGTCGGTTCCTCCTCGCATCCACCCCGATATCCAGGTCCATGGCCGACGCGCCGTCATAGTCGGGGCCGCCGCTCTGACTGGCGCCGTCGTCGTCATCGAACCCGCCGCCGCCGCCGCCCGCACCGCCGCCACCGGTTCCGCCGGCACCCTCCAGCCCCTCACCGTCGTCTCCGGTGAGACCGCTGGCGCCTGGAGACGAGGTGTGTGTGGAGGGGAGGGGGAGGGTGGGGGTGTGAGGGTGGCGGGAAACCTAGGAGGGCGCGGTCGGTGACATGTAACCCAACCCTGATCCCTACACCCCTCTTACCTGCCCCATCCACCCTCTCATGAGGATACAAGCGTGTACCATCGCCCCAGCCACCTCCCCCTTCCTCACCCGAGTATTGTATTGCCCCCCTCACCTGCCTCCTCCTTGTTTTGCCCATTCGTGGCTTCCTATGGTTTTGTCTATTTGTCTACTCCAAACCCCCCCCTCACCCGACTGCGCCCGCGTCATTTCCAGATTGCTCTCCATCTTGGACAGCCGCCGGCGGATCTCCGCGTCCATCGCATCATCCTCCTCATCGTCCTCCTCCTCCTCCTCTTCCCCTCCATGCCCCTCTTCCTCCTTACCACCGTGGTGGTGATGGTGGCTGTGCGGTTGCGGATGGGGGTGTGCATGTGCATGGTCCCCACCCTCCTCGCCCTCTCCCTCCTCCTCCTCTATGGTACCAATGCTAGGCTGCTCCTTCACCCCCCGCCTCCCACCGCCTCCCGCCCCTGCGCCACCCCCCACCCCGCTGGCACTGCCCCGGGGGGTCGGCAGCTGCAACACATCCACCCCAACCACGCCAACCCCACCGCCCGGCAAGGCAAAGGGAGGAGGCGATGCCGCCGCACCCGCCCTGCCCAGCAGTGAGGGAGAGCGGACAGCAGCGGCCCCCCGGCCCGCGCTGCCCGCACCCGACACCTGGTGTCGCAGCAGCAGCTGGCCTCCGCCGCCTCCTCCTGCAGCGGAGGAGAAGGAGGCGCCTGCTGCTGCTGCGGAGGCGTCCGCGAGTGCAGGGCCTCGTCCCGGCGTGGGGCCACCCGGGTTGGCGCCGTAGCGCTCCAGTGCGGTGGTCATGTGGCGCGAGAGGACGCGGACCCACTGCGCCACGAAGTCGGTCTGGGAGCGGGCGCGCTGAGAGGGAGGAGAGGGGGGCGGGGAGGAAGGAGGGGGGGGGAGGGGTATACACAAACCATAGGTTAGGGCAAAGCACTGAGGAAAGATGGGGGTAAGTGAAGACACATACTTCGCGTTAGGCTGGAGACAGGGGTCAATCGCAACGGGTGGGGAGGTGGGACAGTAGCAAGGTAGGAAGCATGCTAGCTCGCTCCGTAACCCGTGTTTCACCCCAGCGCACCGCCACTCCCGCCCCCAGCCCCCCTCGTCTTACCCTGTGCAGGTGATCCTCGTCCCCATCTCCCAGCCCGCCCCTCTCCTGCTCCTCCTCCTCCTCCTCCGCCTCCGCCGCCTTCTTCTTCTTTTTCTTCTTCCGCTTCTCCTTCTTGCCGCCCTCCTCCTCCCCTCCCTCCTCTCCCTGCGCCTCCTTCCCCTCCGCCTCCTTCCTCTTCCTCCTCTCCTCCTCCTGCTCGCTGCCGCTGCCATCCGAATCTGACTCCTCCTCCTCCTCCTGCCCCTCCTTCTTCTCCTTCCTCTCCCCCTCCTCCCCTGATCCGCCACCAGAAGACGAGGAGCTCGACTCATCGCTGCTGCTCACTTTGGCGCTGCCCGCACCGCTTCGGGAGCCGTCTGGGAAGTCTTCCGCCGCAGCCAGAGCCTCTGCAGCAGCTGTAGGGGGAGGAAGCGGGAGAGGGGGAAAAGAAGGGAAGGGAAAAGGAAGGGAAAGCGCGGGGGAGAGGGAAGGGACGTGGGGAGAGAGAAGCGGAGAGGAGACGAAAGGTAGCCGAGAAGTCGGAGGGTGGATATCAGGTGGGGCAGGTGGGGGAACGGAGTGCGAATGCGGCATTGCAAGCAGCAGAGGGCGTGGATCCAAGGAAGAGAGGGGGTGGAAGCAGAGGAGGAGGGGGCCGAAGCGGAAAAGGAGGCGGTGGGGGTGGAGGAGGAAGATGCCGTAGTGGAGGTGGAGGAGTGTCCTACCTTCATCAAAGCCGCCCACATTGTTGCTGCTGGCTCGGTGGGATAGCGGGTGGTGGTGCGAGTGGTGGCTGTGTTGCGGGGTTTGCGGGTTTGGGAGGTGGTGGTGGTGGTGGCTGCTGCCGTGGTGGCTGTGCCCATGGCTGTGACCCCCGGGCTGCTGCTGCTGCTCCTGCACATACACGTGACCATGCTGCGGGTGGTGGTGGCTGTGGTGGCCGTGGTGGTGGTGATGTCCGCCCGCTGAGCCTCGCTCCACGCCGCTGCTCAGCCGGGAGAAGGTCCGCGAGCGGAAGGAGGACGACAGCGCGGATCGCAGCGCAGGCGGGGGTGCACCTCCTCCTGCTCCTCCCCCTGCTGACTGCCGGGGTAGTTGAGCCGCCTCCTTGGGACCAGCTCCCCCTGCTGCTGCTGCTGCCCCCGCTGCCCCATTCGGCTGCCCCTGTCCCTGTCCCTGTCCCTGCCCTCCCTGTCCCCCTCCCTGCCCCTGTCCTCCCTGTCCCCCTCCCTGCCCCTGTCCTCCCCCTCCCTCAGTGGGGTGCAGCAGGAACTCCAGCCCCAGTGCGCGGTACACGTCCGCTCGCGCGCCGTGGTAGACGGTATCGGGGTGCAGGGTGGCCATGATGCGGCCGCTGCCGCCGCCGCTGACTCCCTGGGAGGGGAGAAGGGGGGCGGGGAAGGGGAGATTGAAGGGGAAGTTGGGCGTCCAAACAGCTGGCACCAGATGGAAAGACACAAGACCGCTCATGTCCCTCCCGCCACCTGCATCCCCGCCCCCACCCCTCCTAGCGCCTACCCACCCATCCAAGTTCGGTAAGTTTAGCTCGCTTTGCTTTAACCACCATTTCGGCCCGACTCACGATTGATTCCACCAGGGATTGTCAGCAACTTATATCATTATCACACCACACTTTGGAATTTCGTTTTTCCCCCCAACCCAACCCCCCACCCCCACCCCCACCCCACCCCCACCTGCATCACCACCCGCATGGAACCCCCGTCGGGGTGCCCCCCCACAAACGTCTGCGGCGGCGACACCAGCTGCGCGCCCAGCCCCCCCTTGAGCGCGCTCTTCTCGCGCTTCTTGCGCCCCTTGGGATTCATCAGCTCCTCCCAGCCCTGCCGCTCCTTGCCGCCCAGGTCGAACAGCCTGGGGGGAAGGGTCCGGGTTAGGGCTGGTTAGGGGCCTACCCTGTTATCCCAACTAAACTACATCCCAACTGCCCCAAGGCCCTCCGCCCCTGTTACAGTGGGAGGGGTTGCTCGCATCTCCATCGGTACGGCACAGCCCTCGCTATCACCTCCAAAACCCCTCCTAACTCCCACTCCTTCCCTCATTCCCCCCCCGGCTCCCCCCCTACCTTCCCAGCGGCATGCGCTGCAGCACCACCTGCGGTAGCCCCGTGATCAGCCCCGTCACCATGTCCGCCTTGCGCAGCACCAGCTGCTCGTCCAGCTCCACCACACCCGTCAACAGGTCGGCGCGCCAGCTGGGGGGGGAGGAGGGGCGGGGCGGAGGGGAGGGAGGGAGGAGGGGAGGGGGAATACATGAGGAGTGAAGCAACGGAGTCCCAATCAGGGGGGAGGCAGGATGAGGGAGGGGAGAGGCAAGAGGGGAAGGAAAACAAGGAAAGCAATTGTTGGGGGTGCACTTGAGGATGCTGAAGGAGGTAGGTGTCCACACAGACGCCGTACCCCTGTTCCTCCACCCAAAACACACAAGCAACAAACCCCACCCCCCACTCCACCCACCCACCCACCCCTCCCTCCCCACCCCCAACACCCCCCCACCCCCAACTCACAGTATGATCCGCGCCCGAGTGGTGACGGCGGAGGTATCCACCAGCGCCCCGCTCTCCGAGCCTCCCATGCCCTGCTGCTGCTGCTGGCCGTGGTGGTGGTGGTGGTGGTGCGGGTGCAGCGCATGCACCGCATGTTGATGATGGTGCAGTACCGGCTCATCGGGGTCGGCATGCGGCCCCCCACCATGCTCCCCCCCTGCACCCCCGCCTGCTCCGCCACCCCCGCCCTCTTCCACCTCAAGTATCTCAGCCTGCATGAAGGCGCTGCGGCCATTGGAATGCCGGTGGGCATGCGCCCCCGCCGCGGCGGCCTTGGGGTCGATAGGCGGCAGGTGGTCCTCACTATCCGGGCTATGCACCTTCACCCGCCAGCTGGTTCCCGGCATCTCGTTCTCCTTATCCAGCAGACTCAGCAGCAGCAGCTCCAGTTGTTGCGTCCCCACGCGGTCACGCCACTCCGCGAAGACGTCGATGCAGTCCGCCAGGTTGACGCCCACGGCTGCTCCGGCCTGGAAGCCGAAGAGCGCGGCGTGGGGCTGGTCGACGGAAAGGACAGTGCCGTCCAGGGAGACGGTGAGCACCAGGCGCTTGTCGCGGTAGCGGGATTGGGCGGCGGTGTCAACCTTGGTGACCTGGGGGGAAGGCGGGGAAGAGGGGAGGGGAGGGACGGACAGGGGAGGGGAGAGTGGGAGGGGAGAGTGGGAGGCAGGCGGGCAGCCAAAGGGAGGACGGCAGGAGCGCAGGTGAGCTGTCAGGCAGTTAGGGAGGCAGGCAGGAGCGCAGGCAAGCGGTCAAAGGGGCAGTCAGGGGGGCCAGGTGACGCACCTGGATGACGTGGTCCACCCGGCCTGACACCGGGTCGTCCTGCGGGGGGAGGGAGCGGCGGGGGGCGAGGGAGGGAGGGGGGAGCGGAGGGGGGTCAATCGAGTTAGTGCAGAATAATGGGGGAATGAGGCGGCAGGGTGCTTCAAGACAAAGGGAGGGGAGAAGAAGGACAACCATGCTTTGAATGGTAGTTTTTAGGGGAAAGACCAAGCTGGTAATGAATGATATGTGGTGGGGTGGGGGAAGAGGGTGAAGAGGGAGGAGCTAGCGGGGACGAGGGCGCGCGCGTGTGTGTGCTACAGAAGCCGGCCGCGAATAGAGTGCCTGTGTTGTGCTGTCGTGTCATGTGCTGTCGTACAGTTACGACACTCACCAGTGACACCGCACCCCCACCCTTGTCGTACCTTTGTCGTGATGTGTAATCGTACGGGCACGTTGACTCCGTTGCTGTTGACCATATGTACGACACTGCCCGCGCGGCAGCTGGAGGGGGGGACGACAGTGGGCTGGTCCTGCAGGTGGGGGGGGGGGGGTGGCGGGGGGAAGGGTGTGGTGGGTGCTTGGATTGTCGTAGAGTGAGGTCAGGCTCGGGTTCAGGGCAGCAGCGGACTGGGGGGGAAGAAGAATACCCGGGGGGGGGAAGGGATGTCCCCCCCCCCCCCGAGTCCCAATCCCATATCCCGACTCATGCAGTGAGCGCATTCGGAGCCATCGCGCGGCGGTCATGTGGTGTCACAGGCTGCAAGCGGCAGCAGCGGCAGAGTTCACAGCAGCAATAGGGTCTCCACCCTTAGTCTCCTTCCGCCGGGAGAAAGCCGACACCCACCCTGTCCTCTTGTACCTTTTTATAACTAAATTAATTATAATAACTTAGTGACCTCTAATAACAAATAACTTTGGTAAATGTTGCAATGCTCACCTTGAGGTGTTTTGCATGCATGGTTGCAAAGGGCTGCGGCAGCAGCTGGTCGACCTTCATTTTGAGGAACTTGGTGAGCGGGTAGCCCAGCAGCGCCGCCACGTCCCAGGTTGCAAAGTTGACGGCGCCCTTGGAGTCCACCACAAGCAGACCGTCGCCATTGCCGTCGGTGCGGTGCGCGTTGAACACCACCACACGCTGCGAGTCGGTGCCGCCGGCAGTGACTCGGATGTCGACTGGGACGGGGGGGAGGTACCTTTGGAGGGAGGGGAGAGGTGGGGAGAGGGAGAGGAGAGGTAGAGGTGGGTTAATAGGGATAGTAGAAAGTAGATATTCCGCATTAGGCTGGATAGTGAGGTGGGTGGGTAAAATCCCTCCCATGTGCTCCTCGATCCTCCAACCCAGCCGCGTCCTCCCTTTACTTCCCATCCCTCTCCCCCACCACCCCCTCGCCCTGCACCCCCCCCAGTTTCCCACACCCACTTGTGTACGACATCGAACCTCCGTACGATGGACCCGCTGACCAGCGCCTCGTACGGCGACTCCCTGCACAGGTCCAGCAGCGCCTCCACACTGGCCATGTCGGTACACAGCGTCTGGAAGTTGCGACCCACCTGATAAAGGGGGGGGGGGGGGCGGGGGTCAAAGAGGGAGGGGGGAGGGAGGAGGGGAAACCAAACCAAAACGTTAAACCGAATGTTGGGCGGCGAAGTATGTTTTTTGTTTTAGGCAGGCAGAGGCAGGAGGCAGGTACCGGCACGCAGGGGCATGTAGCAGTCGCCCTCCCCTCCCCCACCCCCACCTCCCTACTATCTCCTCCCTACTATCTCCTCCCTTCTATCTCCTCCCTACTATCTCCTCCCTTCTATCTCCTCCCTACTGTCTCCTGAACCCCCCACAACCCCTCCCCACCATCTCCTCCGCCGTGAGGCCGGTGAGGGAAGCGAACTGCGGGTCGGCGCACAGGATGACTCCGTTGGGCGCCACCCAGGCGCGCACGTGGTAGGAGTCCATCTGGGCGGGGCGCAGGATGCCCAGGAACACGGAGTCGCTGTGGGAGGGGGGGGAGGGGAAGGGGAGGGGAGAGATGGGGGGAAGAGGGGGGAGTGAAAAACCAAACCGTATGCGAGGGTGGGGCAATAGAGAAGCGGGGGCGGGTGATCAGGTGGACGCAGCAGGCTGGGAAGGGAGAGTGGAAAGAGGAGGAGGAGGATGAGGAGGAAGGTAAGGGGCAAGGGAGGTGGAGGGGTGCAGCAACAGCAGCGGCAGGAGCTAGACGCTTAGCAACAGGGTGGTACGGAACGCTGTACGGCAGGGAACATTGTACGGCAGAGGGCGTTGTACGGCAGGGGCGTAGGGTGCTGCAACTCACGATCCCACTCCCGAGAGCTTGGTGACGCAGATCTGCAGCGGGAAGACGTAGCGCTCCTGGGGGGGTGGGTGGGTGGGTGGGGGGAGGGAGGGAGGAGGGGAGGTTTTTAACATCATCTTGTGTGTCTTAAAACATGCCGCTGTGTCTGTGTGGCGGAATGCATAAGGAGAGGGAGGTTGAGGGAGGTAAGGAGAAGCAATGGGAGAGGGACAGCGGTGACAGCCCGGCAGGTGTACGGCAGGTGTAACGGCAGGTGTACGGCAGGTGCCTTCGGGGTCCCAGGGGGGGCTGCTGCGCCTATAACCACTCACATCACTCGCTCCTTCCCCCGGCCTCCTGCCCCCTGCACCCCTCCCCCTCCCCCCTGCTCCCACCTTGTGCTGGGCCACCACGTCACGAACCGTGTCCAGGATGCGCCCCTCGCTACTCTGAAGAGGGGGGCGGGGTAAAGAGGAAACAACTAACTGACATTACGTGTGATAAGGCGTCATCATGGTTTACAGCAACATGTGAGCCAGTTGCTTGGGTTGACAGCTGACCCTGACCCTGGCCGAGTGTGTCACATCATCCCCTCCAAGCCTCCCATCCCCCCTCCCCCCGCACCTGCACATATCGCAGCAGGTAAGCGTCATGGCGGCTGGCGAAGGGCTGCGGCACGATAATGCTCACATTGGCTCCCTGTGGCGGAGCACAGCGGGAGCAGGGTTGGCGGGAGAGTACGACACGACATAAGAGGGCGGCATACGGCAAAATGCATAAGAGGGGAGGCCTCCATTCCCCTGGGCCCTCCAGCCCCTTCGGCCCCGGGGCCCCCCATGCCCCCTCCTCCTGCCTACCTCCAGCTCCGCCTTGGAGTAGCCCAACAGCGTGGTGACGCACTGGGTGGGAAGGGGAGGTGGGAAGGGGAGGTGGGAAGGGGAGGTGGGAAGGGGAGGTGGGAAGGGGAGGTGGGAAGGGGAGGTGGGAAGGGGAGGTGGGAAGGGGAAGTGGGAAGGGGAAGTGGTAACAACAGGTGAAAAGTGGAGCAAGGAGGAGTCCCCTCCCCATTTCCCCACTCAGGCAGTGCGCGCGCGGGAGATGGGAGGGGTGGAAAGCAGGAGACGGCACGAGGACAAGGGATAAGGGGGCAGACAAAGGTGGAATAGGGAGTGGGGCAGTGGACGTCAAGGATGGGGAGTCTTCTGAGCGCCTATTATCGGTAATACACTTAACGCGGTTATGTTAGCCCCGAAGCCGTCTGCTGCCATACCATGCCGATGCCCCCGTCCCGTCCCGTCCCGCCAGCTAGCCTGCCTGCCCCCCCCCCACCCGCTCCTCTCCTCTTCCTCCCTTGTGGTTTTTGGAAAATCTCTGACCCCCTCCCTTACCGCGTTAACCATGAGAATGATCCCCTGGGCATTGATCACGATGCATGCGTCTTCGTGCAGGTCCATGGAGGTCAGGAACTCGGGCTTGTCACTGCCTTGGATCTGTGTTGGGGGGGTCAATTTTCGGGCCAATTAAAACCAAATAAAAACACGTGTGTTGGGGCGGGGGCGGGGGTGGAAGGGGGGTTTGGGGAGGTGTTTAGGGAGGGAAGGCTGGGGAAGGAGGAGGGGATTTTATGGGGCAATGAGGAGCGGGTTTCTGCCTCTGCGGCCGGTGTCCGTTCCTTAACACGCGCCTGCTACGGGCCTTCCGCCCTCACCCCCCCACCACCACAACCCCACCTTCAAATCCAGCGACAGCAGTCCATCGCTGCCACCATTCCTCGCCGCCTCCACATACGCCCTGGCCGCCGCCGCCGGGTCGTTCTTCACGTCCTCCAGGAATTTGCCGTAGCAGCGCAGCAGCTTGCCGTTGCTGGGGTAGCGCTCCAGCACACGCAGGTACACCTGCTGTGCCGCCTGAGTGGCGCGATCTAGCCCCCGCAGCGCCTCCTCCACCGCCGACATGCGCACGGCCGAGCGCTGCAGCAGCTGCCAGAACTCGCGTTGCGCGGTGAGCGCCGCCTTGTGCACGCGGATGACGGCGCGGTAGTTGCGCTTGAACTCCACGTAGCTCTGCAGGTCCAGCGCGCCCTCCTGGCCGTCCTTCAGCCGCTTGCTGTTTTCGATGGTGTAGAAGATCTGGTAGCGCTGGATCAGGCTGCGGGGGGATGGTGTAGGAGGGGGAAGGAGAAAAGACAAATGATGAGTGCAGCAACGGAGAAGGAAGGAAGGAAGGAGGAGGGGTCTGACGGCGTTGACGGTTCAACGTTTGACGGCGGGTCAGGACAAAACGTTGGGAAAGGAGGACAGGCCGCGCTTACCCCACTCATGTCCTCCATGCGTTCCCATCCTGCCTGTCATGACACTGCACCTCGTTTGGCCTCCAGTCCGCGGGTCCGTCAACCCTCCAACCCCCTCCATCCCCTCTTCACCCCCCCCAGCTCTCTCCCCCCTCCCCCTCACCTGGGCCCCCCCTTGAGTGCCAGCTGCAGGTGTGTTCGTGCCGCGGGTCCATCCCCGCGCACCTCCATTAGGTAGTTGGCGTACAGCACCAGCAGACCCACGTGGCCGGGGAACACAGCCATGCCGGCCTGGGGGGGGGGGTAAGGCGGGGGGAAAGCCGGGGGGGCAGGGGGGGGAGGTGCTTGTGTGTGTGTGTGTGGGGGAGAGGATGAAATGGAGGAGCAGCACGGGTGTCGTCCATCCACCCGCGGCCGGTTTCTTAACACACGCTGTCCCTCCTCCCCCCCCCCTTCCGTACACCCACACCTTTATGATGGTCTCCCCCAGTGCTGCGCTCTCCTCGAACACCAGCCCGTCCGAGTTGAAGCGCCGCATCACCCGAGCCAGCACCTCCACCTCCTCTGAAGGGGGGGGGGGCAGGGGGGGTCAGCAGCAAGGGGGGCAAGGTGGTCACATGGGTATGTTAAGCGGACCACATGTGCACGGCACGTATCCTAGTTGTGACACCTTCTCCCAACTGACCGCCACCTGCCACCTGCCAACCTCCATGCCACGTCCCCCAACCTGCCCCCAGCTTCCATCAGATCTCCTCCGCCCCGCCCCGGCCCGGCCCCCAACACACCCCTCACACCCCGTCTCCCATGGCGTTTTGGTGGGGGCATCATCTTCCCCCGGCAATCACAGTACGTTCCGACTCGCGGTCAGGCTTCCTAACATACCCACACCCCTCACCAGGTTCCCCAAACTTGTGTATCTTGCGCAGTTTGGTGTTGTCCGGCACCTCCCTGAACTTCACCGCCGGCCGCAGCCGCCACGTCACCCACGCCCACGTAACGCCCGCACCCCCCGCAACCACCGGGAAGATGCCGTACAACACCATGTGCAGGTACCGTCGTGCCACGTCATCCTCCCGCCGGCGTTTGTTGAAGGCCCATGTGGTGTGAACGACAGCGGTGAGGGTAATGCCGGCCCACTGGCCCACCCAGGCATAGTTGACGTAGTTGCGGAGGAAGGGAAGCTCGGAGAAGTTGAGCCACGTGGTTCCAGTTGCCGCGATCAACATGGCAATCGCCTGTGCAGGAAGGGTGGAAAATTATAAATAAATGCAACAACACAATCCCGAATCCAGGAAGGGTGGAGGAAGGGTGGAGGGGGGGAGGGTGCTTAGGAAACTGGCCGCGAGTCGGAACGTAGGTAGGTGGTGCACACGCAGGAAAGGAGGTAGAGAGGAGCACGTGGCGGTGGTGAGTGGGTGGTGGGTGGTGAGGAAGAAGGCGAAGTTTAGGAGTCAAGGAACGATGGGGAAGGATACTCATAACCTTGGCATGTGCAATAGCCCTGCCCCCCCACACCTCCACACCCCGGACGCCCCCCTGTCCCTCCCCCCCTCCCTCCCCACACACAACCACACACACAAACCTGCACGCGGCCAGTTATTTTAACACACCTGCACTTTGGGCCAGGAGTGGAACGCATGAGCCGCACACACAAAGATAGCCTGGGGGGTGGGGGCGGGGTGGAGGGGGAAGGAGGGGGGGATGTTGAAGGCGATTGGGAAGGGTGAAGGCTACGAGGAAGCGCATGCATACACACATTGCCAGTTTTCTTAACACACACATTGCCTTACACATCGAACCTATCCCAATTGCTTGCTCTTGTTTCCGCTCAACTACACACACACTGCATCCACAACGGCACACCGCCAGACACAACCCTCTCCCCCATTTTCCTAGCCCACCCCCCTGTTTTGCCAGGTAAACTCCCCCTTTACGGTACCTTGAGCACCAGAATGCGCATGCGGGTGACGGCGGCGGGCGAGGCCAGGATGCCCCGAGCTACCGGGTTCAGCTCGCTGCTGGCTACCGCCTGTTTGGGAGGGGGGTGGGGAGAGGGTGGGGGGGAGGGGGGTGGGGAGAGGGTGGGGAGAAGGGGGAGAGGGAGGTAAGGGTATGGAGGGGTGCAGAAGGGTGATTGCGACAAGGGGAGCAACTCTTTGTATGTGTATCTGTATTCTTAAACAAAACTGGCTGCGAGTCCGACTTGTATTTGTTTGTGCGCATACACTTGAGGCCCCCAGCCCCGGCCTTAACCCCTCCCTCCCTTCCCTTTGCTTTGGCCGAACCTGTGGCTTCCTATGGTTTGGTATGGTCTTTGAACCCCCCCCACACACATTAACCTTCTTTCCTCCCCCCTTTCCCCCCAGCCCCCCCTCCCCCTTCCCCCCTACCATGAGTGCGGTTGCCAGCAGCGCCACCGCCGCAGTGGTGCCCGCCACCGCTAGCACAATCACGTGGCTTCCGGCCAGGCATTCTGGGGGGGGGGTAGGGGGGAGGGAGGGAGGGTGGGTGGGAGAGGGGAGAGGTAAGGAAGGAGGGCAGAAGAGAGTTGCAGCCGTATCGCATAGGACATGAGGAAAAAGGGGGCGAGGGGGCGGAAGGAGGGAAGGAAAAACTTCGTGCGGGAGGAAGAACTCTGCTTGCGAACCTCAAGCCGGCTCCGCCCCACCCCACCCCGGCCCATCTCTTTTCCTCTTGCAAGAGTCTACACCCTCGCCGGCCCCCCCTCCCACCTCCCCTCCTGTCTTTAGGATAGTGACTCCGAATGCGCTCACTGCATGAGTCGAGATATGGTATTGGGACTCGTTGTTTCACCTATTCAACCCCCCCCCCTCCCCCCCCTCCCGCACTCACCCACAGTGGTCCAGTAGGTGTGGTGGTTGCCGGTGCGGCCGAAGCGGCAGTTGAAGGGGAAGGTCAGGAAGTCGAAGATGGCCACGTAGAGGGTGGTGAAGGTGAGGTCGGCGCAGGTCTGCAGCAGCGACCCGAACCGCCGCAACCAGCGGCTGTGAGGCTCCTGGGGGGGAGCGGAGGGAGGGGTAAAGGGAGGGAGGACTTGGGACCGGTAAGGGCCGCTAACCCTCCCTTGTCTTGTGGCACCCTGCCCCTCTGTCTTGCCCTCCCACGTGGCTGGGTAAGGTCTTTGAACCCCCCGTCCCTCCCTCCCTCACGCTCGTTAGTCCCTTCCTCTGCACCCCTCCCGCCCGGCCCCCCCTTTCCTTGCTCCAACCTGTGGTTTCCTACATTCCTAGGGTTCGGTATGGTCTCCCCCCCTTCTCTCCCCCACCTGCTTGTGCATGGACAGTGTGAACAGCGCAATAGCCGCCAGCACTCCGAAGATGAGCGCCACCAGCGCGTACAGCAACCGCACGTAGGCGGCGTAGGTCTACAAGGCGGGGGGGGGGATGGGGGGGAGCGCGCGGGGGTAGGGTTGGGGGGGTGTTGAGGAAGGGAGGGGGAGGGGAAGGAGGGTTGGGGCCGTGGGCAGGGTAGGCAGTCCATGCGCCCCTCCCTTCCCCCTTCCCTCCGGGTGCACCCACCCACTCCCACTCCCGCCCACTAGGGCTGCGCTGGAAGGGTTGGACATGGTGGAATGCGAGGATGATGCAACCCAGGTTTAAGCTCCTTTCCTTTTTACCCTCCGTTCCCCGCTCACACCCCCACCCATGGTGAAGCATCGTCATGTAGTTCGTCAGTTTTCTTATAATTACCCCCCGCTCACCCCCCTCCTCCCCTTTCCCCCCGCTCACCCCCCCTCCCGCTCACCCAGATGCGCGTCACCGGCACCCTGGGCAGTACCCAGCGCACCACCTGCCACAGCGGGTTGTTGGTGGCGATGGGCCAGCCCATGTGCGGGTTGAGCAGCACCAGCAGCGGGATGAGCCCCTCCAGGGCCGTCTTGACCACCGCCACCTTCCAGCTCTCCGAGTGCTTGGCCTTCACCAGTGTGTACCTGAGGAGAGGAGCGGGGGGAGGGGGTAATGGGGAGGTCAAATGAGACCAAACCATATGAACCCACAAATGGGCGAAATACCGTAATTGGGGAATGAGGCGGCAGGCTTCTACACCTGGCCCTGAATGAGGGTGGCTGGGGGGAAAGGCGGGGATAATGGGGGGAAAGAAAGCAAACCCAATGTGCTGAATAGGGTGGCGAACAAGACGCCAAGCTCAATGGGGGACGAGGGTGTGAGAGGAGGAGGGGGAGGAGGGAGGAAGTGGAAGGGAAGTGGGGGAAGGGGGGGAAAGGGGAAGACGCGGGTTTGGGGGTTATCGGTTATTCAGGGGTACCACGGCAAGCGGCACGGGCTAGGGGAGGAGGGGGAGCAGGGGTTGAGGGGAGAGAATGGAAGGGGAAGGGTGTTGGAGGGGAGGGGAAGGTGGGTGGTAGCAGGAGGGGCTATGCGTTAATGCAGTAGGGGTGCCGACTGTGCATGGGCGGCCGTAATGGAGTCATGGTTGCTCGAGAGGGAGAGGCAGCTGTGAGTCAGTTGCAGGAGGGGACAATCGGAGCACTGCTGAAAGTGCCGGAAGCTGACGCCGCTGCAGAACCGGCCCCCGCTTGCGGTTCAACCCCGCAAACGAGCAACGCAGCACCATAACACCCCTTCACATGGACGACGTGAAGTACATGCGTTAACAGGGATTGTTCAAGACCTCATGGTATTTGTACAGCCACGTTGCACCTGACAGTTGCACCCGAAATCCCATTCTTACATGCTGGTGAAGACCGCCTCTTGAAGCGTCCTCTTTTGCTCCAGCAGGTCCTCCTCCTCTTGTGAATTCGCATTTTGGTGCCTGGAACGGGAATGTGCGCAAAAGGTGCCCGCGTGACAAGTGGAAGGTCGTAAAAGTGCCGCGTTTGAAGGAGAGTATCGCGCGATATATCTTGCAAAATTAAGTCCGCAATGAAGGACAGCATTGCAAGCATCAAAAGATTGCTGTCACGGAAGGGCGACAACGAATGCTTGCACTGCTAACACTACAATTCTGCGAGAACCCGGCCAAAGGCGCGACCATCCGGCTCCGACAAACTTTAGCTGTTAAGCGTAAAACAAAGGCAAATGACACGATGGACGTAAGCTTGCGCGCGGCTACGCAAACTTCTCGACGGCCCGCCGTAACGTCAAAGCGACGTCCGCCAACCCCTTCTGCAAGCTTGAGGACCTGGGGTCGGCTGCCACTACCCACTTTTTCCGTAAGTATTTTGTAGCATCCTCTTGGCTGGATGACGCCGAGCGGCCGCTAACTGACGCTGCCTCGCTCATGCCGCTAGCCACCCCAGCTCGTCCCTGACGTTAGAAGCTCCTGCCAGCGGTATAGCAGCTATAGTCGCACCGTTCCTATAGCTTTTACTGCAGAGTGCTGACGTTCGCAAGTTGTACCGTATAGGTATTGGTCTAGCTGATATGGGAAACCTAGCTCGTCAGTGGGTGTCTGTGAACCCAGGAAACATTATTGCTTTACAGTGGTTTAGGCTAAAGCACAAACAGCAACGCATGTCCGCTTGGCTCGTTGTCAGCAGTGAATGACGCGTCGCGCGGATAAAGGGACAGCTAAGAGACATTGCAGAACCTGTATTCCATCCTCCAAAATTATACAACCACATTTCTTGTTGCGGCAAGCTGCAATGCAGTGTATGGTGTCGTCGTACATAGAACCCTCAAGTAATAGGTCCGCCCGGTTCTCTGCCATGTTTTGATGTGCACACTTGCTAACCTACTTTGTTCTATGCAGTTCAGTCCCACTTTACTTGCTCTCGCATAACTTTTTACCTTGACGCACATGGAGTTCCAGTTGTGAAGTTTGGCACAAAAGCGGGATATGTTACCGCCACTTAACAAAGCATACAAGCATAACCAAGGGTTACTATCAGAAGTATGCGCATAAATAAGCGAACAGGCTTGGCGTTTCAAGTCAACATTTCGGCCTAGCTACCATTTCCCAGTTTGCGCCCAGCCAGTCTCTATTCATGCTATTTTTGGGCAACAGTTGATGAAGCCAGGGCCGCTAGCTAGTTGATCCAAGCGAACAGTTGCAAGGTACCTGACACAATACCTTGGCGCAAGCCGATTCGCTACGATAATATCTGCAGACGTATATGTTGAGAACTAGCTTTCCTCACTTTGAGTTGCAAAACAAACTAATGCGAGCCCGACAATTATGGGCCCTACCTGGCCCTTGCTACCGGTACCTGCCGAGAGCGCAGGACGTGCCTCGTCCTAGAAGCAATGTGATCATGACATTAGAAAAATAGAATCTAGCAAAGCTGTGAATTTAGTGTTACAGCTTTACGTCACCCGACATGCCAGCATACATGCCTGACTGCCTATTGTCGTCTACGGCCTTCGCCGTAAACCCCTTCAGCCACTAACGTAGTGCACCATTCAGATGTTTTTGTGTACGAGCCTCTAAGCTGACAGCGCCGAATGATGTCTCGTGCGAAGTTAAATCGTCGTAAAAACAGATGCACAGCCGCATCGTCAAATCCCGTTGCAGACGTTTATTGATGGCATGGCGCCGGCCCTTACTTACATCAAATACCTGACATGCATTCGAGCGGTACGGGTCAGCCCGGGTCTCATTTGGGGCTAGGCGCAGGCGTCGTAAGCTACGGTTAATCCCGTCGTCAACCCGGCGCATCCAAAGCGTCAACCTTAACAGCTGCCGCGTAGCAGGCCGTACCTCTGCGTTAGGCTTAATACAGCCTGCAATATCGACAATAATTCAATAGAAGTTCAAGCGTCAGATTCTTGGCCCATACGTCCACGTTCACAGGCCTTCGCATCTGCATTCCAAACTAAGCGTAGTAAACCTAGCCGGCTATAGAAAGCTTTCCTCGGCGCTCCTCAGCCCGCGGTTTACAACTTGAGAATTGTCTATGTTGCGGAACGGCTGTCCTAACGGCCGCGCTGCGTCTACAACCGCAGCAAACGCCAAAAAACGTGAGAAGGGGTCAGTAGCTGCCTGCCCTTTCACATTCCAGAACCCCCCAATCCCACGCGACGTACTGTGTAATCTGCGTGCTTCTATAGCATTCATGCGCCTTGTTGCTGGCTCTTCCTTTCGGACCCTTCACAGGTTCCCCAACGCAGCCTGCTGCGTATCGACCACTGCCCGCCGCCCCTGCGCTCACCCCTCCTCTCCCTCGGAGCCGCACCTCCATCTTTGCAATCCTGGAGAGGCCCCGGTCCCCACCGCCTAAGATACAACAGGTAGCTGCCTGGAACGCTGGAAGGCAACGAGTCGGATGCGATGAGTCCCGCCTCGTGCGGTTGAAGAGGGAAGATCCCGCAAGGCAGCTGCTGCTGCACCTGCAACACCTGCTGTGTCAGGCGCCCAACACGCTTTCGAGCGACTAACGGCCATGGGCGTGCGGCCAGTACATGTGCACTAGCATCGCTTCTGCTCCGTCCGCCAGGATACCCTGTAACTAAACATGTACCGTCGCCTTCTCCGCTACCCGCTCCGTTATACCCACAGGACACCCACCCCGCCCAACCTCCAAGCCCCAGTACCACCCGTCCGACCACTCCACCTCGCCCCCAGCCCTCTCCGCCTCCCCAGCAGCCGCAGCGCTTCCCCGGCCCCGGCGACCCTGCATGGCCCCCGCAGCGCCCCTTCGCCGCCGTGGCCCTGGACAACCTGATCGACTCGTTCGTGGACATCGGCAGGCACGTGCGGCGCATGCATGTGCCCGAGGAGTGCCCGCACAAGAAGATGCAGGAGCGGCTGGTGCCAGGTGGGCTGGGCTGGTGATGGTGTACGGCGACAACCGGGCTCACAACCTGATTTGGATGGCTGGATGGGGGTAACCCCTGTATTAAGTCTTGAGACATGTCGTACTTGCGCGTGCTGAATCTACCGGATGGCCCATGCTGCATAGCTGGTGTTGGTCTGGGTGATTAAGCGCGCCGATGCGGGAAACCCGGTGCATGCCTTGCCTTAATAGTACAACGGTTGGATAATACTTTCTTACATCCTGTACTTCTTATTACGTACCATGCCTCATCCATTGCATGTCTCCTTCTGTCAGTGTTTCCGCGGCTCAGTTTATCTAACCCCCCTTCCGTTTCCTTTCTACCACCCATCCACCCACCCCAGGTTCCAACGGCCGCATGCGCCTGCGCTCCTCCTCCCGCCCCGTGCTGCTGGTGTTGGGCAGCGGCTGGGGCGCGCACTCGCTGATCAAGGTGGTTGACACGGAGCTGTACGACGTGGTGGTCGTGTCGCCTCGCAACCACTTCCTGTTCACGCCCATGCTGCCCGCCACGGCGGTGGGCACCGTGGAGTTCCGCTCGCTGCTGGAGCCCATCCGCACCGCCAACCCCTGCGTCACATACCTGGAGGCGGTCTGCGAGGAGATCGACCCGGAGGGTGAGGGAGGCATGGGGGGAGGGGGGCAGCAGGGAGGGAAGGGAGGGGAAGGGAGGGAGCGTCGGAATAATAAGGGGATGGCGGCCGGGGGGGAAGACATATAGGTGGTGTCTTGGTGGTGCAAGCCTGGATTGCTTCCTTCCAGGACGGAGTCCTCAGACCCTCTTCCGTCACGCTGCCGTACATTCGCGTGCGTGCAGGCAAGGTGGCCCTGTGCACCTCCAGGTTCGCCCTGGCGGATGGATCCCAACCGCAGTTCGAGGTGGGGAAGAGGTGGGGGAGGGTCGGGGCTACCGGTAGCTAGCCGGTACTAGGAGCAGGGGGGGGCCGGGAATAGGAGATAAGCTGCCTGTTGACGTTGCTTGCAGACCCTTGGTCCACCCATCTACGGTACATGCATCTCTCGCACGTACATGTGTGTGGGTTAACATGCGCGCTAGCCGCACCGTTGGACATCCCTGTTACCATCCTGCCCCATGGAGGGACACACGACGCCAGCTCTCTTATTAGGACACGAACCCACCTGTCCGACCCCCGCCTTCTGGTGCTGCTGCTGCCATCCCCCCGCCCCTCGCTCCCCCCACGCACACACAGATCCAGTACGACACGGCGGTTGTGGCGGTTGGCGAGCAGGCCGCCACGTTCGGAGTGCCGGGTGTCCGGGATCACTGCTGCTTCATGAAGGGTGAGGGGGGCAGGGGGGGGTGAGGGGGGGGGAGGAGAGGGAGGGGGTGCGGGGTGGTGGCTGATGTGCACCGGCAGCTTCCATGTAGTACGCCTCCATGGCCTCGGATGGCCCCCCCCTCCCGGGTTATGAGGCGGTCTGGGATGGCTACGGTGCGGCGGACAGCCGGTGTCAGGCGTCTCGCTTCCTCCTACCCCCAGCATGCCCACCTCTACTCCCTTCCCTCCTCCCCCCCCCTCGTCATTCAGTTTGTCAGTGTTTCTTTATTTTTACCCCCCTCTGCAGAGGTGTCTGACGCGGTGGGTCTGCGCGCCCGCATCGCGCAGCAGTTCGAGCTGGCCAGCCTGCCCGGCACCTCGGCGGCGGAGCGGCGGGCGGCGCTGAGCTTCGTGGTGGTGGGCGGGGGGCCCACGGGGGTGGAGTTCGCGGGCACGCTCAGCGACTTCCTGCGGGAGGACCTGCGCCGCAAGTACCCGGGGCTGGTGCAGCACGTGCGAGTGACGCTGCTGCAGGTGGGGGGGCGGGTAATGCGGGTGGGTGGGGGTAATACGGGTGGCGGGGGGTGGGGCGGGTTGGTAGGTCAGGTCACGAAATGTGTGCATGTGGAGAATGAGCTTGAAGCTGTCGCCAACGCGCTGATATCCTAGATCCCACCACGCACACACCTCGCCGCTCCCCTCTGCTGCATGCTGCCTCCCCCCACCCCACCCCCCAATCCCCTACAGAGCACGCACACCATCCTCAATCAGTTCGATCAGCGCCTGCAGCGCGCGGCGCTGGACACGCTGGCCGGGGAGGGCGTGGAGGTGCGCACGGACGTCACCGTGGTGGGGGTCACGCAGGACCAGGCGAGTGGGGCGAGGATGGATGGAGGGGCGAGGAGGGGCGGGCTGGGGGTGCTGGTTGTTGGTGAAAATGGCTGTGTGCGAGTGTGGTTGGACTTTTGGGAGTTGGTTGGAAGGGACAGTAGTATTACCAGTCACTACTGACTGCCACAATCATAGGCAGCTCTCTGCTTGGAGCCCTTGCAACTTCTGACAAGGCAAAGCGCGTGACCCAAAGTACCTGAGCCAGAGGCGTCCAATGCCTCATGCGTCAACTGTACGACCACTGCATGACGAACCAACCAACGGACTAACCGTCCGACTCATGCAACTCAACGTAGCTCAACGTAGCCAGGTTTGGCACGAACCCTAATAACATCAACACTCCCCCTCGGGCCATACCTGGCTTAACTAGGCCACCAAACGTAATACCCAAATAACATACAGCAACACTCAGCCGAACAATTCTTGCCTGCCGTTCTGGCTGAGTTAACGTACGAGTACGACAAATAGCATACTGCCTTCGGTTGGCAAAGTCATGCGGTCTGGCGCAATAGAACTATAGTACAAGTGCATAAATGGTACAAGACGCGCAACAGCCTTCGACTTGCCTAAACCATACGGTCCAGTAGCATAAGCAATGCTACACTGCGATATCTGACCGTCACAATTGTGCATTCAGATCTACACGTCCACCCATTGCCATAAGCAAACCCCATGCATGCATACCTAAATGGCTCCCCCTGTAAAGTTACGTGCTAACATGCATCGCTCTCGCATGTAACTGCACTTCTGTTCAGTTACTCATCCCCTATCTCTCCTCAGTGATAGCCCTATTAGCCCATCCCCAGGGCTTCCCGGTAGGACCGGAACTTAACTTTGCCCACCGGTTTCAGCTCATTCACCGGTTTCAGCTCGTTCACCACTGCGTACTCCATAGTGCTCTGCGGCTCCACCGAAGCGGCTGCATCGCCGAGAAAATAGGAGGAGGAGGAACGGGCGCCGGCAGTAGCAGGATCGCTGCGAACATAGGAGGAGGAAGAACAGGAGCCAGCAGTCGCAGGGAGTACAGCCCTCTGAGGCTTTACCGAAGCCGTCGAAGCATAGGCCGCACCGACAGTGCTGACAGCGCCGGCGTTGACAGCAGCCGAGAGTGCAGCCCTAACACCGCCGCCCTGGCGCGAACTGCTGCTGCCGTACAGTGTCCGACGCCTGCTGGTCAGCAAACCAGGCAGAAGGGTGGGATGTTGGCTGCGTGTGGCGGGTCGTATGGGGAAGCCACCGCCGCCGCTGCCAACTGAAGCGCCTTCGCCGCCGCTCCAGGGGCTCGCGGCGGCGTTGGTACTGTCGTGACACGAGCGTCTGCTGACACCGCTGGCAGCAGCTCCACCTCTAGCTGGAAGAGGTCGTGGCAACGCCGGCCGACTAACACCTTGTGCCGGCCGCGCGTTGCCACGACCTGTTGGTGAAAATGGCTGTGTGCGAGTGTGGTTGGACTTTTGGGAGTTGGTTGGAAGGGACAGTAGTATTACCAGTCACTACTGACTGCCACAATCATAGGCAGCTCTCTGCTTGGAGCCCTTGCAACTCCTGACAAGGCAAAGCGCGTGACCCAAAGTACCTGAGCCAGAGGCGTCCAATGCCTCATGCGTCAACTGTACGACCACTGCATGACGAACCAACCAACGGACTAACCGTCCGACTCATGCAACTCAACGTAGCTCAACGTAGCCAGGTTTGGCACGAACCCCAATAACATCAACACTCCCCCTCGGGCCATACCTGGCTCAACTAGGCCACCAAACGTAATACCCAAATAACGTATAGCAACACTCAGCCGAACAATTCTTGCCTGCCGTTCTGGCTGAGTTAACGTACGAGTACGACAAATAGCATACTGCCTTCGGTTGGCAAAGTCATGCGGTCTGGCGCAATAGAACTATAGTACAAGTGCATAAATGGTACAAGATGCGCAACAGCCTTCGACTTGCCTAAACCATACGGTCCAGTAGCATAAACAATGCTACACTGCGATATCTGACCGTCACAATTGTGCATTCAGATCTACACGTCCACCCATTGCCATAAGCAAACCCCATGCATGCATACCTAAATGGCTCCCCCTGTAAAGTTACGTGCTAACATGCATCGCTCTCGCATGTAACTGCACTTCTGTTCAGTTACTCATCCCCTATCTCTCCTCAGTGATAGCCCTATTAGCCCATCCCCAGGGCTTCCCGGTAGGACCGGAACTTGAGAAAATGGCTGTGTGCGAGTGTGGTTGGACTTTTGGGAGTTGGTTGGAAGGGACAGTAGTATTACCAGTTACCACTGACTGCCACAATCATAGGCAGCTCTCTGCTTGGAGCCCTTGCAACTTCTGACAAGGCAAAGCGCGTGACCCAAAGTACCTGAGCCAGAGGCGTCCAATGCCTCATGCGTCAACTGTACGACCACTGCATGACGAACCAACCAACGGACTAACCGTCCGACTCATGCAACTCAACGTAGCTCAACGTAGCCAGGTTTGGCACGAACCCTAATAACATCAACACTGGTGTGCCGTGTTATGAGCTTTATTGTCTGGGTGAACGGTTGTGCGTTATGGGTGAAGGGCGAAGGGCGTAAGGGTGGAGGGATAAAGGACAGGCTGAGGCGGTGGCGTGGTGAGCCAGGGTATGCTAGAGAGATGCCTTTTCAGATGAGGTCCAACAACCCTCCCCAGGCGTCATTGATCTTTCCGCCCCACCCGCACACTCCCCCCCCAACCCCCCTAACCTCTCCCACCCAAACAGGTTCTCCTCGATGGCGGCGAGCGTCTGCCGTACGGCGTGTGTGTTTGGTCCGCCGGCAACGCCCCCCGCCCGCTGGTCTCCCAGCTGTGCTCCCGTCTGCCCGCGCAGTCCTCCGCCGCCGCCTGCTGCGGGTTGCGGCCGGGCAGCAAACTGGCGGTGGACTGCTTCCTGCGCGTGGTGGGCGCGCGGGAGCTGCTGGCGCTGGGGGACTGCAGCGCGCTGCTGGCGGGGGGCGGCGCGGGCCGCCTGCCGCCCACCGCGCAGGTGGCGGCGCAGCAGGGGGCGTACCTGGCGCACCTGCTCAACAGCGGGCACTGCACGGGGGAGGGAGGGTACGCCAGCCCGCCGCCCTACAAGCTGGTGCGCAGGAACAGGATACAGGTAGGGGGGGGAATGAGCGGGTGGGAAGGGCGGGGGATGAGGAGTGGATGAGATAGATGATGACGCTCGTAGCTGTACAAAGTAGGTCGGTCGATAGGTGGGTAGCACGGTGGCTCTGATTCCATCAGCTCTGGGGCTACTCATCTCTGACCGCACCCCCTTACTTCTCACCCCCTTCCTACACCCCCACCCTGCACCCCCCAACTAACCCAACCCCCGTTGCACGCACGCATGCGCGCAGGCGGCGACACAGCACAGCGAGCTGCTGCGCTGGCTAGCAGTGGCGCTGCTGGGCGGCAGGGAGCGCATCCGCACGGCAGCGGAGGTATGCATGGACGGGCTTATGGCTGCACTGGGCTTGATGTGGCATGCGTGCATGGGGGTGGGGCTTGTTGGGAGTTGACAAAGATGCTGCTGCTGAGAGGGGAGGATACATCAGGCGAGCTCCTGTCAATGTCAACGCTCAACCCCTCTGGTCACCCCCTGCCCCCCCCGGGGTTCTAGGATAGTGTCTCCGTATGCGCTCACTGCATGCGTCGGGATTTGGGATTGGGACTCCGTTGCTTTACTTTTTTATTCGTCCCCCCCCGCAGGTGTCTGACGCGCTGCTGAGTGCGGAGGCGCCTCCCTGGATCCGCGAGCACAGCCAGGACCTGGCGGCCACAGCGGCAGCGGCGGCAGCGGAGGAGGAGCAGCGGCAGACAGGCGGCAACAGCGGCAGTGGCAGCAGCGATGTGCTGGAGGTGCGCTACTGGGAGCGACCCTTCGAGTTCCTGAACCTGGGAATCATGGCGTACCTGGGTGAGTGGGGGAGGGGGAACGGGGAGAGTGGTGGAGGAAGGGAGGAGACGAAGGTTGGTATGGGTGGAAAGCGGTGTAGATTTGCGGGTGAGAGGACAGAGTACGAAGGAGAGGTGGTTGAGCATGGAGGGCGGGGCGCTAAAACGGCAGTTGTACATGTCATTAAAACCAAACAAACTTCAAGTCCCCCAATGGCGAGCTCTAAGGTACAGCAGGGTACCGCATCTGTAAGCAAGAATGCAAAAAGCGAGCACCCTATTGTAGTGGATAAGCACTGCGGCGGCAACGAAACGGTCTATGTTTCTTGGGAGCAGACTTGGCCATTAAGGGACCCATGGGTCAATACCACACAAAAGACCACCTTGCGTCCGCTTTTTTCCCTAGCCCTCTTTCCGAACCAAATGAAACATGAGCTCCCGCCCCTACATGCAGGTAGCGAGAGGGCGCTAACACAGATTGACGCATTAGAATTCCTTCATCTCAAGCTGCACGGCGCCTTCGCCTACCTGCTGTGGAAGTCCGTGTACATCACCAAGCAGGTGCGTGGGTGACATGAGGGGAGGGAGGGTAGGGGGGAGCAGGAGGGTAGGGGGGAGCAAGAGGGGAGGGGAGGGTAGGGGAGGGGGACAGGAGAAGGAGGGGAGCAGGCGAAAGGGGGCCCTGCATGCCATGGCTGGCAGCTGTCGGGCGGGGAGGGTTGGTAGGGCTAAGTGAAATGATACGTGCCGTGCTATTGGGTTTGTATGCCGGGAGGGAGGACGTGACGTGCGTTTGCCGTCGTCGCTGGCAAACAAACGTCCCACGATCAAGCAATAAGATGTAACCACGCAGCATAAAATTAACGTGAAGAGCCTTTGCCGCAGCAGCGCTTGTCCACCGTCGACTTCGTACTTTACCCGCCCCCATACCTTACATGCACCTGGCGCGTGTGCACTGTCGCCTGCTGGATGTCTCACGGCAGTCAGGCCGCTGTCATTACCAGGCCCTTCATCTGTCTATCTACCCACACCTCTCCCCCGCTCGCCCCTACCCCGCCCTCGCAGGTATCCTTCCGTAACCGCGTACTCGTGCTGTTCGACTGGATGAAGACCCGCGTGTTCGGGCGCGACATCTCGCTGCTTTGAGCAGGGTTGCAATGCATGCTGCATGGTGCATGCTGCATGCTACATGGTGCATCGCAGCGCACCATGTAGCACGTTTGTTCCTGCTGGGCATACAGTGTACTTCCTCCGCCAAGGGGAGGGTGAGGGGAGGCCAAGATTCGCCAAGTAGCGTCAGCTGCCCATGATTCGTACATACATGTATAGTTAAGCCATTTGCGCATACGTTCGAGTATGCGTAGAGAAGCATGTGCGGTCATCTCATGCGTATGTATATGGGCTGCTACGCATTTGCTCGCGTATATAGTCGTGGTCGGGGACTAAGTTCACATCCATGGAATTCGTGGCTATCCTATAAGAGGCACGTGTACATAATAAGCACGTGACGTATTATGAATATGCCACCTGCTGGACAGGTCCCATAATTACGTCGTTGTTCATGGAACCGACATATTTGTTTGTTCCGAATTGGTGGTTTTGTAAAGCTCTTTGTTGTCAGCAGGGTGCGTCAACTAAGGCGTATGGCTGTCCATGTACAGGATATATAAATTGCAGGGAGGGGAAAAGAGCTTGCTGGTCATGCATTTGTATGTGTGTTGTGGTCAGGGCATGCACCCGTGTTCCTGTAGTCAGGGTTGCGTTAGTTACCAATTACTAATAACTTGAACCGCCGCTGGTGACCCATGGGTCAGAATCTCATGTTGGACTAGCTGTAGCGACATTCGTGTTTGTTGCGTCAAGCTGAGCTCCTTAACGTGGCATCCACTGAGAGTGCTTAATGGTGTCCTTTGAGTTGCTTGATAACTCGTCGGGCAATAAAGACCGGTTCATAAACGTTGAGGGTACGACAGGATTGCCATGAATGTTATGTGGCATGCAAGGTGGGGTGCCGTTGGCTGATATACATGGCGGATACCATGCATGTTTGTAACCCTGAGAAATACCCTGCTGTACCCTGACGTCGACGAAAGTCAGGAAGTGAATGCTTTCACCTAGCCCGCCCTCGTATGTTGTTTGTGAAGAAGGGCATCGCAGCCGTCGTAGATAAGTTCAGACTGTGCGTCCTGCTGTGCCTCTCACTCATGCATTCTGTGCATGTGCTCGAAGCTGCCGGTGGCTCTTGCGATGCAAACAGGGCCCATCTATCCAACTAATCAGGTTTACAGCCAGGTTTACCCAGGGTGCCGTCATCGGCACAACCGCATATCGCTGGTGCAAGCGCTGTTTCCAGCCATCTGCTCGAGCTCTAATACCTTGCCCGTCTTCAAGTAGGGCTCTTGCGTGCGTGCAGACATTGCCGGGAGCATCCAGCCCATAGCCCACCTGCACATTAGGCCCCTAGGACACCCTTGCCCCCACGTGCACAGGGCACCACCACATCCCGTAGCTGGTGGGAGTACGGATGGCAAGCAGCCGGCAACTGCTACAGTGCGTAGCCGCCAACACTCCTGGCATGGCGCACTGCTGGAAACAAGGAACGGGGCCTAACGTACCTTCTGTTACCTGCCGTGCCGAGTTACACTGCTGTGTTTGCGAGGCAACAGCGCGATGCAGGTCACGTCCCCTGTGCCTCACGTCCCATCAGTTGCTCTCGTCTACCACTCCAGGATAGGATAGCCGTGTAGAACACCGGGTCGCCAGTAGTCCGGTTAGCGTGCGGAGCGCATTCTTTCTGGTAACCCTACTGTATGTACCTACTTTCTGGTAACCCTACGGCTATCTATCCACGACCACATCCTGCCCAATGACGGTCCAATTTTACGGATTGCTCTTTTGGTTCCAATGGAGAAAATACAGCGGGTGGTTAGTTGGCTTCCTTTTCCAAGCAAGCGTGCGACAGCAGCAATCGCAGTCACTGCTTCGCATCGTTCGGTTCCATCAGCAGAAAGACGGATGTCTGTCGTCGGCGCATGCTACTAACGAGGCAAGCGATTGTACGGCGGTACCTCAAGGTACATCCAACTGTCGGCTCGTCCAGCAAAACCACCCACGCGACCCACAAGCTGCCACGCACATGCAGATTGCCGATTGGCAAGTGAGCACCAGCAGTAAACAAGAAGCTGGACACATCACTTGATGACTTTCCACGCGTATGTCGGGCACTGAGGTTCATGCTGCAGGTACCCGAACCGTACGACTGCCCGATTAGTCACCAAGCGGGTCAGGCAGTAGCACCATCCCGTGTATGTTACAAAGGGTTTACTCCCGCTTACGCTCTTCGTACTCCTCCACCGCAGAGGCACGGTATATATTATATAAACACACGACATGGAATGAGCATCTCACACTACCGCCAAGCGGACTAGTTGTAGCATCATTTCGTATTCTGTTTCATTGTGTGAGATACCCCTAGCAGCCCAAGCAGCAAGCAGAAAGATGATCCCCTCTGGAAACCGGAGTAGTGTTAGAGCGCACGGGCCCTCAGCCCGCGCCGCTGCAGTCACCATGCACCTCATCTTGGGCTTTGCCCTTCTTGCCCTGTTGTCCTCCGCCCATCTGGTGGAGGCGTTGGCGAAGCCGCCTCCACGAGCACGCAAGCCCCCTCCGAAGCGAATGCCGCCGCCCAAGACCAAGACAACGAAGACAACCCCGAAGCCCCCTCATGTGGCTCCGCTGCCCTCCCCACGCCCACCCCTGTCCCGGCCTCCGTACCCGCGGCCACGCTCGCTCCTGCCCTCACCTGTCGCCACGCCTCGCCCCGTCTCACCCCCGGCTGCTGTCAAACCCTCGCCTAAGCCCTCTCCAGTCGCCATCAAGCCTTCGCCTCCGCCATCGCCGAAGAAGTTGCCTCTTCCCTCTCCTGCCGCCTCCAAGCCCTCCGTGTCTCCCGCCACCGCCCCTTCCACCTTCCGCACGCTTCCCTTCACCTCGCCCGTCACCGCCGCGCTGCTGGTGGTGGTGCCGCTGACCGACACCTATCTGGGCGCGCAAATCAACCGGGGACCTAAGGTCAAGAACACAACCGTGCTGCTTGATTTGGCGGCCAACAAGGTAGATAGGTGCACGGACGGAGGAGCAAGGGACAGGGCAGGGTTCGCTAGGTTACCGTTACGTAGTGTATACACACGCACGCTGCTGCCATCCTCCTATTATCCCACTTAATGCATGCCCCATAAACCCACCTTCGCTTCAATACCTATTAACTCCCTATAAACCGCCGATTGCCTGCCATCTTGCGCCAGGCCACCCCTCGCCCCTCCATCGTCAACTCCTTCTGCGGCGCGCCCGTGCTGCTGCCGGACGGGGACGTGCTGCTGGTTGGAGGCCACTACGGAGAGAAGGGGGCCAACCTGCTGGACGGCAGGGACGGGCTGCAGGTGGGGATGGAGGAGGGGAGGGGTTGGGGGGTGGTGGGTCCAACTAACAAGGCCATTGTTTGTTTGTGTGCTGGCGTGACGTGGCAGGGCCTGGCGTGTGGCGAGGTGTGCGTACATACATGCATGTGGTTGTGTGGTTGGAGGGACCTGACGGGTTTGTTCAGGAAGAGGGCCCAGTGCGTGGCACAGCGGGAACAGCAGGCCACATACGTCGGCCTACTCTTCCAGATGCCGCCTTATCGTTCCCTTTTCCTTTTCCCCAACCTTTCCCTTCCTTTCCTTCCCCAGGTCCTCAACCGCACCACGCTGCAGTTCTCGGTGCTGCCCGCCATGAAGTGGAAGCGCTGGTACCCCACCGTGGCGTCACTGCCCAGCGGCAAGGTAGCGCACGCCTGTGGTGTGGGCCGGCAACCATGGGATGCATGCACCGTAGCTCCATTGTTGGTTTTTATTACGTCATCGGGGGGGGGGCGACACGTCTGGTGGCGTACCGACCATGCCCTCCTGACTGAAATGGACTGACCTTGTGACCTAACCCCCGCATTCTCACACTCCCACCCACCCCGCCTCCCGCCCCTGCTGCCATGCATGCCACCGGTCATCACTCACCAGGTGGTCATCATCGGCGGCACCGCAAAGCCCAACACGGGCCTGGTGCCGCCCTTCAGCGAGGTGTTCGACCCGGCCAACCCCACCGCCCCCACGCAGCTCTTCACCATGCCGCCCAACTTCGTCAAGCATGCCGGCATGCAGTGGTACCCGTTCGTACACACGCTGCCCAAGGGTGAGACGGAATGGGTGGGGGGCATGCGGGGTTGCGGTTCGAGCGTGCAGTTCCGCTGCACAATAGTGAGGGTTACCAGTAGTTAGACGCACGGAATGAGTGGGGGGCATGCGGCGGGTTTGCGGTTCCAGGGTGCAGTTCCGCTGGTGCACTACGGTAGTTCAATCGGGTGCGTTAGGTAGTCCTGTGGCTAAGCGTAAGGCTATTACTACAAGTTTATTAATGACGGCCCCTGCAGCTGAAACCTAAGGCACCCCGCTCCTGCGCCGCACCTCCAGGCCACCTGCTGTGGTGGGGCGACCGGGGCGGCAGCATCACGCAGGGCGAGACGGAGCAGGTGCTCATGGACCTGCCCTCGCTGCCAGACAACTACACGTGAGTGTATGGCACGGAGCTAACTGATGAGGACACTTGTCTCGTGCCCGCCCGTCTATCTAGTTCACACCCGCTGAGCTTTCTTGCTGGTGGGCGCTTTACTAGCAGCAGGCTGCGCTGCTTGGTCTTACTTGCGACCCACTCTCCCCCCTACATCTCCACATTCCCTTCCTCTCCTCCTTGCTGCCTGCCCCCATCCAGCTTCCACACCATGTACCCCGCCACCTCCACCATCGTGCTAATGGCGTACGGCCCCGAGGACGGATATGCCTCCAAGATGATCATCTTTGGTGGAGGGGTGAGTAATGGGGGCGGGGAGTGAGGGGCGGAGCAGGCAGCTTGTCCGCATGCATGCAGTGTCCAGCCAGACACACACGCTTGGGTGCCTTGTTTGTACGCTCAGCTGCTTTACCATCATCATCCCCATCTCCCCACCCACTTTCCCCTTCCTTTCCGCCCGCATGCAACCCCCCACCCCATCAGCGCGAGGACAATCCCGACAGCCCCAACGCCACCTCCCTAGCCACCTCCTCCTCCATGCGCCTGGACCTGCGACCCTGCAACTCAACAGCCGGCGGGTACTGCACCAACGGGTGAGCAAGGGCATGCAGCGCGTATGTGTTTTCGAGGGGTTTGATGAGGTACCATGCTGGCCAGCGGAGCACGGGGCATGTAGGATGCAAGTACACATCCACTTGTAGTTGCCAGCTACGTAACACGCCTCTCATGCCCGTGTCACCACTGCGGCTGTTTGTTGGTGTGTGTGTGTTAGGATAGGCTCCGCTGCTCCTGCCTCCCACCCACCCCGCCCCAACCCCTAACCTCCGTAGTTGGGTTGAGGAGGACATGCTTGGCGTGCCGCGCATCATGGGAGATGCCGTACTGCTGCCCAACGGCAAGATCGTACTCACCAACGGCGCTGAGCGCGGTCGTGCGGGCTGGGTGACGGGCAGCTACAAGAGCGGCTCCGGCGCCACCTACCCCGCCAACACAGCCCTGCTGTACGACCCCGCCCTGCCGCACGGCAAGCGTTACAGCCGGCTGGCCTTCAACCCCATCCCGCGCATGTACCACTCCACCGCCTGCCTGCACCGTACGGGAGAGGTGCTGGTGACCGCGTGCGACGCATGCGGCAACCTGACGGGCATGGTGAGTAGCAGCATGCAGGGCTGCGACAGGAGGGTGAAAAGGGGGAGGGGAAAATATGTGCTGGAGATAGAAGGGCACATAAACCCGGGTCCGGCAGTGCCTTGGTTGGGTTTGCCCCGCTTGCCTCCTGCCCCAACCGCAACCCCTTCCCCTCCCCCTGTATTTCGTACGTGCATGCGCCCCCTCGCGCAGACCGCCGCCATGTCCCCAAACCCGCTCAAGGGCTACCAAGAGGCTCGGCTGCAGCTGCTCACGCCCAGGTTCATTGCACCCGGCGTGGCTAGGCCCGTCATCAGTAGCTCGCCCGTCCGCATCGCCTGGGGCAAGTGAGTGGCTGGACGGCTGGGGCCCACTCTTCATCGTATCGCAGTCCGGCACATGCTGGCATGGGACAGGTCCGGGCACCCAACCTGCCCCATCCATTGCCGAGCCCCAACCAAACCCCCGCCACGCGGTGTTCCCCCAACAGGCCCTTCACGGTGTCCTACCGCTACGCCCCGGGCGCCATCACAGGAGCCTCCCTGGTGTCGCCCTGCGCCCGCACGCACTCCATCGGAATGAACAACCGGGTCATTCACCTGCAGGTGCGTGTAGGTGTGCGTGTCCGGGGTATGGGTGCGAGTGCTAGTCTACAGAGGCATGTGGCCACGGTACGGTGGATTGCCCCGTCGCACGCCTGCATGCATCCCCCCACTCGCTCCCTCGCACCCCCTCACTTCGTTCCCCTCCTCCCCGTGCAGGTGTCCGCTGACGCCGCCAGCTCCGCCCCCGGTGAGCGGCGCGTGACGCTGCAGGGCCCGCCCGCACACCTGCCCGGGCTGTCCCCTCCCGGCTACTACCTGCTGTTCCTGTTGGGCCGGGAGGACACCTACAGCGAGGGAGCCTGGGTGCAGCTGCTGTGAAGCTAGTGAGGAGGGAGAGCTGCTGCGAGCTGGGTAGCCGTGGGTTGGAAGGGGCGGGCGGGGGCTGCTGCTGCTGGCTGCGTAGGTAGAAGAAGTTGAGGAGACCTGTATGAGTCCGTTGTGTCAAGGTGTTTTATACATAAGGAAGATTCATTTGTACAGTTCAGCGATGGTCCATGGTAATAAGCAGGAATACGAGTGTCTGCTTAATCGTGTGCTGTGCCCGGTGATATCTGTTGCGCGATAGCTGTATCGTACACCTGTCTCATGAACCTGGTGTTGTTGGGTTTGTCGTAGGATCTGCTTTACTGTCGAGGCCTGCTGTGGCTAGGACATGTCATATGAAGTATTCTCGCGGTGGGTTATGCCACATGCGTGTCATTTAATAGAAGAATTCAAGGGGATTGCTGTGTGATGTGGTGGGTTTGTGCATCCGTGTCAATGCACAGTACGTATGTACGGTAGCCGTTGATGGTGGAAAGGCTAGTTATACCGTTAGTTGTTACACCATATCTACTAGTACTCAGCTTAGTGGTATTGTTTAATGTAATATGTAGGTGTAGGGTACTCCGAGGGGTCCCTAGTGTCAGGAAAAGATCAAATCTTGAACACAGCGTCCGGTGGCTTGGTGGTTTGTGTTTCCCTTGTGTACGACCTCCCCACGACGGCTGTAACAAACCCCATCTCATCAACCGTCCGCATGACCGCCAGGAGCGCATATATATAAGCCAATGAATGGCGTTTAGGCCTTCCCCTGAAGCCCCCTTCCTTCGTACCAACAGGCCACTAATGCCTTTACGGTTGGGAGCCATTAAAAAAACTGGTTTACATTGGACACCTATGTACGTCGGCCTTCTGCGATCCCAACCACATGGTGAGACAACGTCCGGATTTTCCAACTATGTTAGGCTGGATCACCACGGAAGCTGCCCTATATGCATTCTTCAGGCAAAGCTGGTACGACTGACCCACGGGTCGTTACGGGCCTGGGCCGCCATCTGCAATGCTGACAGCCGAATCACCCTATATTCTGGACCTCGTGCGGTTTGGTTCAACACAGCAAAGGTACAGCATTTGTACGGCACAACAACATGCGGCACCGGACATGCACGTACGGCAGCTCCCTTCAGCCTGGCGTTATGGCGTTATGGCAACCCGAAGAATTGCCAATCATCATCGGGGCCGGACAACATTAACGTGCCGATACACTACAAAATACGAAAGAAGGCCAAGGCTGCCGGCACCTGCCTCGGGGCAAGATCAACGCTAAAATACAGTCAAGGCCTAGTAGTTTATACTCGTTTCGTTTAGTGTCCTTGTCCCCCCTGGCTCGTACGACACACTGTACACAAGTGCAGATTGTAACTGCAAATATAACCAACAGCCACAGATAATCCGTATCGTACTGCTGAGGTCGATACAGCATTGTAGCCTCTCTCGGTATATGAGAAGAATGAGCCGCACAACAAAGGGAGCGTGCGCAGCAGGAGAACGCCCCTCCAGTTCATCAACTACTCTCTGGTACGCAAGCCAGGTTGCAAGTCTCAAATTTTAGACAACAAGCACGGGCATCAGTAAACACGCTTCCCGTGCCAGCGCTTATAATAACTCTCACAGCCGCCAAACCAACACCCTTGACATGCTCTTTGACTTGTATACACAGTAGGTGCAAAGATCCGTGGTGTTTCACGACGTGATGCCTCTCCGCCCTCAATTGGTACCTTATTCACCAAGTCGACCAAAGTTATGTTTCAAGTCATACCGGTAATCGGTGACGCTTGGCGCGGCGCTCATCTTGACCACCCTTTCATTAAACATTCCCCCCTCTGCAACATCCGCGCATAACTTGATAGGTTGGTCGTGGTGCTTTCATCTATCTCGCACCGCATAAGAAAGAAGAAATAAGTAGCTTCCTTCGTGCCACATCGTTAATATGTGCAATACTAGGCCCCGCAATGTAGTGCTCGTTGCATAGCGGCCGCTGTAGACAGGGCAATGTTGCCCCGATGTCGTACACCGCACACCACTCCACCTACCGCTGTCCCAGCAGTCACCGCAGCACCCGGCATCTGCTGGTGCTGCTGCTGCTGCTGTGGCTGTGTCACCCTCCACGCCTCCTAGAACAGCGAGATGTCGCGCCCGAACACGCGGGTCTTCATCCAGTCGAACAGGATGAGCACGCGGTTGCGGAAGGACACCTGCATGGGCGGGGTAGGGGCGGGCGGGGGAGATAGAGGTGTGAATAGGTGGAGGAGGAAGGGACTGAGGAAAGCGGCCTGATACCGGTATGTCGTTGAAGACATCCAGCAGGTGACATTGCGCACGCGCCATAAGATGAATGTACGTAAGTTACGGGGGCGGGTATAACAATAAGTTGACGGGGGGACAACCGCTGCTGCGGCAACGGCAACAGCTCTTCACGTTCACTCTATGCGGCACAGTTACATCTTAGTGCGTGATCGTGGGATTTGCCAGCGACAATAGCAAACGTGCACGTCCCCATGCACCTGCTTGGTGATGTACACGGACTTCCACAGCAGGTAGGCGAAGGCGCCGTACAGCTTGAGAGAGATGACGTCGAACGCCTCCACCTGAGTCAGGGCCTTGTCGCTGCCTGCGTGCGTACGTGGTGAGGACGGGCAGGTAAAAGGGGTAAGGGTAAGAAGGGGTTCGGTTGGTGGGCATTTGTATGTGTACCGGGGTTTGCACAGTGGGTGGCCCACGGGTCACCAAGGGGGACGCTTGCATTAGAGAGGCGACACAGAACAGACAGGGAACTTGACGCAATGCGGGATTTTCCCCTCGAACGAGTCCAAGACATCATCTTACCACCAATGCCCGCTTTCCTACCCCCGTCGGTCTCGCAAACCACCACCCCAACCCTCCACCCATTTCCGCGGCTCGGTTTACCTAATCCCAACCTTCGTCTCCTCCCTTCCTCCACCACTCTCCCCGTTCCCCCTCCCCCACTCACCCAGGTACGCCATGATTCCCAGGTTCAGGAACTCGAAGGGTCGCTCCCAGTAGCGCACCTCCAGCACATCGCTGCCGCTGCTGCCGCTGTTGCCGCCTGTCTGCCGCTGCTGCTCCTCCGTTGCCGCTGCCGCTGTGGCCGCCAGGTCCTGGCTGTGGTCACGAATCCAGGGAGGCGCCTCCTCACTCAGCAGCGCGTCAGACACCTGCGGGGGGGGCAGGGGGTGAGCAGGGGGGTTGAGGGGCGAGGGGGCGAGCAGCAGGGGGTTCCGAATGGGGCAGAGCAGCCGGAAAGGCAGGAGGTACCCCGAACGGAAGGAGGACATGGCCAATGGGTTGTTTGGGCACCCTTCAACACCCGCTAGCTCCGCCCCCTCCCACAATGCACCCCCTCCCCCTCCCACCTGCTGCGCCACCCGCAGCCGCGCCCCGCCGCCCATCATGGCGGTTGCCAGCCACTGCAGCGCCGCACTGTTGTCGGTGGCGGTCTGGGGGGAGGGGGGGAGGAGGGGCAGGGTGGGGCAGGGGCAGGAAGCGGGGTGTGGGGGGCAGGAGGGAGGCTGTGTGTGTGGGTGTTGGGTGCATAAGGAGGAGGGGGGGCGTGTGGGCGGACAAGGCCGTAGTGCCTCACCCGCAGGAGGGTGGTACATAGGGGCAAGGGGCGGCGTTCGGTATAACCGGATAACCGAAGCAAAGTAAGCACCCAATCACCCCACCCCTCATCCACCCTTCCCTCCCCTTCCCCCTCCCACTCCACCCGCTCATTCCCCCCCTACCTGTATCCTGTTCCTGCGCACCAGCTTGTAGGGCGGCGGGCTGGCATACCCGCCCTCCCCCGTGCAGTGCCCGCTGTTGAGCAGGTGCGCCAGGTACGCCCCCTGCTGCGCCGCCACCTGCGCGGTGGGCGGCAGGCGGCCCCCTCCGCCCCCCGCCAGCAGCGCGCTGCAGTCCCCCAGCGCCAGCAGCTCCCGCGCGCCCACCACGCGCAGGAAGCAGTCCACCGCCAGTTTGCTGCCGGGGCGCAACCCGCAGCAGGCGGCGGCGGAGGACTGGGCGGGCAGACGGGAGCACAGCTGCGAGACCAGCGGGCGGGGGGCGTTGCCGGCGGACCAAACACACACGCCGTACGGCAGACGCTCGCCGCCCTCGAGGAGAACCTGTTGGGAGGGACATGTCAAAGAGAAGGGGCAGCATGTGAGAGGGGCGGACGGAGGGGCGGACGGAGGGGTGCAGGTGCGGGTGCAGGTGCGGGTGCGGGTGCGGGTGCATGAGGAGGCGTTCAGGAGCCCTCACCGCACCTTTGCCCCACTCATACTGCTCGCTCCGGACACATGCGCCCATACCGCACGATTGGGCTATCATGTCATGCCACCCAAAGAACCACCGTGCCTATGTGGAGCATACGCACACGCTCCGCTGTCAAAACCCTTCCCTTGACTCGCTTCCTTGCGCTTAACTCCACCCCTCTCCCCCTCCCGTCTCCCGCACGCCTCCCCTCTCCCCTCCCCTCCCCTGTCCCTCTCCCCGTCCCTCCTCCCCTCACCCCTCACCCCTCTCTCCCGCCTCACCTCTCGCTGCGTGACCTCCACCACGCGCACCCCGGTGCGCACCTCCACCCCCGAGGAAGTGAGCGTCTCCATCGCCTGCCGGCCCAGACCCTCGTCGAACTGGGTCAGGATAGACTGGGCGCTCTGGGAGGGAGTGGGAGGGGAGGGAGGGGGTGGGTGGGAGGGGAGGGAGTGGGTGGGTGGGTGGGAGGGGAGGGAGTGGGTGGGTGGGTGGGAGGGGAGGGGATTAGGTTAACCGAGCCAAACGTGGGTGAGAAGGGGTGGGAGGAAAAGAAAGGAAAAGCATGCAGTAAACGATAGGGGTATCCCAGCGTTGGCGAAAGCCTCTGGTGAATTAACGCTAGTTGGGTGGGAGGGAAGGCAGGGCGAGATGGGAATGGCCGCTTGCAATGCCCGTGGCCTTCAACCCGTATACCTTCTACGCACACACTCCGTGACCTGATCTGCCAAGGCCCCCCCACCTGCAGCAGCGTCACTCGCACGTGCTGCACCAGCCCCGGGTACTTGCGGCGCAGGTCCTCCCTCAGGAAGTCGCTGAGCGTGCCCGCGAACTCCACCCCCGTGGGCCCCCCGCCCACCACCACGAAGCTCAGCGCCGCCCGCCGCTCCGCCGCCGAGGTGCCGGGCAGGCTGGCCAGCTCGAACTGCTGCGCGATGCGGGCGCGCAGACCCACCGCGTCAGACACCTCTGGGAGGGGAGGGGAGGCGAGGAGGGAAGGGAGGGGAGGGGGGCATTGCTCGGGGTAGGAGGAAGCGAGGCGCCTGACACCGGCTGTCCGCCGTACCATAACCATCCCAGACCCTGCCATAACCCCCGAGGCATCCGCCGCCTGGACGGAGGCGTACTACATGGAAGCCCCCGGTGCGCATCAGCCACCACCCCGCACCCCCTCCCCCTTGCCCCCCCATGCCCCCCCCCTCACCCTTCATGAAGCAGCAGTGCTCCCGGACACCCGGCACTCCGAACGTGGCGGCCTGCTCGCCAACCGCCACAACCGCCTTGTCGTACTGGATCTGTATGTGCGTGTGGAGAGCGAGGGGCGGGGGGATGGCAGCAGCAACTTACAGAAGGCGGGGGTCGGTACATCTGAGACCCAGCAGCAGCAGCATCAATGGACAAGGCACGTTTTAACGCGTGTGCACTACGCAGGTGCATACCGATCAGCAGCCTCACATTTCACAGCATGTTTACTCAACGGCAGCAACTACCACAGCAATAGCAATGTGGAATTGAGCTGTTATCGAGCTGCTGTAAAGCTTGTATTTGAGCTGTTCCAAGCAACAAGTAACAGGATTCATGCACCCCCTACCCGCCGCCCCTACTGCTGCTGCTGCCTCCCCTGCTCACCTCAAACTGCGGTTTCCTGCCGTCATCGTAGGCGAAGGTGGAGGTGCAGACCGCCACCTTGGCTGCGCGGGTGCGGGAAGGAGAAAGACAGGAGGCCAGGTTGGGGTGTTGGGGAGGTCAAGGCAACGTACGGCAGCAGAGGGTGAGGGCTGAGGGGTGAGGGGCTCGGTCGGTAGCACCATATTGACGGGGGCAACACCAGGCCGTGGAAACCCAGCAGCACGCCACACGCATGCTACTGGCTTGCTGCGCCCCTCCCCCTCCTGCCTCCCTCACCCTCCGGGTCGATCTCCTCGCAGACCGCCTCCAGGTATGTGACGCAGGGGTTGGCGGTGCGGATGGGCTCCAGCAGCGAGCGGAACTCCACGGTGCCCACCGCCGTGGCGGGCAGCATGGGCGTGAACAGAAAGTGGTTGCGCGGCGACACGACCACCACGTCGTACAGCTCCGTGTCAACCACCTTGATCAGCGAGTGCGCGCCCCAGCCGCTGCCCAACACCAGCAGCACGGGACGGGAGGAGGAGCGCAGGCGCATGCGGCCGTTGGAGCCCGGCACCAGCTCGCCCTTCTCTAGCGTGCCTGTTTCCTCCTTCTCGGCAAGACTCATGCGCCGCACGTGGCGGCCGATGTCCACGAACGAGTCGATCAGGTTGTCCAGGGCCACGGCGGCGAAGGGGCGCTGCGGGGGCCATGCAGGGTCGCCGGGGCCGGGGAAGCGCTGCGGCTGAGCGGGCGGGGAGGGCTGGGGACGAGGTGGAGGAGAAGGCTTGGGTTTTGGAGCTATGGAGGTCGAGGAGGAGGAGGATGAGGAGGTTGGTGGAATGACAGGCTGCGAGGGAAAGAGGAGGAGGGAAAGGGAAATGAGTCGGTGTGGAGTCTGCGAGCGGGATGATAGGAGAAGTGTGCTGGAGGGAGGTTGTAACAGTTGCGGGACAGTGATGCGGGCCTAAGGGTTGGAGAGAGGATCACTAACAGGCCGTCTTCCTGGCGAATGATAACGACACGGGTTTATGGCCTGAACTTTGCTTCTACAAACACATGTCCGACAGACTTACCTCGCGAACAAAGAATTCCTTTAATACAGCGGTGGGGCTTTTTACTCCCTTATCGCGGGGCGCCTCTGCCCGGACGCATACGCGCGTGAGACGTGCGAGGCGGTTGCCTGCAGCACAGCATGGACAGTTGGAAGGTTCCTCAGCATACCGAACGTCGTGGGTCCATAAGGTAACCCTGTATGTTGTATGTTAACATACAACATACCTTATCTGCAAGCGTCGATATCAAGGCCCCCAAAGGTGCTTGCATGGACAGCTGCGAGACTAAAAGATGATAGATGACCGGTCTCCCCTACCCATAAACATGCGACTTACGTTTGTATGGGCACGGCTGAGCCAAGTGTTCCGGCTCTCTCGGAGCTTGCACTCGGACCACGCCCGACATCCGAATCGACATATTGCTTGCTGTCCTTGCTACGGTCCTACGAAAAGATGACGACGACTAAACAATAGTTTGTGCCCTCCTTATCAGCCTAAAAGTCTTGGCAATTATGTCGACACTTCGGGTAGGTTTCGCAAGGCAAGGAAACATAGGCTTTAGCGGTTTAGCTTTAGTGTCAACTGTGTGTCAGCTTTAACGTTTACCAGTTCGTAGGGTTTTGCAGATGAGTATCTCCTCCTGCTGTCAATGCTGACGCATCCGTACAGTACGCTTGCATCACTCTTCCCTAGTTTCCCTCCTCCTCAACAATATAAGCAGCATAAAATTTTCGCTTCCTTTACAGGTGGTACAAAGGTCTGCATGTTGAATCACTGGTAGTAATCTAGGATACCTGTATTGTTTGACGACTCCACGATTAGGGCATGCTTACGGCACGGGTTTCCTTCAGCCTTACCGCCCTCTACAATGCCCCAGATATCTTAGAGGAAGGTCATAGTGCTATGGATTGCTACTTGCTAGGCGGCAAAAAGTCTGCGGTCGCGGTTAAGTTCCGGAGCAAAAGCTGGGGCCTATATATCTCTCAGCCTTTCTGAAAGGAGCAAACCTTTAATAACTCTGCAAGAAGCTTGAGTATACTTTAGAACCATATACAGTTGAATACGGCCCGCATGAGCGCCTCTACAGGCTCGATGCCCTTCGCACAGGACACAAACCATGGCATTACCATGCCCAGCCCACAGTTGGGTTTGCCTTTACTCGTCTGCATACTTACACGTGTAGTGCCATGCCCCCAGAGCACCCGAGAAGTGCACACATGTTGCTAGCCTCCCAAACTCTTGCACTCTAATGCTTCACGCCATATTACCCCTTGCTTACACGTCATGTCCTGCTCCTTTACACTGCTCTGATCCTAGCGCAAACCACACTCCTCTCCCCTCCATTCCAAACTCGCACACCTCGCCTCGCGCCCTGTCGGACTACTCCACCTCCACCGCTGCTGCTACTTCTTCACCTGCGCACCAGCCCGTCCTGCCCCTCCTGCAGCTGAGCCATGGGCGCGGGGCAGCGCCGTAGCACCCGTGCGATACCGCGGGCCGCAAGCTCTGCTGCAAGGCGCTTGTTGTGTTCCTTGTCTTCCGGGTTGGCCTTCGCCTCCCCGCGGATCTTGCGCCGCTCACCCAACTCCTGGATGAGATACCTGGGGAAGAGGAGGTGAGGTGAAAGTCAGGTTTAAGGGGCAAGGGGGTGCTGTGAGCCGTAAAGTGTGCAAAAGAGTTATGTTTCCTTGGCATCAGAGGGAAATAAATGAAAAGTGAACCTAGTGTTTCCGAGGAGTCAAGGTACAGGTTCGTATAGTACCAGAACATGGGATGAACAGAAGGGAGCGCAGGGTGGCGGGGGAGATGGTTGGGACTGGTCGGGTTACGGTCGTGGAAGGGGGAGTATGAGGACAGGCACGTGGTAGTACGAAAGCCCCAGCAAACAAATGACTAAGCCAGCTGCACATACCTGGCTCCGCAATCGCACATGATGCAGGTCGCTGTCCCATCACTGCCCAGCTGAGATTGGAAGCTCTGAAGGAGGAGTTGGGGAACACGTCAAACGGCGCCTGGTTACTCTTTAATCCCACAGCAACCCTGTGCAGCATGGTTTGTTGGACCTCCCCACAACATGCGCTCCCTAGGCGCGTCTTCACCTTTAGGCCTTGACTGATGTCATGGTCCACGCCTTTCAGGTACGACAGGTCGCCTAAGCGAACGTATTCGTAAGTTGCAGATAACTCCTGGCAGGTGCACTTCAGAGTAACACCTAGTCCTGCATGTTGTTGATGCTTCACTATGAGCGCGTATAGTGAAGAGACCATAATCAGCGGTTCGACTAACCATCTCCGCACCTCCGTTAGGCAAGCTTCCTACAGTACATTTCTTGCAGCAACCTGTAAACGTTACCCCAAGGTGGCTTGGTATTACCGCTGGGTTTGCTCCTAGAGCGAACGATTGCTAACGTTGCCGTGGTTTGACCCTACCATACTTCTTTTCCTGCATGGTATTAAAGTGGCTTGTTTGTCCTTTACCGTGACATTGTGTGCAGACCTTTAGGTATGGTCGGGTCTGCTTCTTTCTGAACATGTTTGCTTTGACGCAGCGCGAGGCTACCGGTATGCCATCTTACATCATAATGAGATGCACTTTGTCAGTATATATCGCACTACTAAACCTTTATGCCAACTCTTTCAGGGCTATCACAGGCTATGATCAGTCAGCCAGTACTGCATACCTGCACTTGTACTACATCCATGTACCTTCACGACGCATATCCCCTCTGCGGATCCCAGACTTGCGAGAGAACCTACATGACGCAGCCACAGGGCACAAAGGCGCTTCGCCAGGGGTTGTACCGGCACTAGGCAACTGGTTCTCACCACTTTCCAGGTCACCCCCACCCCAAACGCCACCGCTCTCCAATTATAAAACGCCCTGGATTCAACACTCCATCTCATACACCACAAATCCAACTCCATCCTCCACATTACGCCACAGACCATTTTCGATCATGGTTGACTGTGTACCGGTGGGCTCAAGTGCTCACGGGGTCTGTCGCTTCCCTCCTCTTGCACTACCTTACAGCCTCCCGTTGCACCGCCCGTGGTAAGGCAACAGAGCGTGCAGACAACACGCACGAGCGTGCAGCAGCACGGGAGGCTCGCGCTATCGCTTCACACAAGTAAGTAATGATCCAAGACATACCACCACGGCTATACCCAGGCTGTTGCAAACCTTGGGCAGCAATCTATGAAGGCAACAAGGGCACACAGCACTAAGGAACATTGTCGGGGGGTTACGCTTCCGCTTGAGCCCTCCACGACACGACTCTGGAGTTAGATGCACGCGGAATGTTACTGCAAACAAGTACCCTACAGCTGCTCGGAGCACAAACATACACCTTTTTCCCGGCACACCAAAGACAATCATACGATAACATCTCAGAAGCAGATCTGTACCTACGAAACAAGCAAGCAACCGGACGGCACCCACGAGTCACAAGTTAGTGCTTTATAACTTATTGCTTCCGCCCGTAAGCCGAGCACCGTGCAACATGTACATAACAACCATTCCATTCCAGCGCGCAAGCAGTTCTTCCAATATCTTTCTGCACCACACCTCAAGTAGCCGGTAAACGTTGGGGCACACGCTGGGAGGAACCATGAAGAACCGATACCATCAACGCCACTAGAAACCGCATTCGACCAAGGCATCGTTTAAAAGGACACCACAAGAACACATCAACGTGTTGTACACGAGGTGTGCTTTGTCTTTTGCCGTACTGTTACAGGAACAGCGGGTATCCCAACCATCACCGACTCAACGGCGACACACGCACTCCCCTGACGTGGGATGTTGTAAGACACCGCAGTTAATAAAAACAAACAACCGGCACCCCTTCTGCACGACCAATGCCCACACACGACGCTCGTGACGCTCAAGCACCAGCCGCAGCAATACCAACATGTACAACTGCACGCCAGCACGCATCACGTAACAACAACTGTAGCACCCACCTCGCCTCTTCTCTGCCCTCCACACGTCCGCAGCCTCATCTCAATCCATGAAACCCCGTCCACTTCATCTCACCACGTCACATACCGACTCATACCTCAGCCTCGTCTCCTCCTTATTTCAACTCCTCGACAGCACCGACATGCCCCTTACATTCCCGCCTGGCAACACGTACACATGGCAGGAGGAGAACCCCCCCTCCAGCCATTAGCGTGAAGACTGACCTCTTCCTCCGCTCTTCATCCCGGTCCTTCGTAGTGCCAGAGTTTATTGCGATCGGATGAACGACGCCACGCAAGCATGCACGCATCGCGCCCCATATCAAAATCTCGCATGTTTGTAGATGACATAGCTTATTTCAGCGTCAAGGCATTGGGGCGCCTAAACACAGGACGACAGCGCCTTCGCATCCGCGCTGCCCCATGCAACTGCTCCACAGCACACACTCTTCCCGCATGTATTGGACACACACGCACACACCAGTTATTTTAACACACCAGGGGGGGGCCCACGAGTAATAGCATCCTTTGGCCGTACTTCAACACGCTACATGTATTGCGAGATTGAGACCCCTACACCATGTGGGGACAGAAACGGACGAGGTCCTAGAGGCCAATGAGGCGCCCAAGAACGTACCGAATAAACCCGAATGAGCACATACGTACCGTACATGTGTATAGAGCTGCTCATCTATCAGGCCCCGACGCACCCGCAGCGCCACGCACTGTGTCCTGCTTGCCAGCTCAAAGCGAGCCATGCATGCAATAAAGCAAAGCCACTGTAAAGCGCCCAGGGCCCTAATTATTCAAGACCACCAACCAACCAACATGGGGCCAACAAGCCAGCAGGGGAGCGCAGCTGCCAAGAGCGCCCGCCTCCCCGATCACCCGAGCAGCCGCGCTTTCAGGGGTTGTGGCCAACGCTCCTGTCCGCGCTGCTAGAGCGTGCGGCGTGCGGGACACTTTTCGATTACTCGACGCTATAAAACCATGTACTACCGGCAACCCGGCTAAACTAGCCGTGCTTTGTAACGACACGCTTAACCAGGTTCTGCCAGGTAAGGCCTCGGATGACGTCGCAAGACACTGACATTGACACAAGGCGACCCCTTAGTCCCCTCGCTCTGAGCTCACTCCAATGGCACACAACGCCCAACGAACCAGCTGGCAGTCACCAAACCCGGAACCCGGGTAAGTGAAAGAGAACACGCCCGGCTTAGTCGCCTTCACTCGCATCCCGCACCCAGCAGGGCCTTCTGCCACTCAGTTTCCCTAACCCACATTTCCCTCACGCATTAATTCCCCGGTTTCTACCCTCCATCTCTGCCCGCCTCTACAACTCGCCACGCCACGTATTCAGTACCTTGTCACGCAGTACACCCACCGGCTCCCACACAGCTTTCCTCCCTCTCCCCTCACCCTCCTCTCCATCCAACTCCCCCACTCTCCTGTGGTTCTGGTACATCTCGGAAACCCCCTCCTGCTCACTTGGCGCACCTGCTCCGGTGCCCCGTGTGCCAGTGCATGGCCTGGCAGTGTCGGCTGCAGTACCACTCGCCGCCACACCGCGGGCACGACGCCAGCCGCAGCTGCCCCTCCGCCAGCCCTGACAGGTTCATGCAGCAGGGGTTGCTGCAGGTGCGCAGATGCAGGCTGCGGGAGGGAGGCGTCCAGAAGAAGACGGGCGGCTCTGAGCCCTCCGCCTGCTGAGCCTGCTGCCGCCCCTGCCCCTGCTGGTGCGAGGGATTGGCGGCGGGGCCGCTGTTGATGCTGCTGGAGCCACCGCCGGCAGCGGTTGAGGTGCCGGTGGCGGGGCGCTTGTTAGCGAGGCCGCGCAGCAGCAGGTCGAAGAGGACTTGGTCCGCGGCGGAACCGTAGTCGGAGACCAGTACCTACGTGCATGGGAGGGGAAGGGAGTTGAAATACCCAAAGCCCAGACCATAGCCTAAGCCACAAGTTAGGGCAAAGACATGGGTGCAGAAGGCGGCAGGGTGGTTGGTGGTGCGGTGTGTTCGCAAAACTGGCCACGAGTGGATGCGATGTGCGAGTAAACTGTACCGCATAACCGGGATGTGTGTGTGTAATACACTCTATGCTGTACGGCGTGAGGCAGAAGTACGGTATATGACAGTACAATTCTTTGACCCAGGTGCGCTTGGTCAGAAATACTGCGGAGAGAACCCAAGAAATCATTCCTTTTCTTCCCTCCTCTGCAGCTCCCCCATCCCGACCCCACACCGCTTGCCCCCCTGCCGCCTCTTTCCCTCCTTGTTCTGCCCTCAATTCGCGGTTTCTTATGGTTTGGTCTACCTTAACTCCCTCACCCGACCCCCCCACCTGCAGGGCGCGTGTGGGCACCACAGCGGGCCCAGGCAGCGGCGGCAGGTCGGACCAGGCCCCTCCGGGCGCCGCGGCGGGCAGCAACATCGGAGGCTTGCTGCGCCCTCCCAGCAGCTCCTTGGACTGGGGCTGGTACTGGGGGTGCTGCTTCTTCTGTTTCTGGTGCTGTCCAGGGCGATGCCTCTCGCGCATTTCATGATCCGCCCCACAGTCGCCATCATCCCCACCTGCATCCGCTGCCCCATCCTCCTCCTCCTCCTCCCCTTCCAAGATGCACTGCCCCTCATGCCGCTCGTCGTCGCCGACCATGGCCCACTGGTACGCGCGACCCTCCGGATTCGCAGAGATAACGGTAAACCGCCTCACCCGACTGAACAGCGGCCCGTACGCCGCTCCTCCTCCCGCTCCCACCGCACCCCCTCCTCCTCCTCCTGCTCCTGTGGGGCCCGATTGTTGCGGGCTGTGCGCGATGGACTGAGTGGGCGGAGCTGGCGGCTGTTGTGTTGGCGGCCAGTCGTCATCGTCTGCGGGTGCCGCGGAGGCGGAGGGGATGCCGAAGCTCTCCGGCCCCAGCCAGCCCGCCTGCACACCGCACACGGAGGCGGAGAGCAGGCTGGACAGCAGCACGGGGTGGGCGAGGCGGGAGCGGCGGCCGCGGTGGTGGGGGTGCGCGGAGGCGGGGGCGTGCTGCTGCTGGCGGTGCATGCCGTGGACCAGCACCTGGCGGCGGGAGGAGGGGGGGGGGCGGAGGAGGTGGGGTAAAGACCGAACCATAGGCAGTCACAGGTTGGGTTGGGGTCCGGAAGGTAGGGAGGGCTTCTAAGAGGAGTGGGAGGATGCGTGAATGAAGTGAAAGGAGAAGAGGACGCAAAACGCCACACTGCAGAATGTGAGCCCTGAAATAAACACATCCAGAGCGCTGTTTACAACCCTCCTCCACCCACGCTTCCTCATCTACCCACCTGGACGGCCCTAGCCAGCAGCTGCTGAGGCTGGAGACTTGCAATCAGCGCCGGCCAGTCGGGGTGTGGCGCGCGACGGTTCAGATCCGTCAGCGTTACCATCAGTCTGAACAGCATGTGCAGCGCATCCGAACAGCGACCCAGCACGACTGCAGATCGCTCGCCGGGTCGAGTCCAAGCAGCAGCTGCAACAGCCTCCGGCGACAGCTTGCCGTTGCTATTGCCGCCGCCGCTGGCAAGACCGGCGCTGCTTGGCAAACTCCCAACGACCCCAACATTGCTCCGATGACCCGTGGGTCGGCCGCCGCCGACTCCCGTCGTCGCTAAACCCGCGCGACTGAGCTCCACTGACATCCGACGACGCACTTCCGGCGCCGGCGGCGTCTGCGAGTCGCCGCCGTCACCGTCACTACCGCTACCGCCGTCGCTACCGCCTCCGCCGTACAAGCTGCCACTGCCGTCGTCATTAATGACCTCCTGAGCTAACGCGTCCACTAAATCCGCAGCGGGCGCCGCCAGCCACTTCAGTGCAAACGGCAGTATCTGCGCTAGCGGCAGTAGCTCCGACGCCTCTCGCTCGAACGAGCGCCGCCGACTCTCCATTGACGACGAAGCCGAGGCAGTCGAAGCGCTCGACGACGCCGACGAGCGACCGTCGTCAATGCCGTCGTCGTCGCTCGCGGCGGCGGTGGCGCCGCCGAAGCCCTTGATGATGACATTGCCCATGGCGTCCACTCGGATGTTCGCCGCCGCCGCCACTCGGCCCTCGTGTATCTCAATGAAGCGAGCCGCGAGCATGGCAACCGTATCCACCAACTCTACGGCGAGCGGCAGGATCAACGGTCGGCCTTGCAGGCTGTTACGACGGCTGCCGTTGCTGCTGCGGGCGGAGGTAGAGGCGGAGGCGGAGGTGGAGGCGGAAGCAGATCCCTCCGTTGACGGCTGCTTGGCCTCATCTCCTGCGCCATTGCTGCTGTCCGCCGCTGGCCAGGGGCTCCTTCGGTTGGGGCTTGGAATACGGTACTTGTCGCCGTTACCGTTACCGTTGTAGGCACCGTTGTTGCCGTTACTGTTGCTCTTGTACTGCTGCAGGATGAGGGTGAGGCTGCGGCGGGAGTTGGGTGGCGGGGCGGGGGCCTGGGAGGACTCCAGGGGATGCGGGCAGGCCAGGTTGATGCAGGCAATCATCTGCGGGGGTTGCGGAGGGAGGGAAAGAGAGGGGGGGTGAAGAGAGCTTGGGTCAGGAGAGTAGGTGAGGAACGGATGCGTGAGAAGGGGCCTGCGCCTATGAACAAGCGTTCCTTAAGGAGGGGAGGGAGGGATGGGAAGAAGAGGCCTCAGCTCGTGGTTGGATGCCACGATCACTGCCATCATGCATCCCAACCACTCACCGCCTCAACCGCCTCAGCAGCAGCTTTCCCATAGCTAGAAACACGATTCCAGTTCAGTGGAAGCGCGTACACAGTACGGCAGTACATGCCAAAATGCCGTACCCAATCCACACCCCTCCGGCCCCTTCTCCCCTTCCCCGCCTCTCCCCTCCCCACCCACCAGCTTCCTGAGCGTCAGGAACAGGTACCCGTCCCTGCTCAGCAGCAGCTGCTGCAGCGCCGGCAGCGAGCTGAGCGCCGCCGTCAGCAGCGCCCGCAGGCTCTCCATGCGGCAGGCCAGCCCCGCCGCCCGCAGCACCGCCTCCAACACCGGCAGCAGGCCGTGACGGGAGGCGTACACAAGGGCAGCAACACCTTGGGGACCGGGGAGGGGCCGGGGGGGGATAAATGAGGAGTGCAGCAACTCAAGGGGGGGAAAGGGAGTGGTGGCGGTGGGAAGGGCGGAAGAGGTACGGCGTGGGTCCGGAGGGGCGGCAGGCGGCTGCTAGGGGGCTAATGTCTCCTCTTCTGTCATGCCCTTCTACGGTAGCACCCTTTCCATCAGACGCCCCCACCTGGCCGCACACACACCCCCCGCCCCCCCTCCCACCTGTCCTCAGCCCCTCCCCGGTGGCCGCACACAGCTCCATGAGCTGCTCGCTGCAGCGCTCCACCGCCCGCAGCGTGAGCGGGTCCTTGTCGGGGTCAGGGTGCAGGAAGGCGGAGTAGCACAGCAGGGAGGCCTGAGGGGGAGGGGGGGAGAGGGGGGGCCGGCAGGGATGAGAGGGGAGGGGAGAAAACTGGAGGAGCGGCAGCGGGTATGGGTAACGCCAGCTCGCACCCCGGTGCTCAGCCCCATGCGTGGTCCCACATGTGATGGCCCCAGGCACCTGTGTATCGATCCACCCACCCACCCAGCCACCCACCCAGCCACCCACCCACCCACCTGGAATGCGTCTAGCAGCAGGGCGGTGTGCGGGGGCGGGGGCGGCGCGAAGGGCCAGAAGGTGCCACGCCGGGCGCTCAGGTCAGCAGCAGCGGCAGCACCACCGCCGGCAGCAGCGGTAGCAGCCGCCCCGGCAGCAGCAGCAGCAGCCGTCTTGGAGGATCCTTCGGCCCACTCGCCGCTGCACCTTGGGGTGCCGTTGGTGGAGGGGTTGGCCTGCAGGGGTGGGCGAGAAGGGGGAGAGGAAGGAGAGAGAATGGGTGGGCGCGGGGATATAGAAGCGGCAGAAGAAGGAGCACGCCGCGTGTACCAACATGGTACCAACAAAGGAGTGTACCCACATGGTACCCACATGGCACCCACATCCGGTGCTCCAGGCAGCATGCGCACCCTCGCAGCAGGCAGGACAGCTTCAAGCAAAGGCCGCTTCATCCCGGCTTTCTCCTCACCTCTGACACCCCTTGCATCACAGCCGATGACGCACAAGGCATCTGGCTTCTTTTCGCGGCCTAACACCGGTAGTCAACCATGCTACACTAACAACTCCGTCCGTGAAGCCCTTTGATAAGCCCCGTCAACCCCTCAATGGCATTGGGGCTATCCAGGGTTTCACTCCTCCTCCACCTCCTCCCCCTCCTCCGCTCACCTCCGACAGCAGCTGGTGCAGCGCCACGGCGCAGGAGTGGGCGGCGTGTATGGCGGGGAAGGGCGCCAGCTCCGCATCCTGGCTGGCTGCCATGGCCTGTCAGACAGGGTGGGGGTGGTGGGGTGGGGGTGGTGGGCAAAGGGCAGAGGGAGGGTCGGATAGAGGAGTGGGCGGATGGCGTTTAGGTGCGGTGGTGAGCTGGTGACGCATGCACATGTCCGCGCAGGCAGCAGCGGCCAGGAGCGGGAGTGGGAGCGGGACGTTGTCGTTCCACACTTGCACTGGGTGCCCCGGGTGATTGGCGCCCAGTGTCCTATCTACAACACGCCCCCCCCCGGCCTAGCACAGGTGGTTCCTCCCCTAGCCCGCTGTCCTCGCCTCAGTCTCCCCTCCCCGGTTGGGCCGGGTTCAATTACCAACCCATGGTAAAGTCTCGTCATACAGCTCGCCAGTTTCCTCTTTTTACACCCACCCCCCCACCCCCCCCACCCCCCCACCCACCTTGAGCCCCCGCACCACCAGCCTCAGCAGCCGCTCCGCATGCGCGCACTGCCACTGCACCCGCTCCTCAGCCGTCATGGCGGGCAGCGCATCAGGCAGCTGCTGCTGCTGGTACTGCTGCTGCAGCGCGGCGGCGGCGGCAGAGGGAAACGACGCCGAGTGACCCACGGGTCGTTCGATCGAGCGGCGGCGGTTGCCATTGCTGCTGCCGCCCATGTAGCTGTTGCTGATGTTGCTGTTGGTGGTGGTGCTGTTGCCTGCATGTGTGATGTAGTGGTGTCCGCCCGCTGCTGCGGCCGCCAGACACACGGACAGCAGCAGCGGCAGCTCCACCCGGTCCACAGGGCTGCATGGGGGGGACATGGGGGAGGGGGGGGCATGGGGGGATTAGGTAAACTGAGCCGCGAGGAACCACTCACCGTGACCAGGGGGTGTAGCAACCCATGGCAAAGCCTCGTTCTACACCTCGTCAGTTTCCTCTGCTTAACCCCTTGAACCCCGGCACCTGCGCCCGCTCCCAACCCCACCCCGCTCAAGTTCCCCACACCCCGGCATCCCTTCTCCCATGCACACCAGCGCTTCCTGTCCGGCTGAGCCATCCCCGCCCATCCACATACCCGCTGCAACCACCACCACCGCCCCCTCCCCCTGCACCCCTCCTCACTCACCCCGGCTGGTGTAGCAGCGGCGTCGCCCGGCTCACCACAAACCCCCCCTCTCCTCCTCCTCCTCCCATCAGCACCTCCCCGCCATCCAGCCGCGCCACCACATGCGCCAGCCAGTCCGCCGCCAGTCCGTGCGTGAAGCCGCCGCTCAGCAGAGCCGGCCACAGCGGGCAAGACAGCGAGTAGCCCGACAGGGCGCCGGCGCCGGGGCCGAAGGCCCCGCCGGCGGCGGCGGCGGCAGCCGCCGCTGCCGCCTGCTGCTGCGTCGCCTGCTGCTGTTGCTGGCCGCTGTTCCCCGCCAGCCGCAGCGGCGCCAGCAGCAGCAGCCCCGCCTTCCTGGACAGCATGTCGGCCACGCTGCCGCTGCCCTCGGGCTCCATGGCGGCCAGCACGTCGCGGACCAGCAGCGGCGGAGGGGGGCCGGCGGCGGCAGCTGCTTCGGCCCGCGCGGTGTGGTGCCAGGTGAGGTGGAAGAGGCCCTAGCAGAGAAGAAGGGGCCGGGAAGGGAGGAGGGTTAGGTTAAAGCCTGCCCCTTCCAGCCTCCCCCTTCCTCCTCCTCCTCCGCCCTCCCTCCCCCCCCGCCCCACTCACCTCCAAAAAGACCTCCACCGCTCCGCACATCTCCAGATACGTCTCCCCCATCTGTCGCTGCCCACCTCCCGCCCCTCCCCCTCCTCCTCCTCCTCCCGGCATGCTGCTGCTCCCCGGCGGCGGCGGCGGCCACCAGCTCTGGTAGCCGGGGTGTACGGCGGCTGCGGCGGCGGAGAAGCGCTCCAGCAGGCCGGTGGCGGCCAGGGAGGCGGCCAGCGTGTCGCCCAGCTGCGCCCACAGCTGCTCGCAGGACTCGAACTCCACCATGGCCTTCATGCAGCGAGCGAGGCCTGAGGGGGAGGGAGGGAGGGAGGGAAGGGGAAGGTAGAGGGAAGTGATGAGCTGTAGGACGAGGCTTCAACATGTGAGGCCGAAGGAGAGAGGAGAGTGAGGCTGGGTCTGATTGTCAAGTCGTCATGCCCTTGTATGCAATTTCCTGCAAGCCGCATGCGTGCAAGCCACCACACCACCTACAGCAGCCCCTCTTGGTTTTCGCTCACCGGCTTCAAGCGCTATACCTACTACACACAGCGCTTTCTACTACCGGTGAATCCGTGTCAGTGTCAGCGCCCTGCAGCCAGTGTGCCCTCAACCCCAGCCCCCCCCCACCTGTGAAGCACCTCGCCACGAACCCCAGCATCCAGGCGTGCGAGGCGGCCTCCTGCCCCGGCGGCCGCCCCAGCAGCGCGCGCAGGCGGGTGCACATGTGGGCGCATGCGGGCAGCAGCTGCGAGCTGCTCAGCGACAAAACCAGCTCGCGAACCTGAGCCAGGGGGGGAGGGGGGCAGCGGTGGGTGGGGCAGCGGGGGAAGCGTCTGGAGGAGCGCACACGCTGAGAGCACATTAGTACCTTCCCCTTCCCCTTCCCCTGCACCCCCTTCCCCTTCCCCTTCCCCTGCACCCTCTCCCTCTCCCCCGCGCCCCACCTGCTGCTGCGCCAGCAGGTCCCTGTGTCGCCAGATGGGGTCGAACACGCAGCTCAGCAGCATCTGGCAGATGCTCTCCAGCAGCGCCTGGGAGGGGAGGAGAGAGGCAGGAGGCGAGGGCAGGAGGTGAGGGCAGGAGGTGAGGAGCATAGTATAACTGAGTTCAGACATAGAGTGCAGACTAACCCCAGCACAGCGGACTTCCATACACCTGCCCTGTTCGTCCTTCCTCTTTACTTCCTACCCTTTCCCCTCTTTATTTGCTCCTCCCCCACCTGCGCGTGCCCCCCCAGCTTCTGCCCGCACAGCAGCCCCTCCAGCGAGGCCAGTGCGGGATTGGGGCCGCCCTCGCGATGCAGGTACAGGTCCACCGAGGTGCGCAGCTCCACAGACCTGTACGGCACCACATGTACGGCACCACATGTAGGACAATATGTAGATCTGGATTGTACGGCAATCGGACTCTCATGAGACACTGACTGCTGCACCTTGCCTGCACCCTGCCTGACCCCTTGGCCCTGGCCCCCTCCTCACCTGCGCCGCTGCAGCTCCTCCAAACGGCTGCCGCCGCCACCGGACCCATCACCTGCGGCAAGACAACCGACAACCGACCGGAAAATACTCTGTCACATACGAAGCGAACGAAACAATCCGCCCAATGGGTCGACTACTCCCCTCCTTACCCCGTACCCACACCCGCCACTGCCGTGTCCTCCCTCACGGCCCTGCGGTCCCAGCCGCCGACCCACCGACCCGCCGACCCACCGACCCGCCGACCAGCCCTGCTCCCTACCCGGCAGCTGCTGCGGTTGCCCCAACAGAGCCGCCCCAGCCAGGGCTGCTAGCTCCCCTAGCGCCTCCGGAACGTGACACTTCAGCAACATGCCGTACACCTCTATGAGGTACTGCTCCGCCTGGGCTTCAGGCAGGGAGTCCAGACCGCCGGGGCCGTTGGGGCTGCCGCTGTCATCGCTGACAGCATCACCATCCTTGTCACCAGGCGCGGCTGCAGGTGTTACTGGAGTGAAGCCGTGAACGTCGGCGCTGCGTGGAGGACCAAGCGCGATGAGAGCGGCAAGCCGCTCTATACTTTCCTGTGCGGATCAAAGGATTGGGGAATGGATGGATTTAGGTAATGTGGAGCATAGCCAGACGAGCGTTAGACATCCTGACGTTTCCTTTTCAGACTGTTCATCGTAAGCATCGAGGCAATGGTTGGGGGAAAGAAGCCAGCGGAGAGAAATGCCAGGCTTCCGAACTGAAAGGGCGGACCAAACGAACGCATAGAGGGTTGCACAGCGGTGCAGGTGTGCGTGACTGAGCTACGTGATGTAAACGAACGCATGGTTTCACACCTGTGCAAGCTGTGCGTCATCGCTGGACAACAGACGGGCCTGGGCCAGATAAGTCCCAGCGCCAGTAAGCGATGGTGAGGAGTTCTTGGCGGCCGAAGAGCGCGCATCCGCTCTACGTGTATTTGAAACCACACCGCTGAGCACCTGCGGGTTTGGCAGAGTGCCAGACAAACCAGGTGCGCAGTGCAACAGTAAGAGCAGGCCAACATCAACCCCCGAAAGTCCGCCTTAAGCGCTAGGTAATTGTACCATCAATCGTCGGCCCTGAGCTCTACTCGACGCATAATTATGACTAGCAGTAACCCTCTTGGGAACCAAAATCCGTGCCCTTGCGCGCTGCAAGCAACCATCTGCATTCCGCTTTCTTTTCAGCACCATTGAACCTAAAATAACATTGTATGTGCGTATACCTGCGAAAGCCGGCACACTCCTTCTCGAGCGTCAGGTAGCGCTGAGACTAGGTCCAGCATTTGCCCGTAACAGGCAGAAATCTAAAGCATAAAAGAGAGCGTCGACTTGTTCCTCTTCCTATATTTGAATTGCGCGTCTATGGGTGTTTAGTGAAAGTAATGACTACGAACGCACATCTGTAACCGAGGACAAGATCCCCATCTACAGCTCAATTACAAAAGCACCATAGCATGCTAACAACAATATAGTAAGGCAGTTTGTTCCCAAGGGCGGATGCGCCTCAGCCACAAACGGCGGACATGCAGTACAGCTCTGGCGGGGTACTGTTCGTTAGCCCATGGCGTGCGAAGCATGCTCACACAGATGTGAAGTCGTGACATAACTTGCGGAATGCGCCTTCATAGCTGCCACCAGGGCCTAAGCTAATGTAGTCTGCACAGTCCGGGACGGTCGGGACTACCGACATTGTCGACAATTCCTGGCTTGGATGTTGAACGGATCTACCCCTAGCCAGGGCAGTATATCGAGTTGAGTGCGTATACGAATGCAGGCTCGGTAGAAGCGAAACCGCATTTCACAAGAGGTGGGCCCGATGTTGCAGATGGCATCATACTCGCCTTCCTTCCTCCAGCGCTTTGAGAGCTTAACATGTTGTTGCAATCGCTATGTGTCATTGTTTAGATCATGCTACCCCATTGCTCGACTCCTCCCTGAGGTGGCCTCCTACCCCAAGCACAGGTACAAGGGACAAAGACTCTGCGCCGCTCCATTTCGTTTGAAAAGGATCTCTGCAGGCGGTTTTTTAATTGGCTGCGAATGCATCTTATGGCGTGTGGGGGAAGGGTCCCCTAGCTGGCGCGCGTCTAGCAGTCGACTGCTGGACTCGAAAAACTGACAACACCCTCCGGGGGGGGGGACAATTACAAGAATCGCATACAAGCCGCCGCCCCCTTACCAATCAACGGGGGGCCGTCCACCTGGCACAGTTACTGATCACCCAGGCCCCTTCACACCGACGCCCATTACCCTTCACACCACCTGCCCTGCCGCGCGCTGCTTCCCTCCGCCCTCTCCTCGCACCGACCTCCTCCACGCCTCCTTGCCGCGCCAGTGCCCAGCCCCGCTGTGGCTTTGCATCGTGCACTTATGCATCGCGCCGCAGCAGTCTTCCTCATGTCACTCTGGTCCTAGGTGCAGGTGCGTAATGCTTGGTCATTCTTCATTGCTGCCTCCCTCCATCAAGCTATCCAAGCAGGCCGGGGTACCGTAGGCACACAGGCGCCCCCAGCCGCCGGCCCTCCTGCCCCTCTTTGCTCTGCCTCTCTCCCTCCCTCACCGCTGCAAGCCCTTCTCCTGCTCATCCTGTCATGCAACGTTTCTGCTCTCCACGAGTTCACCCAATCAACACACCCAAATCAACAAGAACCAAGCAAGCCTACCTACATTACATAAATTGGCACATGCACAACCACCGCAAACCACTCGCTGCTACAACGCTGCCTGCCTATCTATATGTTGAATGGCCTGCGGAAGTCGCCCCCTCCTCCTCCCCCTCCGCCCCTCCCGCCCCCTCCGCCCCGCCGCTCCTCCTCGTCCCACTGCCGCCGCGGGTGCTGCCACTCGGAGGAGCGACCTGGGGGTGGGCGGGGCGGGGTGCACGGGGTGCGTTGGAGGAAGGACCCAACCAGGGGGGATTGGTAGGGATACATCTTCCGCATTAGGCTGGATTTTAGGATTGCATTTAGTCAAGCCAGGGGGGAGGGGTCAAGGGCGATACCAACGATATGAACACAGCGGCGCATGGCTGACGATGATACCGGTGGACCTTGAGCAGGTAGCCTCGGAGGAAGGAAAGCCGCTTCGAACCCCGGAACCCCTTACCCCCAAACCCCGCCCCCCCCCCCGCGCCCCCCACCCCACCTGGCGGGCTCCATCCCGGCACCCCCCGTGGGCCGCCCGCCCCCCACTCCCGCGTGCTGCCGCCCATGCCGTCACCGTAGTCGTCCTCGTCATCGGGTGATGCGGATCTGCCGTACCCGGGTCGAGCGGGGCCGTACGGATCTCGGGTCTGCCTCTCAACCTTGGACATGGCAGGGAGGGGAGGGAGGAGGAGGGGGAGGGCAGCAGCGGGCCATGCGAGATGAGGCTTGGCATTAGAGCGGAGCGCGGGCTGGGCCTGTGGAGGGGTTAGCCCCGTGGGAAGGAAGAGGCGGGCTCGGGAGCGTGACGAGGAACCGCCCTCAGCCCCCCTTGCGCGGTTGCTTTCTTCCTCAACCGCCACCATCCGCTCACAGGTAAGTCCGCTGTTTCTAGTTGTTTGAAAGCCGGGTTTGGGTTCTGGACTCCTGGTTGACTCATTCAGGCAGGGTGGGATGGGTAGCCGGCTATACCATGTACGCACCCCATGGTGAAGCCTACATGTCACACACAGCTCGTCAGTTTCCTCCGCCTTCCCCTCCCTCCTTTCCCCCCTACCCCCCCCTTTCCGCCTCACCTGTTTGAACCACGACTCGCTGGAGGAGGTGCCCCAGGGGTCGTGCGGCCGCCCCCAGCCGCCCCGGTGCAGCGCACCGCCGGGACCAGACCTGCAGAGTGGTGGAGGGGAGCAGAGTCTCAACACCTGTCCCTTAACCGCAGTCTTAACACCTGTTCTTTGATTGCAGTCCCAACACCCCCCTGCCTACACATCCTTCCGCCCCCACCCCTCCCCTTCGACCCGGCAGTAGCATTGCAGCTCGCTCCTTCCCTCCTCGCCATTCCCTATACCCTGTTTCCTAACAATGAACAAGGCTACAATCCCCCCTCCTCCCCCCATAGTGAAGCCTCGTCATGCAGCTTGTCAGTTTCCCCTTTCTACCCCATCCCCCCCTCCCATCTCCCCCGCCCTCACATGTACTTTGCCAGCTCCTCCAGAAACTCCTCCGGACTCCGCCCGCCCAGCCGCCGCCGCCAGTCCTCGCCGCCCCCACCCTCCGCCTCGTCCGACGACCCGTACCCGCCGTCCCCCTGCTCGCCTACCCGCGCCGCGTCGTCCTCCTCCTCCTCATCATCCTCCTCGTCCCCGCCACTGCCGTCGTCGAAGGGGCGGGGGGCGGTGAAGCCCCCGCCCGAGGGCTGGTGGTGCCGCTGGGAGCCCACTCGGGACCAGCGGAAGGGGCTGGGACCCGAGTCCTGGGGGCGGGGTGGGAGGGGGGGTGGGAGGGGGGGGGGAGACAGAGGGCGGAGGAGGGCGGATGCGGTTACAGTTACAATGTGACCTCGGGTACAGTGTGTCCGTACGAGCCAGGGGGGAGAACGAATTAGGATGATAGAAAGTAGGGGTTCGCGCAAGGGGATGGGTGGGAGGGCTTGGGGAGGCCAGGTAGCGGTCAAGGAGCGGTTTGCAAGCATGCCGGCGACGGGACAGAGTGCAGCGACGGATGCTGCCTGCTGCTGCGGGGGAGGGGAGGAAAGCATCACCCCCCCCCCTCACATGCACCCTGCAGCTCACAGCCGCCCTAACCGATTGAGTCCCCCCCCTCCCCCCCCTCCCAAAGCTCCTCACCTCGTCCACATCCTGCACGTCCCTGAAGAAGCTGAACCGTCGGTGGTGGTGGTGGTATGTGATGTCGTACTGCCGCCTGGCCTCCGGGTCGGACAGCACCTCGTAGGCGGCGGTGAGGGCCACGAAGGCCTGGGTGGCGCCATCCTGGTGGGAGGGAGGGAGGGGGAAACAGACAAGATAAGTGAATGGAGAGGGGGTAATTTGGAAACAGAATCCGCATTAGGCTGGATAGTTGGGTTAGCATATAATTGTAGTTGTTTGTTGTATGGAGAGGGGCGGAGACCATACCATACCATAGAGAGCCACAGGTTAGGGCAAAGCAAACAGAATAAAAAAGGTGGAGGGGAGAAGGAGGGAAAGAGGGGTAAAGAAGGAAAGACCCGGGGTTCCCATTGCCCGGGAAAACACAACCCGGACAGTGTCGAAGATAGACGACCGACATCCAAGATAGGTGGATGGTGGAGAGTGGAGGAAGAGAGAGCATCCTTGGGGTGGAGCATACTCGGGACCAAGGGTAGGGGGGTTAGGGTACCGCAGCACCCCGCTCCCCTCCCCTCCCCTTCCCCCTCCCCCAGTCCCCTCCCCCCTCCCCTCCCCCCACCAAACCATACCATACCCCCCCCCCAGTCCCCTCCCCCTCCCCTCTTTAGTTGTTTGCCTTTCTTATATAATTTTTCTCCCCTCCCCAGCACCCCCTCTCCCCCTTACCTCCTTGTTCACGTCCGGGTGCAGCTCCTTGGCTCGGCGGCGGAAGGCGGCCCGGATGTCCTCCTCGTCGCAGTCGGGGGAGAGCCCCAGCAGGCGGTAGTGGTCGGGGGGGTCGGGGGAGGAGGAGGAGGGGGGGAAGGAGGCTGCATGCGGGGGGGAGGGGAGGGGCAGGGGGGGAGGAGGGAGAGCAGCGCTGATAAGAGAAGGGGAAAGAGACACTGATGGGAAAGCAACGGACGAAGGCGACAAGGAGAGGAGAAGGAGGGTGGGGGGTTGGAAGGGCAAGGCAGGGGATGTGACGTTCAGCCTGACACAGTGAGGCCTCCGGCTGCCTCCAGCGATCCGAGGAAAATTCAGTACGGCTAGGGGAAGCGCCCTCGGATGCGCCCTCCAGCGTTATTCGACGTCACCACAAGGCGCCGCTTCACCCACCGCATCACATCGTACCGCATCCCTCATTGTGTTGCTCCTCATCACTACCAACACATGCCGTACACAGAACATAGGCGCAGTTTCCTACCTCCCCTGCCGTACGCTTGACACGTCCTCGTTCCCCTGCACCTCCGCCCGGCACTAGCGGCTGCCTGCGCTGACGCTGCTGCTCCCTTTGCTGCTGCGGCTGCTCCTAGGGCTGGAGGTACCGCTAGGGCGCCGGACGCCGGAAACGTGGAGGTCGCTTTGGAGGCGAACGCTCGTGCGCATGTGGTGGCAGTCCGTGATGCCCTTGACCCTGTTGTTCTTGTTAGTAATGAAGGAGCCGCAGCTGAGAAGGAGGAGGAGGCGCAGCTTGCGGCGGTGGTTGTATGGCGCCCTTGCGAGGCGCAGGAGGGCAGTCGCCAGGGTCTTGTGGCGGTTGAGGGACAGGGAGCTGGTGGGTTCGGGAGCGAGGACGCAGGCGGGAGGTGGGAGGAGGAGGGCGCGGCAAGCAGCCTGTGGGAGGGAAGTTGATGCGCAATTTGGATGGAATAGGGTTGCGAAGGCAAAGGTTTGAAGCAGTATACTGCGAAGGGCTGCTCGGCAAGGACTTAAGCTGAAAGATGCACTTGTGGATGGTAGCAAGGAGAGCGTTCCGTTTGCAAGGTGATGCGTGGAAGCAAGCATGCTGACAATAACGCTTGCTCAGCTACGATGAAAGATATCGACAGGAAGGCAGCATAAATACATACGCATAGGTAACTGGGTAAAGGGTTCGCCCAAACAATCTAAACTGCGACGCTTGGGTCGCGTGGGTCCTAGGGCCATGCGATGTGCTAAGTTAGTCTCAGCCCCATATTCCTTACCCGAAAGTACCTCCTCTTGATCCTATGCCAACGGAGTAGTTCATTCCTCCTTCTTCCTTACAGGTGCCGTGTTGTATCTTACAAGGGTGTCATCGCCTGAAGGTAACAAACCGGCTGAGTAGTTATGAGGTCATATGCGTAGATGACGCATTAGCTCTCCTAAGTCCCAAGTGCCTGGCGTCCGTAGGTTACACCTTGCAAGTCGAAGGCTCCACCGGAACCAAGAGGCCCCATTTCCGGAGCGTGCCATAGTTCTGGAGCAAGGCGCGACTGTGGAATACGTTCAGTCTGCTGCTTGTACTGCTGTTCCTTGGGCATGGAGACCTACGGGATACTCTTGAATGGGTCATATCAATAAAAGCTCGCCTCGTCTTGAGGCTTTCAGCGTTGACCTTTCCTCTAAAAACCACGTCCAACCCTAGATGCTTAGTAGCTCTATCTAATTTGTGTTCATCGCGTGTCTTTGGCCTACATCCTTTAGATTAGCGTCCTTTGAAGAAGACATGAGCACCGGACCTCAGGAGCTCACTCCTGACGTCCTCCGGGCGCTGCAACAACATTTACTTGCACAAGGTGCAGTACTACCTGATGGAGTAAACCTTCAGCAGGCGTTGGCGTTCGCGCAGCAAGCAGCGTCCGGGGCAGCAACGCTGGGAGAGGCGGGCAGCGATGCCGGAGACTCAGACTCGGATAACGAGGAGGGCGCGGCTCGCCGTTCGTCAGACCGCGCGTCGAAGGGAAAGCAGGGGTCTGGAAAGGCCAGTAAGCCTGCGGACAAAGCGACGGGCGGGCGGACCGGTACATCTCGGATGAAGGGCAAGGATGCTGATGAGGACGATGCCGACGAACGTACCAAAGGTGGAAAGGCTGGCAAGGGTGGTGCTGGAGCAGCCAAAGATGCGCAACCGCCTCGCAAGAAGGCCAAGGTGGAACCTACGCCCGGCTCTGAGTCGCAGGTATGCATCATGCCATGACAGGCAACGACGCGGTTCCTTTAAAACTTTTACAAGCGCAGCCGGACTCCATGTATACACCCGGAGACTTCCGGTGCTCTTGCCCTGATTTTATCGCCAGAGTCGGCCGTTGTGCCTACCCGGGGCCGTCCAAGCATTCCTCGTTGTGAAGCGGGTGGCATTGTACCGAACTTGTGGTGGTAGCCTGTTGCCGACGAGCAGCCCACCTCTGCTTCCAGCGGCTCATCGCTCCCATGCCCTGCTATTCCCGCTCTGTACCTGCAGTTTGACCCGCTCCGAAACCTCGACGTGCTAGCAGCTGCCGCCCTGGCCCAAGCGCACGACAGGTGGGTCAGCTCCCAGCAGGCGAACAAGCCAGCCGCGCTAGGCGGCACCCCAGGGCCATCCGCCGCCGCCGGCGCCTCCCCCAAGACCCGCTCAACGCCCTCCGCCGGCCCCACAACCACCACCGCCACCACCGTAGCGCATGCCGTCCCAACCGCACACGCCGCGGGCCCTATACGTGGCTTGCCGCCCCTAGTGACCACTGCCGCTGCCGGCGCAACCCCTGTCGGCGGCGCCGTCAGCTCGGGTAACAGCGCCGGCGCAGCTCCGCAGACCCGTACGACACGCGGCGGCAGCACCGGCAGTGGAGGTACGGCAGCCGGTGCTGCTGGCGTCGCCGGTGCCGGCGTTGCAACGGTCGCCGGCCAGGACTCCTCCCCACGTTCCGCTGCGCAGCCGCCGTCCGCAGCCGCCGCAGTGGCTCAGGTGGCGGTCGCCATCCCCACGCGGCCCCGCACTCGGCGGCCGCTGCCTGCCCACATTGCAACGCAGCGGCAGGTATCCCTGCCGGGAGCTCGCACCTCCGGCGCAGGTGCTGCTGGTTCAGAAGGACCCATGCCCTTGCAGATGGAAGGAGCAGCTGCCTCCTTACATGGCAACGGGGAAGGCGGCGGAGAGGCTTTCTTGGCGCAGGAGGCCGAGACGGTGATGGATTCTCGCGCCGGGGATGATGCGCCGGTGGCCAGTGGAGAGGGAGCAGCGGACAGCGGCGGCGGCGAGCTACTGGCGGATGATGAGCAGCTGCCGCCGCCGCCGCAAACACTGACGTTGCCGCTGACCATGCCACCCCCGCAGCCGCAGCAGCAGCCGCAGCTCGACGCGCACTTCCTCTCGCACCACCTGACACAAGGGCTGCTGGCGGCAGGCATGCCACCGGCGGCCATGCCGACTGCAGGCGCCTTGATCGCTCCTGCTCAACAACAACAGCAGCAGCAGCACCCACAGTTGCAGCCTGCACAACTGACCCATGGGTCTCTAACGACCCAGATCGCCGACGCGGCAGGGACCGCGGCTGCTGGTAGCACTGGCGGGGCGGCAGAGAACACTCCGATGGCTGTGTTGCCGCCCCCTGCAGCAGCTCCTGCTGCCGGGCCTGCTGCTGCACCGGCAGCGGGAGCTTCGTCGGACCCCGGAGCGGATCTTGCAGCGGCGTTGATGTCTGGACTGGTTGCAGCGGGGCTGGATGGCCACCAACCGCAACAGCAGCAACCGCAACAACAGCAGCAGGGGTCTGCCGGGGCCATCGCGGCTGCTGCTGCCACGCAACCGCCTCTGCAGCAGCAATTGACGCTGCTTACAGCTGCTGCTGCTGGCACGCAGGACGCAGCAGCTCCCCTGGTTGCAACCGCCGCTGCCGCCGGCAACGGCAGCGTCAGCAATGCAGCAGACGCTGCGGGCGGCAACCTCACCATCGCGGTTCTTCCTCCAACAGCCGCCCAAGCCGGCGGAGAGGCCCCAGCGGCTGCTCCCCAACCGCAGCCGACAGTGCCCCCGGCGATGCCGCTGCTCCCGCCTCTCACCAGCGGCGCGGGCGGCTCCTCTTTGGCGCCTGGTGCCGCCCCTCCTCCGCTGGCACTCCTGGAGCAGCAGCTGGGCCCCGAGCCCCTCATGGTCGCCTCGCTCATCCAGGCGGCACTGGCGAGCCACGAGGCGTCCATATCGGCGCCCGGCAGCGCGGCGGCGGCGGCGGCCTCCACTCAGCTGAGTGAGCTGCTGGCGGCGGCGGCGGGAGGGAGCAATCCGCTGGCGGCGGCGATGGCGGCGGCAGCAGCAGCCGCCGAGGGCCTGATGGCGCCGGGTTCGCTTGGCAGCGGCAGCAGCGGCGGCGCCGGCGGTCCGCACATGCAGCAGCTGACGGGAGGTGCCGCCGCGGGGCTGGTTGGCGATGGCGCCGAGGCGGGGGAGTTCGCGGCGGCGGTGGCGGCGGCGGCAGCGGCGGCGGGACGGAAGCGCGCTCCTCGGCGGCGCGGCGGCAGTGGCGTGGAGTCGGAGGGCGTGCTTGATGAGGACATGAGCGACGAGGAGGGCAGGCGGAGGGAGGTGGGTGCGAGGGCGTCGGAGGGCGAGGCGGACTGGATCTCTTGGACGAGGCGTTTTCAACCTTTAATGCGTTCATATTCGGACCTTAACAAGCACAGTTGTTACAGATCCACCAAACGTCCATGCATGTCGTCATCACCACGTCGCCCTGTTGCTCTGCGTGCGGCCCTCCGCCTCGCTCCCTGCCTGTGTATGTCTGACGCGTGCTTGCTTGTGGTGCCGCCGAGTCATGCAGGGCAGGGAGCGGCGCAGCACGGGACAGGGCCGGCGCTTCTACGAGCCCGCGTTGAAGATCGGAGCACGGGTGGGTGTGGCTGCTGCGGTTGCGCGGAAACTACTGGTGTAGCGGGGATTGGGATCGACGGCTTTTTGCTCTCTTGCCGCTCTCTCCATGCGCGCATCCGCCTTCATTCATCCGTCCAAACAGCTTCAAAGCACGTGCCCATCACGCGCTGTACGATACACGGTGTTTTGTAACACCAAACGCTTCTGCATTTAGTTGGGTAAACGGCGTGCCGTTCATACACATGTGGCTCGTGCGCGGAAGACCGCCTGGGTTCCTGGTCCCCACCTGGGCAAGCATCTTCCTGATCCCTCCTCGGCATGCATCCTCCTCCGCCATTCCCCGGCCCCCCGGCTCCCACCCCTGCAGGTTACCTTTGAGGAGGGCATGAAGCTGGCTGATGGGCGCATCTACGTGCCGCTGCCCTTTGTGCACAAGAACTTCGCGGACCAGCAGTTCCCGCTGCGGCTGCCGGCGGATGTGGTGGTGAACGGGGAGGTCATCCACGAGGCGTTCATGGTGGGGAGGGCTGGGGCTCGTGGGGGCTGGGGCTTGGGCGGGGTTGGGATGGTGTTGGGGAGCAGGCGATTGGGGGCGGAGTGGCGGTATTGCGGTGATGGGAGATTGCGACATGGGTGCCTGCAGGGTGCTACAGGGAACAGCATGCGGGCCCTGTCATTCCGTGTTGAGGGTTTTCGGGAGTGGTCGAGGTTTAAAGGCATGCCCCGCACAGACGGATACCTGCACAGAGGTCGTTGCTGGAAAGCCCTTATCAGCTGTGGTCCAGTCCGAAGTAGAGCCAACCGCGATACCGCAATACTGCAACTCTCTCCCCCCCTCTCCCTCTCTCGTACCTCACAGGTCAAGATCGCTCGCAGCCAAAACAAGACCCGGCGACACGGGCTGGGCAATCACTGGGTCACCGGGCACCAGCGACTCATCAAGAACTACAAGGTAGGAGATGTGTACGGCACATAAAGCCATTCAAGAGTACGGTGCTGCACACATGGCTCATGGTTGCAGCACCAGTTCCACGTTCCCCAGCCACCTCCCTCCGCACGCACATGCATGCACCACCTCTCACCCCGTGCCCCCCCCCCATGAACTCCCTCGCCCCGCCTTCCTCACCTACACCCTGCGTACGGCGCCCCTCCAGTGCCGTTTCTCGACTATCCGCCCTATTCACGCTGCCGCTCCTCCTGCACCTCCCTCCCCTGCCGCTTCCTATCCCCATTGTTTTTTCCCCAACATGTGGTTTCCTATGTTTCGGTATGGTCTTTGACCCCTCCCCGCGGTCAGTTAGTTGTTTCCTCTTTACCCCCCCTCCATTTCAGGACGTGCGGCTGACGGGGCTGGAGCTGGTGGAGGAGTCCAAGCTGCGCATCCTGCTGACCGCCTCAGGCACCTGGGACGACCCCAACCCGCAGCCCGCAGCACTCACCCACTCGCAGCACCAGCAGCAGCACCCGCAGCTGCAGCTGGGCGGCCCGGGGGGCCCGCTGGGGGCGCTGCCTCACCCGGGGCTGCTGGGGCTGCCGGGGGGACCCCCGGGGGGCTTCGGGCAACCAGGTGAGCGGGGGCGCGGGTGTGCTGGTGTGCGGGTGTGGTGTGCAGCAGCGGCCATTCGGCAGCCATGCAACCGTTGTTGGCTGTGCTGCTGGCATGCATGTTGCTGCGTTGAGGAGGGGGGGCATACGGCACTCTGCCCTCGGCACTCCTCCTCAACCTCCCAAACTAATGTGTGTTCAAATAACTGGCCGTGTGTTTGTGCGTGTGCGTGCGTTCCCCATCAGAGTCTGTACCGTTGCGCGCTTACACGCTTGCATGCCCGCACCCACACGCGCTCAACCGCTTGCTGCGTGCCCGCACCACCCAGGCGGCCTCATGTTGAAGGCGGACGGCAGCAACCCGGCTGCCGGGGGCTTCGACCTGGGCGCCCTGCTCGCCATGCAGGCCGCCGCTGCGGCAGCTGCAGCCGCCGGCCACCCGCACATGATGCCGCCAGGCCTGCCGGGTATGCCGCCGCTGCTACCGGGCAGCAGCAGCACCGCAGCCGCAGCTGCAGGCACCGCCGGTGCGATTGCTGGCGGCAACTCCGGACTGCTGCCGCCATCCGGCGGCCTGCCGGGCCTCCCGCCGGGGCCCAACCCCAATACCTTCCTCGCCATGCTGGGTGGCGCCGCCGCGGGGGCACCCGGCGGGCCGCTGCCGGCCGGATCTGCTGCAGGCACAGCGGGAGCCATGTCGGTGCAGCCCTTGCTGCTGCCGCCGCCGCCGTTGTCACACCTGCAGCTGCAGCAGCCTGGGGTCGGCGGTGGTGCTGGTGCGGCGGCAGGGCCGGCAGCAGCGGCGCCGCCACCCCTCAGCGGCGGCGCGGGAGCCGCAGCGGAGCAGCAGCCTGGAGCTCTGGGCGGCGGCGGCGGCTCGGCCTTCACGCCTGCGTCGGAAGGGCCCACGAGTGCTGCCGCTGCTGCCCCCGCCGATGGGAATGTCGGCTTGGGCGGCATGGCGCAGCAGCTCAGTGGGCAGGGGCAGGGTGCAAGCAGCGCGGAGGGGCTGCCACCGCAGCAGCAGCAGCAGCAGGCAGCTGCCGCCATGGACGGCGCTGCGGCGGCGGCGGCGGCACCGCAGCCACCACCACCGCAGCAGCCTAGCAGCTTTGGCGGGCTGGAGGCGGGTGGCTTGGCGGCTGCCCTGGCTGCCTCGGACAGCGCCCAGCAGGCCGGGGAGGCAGCCGGGGTGCGGCCCCCCGCGGAGAACGAGGTGGATGCCGCTGCCTCCCGAACGTCAGACGGCAGCACCTCGCAGCAACAGCAGCAGCAACAACAGCAGCAGCAACAACAGCAGCAGCAGAATGCGGCAGCATCGGCGGCCACGGCGATGCAGGCGCTGCCCTGGCCGGGTCTGTCCATGGCGCCCGGCACTCTGCCGCACATGCTGTTGCCGCACGGGGTACCTCCCTCCATGTACGCCCACCACCCACACCACGCCATGTTGCAGCAGCAGCTACAGGCGCAGGGGGCTGGGGGGCAGATGCAGCCGCCGCAGCAGCAGGCGGTGCAACCAGGAGCGGGAGCCGTTGCAGATGCAGCAGCACCGGGAGCTGTACAGACTGCACCGCAGCAACCGTCGCCGCTGGAGTCAGGAGGCGGCGGCGGCGGGATTGGGATTGGGTCCCTGGACAGTGCACTTGCGGCCATGCACAGCCTCATCATGGCTCCAGGCCTGCCCTCCCAGCAGCAGCCGGCGCCGTCACAGCAGCAGCAGCAGCAACAGCCGTCAGGAGCGGCGGCGGGCATGGCCGGGCAGTTCGCTGCTGCGGCAGCTGCCGCCGCCGCCGCTGCTGGCGGGCACTTGGGCGGCCTCCCCGGGGCACCTCCAGGCGGCGGCATACCCGGGCTGCCGAACATCATGGCCACGCCAGGAGGCTCGCAGCAGCCAGGCGGCGGCGGCGCCGCTGGCGGAAGCGCCGGCGGCGGGGCCCCCGGGCAGTTCACGCTGGCTCCATCCTTCCTGTTGCCGCTCATGCAGCCGCCGCCGGGACCAGGTACGGCAGCGGGTACGGCGGCGGCGGGACAGTCGACGGACGGCACTGCAGCCGGACAGCACCTGGGTCCGCTGTCAGCGCTGGCGGGGCTGCCGGCGGGGCTGATGGGGCCCGGAGGCTTCACGAGCGCGGGCGACCTGCTGGCGGCGGCGGCAGCCAATGGGCAGTGGAGCATGGATGCAATCCAGGTGGGGCGGGCGGGCGGGGGGGTGAGTGGAGTCGCGGTAGTAGAGTGGGGATGGTCGTGGGAGGAGGGGGCATTGCTGCGGGGGGTTAAAACGTGGAAGGAGTCATCTGGGTTTTGGGTTAATCCTCTGCGTGACGGACATGGAGTTCCAGCCATATCTGGGACGTCCTAGGGGGCTGCTGCGCGTGTCTGCCCTTGCGTCATATCCGCTTGCGACTTTGCCTTACCGTGTTGACGGCGGGCTGTCATGAGGGGCCGTAGGGATGAGTTCTACTCCGACTGGGAGCGGAAAGTAACTTAGCGATTGCACGATACGTTCTTGCTTGCCTTCGTTTTGCGTCGCCCCGCAGACGTTGTTGTCAGGCGGCCAGGGGCTGCTGGGGCTGCCGCGACCCGTGGGTCTTGGGCAGCCCACACATGGAGCCCTCAGCAACAACATTGCAGGTGCGCAGTGGGTGGGTGGCCGGGTGGGTGCGCTTGGCGAAGGGGGTGGGTGCAGCGGAAGCGGAGCGGCTGCCGTCGCGAGCGTGCGCTGTGCCCTGTGCGTGCCACTTACACGGTACCTAGTACCGGTATGTGACCCATGGGTCCTTCGTCGATGACAAGGATACCAGGATACCCGAGGTGTCGTTATTTGTTCTGAAGTTGTACTTGCCGTCCGTGGCTCGCAGCAAAACCCCACAAGGACTCTTTATGCCTTCTTGTTGGTCTGCCGTACTGCGCACACGTCATTCGCTCCTGCTCCTTACTGCCTGCCCGCTACCCCTCCCCCCCCCCCCCCGCTGCTCTTCCCTTCCAACCCCAGGCGGCAACCAGCAGTACCCCCGCCTGTACGACGGGCGCATCCACGTGCCCCTCAACCTCATCAATGCCCACTTCGCGAATGTGGAGGTGAGGGGACGCCGACCTCCCTGGTAGCGTGCATACGGTATCTTCACGTGCATGTTTACCTACACACGCATAAGAGTACGGTAGTTGAGCACATGCTTTCCAGCCGGAATCCCGTACCCCCAAGCCCTCTTCCCCGCTTCCCTGTCACCCCGCCACGCATGCGTGCTCAACGGCCCCGCACAATAAGCCATACCTCCTCTACGCCCCTGTCTTCTTTGCCCTACCTAGCTCTCCTCCTCCAACCCAGCACCTCACCTGCACCTCTGCCCCCCTTTACCCCCTCCCCCCCCCCCCGCCCCGCAGTTCCCGGTCACCATCCACACTCGCGTCACCATCAACTCGGAGTTGGTGGGGGAGAGCATCCAGGTGCGGAGCGGGCGGGCCGGGGGCTGCGGATGGGATGCTTTTAGGGGGTTTAAGGCTGCGGCTGAGATGTGTGCGGTTGCCTGCGCCCTGGTTGCACGTGTGCTGTTAGAAACACAAGCGGCCGGTTGGACTGACGACACCCGCGCGCGGGCGCCACACACCCACGGCTACCGGTATAGCACTCTCCCCTTCCCTAACCCCCGTGTCGCACGCTTGCCCCCGAAGCTGCCATTCCTCACATTCACACTCCCACTCCTGCTGCTGCCCACCGCTCATCCTCCTGCTGCCCACCGCTCATCCTCCTGCTGCTGCTGCTGCTGCTGCTCACACTGCAGGCCCGCATCGTCAAGTACAAGAAGCACCGGCGACCCAACCACTTCAACTACTGGATCACTGGGCTGCAGAAGACACTGTCCAGGTAGGGAAAGGGAGGGAAGGGGAGGGGAGGGGAGGGGGGGATCCTAGCGACTCGGCGGCAATGACTTGTGGCGGCTGCGTCCTTCGATGTATGGATTTGTATTAGGTATCCAAAAATCTTAAACATGCGGTCTATTAGTTCACATTTGCGTAGGAGGGTACTAGGGCAGATTTCGTGGACGATTAGGAAATCAAAACCAACCAACCAATATGGTTGACTGGGTCCATGCCGTCGGTCTGGATGGATGCCGAACTAGGAGGCCCTCATGCCTGCCCCGCCCACACCCGTTACCTCCCCGCACCGTTACCTGCCCACCCACCACCATGGGATTGGGACTCCAATCGCTTCCCCTCCCCTTTTTTGTTCTAAACCCCCTCCCTTCCTTTCCTGTCTTCCCGCCCCGTGCCGCCAGGTACAACGACGTACGGCAGGCGGGTGTGACGTTGGAGCCGGGCAGCAACGTCATCCGGGTCAATCTGGTGGCGGCGGGGAGCTAGGGGCGGGGAGGCGGGAGGGGGAGAAGGACGGCGCCTGTGAAGGGGAGGAGACAAGGGTGCGCAGCCTGAGGGTCCCGGCGAGGGGCCAGCGAGCGGGCAGTAGCAGGAAGGCTGTGGGAGTGCGGTGAACTGGTGATGGGCGGAGAGGGTTGGTGGCAGCCGAGCAGGTTGGAGGGCTTCGGAGCTGGGTTAGGGAGTTTGTTGTTGGCGTAATGGATGGTGGGTGCAGGGCGGGGGCTAACGTGGGAGCGGTGGCCGCCAGGGTCACGACCCGTGCAGTGCGAGATTCGGAGTTTGTCGTCGCGTCTTTTTGGACCGGCCACGAAGGGCGGTGGGGAAGTACCAGTAGCACGGATGCATGCGTCAGTTTCGTTGGGGGGAAGAAGTTCACGGTGTGCACGGCGTGACAACATCGCGCCAGTTGGGGTCGTTTGGTCGCAGAGAATCAGCGGCTGAGCAGCTTGGGCGGCAGCCTTGCCGTGTTCGGTTGGGGAGAGGAGAGATGGAGGCTGAAGCGGCTGGTACGCATGTCGAGGTGTTGTGCTTGGGTTTCAAAGGTGTCTTATGTTGCGGTCTACAAGGGCGGTGCGCCCGAGTGGGCTCCGCAGATCTCTTGGATCCCTCTGCGTGAGGAAGCATTTTGGTTTGAAGAAGACATCTCTTGCGTCTCAAGTGTGGGTGGGTGTTTAATTCAACAATAAACATCACATAATGTTTTGATGTTGTGATGTGGGTGGGTGTTTGTGTGGACGTGTACCGTTGCCTCTTATCAGGCTCTTTTCCACCGCAACCTTGTAGTGTCCACCTTATATCCACTCATAAATGCTCGCTGCATGGGACCAGCTGGAACTCGACAACTGGACCGCTTCTAGCATCAGCCCCGGGTCTCGAGGGCCGCATGCATTGATTGCATGACCTACGTGTGCCGTACAGCAGCATGTAAAGCGCCGCACCAAACCATCCTGGTTAGCCAACGCGCCACAATGACGTGGCATTCAGGAAGTGCCATGCAGCTGGCAGCAGGTCTGGCGTCTGGGCTCGCCCGCCGCAGGTGCTGTTGGGGACCTCTCCCGAGTTGGCGCTTACATGTAACCGTTCGTCCGCTCAAAATTCAACCAAGACCCCAACAGTGGAACCCACGCATCTTAGATCCATATCAAAGATAAGATACCGCTAACGCAGACGTTGTCGCAGTCAGGACAAAACCTGCAATGTGGAGTATACCGGTACCACACATGAACCAACAGACCAACAGCGCATCATCACCGCACACCATTAATAATGTGTCTTTCAAAAATCGCAACCATCAATCTGCGAGGGCAGTGACGCCCGGCAACGCGATGGCATGGCACAACATCCATCAGCACAAAGAAGTACAAAAGCAAGAACTTTAAAAGACACAACGGCGCGCACAACGCCATGCGCTCGCTCCCGCAAGTTTACAATACATAATGCCATAATATCTTGCTTTTATAGGTGGTTTTCACACGCGCGCGCGCATGCAACTCAGACCAAACCCACAAATGCACGACCGCATGTATTGGCGGAGGGTACCATAGCATTCGCCGCAAATGCATTGTCGACCGGCACGCGGCCTACAATTGCCGAAACGTAAAGCAATTCCGGTGTAACGGTACAGCCTTCTGCGCGAGCCAGCCAGCTTCCAACATCGGAAGCCGCGGCCGCAAGTATCAACACAGGGAACGATCCAACCAAGCGCTCGTGGTTTGGGGACTCCACACATAACCCTAATAACGCAACGCCGCCACTGGTTAGGGATCCAGAACAACACAAGGACACGCAGTGTGTGGCCGAAAGCACTGAGCACGCCACAACAGCCCAGGAAGCATCTTCAAGGCGCAGATAGTCGTACATTGGTACGAAGGGCACCATACATGACACCCCCCCTCCTGCCCACACATACATGGGTCCGTCTTCTTAACACATATTAGCCACACGCGCACGCGGATGAGTGTACCCTTCTCACAATATGCAGCACAGGTCGTCCCATGGCCGCACTCTTAAACAACAAGCTGGGGGTAGACTCCCATACGTCCAAGTGCGCAGCTGGTACGCCGCATTGCAAGTACGACGGTCGTGGCTCCGTACATGCCAAGTTTCATCAGGCGCGGATTAAGAGCCTCACGAACCCAACATCCACCGAAAAAACGAGCCCTAGAGTAGTTTAGTGTATGCCAGAAAGTGGCACAGGGAGGCACATGAAAATTACGTACCATAATCGCCATCAAGTACTTACAGACGTGTACATGCATACCCCATTATGTTGTCCTTTGTTGTCATTATTCAGAAGGAACGATGGTAAACCTTGCGCAGACATGCTTTCATAACACCCGCAAAGGCCTCATCAGTACAAAGTAATACGCGTTGAATGTAAGTACGGAAACGGTTACCTCTCCGTGGAAAGTTATGGTACTCGAGGGGAGTTGATGTATGTCTTCATGTGCCCCTTGCCCTTCACCTGCGGTTAGAACGACGGCGGAACGTACATATGGGTGCCCGCAGCGTTAGAAGATCCTGTGCCAGCTGTAAGAAGTGTTCTAGCCAACGTCGTATTCCTCGTGTGATACACCCACCGGTGGTTGTTAGCCTCTTCACAACACACCGGCGCTGCCGGGCTGCCATGGCAACTGGCATCCCGCAACGCAAAGACCACCCACGCCGTAATGTAAACATCTCATGCAGTCATCTTCTTAAACATGCCGCATAGCCTTTTGCCGTATGGCACGGTGGCGCGTTTGTAACGGGAACGGACACAAGAAGACGCACCGACCACGCACCTCTATGCCGCCCGTGGGTTGCCATCCTTCCTCGTTCTGCAGGAAGACGTACGTCGCCTCGCTCACGTGGATGGAGCACGGGACACCGGTGCTTTCCATCCTTGAAGCGGTGTTGACGGTGTCGCCTGGCGGGGGGGCGGGGGCACAGACAGGCAGCAGGCAACACGCACACGACAGGAGGGGTTGCCATGTCAGCAGATGTGCTTGGGAGGGGGTTATTACGCCGCTGCCGCAGTTTAGCAGGCTACCGTGTAATACAGCCTGCGGAGCACCCAGGGTTTCAGGCGTATCGGTAGTGCTTCCAAGCAGGCGGGGGTTTGCTTCTAGCGCTCGGGAGCCCCGGCAGCAGCTGCCAGCACCTACCAAAGAGGCAGAAACGCGGCATGCGGGTTCCCACCACGCCGCTGACCACAGGGCCCGTGTGCATGCCAATGCGGATCTTGACCGGCTGGCCCGTGGTCGGCATCTTGACCTCCCGTGCTGCCGCCAGCATCTCCTGTATCGTTGTTGTGGCGCAAACCAGCACACACGGTAACGAACCACTACTGGTGGCAAGCTAGGTAGGGAAGGGCGCAACCAGCTAGCCAGGTTTACGCGTCATCTCAGACAGCCTCAGACAGCCGCCAGCATCGCCACACGACCCATTTGCAGCAAGGCCACCAACACATGTAGGGGCTGTAGGCGACAAGCTACCTCAATGCAAAGGGAAGCCTGGAATCGATATTCTGTCGGCGACCCCGAAAACCACGCGTACCTTTGCAAACCCAAACACACGCCGCACGTCACGACTGGCGTTCACGGTTCCGTCACGCTTGCACACGTTCGCCATGCCGTCCTCATCCGTGTCAACCAGCCCGCCAGCGACGAAGTAGCAGTCCCCAATCGTCTCCACCTGCCGTACGTGATACCAGTAGGAATTAGTGGGGATACATATAGCAGTAGGGACAGGTCAGCAAAAGAGCTGGAGCAGCCAACGGAGGGGTGCAAAACACCAACATCTACCTTAAGCTGCCATGGTATCGGTAGGTAATGTTTTTCGTGCGAAGATGATGTCATTTTTGTAGGGAAGTACGACATTAAGAACTAGTAGGTTTCTTGCTAGCTGCCGTGGTACGTGGAAGCAGATGGCGCGCTTGCATACATGGGTTTACGACGGCAATCGATGGCATTCGGCCCATCCTATCCGGGTGGTTCACACGTGTGTACTTCAACTCACTGAGATCTATCGTACCAGGTGGCCATTCCTCCGCCGGGACTGTGACCGCCTGGTAGACTTCGGCAAGCAGGGCCTTTGCGTGAAGGTGCACTGCCTCCGCAGCGATCCACACAACGGACCCCCGACACCCAGGCACCCGCGACCAGGCACCCCCCCCCTTCGATACAGCAAGACTGCAAGGCCGCACCTTGAACACGCCAAACTCATCCAGCCGGGAGTCGAAGCGGCTGAACAGCGCGTTGAGCATGTGCATGACCGCCCGGGGCTCCACCTCCTTGCACATCGGCGTGAAGCCTGCAGCAAGGGGGACCGACGTGCCATCACAAGGTGCGCTTTCGGCTAAGCTGCGGCCTACGGTTACTACACATGCAGACAGAATTTCCCCAACGTCCCGGTTTCACTTTCGGTAACCTGAGGCGCCCCTCTCACCAACCACATCCGCGAAAAGGAGCGTGACCTGTGAGGGAAAGGAAGGGAACGGAAGAGAGAACAAAAGCAAGGGGCAGCTCTTCATGAAGATTTTGGAAACTGTTGTCGAGCCAGTCGTACAGTCTATCGCACTGTGCACATGCTGCGGAGGCATGCGAGGACGCTCGCACGCCAGAAACCACAAAACGCTTCACAGGTATCCCTCCATGTGCTGCACTGTACGACAAAAGCTCCCAGCAGCGGGAAACACCTCCGCCAACAGCCCAACACAAGTGCCCTCCTTCCCTCCAAACCTCGCTCTCCAAGCCTCCTCACCCTGGGATGCCAGGTAGCCACGGAGTACGGATCCCGCACCCCCGGCCTCATCTGGCTGGGTGCGCCCCCCGCCTGCTTCTGCGAGAACTCAGTCGCCCAGTCCTCCACAATGCCCTTCAGGATGTGGCGCGGGTAGAGCTGCTCCAGCAGGCGGTGCTCCGTCTCCATGACCAGACCCAGGTGCCGCTCCGCAAGCACCCGAGCCGTCACGTCTTGCTGCGGCGGCGGCAGCAGCGGTAACGTGTTATGGCAACAGCCGGAGTACCCAAGGGCGATGGAGGTGTGGGTGCAGCAAAAAACAGTGACAGGAACAGGCGTGCGGCACACGTGACGACAGGAGATTGTGGGAGACTTGCTGCACAAACCGGCAGACACAACGTAAAAAACAGGGGAAACTGTAGTATACAACTGTAGGTGGGTGCGGTAGCGCCACCGCTATTTCGCGGACGACATGAAAGCCGACCGCATGCGGCCGCAAACCAAATCACACCTGCCGCACACCTTCGACAGCAGGACAAAGGTATACACAGCGCGCAACAACAGCGCCGCCGCCGCAAGGGCCCCTCATCGCACCTGCGTGATAATGATGACGTCCTCATCCAGGATGGGATCCACCGCCCGCCGCGCCCACACCTCATGATACACCTCCTGCTGCTGCCCTGCTGCTACTTCCCCAGCTGCGCCCTCAGCGACCGCGGCACCACACTCTCCAAACGGCGTCACTGACTCGAGCAGCGATGACATCTTGCGGCTTAACATCTCCACTGTCGTGATGACGGGAGGCGCCCCGCCGCGACCACCACCTCCCTGTGAAGCAGCGGCCAGGCTGGTCGTACGGTACACAGAGGCGAGTTGAGGTGGCGCCGTCGCTGCCTGGCTTTGACCAGCAGAAGCAGCAGAAGCCGCACTGACAGCCGCTGCAGGCCCGGAGCTGGGCAGGTGTCCATCATTGGTGTCGAAATGCGCCCGAAAGGCAAACGAGGAGGAGGAAATAACGGCGGCAGCGGCGGCCTCGGTAGCAAAAGGCGAGCTGGGGAGTTCCATCACGCTGCCTAACGACTGGGGGGCTACTGTGGCCTGCGGCACGACTGCCCGACAGGCTGCTGCTCCTAACTCACCACCCTCAACGCCCACGCGACTCAGCCGGTGGCGCGGTGGAGTCTGCTCAGATGCCTGTACAGCATTCGCCCCAGAGAGCTTGACGACGTCTGACACTGTTGTGCCTGATGCCGTGCCGCTGCTGCTGCATGACATACCGCCGATGCCGTACACTCCACTACCACCATTACCACCTGCCGTCCTCGCCCCTTCGTACACGCCAGCGTTGGCACCTTCCGATGCCAGGCTCGACCGCCGCTTAGCAGACGAAGTGCCGACGGCAAGAGCCAAGGCGGCCGTCGGCGCGGCACGGAGGCTGCCTGCAAACGCCACGGCGTGCGAGAATGAAGGCATTGGCAGCGGCGTAACGCTTGCGGGGGAGGACGACACAATGAAACTGCGGCTGGCGTGTAGGGAACGCCCGCTGAGGCTTGGGCGCGAGGCCGTCACTAGTCCCGTCAGGGTGCTTGGGCGTACTGGAGCAGCAGTGGCCGAGTCGGCTGACTCCTGTGCGAACCAAGACGTGACGACTCCCTCTGCTGCAGGCGCGCCCGAGGAGGATGCGACGGCGGCTCGGAAGGGCCGACTGGATTGGATGCGGCGAACCGGCAGACGCCCCTGACTCGGCTGCCGCAACGCGCCATCCACCTCCAAGTCCACTGGCCGAGAAGCGGAGATGCGCACGCGTGGCGTGTGGGCCTGGGTTGCACTCGTCTGGGATGATAGCGGCGGCGGCGGCGAGTGGGCTGCTGCATCACGTCTTGGTTGCGGCGGCGTCAGGTCGCACTTGGTTGCAGCGTCGCACTCATAGCAGCCGACACTCGTGACAAACGAGGCTCTAGGTGATGCTGTTAGTGAAGCTGCTGCCACTGCCCCCGAGTCGCCGACGCACGTCAGGCTGGCTGGGCTGACGCTGCCCGTCCTGCCGCCGCCACCGCCCAAGTCGCGAATGCTGCGGCTCAAGATCCTGCCCAGCATCGCTCGGAAGCTGGAGCGTGAACGACTGCCGCCGCCACTGCTGCTGCATGCAATCTCACCGCTGTAGTTCGCGGCGGCGCAGTCGCTAGCGCCGCCGCCACTCCTGCCCCTGTAGTCCCTGCCGCCGCCCCCGGCACTGCTGCCACCGGTGTTGCCTCCACTGCCCTGGTCAGCGTCGCGAGTGCCGCCACCGCCGCGGCCGCTGTTCGCAGCACTGCCACCACTGCCCGGAACAGCGCTGCCGCCGCCTCCATTGCCATCCAGCGGGCTCGGGGTGCCGATGGCGCAGACTGCAAGAGACCCCGAGTAAGCAGACGACCCGCCGTCGCTGTCCCGCGGCATTCCCGTGCCCTCCGCATTGGCCGCCGGCTGCACCAGCCCCTGCCTGGACAGGACCCTGGGTGCGGGAGGTGGGAGCGGCGCCAGGGGCCTCACTGCGCCCAGGGGTTCAGATGAAGGGCGCAAGGACCTAGTGACAGGCCGGGTCACCATTGTGAGAGCCGGGTCATCGTTGTTATCCGCTTCCTCGCATGCGGTCGTTGACAGCACCATGATGGCTCCGGAGTCCTGCAGGCCCCGATGGGTCGGCTGCCCGCTGCCCAGGAGCTGCAGCAGCACCGGCGGAGGGTGCGGCGCTTGCATGGCGTCGACTTGGGGGCAGTGAAGGATGGGAAGCATGGATGAAGATGGTATCGGAGATAGTGAACCCTGGCTGTGATGCGTGTTGGGCAGGCAGAAGCTACGGCGTTGGGGCCCAAGGCGAGTGCTAGTGCCGGCGGTCAAAGGGATGCAGACAGCGCTTCTGGGACGCTGGATGGAGCGGGGCTCGTAGCCGTCTGGGCTCGCAGCGCCCACTGACATGCTGGTGTTGCTGCCTGCCGCCGCGGGACGTTCCAAACTACGCCTCCTCGGCTCCGTTATGGCTGTAGTCCAGGGAAGGAAAAGGGAGGCGCATGAAAGGAGGCTCAAGCGGCTTAGGCTGCCCGCAACTAAATGGGCCAGAGGATGCATGCTCCTTCGCGCAAAGATCCCGGATGCGATTTGTCTACAGGCGCCCTTCATATTATACGCGAGGCCAGACAACTAGTCGAACGTCCTAAAGCAGCGGGATAGAAGCTTAGCATCCAGGCAACTGTACCTGCAAGGTCAGAGTCACCCCAGCCCTTGTCGCTCATGAGGGAGGAGCCATCACCGCCGGGAAGTGCAAGTGCCGCCGCATCCAACACATCAAGACCGGAGAGCTCAAACCCAGCCTGCGCTCTTCCCTCAGTGCTGGGCACCATGCCAGGCGTGGAAGCTATGGCTGCAGGTTTGCCGCCGAACTCGCCACCGGCAGCTGCTGAGCCGCCCGCATGTTGGGGACAGGAGGACTCTGATTGGAAGAATGGGGCCAGGGACTTGGGTCGGGAGGTACGCAGGCTTGATGTGCCTGTCCCATCGCAGCTCACACCGGCGTGCAAGGAGATGCCTGATGGAGTCAACGGCAGCTGACACTCTCCGGCGGCGCGGCCAGCAGAGCCACAGGTCGCGGGTGCGTGGCCCTGCGTGTCCTGCGACTGAGCCTGCACGCGAATAACACCTGCAGGAGTAAGTGCAGAAGTGCAAACAGCGTGCGCGCTTCGTAAGATGGAAATTGAACGGGGTTGGAGAAAAAGAGTTGGCACGTTTGTTGTTAGGTCAACAACGGGATACTGACCGTAAGGTCCATACAACCGAGAGCCAGTTAGGCTAAATGCAACGAGCGCGGGATTAACGAGCGCGGGGTACTTGGCGTAAATGTTGGCCGAGGTGCTTATATTAATCTTATATGAAAAGACCCATGGTACCGTACCGAAGAACCGAACGTACCTTTCCAAACACCCTCTCCCATGACTACCTCCTCCAGCATGATGTATAGCTTCTCCATATCGTACGCAAAAATGGCATTTAATACATTATTGTCAGCTGAGACCTTTGGCTGGGCGTCCACCAAGATGCCCACGCTGCCATCCTCGGAGACGCCTTCAAGCTCCACGCAAGAGCCGAGCCAAGCAATTGACGCTGGGTTCTGGTATAAACATTTATACCCGCTCTGTGTAACAATTGTGACTATCTCCGGCGTGCTTGACAGGATGAGCGAGTCGCGCAAAGATATGGGGTCACGCAAGCTAACCACTCCAGTCTACAAGGGACCAACAGGGGAGGCAAAAGCGCAGGAATACAAGGAAGCTTGTCTATGCTGAGGGGGACCCTTTAAGACAACCCTTCCGTAGCGTCACATGGCGACGTGCCATCCGCACGTACCCGAATTGTGTGGGCGTGTACCCCGCTGGGGTGCGTAGCACCATCTTCAGGAGTCTTAATCCCGTGGGGTGGCGAAATCGAAGGTGGGCACTGCTCGCCCCTTTCAGTACTTAGCGCCTTTGCCGAACTAAACTCCGCGCGAGATGGTTGGGTATGACCCCGTGATGAATTTTTGCTTTTCCGATACCAATTAAAGCACCCTGCTGCCATCTTTCACTTAGTTATCCTGAAAGTTGAATGCACGCTCCGCTCTCGGTCCGAAGTATAGCAAAAAGTGCAAGCTAAGTAAAGAAATATACCCAGGGTAGCAACGTGTAGGAATAGGCATGTCTGCTAAAGCGGAAGGGCCAAAAGCTCCTTCCATTCCGACGACCAGTTGAAGGTAAGCAACGTCCTGGCAGTATCGCACCAAATCAATAATATGTTTAGGGCCATAGGTTCGTAGTAATGCGTGTGTACTCTCTAGGGCCACGTTACATGGTTGGGAAGGTTGCTGACACCATGTACGGCATAGCTTCTACTGGCAGACTACTTCAGTTGATTCCATAGATCCGTTGACAATACACAGCTTTGAATCATTGCTCAGAAACATACATACAGGTAAGCTCGATGCTCTTGCTTAGTCAAGTCGGCAAGTGTCGACGGTGCACTATGGCACCAGGGCAAAAATGGTGATGGCCTTGTGATAGGTAAACTGGATGAGGGTTGGCTGTAAAGATGAAGGTGCCATCACAGTGGAGTCTGACACATGTGACTTTGGTGCCGTTTGTCGCCTGAACCCGGCATTGCCTTCTTCGTCTATATGTCCTTATTGTATGTGCGCGTCCGTCCCATTTTTGAAAATGGGTTGCCGTACAATAGTGTTGTTCATTCCGTGTTGCAAGAATGCATTGCGAAGTGCAACACCACAATCCCAGGACCATGCCCTGTGTCAGCGGGGGCAGGAAGAGTGCACGTAGCATAGTGAAGCGCAGGCGACAACGCAGGCTTCAAGTGGTGGGGCAGGATACCGCCCGTGCCCGGTATAGATAGCCCATTACAAGTTAGGTAGGCGGGTTCGCCAGTCTAGGGGAGGTTAGCAGCATCCAATGGGTCATGAGAGTTGGGCGTAGCTCCACCCAACGGCCTTGGGTGGTGAAAAATGCAGCTAGCTGTAAGGTGCCGCTAGGTGGGCTCTGGAGTGCGTGGGTGCAGGCTCAAACCCCGCCAGCTGTTTTACGCCGTTGGCAGGTTGCATGAAGTGATCATTTAACATTTACAGTGGTTCCCTTAAAGTTAACGCCCGTGATGAACTCAATCCTGTACCGTAAGAGCAGCGGAAGACGCCTATGGTCATCAAAGCACCAGGGGGCATGTAATGAGGGCTAGCAGGAAAGCCTTATTGCTTTGACCAAGACTTAGGGGGGCGCGTAACGACGATTATCCTTGCTCAAAGTATGAGCTAAGCTCGCGATCAGGTTACGCGTAAAAGCTGGACCAGCCGGGAGCATGCGTGTCATTTCCTTGAAAGTGCTACCAACCTGACGTTGCAAGTGCTCTAGCACAATGTGTATATTCAGATATGTATTATATCTCGGTGAATTGAATGTTATTACTCGACCCCGCAAAGTGCTTCTTGAGCATGGACATGCTTGCACGATGTTCTCACGATGTTTAACAGATACCGGTCGAGACAAACACAGAATAGATAACATATAGGTTGCATTGTCCCCTTGATTAGCAACTTTCAGATGTTGAAACTTACAGAGGCGTAACGGTTGCCAACGGTTGTCATTGGGACAATGCAACTGCAAGTCGTGTCATGACGGTACTCCGCAGTCACATCCGCGAGCGCTGCTTTGGTATATATTCGCTGCCAGGGACATCATTGTCATCTTCCATTGAGCACAGCTACACTAAATAGCCCTCAACAGCTAGGACAACTTTCCTTATTGCCACCTCGATATATACTAGAAATCTTTGACTACCAATCACCCCAAGCAACGCCCTCTCAACAACCGGCATGGCTGGCCGTTATCGGTCTGGAAGCTGTGGCCGCAGCCCCCTGGCTGCCTCCATTCTGCTGTCGACCCCGCTCTTGCTGCTGCTGCTGCTGCCGCTGGCCCACGCTCGGCCGCCGCCACAGCCGCAGCTGCCCAGTTGCGATCCCTTCACCTACCCTTACAAGAACCTGACCTACTATAACCCTGATGACTGCCGGACCTATACCCTATTCGACGTGGATGCGGGCTGCATGACCAACTGGACAACCGCCAAGACCGTTTGCGAGAAACGTGGCTTGGAGATGGCGCCTGTCGGTGACAACGCGTCCATGGGTAAGGAATAGGGCTGCATGCTGCGACATCATGTCCGTTTTGGTGTATAGCACCCCGCCCTCTGACGATGCTAAAGATTTGGTTCCAACCCTCCCGATGTGACTGACAGATTCCCTGCTGAAGCTGTGCGCCAGTAACCGCTTCACATGCTGGATGAATGGCACATGCGATCCCGGCCTGTGCTACCTGATGAGCCAGGAGGGCTTTACGCTGAAGCAGAACTGCGAACAGCCAGTCCGCTTCGTCTGCCGTACCAAAGGTAAGGACGTACAGTAGCGCTGCCGTGCACTGCTTTAGCAACTAGCCAACCCCTAGCAAACGTGTTCCCGGACGACGAAGGACGCCTTCATTGTGAGAGAGGCATGTGTGGGCAATGGTTGCCACACACTGCACTGTCCGTCAACGCTCTTCCACATTACCGCAGGCTACAAGTTGTGCCCCAAGAGGAGCCCCTCCCCACCAGTGCCCAGCCCGCCTAGCCCCTCTCCTCCAAGCCCAAGGCCGCCTAGCCCGTCTCCTCCAAGCCCCAGCCCGCCTAGCCCCTCTCCTCCCAGCCCCAGCCCGCAGAGCCCAATTAACGGTATGACACTGCGCTCCAGTAGTCCGGTTTTCCAGTGCCCCTTACGCTCATGCTTGTTCAGTAGCATTTACACCTCTTGCTTGGTTTGGAACAGATATCGGCCCCCTACAGCTTGTGCTTTATGCATGCACGTGCATGATGGCTCCCTTCATCACGTTGTAATGGCCTGTGCCACTCGCCCCGTCCAATGCTGCTCATTCCCTGCTGCCACCTACCGTAGGCTGCCTGGCGACCTGCGATGCCGCGTACCCCAACATGTACCTGCCGGTGTGCGACCAGGACAGCAAGTCCTACCCGAACTGGTGCCACTGCCGCTGCTACGGCTGCACTTGGTTCACACCCTGCAACTCGACACCCCCCGAGCAAGGTGAGGATCTGCAGGGCGTTTGGGGGTGGGTGGGTGCGCACCCTCCCTTGGCATATATGCATGCGGGAATAGCAAACAATAGTTACGTATTTACATTACAACACACAAACTTACCGTGTTCTACATCCATGCGCCGATGTGTTTCCTACTTAGGCAACAACGTGCTCAAGCTCTACCAGGACGGCTACGACTACCTGATGTTCACGGTGGATGCCACTCAGCGGATGCCGTACACGGAGGCTGAGATCTTCTGCCGTGACCTGGGGTACGGCTGGGATCTGGTTCCGTACGACGATGCGTCCGGCTACAGTGCCCTGCAGGGGCTGTGTGCCAGCAACTATTACACTTGCTGGTTCAAGAAGGGCGCGGATGATGAGGACTTGTGCCCGCTAATTGACGCCCAGGGCTTGCTGCAGAAGCAGGGATGCGAGCAAGACGTGCGGTTCGTGTGCCGCAAGGAGAGGGAGATCCTGTGAAGCAGGACTGGTGCCATACATCGTGCATGGGTGCAATAATGCGTGTAGGTGGAATGCTGCTCAGTCATTCATGGTTCGTACATTATGCACATCTAAGTTGGCGGCTTGTCGCGGACACGCTTGTAGTCTTAGTTCCTTCGAATGCGCGCCCAAACCTGTACCTGTACCTATACCCGTGCTGTACTTCAATGAGGCCGCCCCATGTATATCTGGGCATGGCGTCTGGTGATCTGTCCTACCTATGTATGCTCCTAAGATTCTTTTTAGCAGGGTGTTTGGCGTATGTTTTGATTTAAGAAGCGTGTAGCTGCATGCCGACCGCATTCCACATTGATGTGCGGTCGGGTGTGTATTGACGTCGTGATGGGGATGTTGTGGATATCCGTACAGGTTGGGCCAAAGTATGTCAATCTGTAAGCAGTACAAGACACTACATTGTAACGGTCACTCATTCTTTCTGTACAATACAAACACCTAAGGCAGGACTCCTGGCAAGAGACCCTACCTGATCGGACATCCAACGAGGGGTCTGCATGCATCCGTACCCTCCCTTCTCTCTCCAGCTACGGAGTGAGTGTGACGAGTGTAGGAGGCCCAAACAATCGACGCTTGTGCACATACATAGGCTTGCAGGCGGCCCCCCATTGGCTACTGAGTAAAGCTTGGTAGGTGCAACCGATGTTGCGTTCCCAACTGACAACTACCAGCCCCTTTGTCCAGCCAATTCTACGCTGTTGGTAGTTGCAGGTTAACCTCACGCCAAGCCCTTCCAAATAGCTGTCTCGGGAACACACATCCACCGCGCACCAGGGTCGACGCGTCCACCGCGCTCCGAGGCACGCGGATATCGTTGTCCCGTCACCCAATACGACAAAAATGTCCGTTTGCAACGGCCTCTCAGTCGGCTATAGCACACATGTGTCTTAGCCTCACAGTTGCAATCTCTCGGTGCCCCTGCATTTCACACCCCTTCACAACGCCCTCGCCGGCAGCAGTGTGCCGCTGCACACCCCAAACCCAAGACCCCTCCGCCGCCCCACCATCCCCTCCCCACTTCCCTCCTCCCCGCCGCCTCCCCCGCACCTCCCTCGCAGCGTCACGGTATCTCCATCCTCCAGGTACCTCCTCCTCACCACCCCGCCTGCTGCTGCCGTACCACCACCGCCATCTGCCGTACCGCTTGCTGCCGGTGCTGACGTCATCAGTACGACCTCCTCCTTCCCTCCGCACGTCAGCTCCAGCAGGCAACCCCTGGAGTCGGGCGTGTCCCCGCTGATGGTTCCGGAGGCGAGCAGGTCGCCGGGGCGCAGCGGACAGCCGCCCGCGGTGTGGTGGGCCAGCATCTGGGGGAAGGTCCAGTAGCTTGGGAGGGGGGGGAGGGGAAAGAGGAGGAAGAGGGGGAAGAAGTGGAGGGGGAAAGACCCGGGGAAAAGAGGGTTCGGCAATAACGACACCACAAGTTAGGGCAGGATAAGTAGGCAGAGGAGGCGGCAGGTTGAAGGGAGTTGGGAGGAGGAGTAGGGGTTGAGGCAGGGGGGCTACACGGTGCCTGTGGACGATATCCCGTCCGCACACACAGTTAGCGCTTATAGGTGGTCAGGCAGATAGGTGGTCAGGCAGCCCTGCATCCACTCACGGGTGGCAATAAACGCAGGTGTCTTATAAACAAGAACCGCACTTAGGAGCATCAACTTCATGCACACTTGTGTATGTTGAGAAAGCTGGCCGCGAGTAGGAACGTACTCACAGGTGTTTCAGGTTGGACCGAGTCACGGTTGTCGGCGGGTGGACGCAGCAGCAGCGGCCGCCTCCTCCTCCTCCCGCTCCTCCTCCGCCCGCTCCTCCCTTCCCCCCGAGCAACGACGCCGCTGCTGCTGCCTCAGCTGGCGAAGACGGTGATGACGTCACGTGTGGCTCCGCCGCCCCCGCAGGAGTGATGTCCACGAACAGCTCTATGTCGTACGTGTACGGCAGCTCCTCTCGCAGGTACGGCAGCAGCTCGGGGGGCTCGTCCCCCGCCTGCCCCTGCTGCCGGGGTGGTGGGGAGCAGCGGTAGGGCTCCAGGGCCTCCAGGGTGACCACCCAGGGTGATATCTGGGTAGCCTGCGGGGGTGGGGGGAAATATAGATAAGTGCATCAACAGAGTCCCAATCCCGAATCCCGACGCGGGGGGCGAGGGGGAGATGCGGAGGGGCGCTGTGCCTGTGTTGTCGTGGTGTTCGTGCCCAGGTCGCCCTGGACGCAGCACCCTTGCTAGCATGGGGCGGGTGAGGGGTGCGGTGCGGGTGCGAAGTGGGGGCTGAGTGGGGTAAGAGTCAAAACCGGAGGGTTGTGCGGTTCTTGCAGTTCTGGGTCGGTTCTTGCGGTCCATAAGGACAAGCAGCCGCTGCAGCGGTTTACCTTCCGACTTCAACCCAGCCCGTCCGGGCACCCTACCTCGCCCCGCCCTCCCACCGCATGCCAACAGGCAGCTTCATACGGTAGCCAACTGTCCTCAACACGCTGGACAGTCGACCCTTCATCGCCGCCGCGGACTCGGTATCCGTGGGGACCGCCAACCCCCACTCTGCATTGGCGGCACCCTGCCGTCTGCCATACACCCATTGCGTTGCCCTACTTTGTGGTTTCCTACGGTTTGGTGTGCGGCCTTTTACCCCCAAACCCCACCCACCCAGTTCTTCCCGTTGAAGGGCCCCAGCGGCACGTACTCCCAGCGCTGCACGTCCCGTGCGCTCCAGTCGTTCAGCAGCACCAGCCCGAACACGTGCGACCAGGCGGAGGGGGCGGGGATGGGCTCGCCATGCGGGTTGCCGGGACCCACCACCGCGGCCTGGGGGGGGGTTTGGAAGGGTGGGTTAGATAAGCACAGGGCTGCAATGCTTTCGATTGCGTCTGGTCGATTGCATCTAGTCGTAAGAGGGGAACTACCGGAACTGGAAAGTAATGGGGCGTGGGCCGACCGACACATGCGACACACATGCCCCATGTAACACACCGCACACACACCAATCAGGTCGTTGGTCGGTGCACCTCACTCCTCCCACCCACCCTTCCCCTCACCACTTCCAGCTCGAAGTCCACTTGGGCACTGGGCGCGAACACGGGTGTGGAACTGCCAGCCGGCAGCACCTGGCCCCTGGTGGGGTGGGGGGGCGGGGTGCAACCCCCAGCAGTGCATGGCATGGCATGGCAGGGCGGTGTGGGACCAACATGCCACATGCAGCAGGCAGGCAGGCACGAGTAGTTAGTCGTCAGAGGCTCAGTCGCCTGCCGCGTGTGTGCCGCATATGGAGAGGATCGGGACTGTCATGGCAACCCGAAACTCCCTCCCTAGCTCGTCAATTTCCTCAACTCTCACCACCCTTCCCTACCAGGGTCTCCGCACGGGCACACCCGAGGGTACGATGGAGGAGGAGCGGCCGTGGTAGCCAACCGGCAGGTGCAGCCTGGGGGTGGGGGGGGAGAGGAGAGGGGAGAGGAGGTGGGAGGTCGCAGCCGAGGGTCGCGGTGGGGGCCGAACAAGGGGTACGTGTAACCTTTTCGTACCCAATGTGCGATTCTGCGACCCACCGCTCCCCCCTCCTGTCACACGGTTGCCGTAACTCCTTCCTCCTCTTCCCTTCGTTCCCCCTACACTACACCCCCATCACCCGTGGCTGGGCTCTCCCACTCCCCCCGGCCCCCCCACCAGTTGGGGTTGAGCGCGTTGTCGCGCCCCCTGAACATCGCCCCCACGTTGGTGGCGTGCTGGCGGGAGGCGTAGAAGTCGGTGTAGTCGCCGATGTGGGCGGGCAGCTGCATGCGCACCTCGGACTGGGGGCGGGGGGAAGGGGGGAAGGGGGGAAGTGGGGAGTGATGAGATGCGGGGAGGGTTTGTGTCTGCGTGAGGGAACGGGATATGTGGCGTAGTGCTCCAGGTAAGGTATGTGGGTCAGAGGACCAAACCGACAGATACTGCGTGTTGCGGGAAGAGGGGCCCGGCAGCACCGACATGCGGGCAGGAGGGAGTCGCCGAACCTCCAAGCAGCCGAACCAACACTGGGGAAGAGGTAATACGCCGTACGATCACAGCAGGATAAACCATCCCTTACTCTGAGGAGTCCGCCTCGCGACCCCGTACATCACCCCCTCAACAAGCAGCAGCGAAATGAAGACCCGTAGCAATGCACAACCTACGTGCCTTTCTTACCAAGTCACGCCACCTACACGCCACCCCATCTACCACTTAGCTTTATATTATCCCCCATCTACCTGTGGTTTCCTATGGTGCGGTATGGTCTGGTTGACCCCCATCTACCTGCCTAAACAGGACTCGCTCCCGCAGCTGCACGCAGTCCCGCAGCGCCCCCTCCCCGCGGCTCAGCAGCCGCTGCAGGCAGCTGCGAGCCGCCTGCCAGGCGGGGCGCCCCGCGGACATGAACTCGTTCAGGCGTCCCTGCAGGTGCGCGGGGGCGCGCATGTGGGGTTGCGCAAGTGTGGGGGTAACGTACGGTAACCCTGTACCAGACCCTTTCATGTGTGGCCCTAACGTTTCGTTTAATTCGTTAACGTCACCGTGTACTCACTGCTGACGGTCAATGTGAATTGGCATTGGTACTCACATGAGAGAAGACATTTTCTCCCACTCCCGGTAGGTCACGCAAGAAGCCCGCATCCTACGGCATGTTGCGATAAGGCGAAGCGAACAGGGTTACTCAAGATGCGGAGAAGATGTTTAGCAGAATGTTATCTGACTGCCATGAGCAATCGACCAACCGTTACAAGGGATGTCAGCTTGTAGAGCAGCAAAACACCTGAGCTACAAGTTCATCCACAAACAACCCATAACAAGCTCCTGCTCACGTAAAGTGCGGTTGCGGAGACAGCATGCTGACCAAGCGCCACGCCAACATGCAACTTGGGTCCGTCCTGACCCGGCGCCTCGAAGACGCCCCAAGGTAGGTTCTCTAAAGGGAAATCGCTGTCGAAGGACACATCCACAAAGCTCTCCATACAAGGTGACGCTCGCTTAGGGGACAGCAAGGAGGAGGTGTTGCGCTTTAGCTTGCTGCCCTTGCACTCAAAGTCAGCGACCGCATACCACAACTCTGTACAATGTAATGGAATTGATATACAAAATGCAGTATCGCCTATTGAAACAAGCTGGCCTCTCACATACAGTATACCGTACTACTTGCTTGGGGCTCGTGATGTAATTTTGTATCCACGGCGCCACTAGTTTGCTAATAAATATAGCAACATGGCTTAAATGTTTTCACTATGTGTCGCTTCGTGGAGCAACTTCTTCAGCAACCCTGGAACCAGTCATGCAAGTCGCCTGCGACAGCTCACCAACTTCCACGGGCTCCGGATGTGCTGCAGAAGCCGTTCAACAACAACAACCATACATTTCCTTAATTGACCTCCCGCCCAACGTCTGGGCCGCTATCGCACCCTTCCTCTCAGTCCGAGCCCTTGAAGCCCTGCGCCTTACCTGCCGCACCATCACCCGCCTTGTCGACTCGCACCTCCTCCGCCGTCTCCGCCTCATGCCCTCCGTTCCCTGGCTCCTCCAGCTCCATAAGACCCTTGCCCAACATGATAATCCCGACTCCCCAGCTGGCACCGAAACCACCCCAGCAGGCGGCCTTTTGACCCGTCGCTTCCACAGCCTCACGCACCTCTTCCTCCGCCCAGCAAGCGCCCAGGACTTTGTTCGCCGCATCGACCTCGCCTGCTGCCTCGCCGCCCTGGGGCCCTGCCGTACTCTTCGTGAGCTCCACATCGCGGGCTGGCCAGCACGACTGCAGTCACAACTGTACGGCAGCCTCCCCGCCTGGGCCCCCTCGCTTCATACACTGGTGCTCGAGGGGGTGGTGGTGGGGGCGGGGGCAAGGGCGGGCGGAGGGTTGGGGTTGGATGAGGCGGCTGTGGCGGCTTGGGCGACGGGGTTGCCTGGTTTGGGGCGGCTGTCACTGAAGTTCGGCTCTTCGTTAGGCCTGGCTTATGACTCGCAGCAGCAACTGCAGCTGCTGCGTACGTGTCCTGATTTGGGTCGGCTGACACAGCTGCGGGCGCTACAACTGGTGGTGAGTTGGAGGAGGAGAAGGAGGGAGGGAGGGAGGGCGGGGAAGGCTGAGGAACGAGCCAGGCCCGGAGGCTTACCGGTAGTTCGGGTCGGACAGGATGCGTGGGCGGAGGCGGCGCGGAAAGGGAGGAGGAGCAGGAGGGTGGACAAGGGACCGAGAGATGCTGGGATGTAGGGAGGCTCAGGGCCGTACCCCATGTGGCATTGGGGGCTGCTCGCGAGTGTGTTGTTTCAACTGAGCCGCGCGTGTGTGTGAGAGGGTGGGTGTTGTGGTCCGGTGTCTCGGAGATCCACCTGCTCGCGGCCCTGTTGGAGTGTGCTTTTAAACAAGGGGCTGAGCTGAGCGAGACAATACAGCACTCCTTGTCAACCTCAATTCACATCCACCGTGAAGGAGATGACTCGCTTGCCGTTGACATAGGGGTTCTAATGCCGTACTGGAGATAGTGCCGTACTAGTGCCCTTGGGCAGTAGCGCACCTTCCGTCGTACAGTTCTTTTACTGCACGTTAGCTACTGGCTTCCAGAAATTGAGTGATCCTCCTCGGCCACCCCACCCCTTTTCTCTTTCTCTTCCTTTAACCAACCAGGGGGTGGTTCCTAACCAGGCAACTGCGTCCTGTTTGGCGCGGCTGACAGGGCTGCAGCACCTGCATTTGGAGATGGGGCATGACGGGTTCGACAATTCAATGCAGGTACGGCTTGGGTACGAGACACGGGGATGGTGCGTAGTCGGAACATGGAGGAACGTTGTTCCGGATCGCGGAAATCAGTTGCCATGGTCGGCAAACAACAACGGGCATTGAAATCCCCTTGCGGTTTCGTATCGTTTGGTCCATCTCTAATCCCCATTGTTATTCACAACATGGTATTTTCTTCCTCTTCTTGCACCCCAGGTCATCGACCTCCGCCTCCACACCCTCTTAACCAGCCTTGTCTTCATCGCCCGACCGCTGGGACACCCCTCAGCGGCATCCCCGCCATACCGGGGCTGCAGCCGCACCTGCATCCCAGCCATCAACCCCATGCCGTGTCCCCAAGTCCTCCGCCGGTCGCTGCAGCTCCTGCCCCCCTCCCTGGAGGCGCTTGCCGTGGACATGCTGCCCTGGCGCCCCCGCCAACCCACCTTGGAACCGGGCGGGCGATGGCGGCAAGAGCCCCAGCTGGCGCTTGCTGCGACCGCGCCCGCACCCCCGCCCTCAGTAGCATCAGCAACTGCAGCAGCAGCAGCAGCGCCAATAAAGCCAAGACTGCGGCTGCTGGCATGTCCTCCCGACCTGCTCCCATGCCTGCTAGATCTGGGCCTGCAGCTGCAACACCTGACTTGCCTGCGACTGTGTGCCGTACGGCCTGCTGCGGAGGCGTCCGCTACATGGGGGACACAAGTGGGCTTGCCGTACGATTGTTGTTTTCGTTGCAGCAGTTGTGGTGGCTGCATGGGTGGATCCGCTGTTGGGTCGTACGGCTGCGGTAGCGACCTTTCTAGCGGCGGTCATAATGGTGACAACAACGTTCATGCATGCTGTACGGCAGGGGCACCGCAGGATTTGTGCCGTACAGGGCCGTACAAGACAATCGGAACGCCGGCATTGTCGTCAGTTGGTTCAGGAATGGAGCTGGTGGCGTTGACGGCTCCCAAGGCGGTGTACGGCTGTACGGAAGTCCTAGCGGCGCTGAGGGCACTGCCGCCGCATTTGTTGTCATACACACATTTGAGTCGTACAACAACGGTGGTGGAGGCGGGAATGGCTTCAGTGGTGGCATCAGGTGAGGTGGGACGCCGGGAAGGGTAAGGGTGAAGGTGGGGATGAGGAGAGGCAGCATCAACGGCGGTGGGGGCATCAGCGGCGGGGGCGAGTGATGTTGGTAGTCTCGCGGTTGCAGGGCTGGGAGGTGGAGGTGCTGAACAGGGAGGTGGAGGCGGCGACGGCGGGCAGGTGCGCATGTGAGCTGCTGGCTGGCTGAGGGTTGGGGTTTAGTCGCAGAGGGGGCTTTGCGTTGAACTGGTCATTAATTTTTTCTAGGTGGACGACCATCCACAGCAGGGGTGGTGGTAGCGAAATGGGCGCCATGCTGCGAGCAGGGATATGAACTCAACGGAGCCGAAGGTTATATGTAAACCAAACATGGGTTGCGTGACCGAATGTTCAAGCAGTCAACACAGCAGATGAGCCGACGCCCATTGCACTGTACGGTGAAAATACGACGGTTTAAGCAAGAACGACTTGTGCGTTGCTAACCCAGGCTGCCGTTTGGCTTTAGGCGCTCTACTCTCTCCAGTCCTTCTAGCTACTCACCTTACTACCTTGCTTTTCCTATGAAGCTGTCGAGCTTTACGTAGGTGCCTCCCTTGCAAGTTCGGTTTTTCCAACCCTTCCTTCTCTATACAGTTATGAATAAGTTACTGCAATTTTCACGCGGCTTACCGGTACTTTGCGCTTTTCTTGGACGCGATGTATGATCATCTATACGTGTTTCCCTTCCAGCTCTGGTATGTTAGGACTTACAGGACCAAACCTGTTTTAGCTTTAGTTAGTTGAAAGGTTAGTTGAAAGACCAGCGCAAAGGCTGGTCTGGGGCGTTGGAGGGCGTCCATGCCACATTTCGGCGGGAGGTGCGTCGTGCCCCAGCTTAGTGTCTTGTAGTCTTCTGCTTACTTGGTATATCTATTTGCTTCTATTAATAACAGCTAGACGTAGCTCCAGAAGGAAAACAGCCAACACGCGGTGCAGGCCAACGGATGGAGGGCACGTTCCGGTAAGCAAGCCAACCCATGCGAGCCCCAGGCCGCCTTCTGAAGAAAGCTAAGTGAATTTCACGTGTAGGAGTAGGCTACGTTGGGGCGATTCCGGACTTGTTTCCAAGTTTTCCTCTTAACTTTCGCAATGTCGCTGACTGAGTTATGAGATTTGGTAAGGTTATTTGTAGCCGCTGCAGTTGTAGCCGGGCAAGGCCAAGGCAAACCGACCAAACGCTGTGCAGTGGAAGCAAGGGATATTGTCGCTTCCCTTGCGACCATACATGTTCTTGGGTTTTCTTAGTATAAACCCTAAAGGCCTTATACTTTACCCAGCCCCTCACGAAGGACAGCTCCTAACAACCCCCGCCTTATACTTTCCTTTTCCTACCCGCCAGTCCTCAGCCGCCGCCCTCATTAACGCATTGTCGATACTGTCGGTTGTGCTATCTCGTTTCGGGTAACTCCGCCTTTCCCCTCGCCAGGCGAGGACATGCCCTTATGGTTCAGCACGCTGCGCTGTTCGGGTGCTGAGAGCCGGCTGGTGGAATGCCCGCAAGGCACGGCCTTCCTCTCTTACGCATACGTGTACCTGGGAAACGAGGGACACACGGCAGGGGTCATCTGCCTGGCAGGTGGGCTGCGATGGCGCGGAAAATGTTGCTGTGGGCTTGTGTTCGGTGGTGTGGTGTCAGATGGGCGTAGGGATGGGGCCTGCATGCGAGAAAGCCCCTTTCTGTGACAGTGGGGAGCGCTTTTTTCGTGCAATAGGCTACCGTCAGCTGGCTCCTGTCTGCCGGCCTCCCACTGCAGACGTCTTCCTGCGCATTCCCTAAAAACTTGCATGCTCGCACCTTCCCGCACCGCCCCTCTGCTCATCCTCCACTCTCTCTTCCTCCCACGGCAGACCCGGACCCCACCCCCGGCACTGCTCGCCTTGTTGCAGTCCCCGGTCCCTGGGCAGGTCGGCTGGAGGTATGGTCCGAGTTGGAGGGCGCCTGGGGCACCGTGTGCAACAACGGCTTCAACGACCAGGCAGCGCGGGTGGTGTGCCGGCAGCTGGGCTACATGGGGGGCAGGTGGTTGGGGGGGGTTTTCGGGCGCAACAGCCCGCTAGCCGGCCATGCGGAAGTAAATTCGGGGTGTCGGTGGTGTCAGGGCAGGTTGAGGCGGTGCAGTACACTGAAGAAGGCAAGCGCTCCGTCACCCGCCTTGTGTAACGAGCCTCCAAGCTCCAAGGTCTTTATGCTCGCATCGTCCTCAACCCCGCTACACCTCTCTCGCTCCCTCCTCCCCGCACAAAACCCAGGGCCGTGGGCATCGGCAACTTCACCCCCGGCGTCAGCTCCGAGCTCTGGGAGCTTCGTCAACAGCTCCCAGCTCGCTGAGCCCGGTGGTGTGCAGCGGGCAGGAGGGGGGGCTGGAGGAGTGCGGCTATGTGGAGGGCAGCAGCCAGGCGCCCTGCGGGGGGGACCACATGGGGGACGTTGCGGTGTGGTGCGATACATCAGCGACAGGTGGGGCGGGGAGTTCCGCATCCGGGCTAGGGGTGTGCGTACAATGTTAGGACCGGGTTTGGGTTTTAGGTTTTAGAAATATCGGCTAATCTCTAAGGAAGCTTTGTAGCTCGCTGTCGCGTCATTAACGCGTCGTTGACGCCATGCTGGTGCTACCGCAGGCACCGACCCTGCCCCCGAAGCGGTGCAGCTGGTGGTGGGGCCCGGGGCCCTGGTCGGGACTAGTGGCGGTAATGTACTACAATGGGGTAAGGAGCGAGCGGAGAAGCCTATAGGGGATGGCGGTTAAACGACTGGGCAGGTGTGAGGGAGTAGAAAGGAGGGGAGTACTTGGGGGCAATGTGATGGTGGGAATTAGGGAGGGTATTATAAACCCACCCGTTGTAAAGGTAACCAGGAGAGAGCCGGCCAATCGGGTGGGGTATTTTTTAATTACCCTTGCCGCGAGTCGGAACGTACTGTGATTGCCGGATGAGGAATTGTAAGGAGGGGCAGTAACGGAAAAGGCTTGGCATGCGCTCTGGGAATAATCCGCTGCTTTTCTTTGCAGAAAGCTGTCTGTCCCATGCATACAGCGTGCGCGCAACACTTCCCTACCCTAATACCGCCTTCCCTTCCCTTCCTTCCTCTATACCACCCGCAGGACATAGGGCACCATGTGCAATTCGGAGCTCATTAGTTTGGACGCTCAGGTGGGTGGGTGGGTGAGTAGGATGCGGGATGGGCAGGTGATGTTTACATGAGTGGGTAAGAGCGAGCCACGCGCTTATAACCCGCGAAAAGGAAGCAGCGGGGAACTCGGGGGGTTGCATGTGTGTTTTTTTGTTAACTGTTTTGTTTGTTGGTTTTCTGTTGGAATGTTGTGACTTGTTGTTGTTTTGTGGTTTTTCTTTCGTTGTCGTTCCTGTGGAGGGCGGCTGTTTGGTTGTTTTCAGCCTTTGGTGGTGGTGGTGTTGCCCCTCGCCTGTCCAGGTGGTCAGAGTGAGGTTTTGACCTCTTAGGCAGGTCACCCGTCCTTGTCCTTATCCTGTCTGGTGTGTTGTCTGTTGCAGTTCCTTTCTCCTCTGTCAGGTGGGCTTGCAGGTGGTGTTTTCCAGGGGTGCTTTCCCTTCCTTCTCCTTATGACGCACGCCCCAGGTCAGGTCTGGGCTACTACGGTGGCCTACCAACATTGCTGCAACCCAGCTATGGCTGCGAGACCCGTGGGTCGGTCCCCATGTGGCTCAGGTACCCTGCATACGACGGCAGCGAGGCCATCCTGACGCAGTGCCCGAGTGCGGGTCTGGTCAAGAGCTCCGACTGGGACCCCTTGGGAGATGTTTCTCCGGGTGAGGCGTGGTGATGGCAGTGCTGGTGCATGGGGATGCAGTTGCCACTGCAGTCGCGCTTAGTCCACAAAAGGGACCCGGTCTGCAGCCGGGATCACCACGTGGGCATGCTCCCTTACCTCACCTGTGTCTGCTACCTGTTAACATCATGCGGAACCTTTGGCGCATTATTCTCCGTCATGTCTTGGTTTCCAGGCCATGACGTTCCTGTACCTCCCCCGAACGTCGTCTTACCCTCCGCCTCCTCCCCCGTCCTTCTCCCCCACCTCCTTCCACTTTCATCTCCAGGTATGAGCCGCTGTACGGCAATACCTCTGACGTGGGAACAGCTTAGGGGTGAGTGTCTGGAGGGGGGCCAGGGAGGGTGGGCTTGAAGTGCCTGATTTGGTAAAGTGCATCCAGGGTTGCCTGCCTCACCACCTGCCTCAATCAGCTCAGTGATAGCACTTACCGCCGTGTATGCTTTCTAGTACCTGTCTGATCGCGATCCATTGTCGTATCCTCGGTATCATCGGCCCGCGTTTCCTACTTCTCGTTTCCATTCAAGGCCGAAGCCACTTCTAGCAGTTAGCCTGCAGCTGCATGAATACCTCCCTGTGGGACTGCCCGGGGTTGGAAGGACCCATGGGTCACACGCAGCTGGCTCCTCTCTGATCGACTTGTCGGTCGTAGCCAACCTGTGTTGCTGCGACGTGGCCTGGCCTGCCATCCGCCGCCTGGCAGTGCGTACTATGTTTGGGCAGTGGCGCATGTTAGGTTGGGTATAGGTTGCCAATCGGTTTCCCTGCTCCTTCCCTCATGTTATCCCTGCATGCCTCAGATCCGGAGCAGTACTTGGTGCTGCCCCGGCTTCCCCGACCCCGGCCCCGCCTCCCAATCCCACCCCCTCCTAGCCCGTCGTCTCCTTCGCCCCTCGCCCCTCCGTCACCTTCCCCTTGGCATCCCAGCCCGCTCCTACGTAAGTGATTTACGCGTACGACAGAGCATCGCTTTGTGTGATTCCAAATAGCTTCATGCATGTTACCTCACCCCCTGCCCCGAAGCCGATACCGCATGTGCCTCGCTTGCAGGATAAGTTGACATGGGCCTTGTTGCCGGCGTAAGATCCGCATTTTCTCCTGCTGTTGCTGCTGGTTTCTAGGTACGCACGTTTTTACTCGAGTTGTCTTTAAGCACTGCTTGGCAGCCTGCGCTCCGTTTTTCCATGGCCCACTCCCTCCCGAGATATCAAATCCTCTCATTACCCCATTCCCTCCCTTTCCGTGTGCTTCCCCTCCTCCCTCCCGTAGCTTCCCCTGCCCCCAGCCCGCCTCCTCCGCTGCCCAGCCCCCCTCCCTCTTTCCCCCCGCCCTCGCCTCCGCCCCCCGCCTCGAGCTGCTGGCGGTATCACCCGGCCTGCTGCCGCTGGCAGGCGACGCCCTCCTGTTAGCGGGGCTCTTCGAGGTGTGGCCGACGGAGGGCCCGATGAAATTCACCTGTTTGTTTACCCAGACAATTGCCTCGGCGGGAGGCAGGGCTGAGAACTACATGGTAGGCGTCGGAGGTTTGTAGGGGTCGCTGGGATGGATTAGGGCCGTTTTCTATCTAGTTTTTGCGGCTCCTCGACTACCCAGCTTGAATCCTCTAACTGCCCTGCGCCCCACTTTGCACCCTCTCATTCCACTCATCCCCGATCATCCCTCCGTCATCTTCCCTCTCACTAACCCCTCCGCCTCCCCGTCACTGCCCCCACAGGCGGAGCGTCCCTCCCGTGTCCGCCCTGCCCTGCCCCGTCCCTGTGGATCGCAGCTCTGCGGCCTACCTGCAGGTCAGCGCCGCTCGCAGCCCCACAGACCCAGCATGGAGGGGCTGCAGGAGGTTGCTGCGGCCGCCAGGTGAGTGGGGGCAGGTGGGGGGGAGACTGGCTTAGGACACGGAACCATATGACGTCACGAGGCACCACCGCGCATGTTGGGCGCTGCGGGCTGAAGGAGGCATATGCCTTAATGGCGGTGCGGCCTTCATGCCTGTAGCCGTCTCCTTTGCATCCAAGCATCCCGTGTTCCCTTTTAGGGCACCATTGTAACGGTCATTCACTCATTCATTCATCCCCCTTGCGACATCCGTTTTGCCATCCCAAACATGTGTACCCCGTTCATCCTGGCGTTGACATCCATGGCACTCCACACGGCAACCCCTTTCCCCCTTGTGCTTCCGCAGGCGCCCTGTCCCGCTGACTGCAGCGGCCGCGGCACTTACGGACTGGGTGTGTGTGCCTGCAAGGACGGGTGGACTGGAGATGACAGTGAAACGCTGGTGCCCGACTTCGCCATTGACAGCCTGCAAGGTGAGGCTGCGTTACCTGACATGCCATGCTTCGGTGCTACAGGAAACTGTGCTACCGGCCAATCGGTCGGCCAATCCTGTATACTGGTGACCTTTGTCAGCTCGCCTTGTGCCTTCCTCTTCACACATATACACACTCACTTTGTGCTTCGCGTATTATATTTTTTATTGTACAATCCCTGGCGGTCGACACCCACCCCCTCATCTCGTCCCCTCCCCTCTAGGCGGCCCCACCAATGGCAGGTGCTGCTGGAGCGCACCCCCTGGACCGCCCATCCCGTTCTCGCCAACCCGCCTAGCTCCTTGCAGCCGATCTAGCCACCATCACGCAGTCAACTCCACAACCAGCCCGACCACCTAGCCCGCCACAGCAGCCACCCCCGACACCGCCGCCTCGGCCCACCTGATCACCATCACTGATGTGTCGAACAGTGGCAAGGTGGCAACCCACAGCTTCTATGCTTGTTCTCTACTGTTGTTTGGCATTGCGGAGCTCAGGTTGCCCGGCGGCTCTCGGGTGGCCCCAGGCAGCAGGGCGACCATTATGGTCCGTGTGGGTCTGAGCCAGGCTGTGATCGCTGCTGCAGCAGGTAGGCAGGGTGCCGAGAGGAGCTGAGCGTTGCTGTGCTCCAGTGCTCCGGTGCTGTCTTCTGGCTTGCTGCCTCTCCAGCAGTAATAGCTGCTCTCTGTGGTGCGCTGCTGCTACCGTGTGCTGTGCTTCTCCGGGGGTGGCTCGTGCCGCCACCCACGTGCGTGCGGGTAGCACACCGGCCACCTGCTGCTCCTCCGGCTTGCGCCTGAGTGATTTTCCTTTTCTGGGTTATTTGGACCTCCCTACCTTTCCCGCCCTTAACCCGCAGATGCCACCATGCTGCTCCCCTTGCTGCCAGTCTCGGTGCAGGTGCGGCAGACCTCCCAGCTGGGCTCCACCTTCTCCTCCAGCAGTGGCTTCCAGGTGCTGCGGGCCAACAGGAGCTCGGGAGACAGCGCCGTCCCAGTGGAGCCGGCTGTGCTGCAGAGCAGCTTGGGGTGAGTGTGACAGGCCGGGGGCACAGCCGGGTTCGATGAATAAAATGGAGGGATGTCAAGCAGGGCTTGAGTAGGCCGAAGTGTCAACAGAAGGGATGAGTGTAGTTGCCCTGCGCTGGGAACCGCAGCACACGAAGGTGCAGAATGGGCTCAACGAGGACACGTTCTGGTTGAACTGGATGCAGAACATCCGCTTTGATGCGAGGCAGCTTTGAGTGGTTCGTGTGAGTGCTCAAATCCATCCGCATCCAGTTCAGCCGGAATGTGTCCTCGATGAGCCCCTTCTGCACGTGCTGATTGTCGTATAGCTCCACCACCACGTACCCAGGGGCAAACCCAGAACTGGAGGGTTGGCTGCCGTGTGTGGCCGAAACATTGGCTGCAGTACACCTGCCAGGGTCAGGGGAGCTTCAGGAGATCCATGAGGAGTGTGGACAAATGCTTGGCCGATGGGATAGTGCGGAATCAGTGCACAGGGTACATGGTGCAGGCAGAGACCTTTCCATGCACATGAGATCCGCACGTCTACGTGCGCTCGGTGCTGCCTTCAGGGCAGGGTGTAGGCGGAACGTGGTGGCAGCGATGTGTTGCGCTGCGGAGAGTGGTGGCCAGCTGCTGGCTAGGGGTGGATTGCAGCTGGATGCACAGGGTCATGTGGTAGGGTCGGCGCGTGTGTGGCATCAGGATCGGGATCCCTCTAACAACACGGTATCCAACCTAATGGTGTTAACAGAGGCCGCACAGGGGCTGGCCCTACACCGAGCTCTGGTCCGGGAGTGGCATGAGTAGAGGTCTGGCTGGCTGGCTGGCTGGCTGGCATGGGACAGGAACAGACGACGTGGGTTGGAGGCTCCCCTGCAGATGGCACCCTGCTCTACCAGCACCGCTTGGTGCTCTCCGTTCCCTTCACTGCCTCAACCATCAGCAGCAGCAGTGGGCAGCAGCTGGACCCGTGATTGATGGCAGTGTGCAGCTTGCGGTCTTTGCAGGGTGTGTGGGGTCGCTGGAGGTGAGGAAGGGGCAGGCAGCGGGTGCAGGTAGCAGTTTCGGGTAATGCAGAGGGGCAGATGGACACAGGGAATGTACATCTTACACCTGCCTCAAGCAAAGATGTGCATGTATCCACATGTAACACTACTGTCCATAAAACCTTGACCCTCCCTACAGGATTTGGCTTCCCTGAACGTAATGGTGTGCAGTCACCTGGTCGCCATCTCTGGACCTCCACCCACCCTTACAGTCAACACCATCCTTGCTACGCCACCCTCTTCCCTGTGCACCTCCAGCCTGCCCCTCTGCCAGGATGTGCAGGACGGCACAGCAGGGGTGGCCCCTGGGAGTGTGGTGCTGCAACTGCCGGTAGCATCAGCACTTATGCAAGGCTCGGGAGCAGCAGAGCTAGAGGTGAGGCTTTGGGATTTGTGTGGCGGAGGGTAATGGCGGAGGGGGTGGGGGCCCGGTGTCAGCTGGGCTAATGGTGAGCAAGATTGGGATGTACCAGCCCGTTACTACCACATGCGCCCCACTCTTCCATACTGAAATTAACTAGTCATAACCAGTCATCATCACGCCCCATTTAATGTAATCCTCATAACGTTTGTGGACTTGTTGGTGGTGGCGGTGGTGGGCTTGGTGTGTGTGGAGCTGGTGGCCAACCCGTGGGTCCATTGTTTCACCCAAACAACTTTACCTCTCGCCTCCCTGATTCGTCCCTCCCTTTTCGGACATACCCTCTTCCCTCCCACCTTGCCCTCCTCGGCCCTGCAGTACTACTTAGCTTCCTTGATGCTCCCTGGCTCCAGGAGGAGAACATTGCAAATAGGTGGGCTTGCTGGCAGCATGGTGTCCTCCTCCTCCACCTTCAACTCCACTGCGGTCACCTGTACGTGCAGCTGGGCTGCCTGCTCGCCATCAGCAAGCTGCTGCAAGAGTTGGTAGTGGTGAACAAGCACCTCGGCTGCTCGGAGTTGGGGTACGACACTGGCGGGGTGGGGGACGACGGCCCCAGGTTGTCAGGACACATCCAGGGCAGGCGGCGGCTCCATGGGATGGGATGGTGGCTCCAGGTCAGGGGGTACTGGAGGCGGCAGCAGCAGGGAGGATCAGAGTGACACCATCATTTGTGACTGGACTGCACAGTTTGGGCTAAAGTGGGGGGACCCATGTGACCTGGGTGTGGATCAGGGCGCCTCTGTATTCATCATTAGCAGGTATGTCTGTAGGCAGATGCAAGCAGCTGAGAAAGATGAGATGAACACTTTTTTGGGGTGTCAGCTGCCCTGCAGCCACCATTGCCACCACCAGCTGTGTCGGTTAGCACCCTATGATACCCGCTACCTCAGTGCCACTGGTTGCAGTGGGGGTGGCACCTCAACAACAAGGTGCCGATAGCCCCCACCCAGCGGCGGACAGCCCCAACATGGCATGGACAGCCCCCACACGGCATGGACAGCCCCCGCACGGAAAGCCCCCGCATGGCACGGATAGCCCCCACACGGCACGGACTGCCCCCACACGGCACGGATAGCCCCCACACGGCACGGATAGCCCCCACATGGCACGGACAGCCCCCACACTGTATGGACAGCCCCCTAACGGCATGGACAGCCCCTGCACGGCATGGACAGCCCCTGCATAGCACGGACAGCCCCCACATGGCACGGATAGCCCCCACACGGCACGGACTGCCCCCACACGGCACGGATAGCCCCCACATGGCACGGACAGCCCCCACACGGCATGGACAGCCCCTGCACGGCATGGACAGCCCCCGCATGGCACGGACAGCCCCCACACGGCACGGATAGCCCCCACATGGCACGGACTGCCCCCACACGGCATGGATAGCCCCCACACGGCACGGACTGCCCCCACACGGCATGGATAGCCCCCACACGGCACGAACTGCCCCCACACGGACAGCCCCCGCACGGCACGGATAGCCCCCACATGGCACGGACTGCCCCCACACGGCACGGATAGCCCCCACACGGCACGGACTGCCCCCACACGGCACGGACAGCCCCCGCACGGACAGCCCCCGCACGGACAGCCCCCGCACGGCACGGATAGCCCCCACACGGCACGGACTGCCCCCACACGGCACGGATAGCCCCCACACGGCACGGACTGCCCCCACACGGCACGGATAGCCCCCACATGGCACGGACAGCCCCCACACGGTATGGACAGCCCCCACACGGCATGGACAGCCCCTGCACGGCATGGACAGCCCCCGCATGGCACGGACAGCCCCCACACGGCACGGACTGCCCCCACACGGCACGGATAGCCCCCACATGGCACGGACAGCCCCCACACTGTATGGACAGCCCCCTAACGGCATGGACAGCCCCTGCACGGCATGGACAGCCCCTGCATAGCACGGACAGCCCCCACATGGCACGGATAGCCCCCACACGGCACGGACTGCCCCCACACGGCACGGATAGCCCCCACATGGCACGGACAGCCCCCACACGGCATGGACAGCCCCTGCACGGCATGGACAGCCCCCGCATGGCACGGACAGCCCCCACACGGCACGGATAGCCCCCACATGGCACGGACTGCCCCCACACGGCATGGATAGCCCCCACACGGCACGGACTGCCCCCACACGGCATGGATAGCCCCCACACGGCACGAACTGCCCCCACACGGCACGGACAGCCCCCGCACGGACAGCCCCCGCACGGCACGGATAGCCCCCACATGGCACGGACTGCCCCCACACGGCACAGATAGCCCCCACACGGCATGGACTGCCCCCACACGGCACGGACAGCCCCCGCACGGACAGCCCCCGCACGGCACGGATAGCCCCCACATGGCACGGACAGCCCCCACACGGCATGGATAGCCCCCACACGGCACGGACTGCCCCCACACGGCACGGACAGCCCCCGCACGGACAGCCCCCGCACGGCACGGATAGCCCCCACATGGCACGGACTGCCCCCACACGGCATGGATAGCCCCCACACGGCACGGACTGCCCCCACACGGCACGGACAGCCCCTGCACGGCATGGACAGCCCCCGCACGGCACGGATAGCCCCCACATGGCACGGACTGCCCCCACACGGCACGGATGGCCCCCACACGGCACGGACTGCCCCCACACGGCACGGATAGCCCCCACATGGCACGGACAGCCCCCGCACGGCACGGATAGCCCCCACATGGCACGGACAGCCCCCACACGGCATGGATAGCCCCCACACGGCACGGACTGCCCCCACACGGCACGGACAGCCCCCGCACGGACAGCCCCCGCACGGCACGGATAGCCCCCACATGGCACGGACTGCCCCCACATGGCACGGACTGCCCCCACACGGCATGGATAGCCCCAACATGGCATGGACTGCCCCCACACGGCACGGACAGCCCCCGCACGGACAGCCCCCACACGGCACGGATAGCCCCCACACAGCACGGACTGCCCCCACACGGCACGGATAGCCCCCACACAGCACGGACTGCCCCCACATGGCACGGATAGCCCCCACACAGCACGGACTGCCCCCACACGGTATGGACAGCCCCCACACGGCATGGACAGCCCCTGCACGGCATGGACAGCCCCTGCACGGCATGGACAGCCCCCGCACGGCACGAAAAGCCCCCACACGGCACAGATAGCCCCCACACGGCACGGACTGCCCCCACACGGCACGGACAGCCCCCGCACGGACAGCCCCGGCATGGCACGGATAGCCCCAACATGGCACGGACTGCCCCCACACGGCATGGATAGCCCCCACACGGCACGGACTGCCCCCACACGGCACGGACAGCCCCCGCACGGACAGCCCCCGCACGGACAGCCCCCGCACGGCACGGATAGCCCCCACACGGCACGGACTGCCCCCACACGGCACGGATAGCCCCCACACGGCACGGACTGCCCCCACACGGCACGGATAGCCCCCACATGGCACGGACAGCCCCCACACGGTATGGACAGCCCCCACACGGCATGGACAGCCCCTGCACGGCATGGACAGCCCCCACACGGCACGGACTGCCCCCACACGGCACGGATAGCCCCCACATGGCACGGACTGCCCCCACACGGCATGGATAGCCCCCACACGGCATGGACTGCCCCCACACGGCACGGACAGCCCCCGCACGGACAGCCCCGGAATGGCACGGATAGCCCCAACATGGCACGGACTGCCCCCACACGGCATGGATAGCCCCCACACGGCACGGACTGCCCCCACACGGCACGGACAGCCCCCGCACGGACAGCCCCATCACGGCACGGATAGCCCCCACACGGCACGGACTGCCCCCACGCGGCACGGATAGCCCCCACACGGCATGGACTGCCCCCACACGGCACGGATAGCCCCCACATGGCACGGACAGCCCCCGCACGGCACGGATAGCCCCCACACGGCACGGACTGCCCCCACACGGCACGGATAGCCCCCACACGGCACGGACAGCCCCCACACGGCACGGATAGCCCCCACACGGCACGGACTGCCCCCACACGGTATGGACAGCCCCCACACGGCACGGACTGCCCCTGCACGGCATGGACAGCCCCTGCACGGCACGAACAGCCCCCACACGGCACAGATAGCCCCCACACGGCACGGACTGCCCCCACACGGCATGGACAGCCCCCACACGGCACGGACAGCCCCCACACGGTATGGACAGCCCCCACACGGCATGGACAGCCCCTGCACGGCATGGACAGCCCCCGCACGGCACGAACAGCCCCCACACGGCACAGATAGCCCCCACATGGCACGGACAGCCCCTGCACGGCACGAACAGCCCCCACACGGCACAGATAGCCCCCACACGGCACGGACTGCCCCCACACGGCACGGACAGCCCCCGCACGGACAGCCCCGGCACGGCACGGATAGCCCCAACATGGCACGGACTGCCCCCACACGGCATGGATAGCCCCCACACGGCACGGACTGCCCCCACACGGCACGGACAGCCCCCGCACGGACAGCCCCCGCACGGACAGCCCCCGCACGGCACGGATAGCCCCCACATGGCACGGACTGCCCCCACACGGCACGGATAGCCCCCACACGGCACGGACTGCCCCCACACGGCACGGATAGCCCCCACATGGCACGGACAGCCCCCACACGGTATGGACAGCCCCCACACGGCATGGACAGCCCCTGCAAGGCATGGACAGCCCCCGCATGGCACGGACAGCCCCCACACGGCACGGATAGCCCCCACATGGCACGGACTGCCCCCACACGGCATGGATAGCCCCCACACGGCACGGACTGCCCCCACACGGCACGGACAGCCCCCGCACGGACAGCCCCCGCACGGCACGGATAGCCCCCACATGGCACGGACTGCCCCCACACGGCATGGATAGCCCCCACACGGCACGGACTGCCCCCACACGGCACAGACAGCCCCCACACGGACAGCCCCATCACGGCACGGATAGCCCCCACACGGCACGGACTGCCCCCACACGGCACGGATAGCCCCCACACGGCACGGACTGCCCCCACACGGCACGGATAGCCCCCACATGGCACAGACAGCCCCCACACGGTATGGACAGCCCCCACACGGCATGGACAGCCCTTGCACGGCATGGACAGCCCCCGCATGGCACGGACAGCCCCCACACGGCACGGATAGCCCCCACATGGCACGGACTGCCCCCACACGGCATGGATAGCCCCCACACGGCACGGACTGCCCCCACACGGCACGGACAGCCCCCGCACGGACAGCCCCCGCACGGCACGGATAGCCCCCACACGGCACGGACTGCCCCCACACGGCACGGATAGCCCCCACACAGCACGGACTGCCCCCACACGGCACGGACAGCCCCCACACGGCACGGACAGCCCCCACACGGTATGGACAGCCCCCACACGGCATGGACAGCCCCTGCACGGCATGGACAGCCCCCGCACGGCACGGACAGCCCCCACACGGCACGGATAGCCCCCACACGGCACGGACTGCCCCCACACGGCACGGACAGCCCCCGCACGGCACGGACTGCCCCCACACGGCACGGACAGCCCCCGCACGGACAGCCCCGGCACGGCACGGATAGCCCCAACATGGCACGGACTGCCCCCACACGGCATGGATAGCCCCCACACGGCACGGACTGCCCCCACACGGCACGGACAGCCCCCGCACGGACAGCCCCCGCACGGACAGCCCCCGCACGGCACGGATAGCCCCCACATGGCACGGACTGCCCCCACACGGCACGGATGGCCCCCACACGGCACGGACTGCCCCCACACGGCACGGATAGCCCCCACATGGCACGGACAGCCCCCACACGGTATGGACAGCCCCCACACGGCATGGACAGCCCCTGCAAGGCATGGACAGCCCCCGCATGGCACGGACAGCCCCCACACGGCACGGATAGCCCCCACATGGCACGGACTGCCCCCACACGGCATGGATAGCCCCCACACGGCACGGACTGCCCCCACACGGCACGGACAGCCCCCGCACGGACAGCCCCCGCACGGCACGGATAGCCCCCACATGGCACGGACTGCCCCCACACGGCATGGATAGCCCCCACACGGCACGGACTGCCCCCACACGGCACAGACAGCCCCCACACGGACAGCCCCATCACGGCACGGATAGCCCCCACACGGCACGGACTGCCCCCACACGGCACGGATAGCCCCCACACGGCACGGACTGCCCCCACACGGCACGGATAGCCCCCACATGGCACGGACAGCCCCCACACGGTATGGACAGCCCCCACACGGCATGGACAGCCCCTGCACGGCATGGACAGCCCCCGCATGGCACGGACAGCCCCCACACGGCACGGATAGCCCCCACATGGCACGGACTGCCCCCACACGGCATGGATAGCCCCCACACGGCACGGACTGCCCCCACACGGCACGGACAGCCCCCGCACGGACAGCCCCCGCACGGCACGGATAGCCCCCACACGGCACGGACTGCCCCCACACGGCACGGATAGCCCCCACACGGCACGGACTGCCCCCACACGGCACGGACAGCCCCCGCACGGACAGCCCCCGCACTGCACGGATAGCCCCCACATGGCACGGACTGCCCCCACACGGCATGGATAGCCCCCACACGGCACGGACTGCCCCCACACGGCACAGACAGCCCCCACACGGACAGCCCCATCACGGCACGGATAGCCCCCACACGGCACGGACTGCCCCCACACGGCACGGATAGCCCCCACACGGCACGGACTGCCCCCACACGGCACGGATAGCCCCCACATGGCACAGACAGCCCCCACACGGTATGGACAGCCCCCACACGGCATGGACAGCCCCTGCACGGCATGGACAGCCCCCGCATGGCACGGACAGCCCCCACACGGCACGGATAGCCCCCACATGGCACGGACTGCCCCCACACGGCATGGATAGCCCCCACACGGCACGGACTGCCCCCACACGGCACGGACAGCCCCCGCACGGACAGCCCCCGCACGGCACGGATAGCCCCCACACGGCACGGACTGCCCCCACACGGCACGGATAGCCCCCACACGGCACGGACTGCCCCCACACGGCACGGACAGCCCCCGCACGGACAGCCCCCGCACGGACAGCCCCCGCACGGCACGGATAGCCCCCACACGGCACGGACTGCCCCCACACGGCACGGATAGCCCCCACACGGCACGGACTGCCCCCACACGGCACGGATAGCCCCCACATGGCACGGACAGCCCCCACACGGTATGGACAGCCCCCAAACGGCATGGACAGCCCCTGCACGGCATGGACATCCCCCGCATGGCACGGACAGCCCCCACACGGCACGGATAGCCCCCACATGGCACGGACTGCCCCCACACGGCATGGATAGCCCCCACACGGCACGGACTGCCCCCACACGGCACGGACAGCCCTTACACGGACAGCCCCATCACGGCACGGATAGCCCCCACACGGCACGGACTGCCCCCACACGGCACGGATAGCCCCCACACGGCACGGACTGCCCCCACACGGCACGGATAGCCCCCACATGGCACAGACAGCCCCCACACGGTATGGACAGCCCCCACACGGCATGGACAGCCCCTGCACGGCATGGACAGCCCCCGCATGGCACGGACAGCCCCCACACGGCACGGATAGCCCCCACATGGCACGGACTGCCCCCACAGGGCATGGATAGCCCCCACACGGCACGGACTGCCCCCACACGGCACGGACAGCCCCCGCACGGACAGCCCCGGCACGGCACGGATAGCCCCAACATGGCACGGACTGCCCCCACACGGCATGGATAGCCCCCACACGGCACGGACTGCCCCCACACGGCACGGACAGCCCCCGCACGGACAGCCCCCGCACGGACAGCCCCCGCACGGCACGGATAGCCCCCACACGGCACGGACTGCCCCCACACGGCACGGACAGCCCCCACACGGCACGGACTGCCCCCACACGGCACGGATAGCCCCCACATGGCACGGACAGCCCCCACACGGTATGGACAGCCCCCACACGGCATGGACAGCCCCTGCACGGCATGGACAGCCCCCGCATGGCACGGACAGCCCCCACACGGCACGGATAGCCCCCACATGGCACGGACTGCCCCCACACGGCATGGATAGCCCCCACACGGCATGGACTGCCCCCACACGGCACGGACAGGCCCCGCACGGACAGCCCCCGCACGGCACGGATAGCCCCCACATGGCACGGACTGCCCCCACACGGCATGGATAGCCCCCACACGGCATGGATAGCCCCCACACGGCACGGACTGCCCCCACACGGCACGGACAGCCCCCACACGGACAGCCCCATCACGGCACGGATAGCCCCCACACGGCACGGACTGCCCCCACACGGCACGGATAGCCCCCACACGGCACGGACTGCCCCCACACGGCACAGACAGCCCCCACACGGACAGCCCCATCACGGCACGGATAGCCCCCACACGGCACGGACTGCCCCCACACGGCACGGATAGCCCCCACACGGCACGGACTGCCCCCACACGGCACGGATAGCCCCCACATGGCACAGACAGCCCCCACACGGTATGGACAGCCCCCACACGGCATGGACAGCCCCTGCACGGCATGGACAGCCCCCGCATGGCACGGACAGCCCCCACACGGCACGGATAGCCCCCACATGGCACGGACTGCCCCCACACGGCATGGATAGCCCCCACACGGCACGGACTGCCCCCACACGGCACGGACAGCCCCCGCACGGACAGCCCCCGCACGGCACGGATAGCCCCCACACGGCACGGACTGCCCCCACACGGCACGGATAGCCCCCACACGGCACGGACTGCCCCCACACGGCACGGACAGCCCCCGCACGGACAGCCCCCGCACTGCACGGATAGCCCCCACATGGCACGGACTGCCCCCACACGGCATGGATAGCCCCCACACGGCACGGACTGCCCCCACACGGCACAGACAGCCCCCACACGGACAGCCCCATCACGGCACGGATAGCCCCCACACGGCACGGACTGCCCCCACACGGCACGGATAGCCCCCACACGGCACGGACTGCCCCCACACGGCACGGATAGCCCCCACATGGCACAGACAGCCCCCACACGGTATGGACAGCCCCCACACGGCATGGACAGCCCCTGCACGGCATGGACAGCCCCCGCATGGCACGGACAGCCCCCACACGGCACGGATAGCCCCCACATGGCACGGACTGCCCCCACACGGCATGGATAGCCCCCACACGGCACGGACTGCCCCCACACGGCACGGACAGCCCCCGCACGGACAGCCCCCGCACGGCACGGATAGCCCCCACACGGCACGGACTGCCCCCACACGGCACGGATAGCCCCCACACGGCACGGACTGCCCCCACACGGCACGGACAGCCCCCGCACGGACAGCCCCCGCACGGACAGCCCCCGCACGGCACGGATAGCCCCCACACGGGACGGACTGCCCCCACACGGCACGGATAGCCCCCACACGGCACGGACTGCCCCCACACGGCACGGATAGCCCCCACATGGCACGGACAGCCCCCACACGGTATGGACAGCCCCCAAACGGCATGGACAGCCCCTGCACGGCATGGACATCCCCCGCATGGCACGGACAGCCCCCACACGGCACGGATAGCCCCCACATGGCACGGACTGCCCCCACACGGCATGGATAGCCCCCACACGGCACGGACTGCCCCCACACGGCACGGACAGCCCTTACACGGACAGCCCCATCACGGCACGGATAGCCCCCACACGGCACGGACTGCCCCCACACGGCACGGATAGCCCCCACACGGCACGGACTGCCCCCACACGGCACGGATAGCCCCCACATGGCACGGACAGCCCCCACACGGTATGGACAGCCCCCACACGGCATGGACAGCCCCTGCACGGCATGGACAGCCCCCGCATGGCACGGACAGCCCCCACACGGCACGGATAGCCCCCACATGGCACGGACTGCCCCCACAGGGCATGGATAGCCCCCACACGGCACGGACTGCCCCCACACGGCACGGACAGCCCCCGCACGGACAGCCCCGGCACGGCACGGATAGCCCCAACATGGCACGGACTGCCCCCACACGGCATGGATAGCCCCCACACGGCACGGACTGCCCCCACACGGCACGGACAGCCCCCGCACGGACAGCCCCCGCACGGACAGCCCCCGCACGGCACGGATAGCCCCCACACGGCACGGACTGCCCCCACACGGCACGGACAGCCCCCACACGGCACGGACTGCCCCCACACGGCACGGATAGCCCCCACATGGCACGGACAGCCCCCACACGGTATGGACAGCCCCCACACGGCATGGACAGCCCCTGCACGGCATGGACAGCCCCCGCATGGCACGGACAGCCCCCACACGGCACGGATAGCCCCCACATGGCACGGACTGCCCCCACACGGCATGGATAGCCCCCACACGGCATGGACTGCCCCCACACGGCACGGACAGGCCCCGCACGGACAGCCCCCGCACGGCACGGATAGCCCCCACATGGCACGGACTGCCCCCACACGGCATGGATAGCCCCCACACGGCATGGATAGCCCCCACACGGCACGGACTGCCCCCACACGGCACGGACAGCCCCCACACGGACAGCCCCCCCACGGCACGGATAGCCCCCACACGGCACGGACTGCCCCCACACGGCACGGATAGCCCCCACACGGCACGGACTGCCCCCACACGGCACGGATAGCCCCCACATGGCACGGACAGCCCCCACACGGTATGGACAGCCCCCAAACGGCATGGACAGCCCCTGCACGGCATGGACATCCCCCGCATGGCACGGACAGCCCCCACACGGCACGGATAGCCCCCACATGGCACGGACTGCCCCCACACGGCATGGATAGCCCCCACACGGCACGGACTGCCCCCACACGGCACGGACAGCCCCCGCACGGACAGCCCCGGAATGGCACGGATAGCCCCAACATGGCACGGACTGCCCCCACACGGCATGGATAGCCCCCACACGGCACGGACTGCCCCCACACGGCACGGACAGCCCCCGCACGGACAGCCCCC